>OY728137.1:1324078155-1324700655 GCA_963277665.1 Viscum album | reverse complement strand
CATTCTCTATGTTAACCATTCATGAATGATTATAAAGTATATATAATGAATAATAATGAAATATATGACATAATAATGATACTGGATATATATATATATATATATTTCATCTACTTAATTCCATTCAATTCAGTAAGGAAACGAAAACAGTGTTCATGCGTACGTATGGCCTACCGTCTCCATGAACGGTGTATTTCATTCCATTTATCGATCTATCATATATATATATGTATATTCTGAATATATATTATATATAAATCATGTTTTACATTCTTTAATTAAGTAAATCAGGATATAATTAATAATATCAAGAACAACAAGTCGAAACACGTACAATAAATGAAACGATTTTACCCAAGTCGCTGCTTTTACATTGAATTTACAAAAGAAAGGGTAATATAAAGTCATAAGTAAACTATATATGATATCATAACAATGAATATGATTCTGTAATAAGTCAATAACATTATTTAAATCATTATACAGGAGGTTCAGATACATACGAGGCATATCAGACATAAGGTAAGGGATAATGTTGCAATCTCAATTGTTTTCTATCCGAGATTGCTTATACGTAAGTATTTACTGGGGTTATATTTATCATCCATGTCCAAGTTTTATAAAAATGTTGTCATCTATGTTTAAAGTAATTTTTACCCATTTTTTACTTTTACTACTTAGTATGTAAGGAATCTTTTTTTTACCATACGACGTACTTTTTGACTTTTCTGACAAAAGTACGAGAAGAATGTTATTTTTAACTTATACGGCGTGAACATATTTTTATGATTTAATAACTCCTCATTTTCATGAAGATTACTCTGTAAGATTTTATAAATATTTTCAAAAAAATAATTTTCTTCTAAAAGTTCAGGGCATTTTGTGAAAAGAAAATGATTTTGAAGAAGAAAGGATATTTTCCTCAAGAATTCATTTCAAGTGTTTTATCAAAACCATTTTCCATCTAAGATGAAATTATTTCATATGTTTATGTTTCAAGTATTATGTCTCTATGATTTACATGGTTTTAATTTTCTTATGGTGAAATGATATCCATTTGTTTTATATGGATTATGTTTTGATGGCATGATGTTTAACAATCCCATTTTTATTACATGGGTTATGCTATGATGTATGATTTATGATTTTGTGGCACACGTAAGAATGATTTCATTATGAGATGGGTGGGACCTATATCTCCCACCAATTAATTGGGTAAAGATTTATATATCATGAGATATACATGGCTGGAATGGTAAGTAAATCTGGTTCAGTGTTACATGACTGGAACGAGGAGTGAACTCGATTCATAAAGGGACTTTGTCCACTAAGATGGTCTTAGCAGCAATGCCTTGGATACTATGGAAATCATAACATGTGCTTAATGGATGCCACAATTACATGTTTTATTACCATGTTATTTTATCATGACTAATGTTTCTTTATGATCTATGCCTTGTGTACTTCCAAGATTTATGTCGTTGCTCATGATTTTGATGTTTATATTTTATGTTCAAGTTTTTGCATTCAAATATTTATGGATTGTTTTATGTTCTCTATGCTTACCCTTACTGAGAATTTGATCTCACCCTTTATATGTTTTCTTTTCCCCATGATTTGAAGAAAGGTTTTAGGTAAGAAAACAAAAGGGGAAGATCTTTATGGGAGATGTTGAAGATCTTTCACCACGTTTAGAATAATATTTCCTTATTTCCAAAGACACTAAACTATTACGGTCCTTGTGTGTCTGTTTTCGTTATGTATCATGTATTCCGCAAAATTAATGTAATTTCCATGTACGTCAAGCTTTGGGTCTCTACAAGTCTTATATTGTGGAAACCTATTGGTCCATACATGAATTTAATGGGGTTATAATAAATGTTTTAGATGAAAATGTTTGTTCCATGGTGTTTAAAAAAATAGATTTTAAAAGTTCTTACTCAGTTATTTTTTAAATATAACCGATTTCTATAAAAAACATTGAATTAGAAAAAAAATATTTAACATATCTTGGTTCAAGAATTTCAAGAAATAAATAATTTTAAGAATATACATTATGGTTTAAAAAACTTCCAGGACTATAAAATTAACATCGGTACATTCATCATGGAATGGATTTCTATATTCATTTGAATGGAATAGATTTTCCAAATTTTAACTCAAGTAATGTGAAAATATATTTGCATTCATCTTAGGTTTATATTTTCAAATCAAATCAATCCATAATTACTTACTTAATGAAACAACATTGGCTTGTGTATTTTGTTAATCCATTTTTCCATATATTTTTTAATATTTCCTAAAAAATAAAAATAATTTAGTACGTAAAAATTATTTAGTCCACATATAGTAATTTTTTAATTTTTTCAATTAGAATTCATTGAAATTAATTTTATGTATTTTTAAATATGTTACGTAGTTTGGAGTTAATTTTGAATAGATGCAGATACGATTTAAAGGTTCTGGTTATTGTAGGAATATGTTACAAAACAAGAATAAGGGTCATCTCATGAATGCAGGTGTGGAAAAATGATAAAGTCTTATGTTTGAGGGTATTCATATTGGTAATGATTATCTGTGAAGTCATTCCACCACAACAAGTAATTCACTATAAATAAAGATATATAAATTAGTAATGTTCCTAATACATGAGATTCATATGGATGAGTCAAAAAATAAGTCAAATGGCCATGATATGATGATATATAATGGTAATATACATGATATGTAATAGTTATGGTTTATACATAAGTTTTTATACTTTATAGAAATGGATACATAATTTTAATGTCATGAAATATTAGTCATGCAATAAAAATACATGTGTGTATCTTAATGTATTGGTCAATTTCTAGATACCCAAACTATGGGAGTGGGTCATGCCACAACACATTTGGATATTGAGTATGTCTGCAATTTAATAATTTCATGATACAATGTTTATTCTAGGACTAAGGGTTCCATATTATGAAATTCAAAAAAGGGATTAAAAATAATGGACATTAATGTTAAGCTTTACAGTGTTTTAAAGAATAAAATATGACAACACCATGAATAAATCTATCAAATCAGGACAAAATATAATTTTATTAAAAATTAAATAGGAACCAAACTACCATGCCATGATGTATGTTTCCTCATCATGATTTCCAAAATTTAAAGAATTTGAATAGAATTGATTACTTGGAATTCTCTAGATGGTTTAGCTATTTTTAACATTTCAACTGACTACTTATTTAAATATCTATATTGGATAATAATATTGAAATAATTAAATAGATGGATTTGAAGTAGATGGGATTGGAATTCAGTTAAAGACAAAATTTTGAATTTGAATTTTAAAATTATAAAGATATATTGGATCCTTCAATACAAATTCAGAAAATAGAGAAAATAAAATGGGGGATAAGGTATTTTTGAGATGTGGTAATGAGGAATATAGTTGGAATCATTGAATATCTATAATAGAAGAGTTATTTGTGATTGAATTTAAGTTCATTGAATATTTGGATTGGAATTAAAGATTTTTGGTGCATATAATTTATAATTAGTAAATAAAGACTATATAATTAAGTTAACTCCCATTACTATATTATGTTATGTTTTTAATTTAAAATCTTATGATTTTTTCCTACTTTTAAAAATTATAATTTTTGAAATCCTCTTAGGAATTAGTTAGTGGATCCGGTGATGTGGTTGTGGACTTTGGATGAGAATTGAACATTTATTAATGATTTTAATCACAAACTAATACAATGGTGATTTTTTCATATAAATACTCCAATTATATATTCTCATTATATATAGCCTTGTGCCAGTGAATCAAGTAAAATAATAATCTATGTTCTTTTTTATATTTTTATTTGGTTTCTCATATGTGTGATCATCCTGATTGATCCTTTGAGTTTTTTGAAAATATAAGGTAAATATCTAGTTAATCTAAATTTTAGATGAAATCTCAAGTCACCCTAATTCACACCCACTCTTTGGGTGTATAGTGGGACCTTATGTTACAATAATTGGAATCTGACACAGAAGTTATTTCATAGTGAATTTGTTATTTAAAGTTGTCATTATGAAAAATGTTATAAATGAAAAGGGATTACCCTTATTTGATAGTGATAATTATTATGTATAGAATAAAAGAATGAGATCACATTTATATTCTCTTGGGATTTATGTTTACTAAGTATCTATTCATGGAATTTATCGAAGTTATTATACCAAAATGTCAATGAAATAAGTAGAAGAGAAACTATTGAATAATGATTTAAGGGCATTGAATGACTTTTTGGAGTGTTATATAATCAAATATACATTAAAGTTTTATGTTTCCAAACATCCCAATGAATTATGGACAATATTTATAATATTTATGAATGTGATAGACAATTTTAAGAGGAAAATATAATGCTTCTTCAAAATAGATTTGATGATTTGAAGATAAGTTTAAGTAAAAAATTTGGTAGCTTATTTTTCTATATTATTGAAGTGGTTAGAGGTATTAATGTACTTTTACATGATATAAAATATTATGATATAGTAAATAAAATCATATGTGTATTACAACTAAATTTTATCCAAAAATATAATAACTTGAAAAAGTAAATTGTGGGAAGTTATCTCTCGATAATCTATATAGAAAACTTGTGAAATATGAAAAGTGAGTCAATACAAAAAGTTATTTAAACAATTATTCTAAAAATTAAATTATATGTGGTGAAGAAGTTAGAAATTTTTTTGTACTAAAATTTATTAATATTTTAGTGATTAATTCTTATCTCTTATGATAATGATGTTTAAGAGAGATAATAGAATATTTAAGAGAAATATACCCTTGGTATAACTTTACTATGTAAATATTTAATAAATTTATGATGGGACTCTAAAAGGATTGATATATAGGATTATGAGTTTTAATTCCAATAAAAACAAAATAAATAATTTATCCAAAATAAAGAAATATAATTTGGGAAATGTAAGTGTAAATAAGTTTCATAGAAATGTGATTGTGAGAAAAGAGTAAGAATTTGTTGTGGAATATCATTTATAAGGCATTGAAATTGAGTTTATCTCATACATATAAGATATTATGATGGATGAAGTAGATAAATAAAAACTAGTAGTAGAATATTATGGTCAAATGGAGGGAGTATTGATCTCAAGAGGACTTGGAAAGGGATCTTGTGGATCATGACCTAAAAATAACGAATATAAAAATTTGAATTATTGAAGGAATACTTAAGTTATGTTGACGATATTTAATAACAATATGATCACCTTGATAAAATATTAGAATAATCTAGAAAGTAATAAGTGAAACCTAAAGAAGTAGTGAACCACTACTTTCATGTTGAGGAAAAGCATAAGATTATTGATGGTATTAGTGTTTTATTCAAGGAGAAAGCTAAGAATACTAAAAAATTAAGGGACATATTTATATTTTAGAAATAATATTTATTATAAAATAATATAGATGAATCAAGGAAGAATATATATTTTGGAATGTTTTTGGGTGAAGTATTAATGGAAAGGGATGAACATGGCGTAAAAAGTCTCACGGAAGTGTTAAGTGACCAAAGACCAAATTTCATGTTTGAAGGTTGTCTTAGATATGATAATAAAACACAAAAATCAAAGATAGTAAATGTGAAGAGAAAATTTTATGTAAATTAAAATAGAAGGCTCTCAATCATTAATAATTTTCCATCAAAATGATGCTATAAAATAATGGGTAATATGTGGATAGAAGGTTGTAATAAGAAATTTCCTTTAATAAAGTGCTAATTATTTGGACACTAAGTCAATAAAATGTCTTATCATGTTGTAGATTAAAATTAATCAAGAGTAGAATAAATTGGAATTCAATAAAGGTGAGTCAAAATTTATCCTTAAAATTAGAATAGAAGCTCAATTTTTGGATATTTTTTCAATTTATCAAACATTTCACATGAATCTATTTATTATAGGATAATTGCAATGTTTTCCTACAAAATATAAATAATAATATATGTAATTAAATCTAATTAAAATAATTTGAGAAATATATTTTACCAATTCGAATAAGATTAATATAACTTAATTTATTTTTTGAAGTAAATGGTAAGAGTCCAACATATGTCTCAAACCATTCTTAGGTTTTTTGGAAAAAGAAGAAATTGAAGATGAAGGTGAAAAGCTATTCTTTATGAGATACCTTTAAAAATTTGAATAATAGTAGTAAGTGGATTATTGATAGTGGGTGTTAATACCATATGGTTGGTAACATTAATCGTATTAATAATGTGAGAGGGAGAGTTTATGGAATTGTTAGATTTGGAAATGGTATAGATCTAAAGATAAAAGTATGTGGAAAACTTTCTTAGACAATGTTTAATTAATGAATACTAAATTTATCTATGTTGATGGTCCCTGACACAATTTTTTTAGTGTGATTCAGTTATGTGACTAAATATTGGAATTCAAATTCAATTTAAAAGGTTGTATTATCAAAGGAAGTGATAGAAACAATCTTATATAGAGATAGATAATGAATTGAGACTTGTATCAAGTTTATACGAAGGTGAATAATTATATATTTTCCATATAAATGGAGAATGGTTTTGGAACCAAATTCATTGATACATTCATTATAAAATTATGGATATTCAATCAAATTTGAAAGATGATATTTATGTTCCTTCACTAAAAAGAAACAAAAAAGGATTTGGGATTCATGTTTAGGGGAAAAGATGGTGGGAAAACCTTAGTATAAAAAGAATAAGAAATAATAGTATCTACTTAATATGGTCCAAAATTATGTATGTTGTTCAATAAATTAGGTTTGAAATTATGGGGAGAAATACTTTATTTAATTTATTGATGACAGAAATAAGATTGAATGTTCTATGTTAATGTGGTATAAGAGAGAAGTTTCATAACGCATTAAAGGATTCTGTAGACGAGTGGTTAATGAAACCATAATATTAATAAATATTATACCATTAGATATTGTAACTAAATACACTAAAAATAATTTTGAAAATTTTCTATAGAAACATGGAATAAATTATAAATTGTTAGTGGAAAAAAATATTTTGGAAACATGAATGATCTATGCAAGAAATGGTGTTTGGTTTTTTTTGTTATCAATACTCATTAGAAGCTCAGAATGTTTTCTAGGAAAGGGATCATATAGTAAAAGAGGAAAATAGTATCAAAGTTGGTGTCATTTCCATTTGTTGGAAACTTGCGCACACTGCATGTTTTGGTATCAGAATTTTGAAAAATGGAAATGTCATGAGGTGCATAAAAAATCTAGAGATGTGCACAAAAAATGGTTCTTGCACGAAAAGCATTGTGTGCATAATAACTGTTTTGTGACACACGGTGGGTTTTATACACAGGGGTTGGTGAAACCTATAAATAAGAGGTGAGACCAATCATTCGGTACGGCTGAATACTTAGCAGTCCAAGGTCTGATATGCGTAAACAATGTGTGAAAAGGCAGTTACACGTAAGAGTTGTAGTTGAACAGAACATTTTTAGTTGCGCAAAAAAGATGATGTTGCACCAAAAATATGATGTTGGGTAGAAAATTTGATGTAGCACGGAAAATTTTTTTTTGCGTGGAAATGTTTAAGTTGTGCACAAATTTTGATGTTGTGCGTAAAATGTGAAGTTGCGCATAAAGGTTTTTGTTTTGTGAAAGTTTTGCGCAAAAAAAAAAGAAAATCTTGTGAGAACATGGTAGTTGTTTCTTAAATTTTTCAGTGTATGATGAATACCAGTTTTGAATATGCAATTCAACAGTTCAGTGCTTTTAAATGCATCAATTCAGGACTTCGATACAAGTAGTGTCTCTTAATAAACAGAGACAAAGACTTCAAAGTAAATATATTGAAGAAACCTTCAAGTTGATAAACTGAGTAAGACTCATCACAAGGTAGTGAGATAGGGGGAGTCGATGGAAGTGATTTGAGGGATGTAGTGAGATTTCCATGAACCTTTGTAAAGGCAGTGTGCCTAGCACAGAGTGACTGTGACCAAATCTCAAAAACCAAAAACTAGTGAAAATTATCAGATTTAGGTACGACCGACACACTATCAGCGTATACTCCTTAGATGTAGCCCTTAGTGGTGAACCATGTAAAATTGATGTGTGGTTTCTATTAAAGTGATTGTTTTATTTATATTCCCATCAATCTAATAGTTTAACGAGTTTTTACCAATGTGGGAACAAGATCCTTGTTTTAAAAGAAAAATTAAATACCCCGATTCACCCTCTCATCTCAAGGTGTCCCAAGGTCCTACAGAATCCTTAATAGAATAGAGTTTTAGTAATAATGAATCATATGGTAAATAACATGGATAATATTTTTTGAATGAAAGAGGATTATATCTTACATATTATATATATTTTATGAAATTTATGAAATTTATTTGTGTACGTTTAGAATCAAGTATTTCATAGTCCATGAGTAAATCTTGTAAAGGTTTTTTTCAAAATAAAGATATAAATAAAGGAATATTTTGTGCTCCAGTAGATAAATATATATTTTGAGGCTACTCATATAAGAGTAAATTCCATATATAATTCAATAAAAGGCTTAATAAAATAGTTGAAAGTAGTGATGTAAAATTTGTTGAATATGAAACTAAATATAATTGTGCTCATTTTCCCCCAATATATTTGAATGAAAAATAAGAAGAGATAATTATGGTTTTAGGAGAATCTCATAATCCCCTAATTGTTATTGATTCTAATATCTAATTAATGGAATTTCATGGTGAAAAATAGAGTCAACTTATGAATAAAACTAGAAGTAATGCTATAATTGATCATATTAACATTATTAGAGAAACATATACCACAACAAAAGACTATATAGTGATAGGAAAAGGTAACTACAATTTTAATCATCGGTGGAACCTACTTAATTTAAAGAAGATATAAAGAATAAATAATCGGTGAAATGTAATAATTAATAGATGGATCAAATCAATAATAATAAAAAATGGAAGATGGTAGTAGACCTAGAAATAAAAATTCTATTGGTATAAAATTGTCCTTTAAAAAATAGTTATGAACATGGAATAATGTTCTTGAATATGAAAAACTAATTTGAAGTTGGTATACTTATATTAAATGAGTTTAAATTGATGAAATGATTACATCAATGTCTTGAATGGAGTCAATCATATTTTTCCTAGTAGTGGTTATTCAAAAAAAGTTATGTATAGAAAAATAAAAACCATTTTCAACTCTAATATCAATAATAATAAAACTTGTAAATCCTTATGTAAATAAGGGAATACAGCTAAAATTTTATTGAATAATTATTTGATGTTTATTTTATCTTATAAAGACATATATCTTCGATGCTGTGTGTTTAGAAGAATGATTTAATTTTTTCTAAAGAATGGACTCTTCTTGTCAGTAAAGTGGATAATGTGGTAAATTCAGGTAATATTGAATAATGGTTTGGTTATCAATGATATAGAAATTTTTTGTTTTAATAAAAATTTATATGTGTATTCTTATGGATATATTGTTGATCAAAAATCCACAAGTGGTGGCACTTTATTCATCAGAATAATTTGGGTTGGTTGGATGATTAAGAAAAATGTTTGAGTATCATTTAGCACAACCAAAGTAGAATATATAATCTTGCTAAAGAATATACACAGTTTATGTGTATGAAGTAGAAATTGGATGATCTTGATGAATTTTTGTGACAATAGATGTCAATTAACTGAGACAGAAAGAGTGTCATTAAATGAACAAAATATTTGGTACAGTGATCCATCAAAAGGTATATTTAGATTTGTAAACACTTTTTAAATGATAAGGTGGAAAAAAATGTAAAATTCAAATTTTTTAGTACTCTATATCAATTAGAATATGTCTTTACCAAACCATTAGATGAACTTGTTTTCTAGATGCATCGTTTGAACCTATAATTTCAAAAAAATTCTTAAAATAGAGGAGTTAAAATAATATATCCCCACATTTTACATAATGAATCATTTTGATATTTTTTTATTAAAGTAATTTAACTTTTATTAGGTGTGAAAATATTGGGGATACATAATAGATGTAGAACTAGAAACAAAAATATGTTTTCTAAAAAATATAGTATTAGAGACGTTGGAATATTTTTCTTTTTCCCTACAATGTGAATTAACTCAGACAGGCATAGAATATTTATTAATTGATTTTTGAAAAGTTTTTAGGATAGAGGATGTTTCTGGATAATCATATGTGATTAAATCTAGAGAAAAGAATCCCATAGAATTTTATTAGAAACAGTTCAGAATGATTGTAGAGAGATTCATATGAAGGGGAAGCATGGATGGAATTAATAAACATAGAGGATCATAAAGATGATTCAAAGAAACCCATCGGGATGTTGTAACCAAAAGGTTTAGTAATTTATTTTTGGTCAATTGGAGGTATATTGGCGTGTGGTTTAAAGTACATTAAATTGTGTGAAAAATTTATTATTTGATTCAAATTTATTGGAGACATGTTATGATGATTTTGGTTTCTATAGGAAAAAATCATGATATGAGCCTAAGGATCACATTGTGAGTGAAGTTTCAGAAAAATGACAAAAACATATATGTAAGTGTATTCGTGATATGTAAGGGTTTTATGCAATGTCATGGTGCAACTACAAGGATCACATCATGAATGAAGATACTAGAAATTGTTAAAGTCCTTGATATATAAGATTCATACACATGAAACATATGAGCTTCTGTTCATATGTAATGGTTCTTACTTTTTCAAAATTAAAGCAAAACATTGACATCATTACATATAAAACACATCATAAAGATACATAGTTGGATTTTAGTTGTTCTATCGATTTTTATGTGATCACATCATGTGATTGAGTCATTCCACAACAGGTTTAAAGTTTGTGTATGTCTCTATTTTGATCATGACAAGATACTAAGTTCATGTATTGATTAATGTAACCATGTCATTAAATTTAGACTATAAAAAAATAAGGATGGTCATGAATACTAATCATTAGGATATAAATTGATAGTTAAAGAAAAACTAATTATGTAACCAACCTCTCACGACACAATTTATGTTTCCATGAAATTATTTTTGAAATTTAGAGAGTTAAAATAAAATTAAGGACATGAAATTAATAAAAAGGTTTTGAAGTTTTTATAAAATCCATTAATTACCTATTTTAATATCTATGGTTAAGATTATCTTGGAACCAATTTAAATGATTGATTAAAGTAGAGAAATTTTGAAGTTGGTTGAATACTGGATTTTCAATTAGAATTTGAAATTTTATGATATATATAGGAACTTATTTTATTGACACAAAAAAGAGAGACAATCATAAATAGGCAAAGTATTTTTTAGAAGAGTGAAGGAAGAAGAAAATGGTATTAATTTAATATATATAATTAAAGAGTGCGTTGTGAATAGATTTAATTCTATTAAATATCAAGCTTGAAATTATATATTTTTAGTGCATATCAGTGAATATTATGAGGTAAATATCAGAGAGTTAGAGATAAAACACATTGTTTCTTGGTGTTATATATTCAATTAATATCCTTATTAGTTTGAAATATATTTTTATTTTATCTTTTTCTGTAATAAACTAGTAAATAAGTGAGAGGAAGAATGGTAGAGGTTATCAAACTTGTATTACTAGTGATATTTTCCTAAGTTTTATAATCAAAAAACCAGTAGAGTGGTAACTATTTATAATATCAAAAAATCATTGATATTATCTTGTTTTATGTAACCTATTAAAGTTGAACCCTGTAAAATCTTTGTGTTTGTACTTTTTTATATTTTTATTTTTAGTTATTCTTTTGTGTGATCATCATGATAGATTCAAGGTATATTTTCAAACAGGAGGAAAATATTAAATTAAACATAAGCTTATAATGAATCTCATTTCATCCAAATTCACCCCCCCCCCCTCTTAGGGTTTATAGTGGGATCTTAGGTTACATCAAAAAATATATTATTCATTTCCCCCCCCCACATATTTATTACTATGTATGAGTAAGACAGTTATATAATTATTATTATTCAAGATAAAAAGTAAATATATTGCATAATTAAATTATATGAAAAAAATAAAATGGTAATGTTAAAAGAAAAACTAGGGTAAACCCCTTGTGTTATTGTATGTTTTTTCAAAAGCTTGAAGGTTATAATTTCCATCTCAAATTGAAAATGGGATTGCATATCTTTTATAGGAACTATTATATCTTGGTGGGTCCATATCATTTTCAAAAGGTTGTTTTTTAGAGTTCCGTATTTGTTATGTATGTATTTTCACCGCACTTAAAAAAATGAATAATTGGTAACTTATGGGTGAAAAAATTATATTTGGGGGCCCATTTACTTCATCCTTTATTTAAATTCAGTTATTTATGTCAAACCCAAGGGTTATCTAATTTGGTTCTTATATATAATTTTGTTTTTTTGGGTACCTTAGCTCAATACTAATCAGATTATATATATAAATAGCAATAGATACTAGCTCCTCCACCCTCTCCTTAAATCATGTTGCATATCGTATAGTATTCTCTCTAAAAAATTCTAGGTCATTAATTATAATTGTAAAATTTAAAATGTCATTAAGAGGGAGATCAAAATGAAATTCGACTTGTTTAAAATTTACATATGAATAAAAATAATGATTATTTCCCTCTTTTTTATCTGCATGTATCAATTCATCTTTATAGAATTCAATTTTAAAGGGAATGGGAAGTACATCATCCAAATACTCTTTGAAACACATAACCTTAATTTTATCCTTATTCTGTCCATTATCCATGGAATATAACTATTTATCCTAATATATAATTTTAAGGAAATTTATTTTAGTAAGAATTTTTTTTTATAATAAATAAACAAACACGAATTAAATAACATGTTAGCACTATCTAACTTTCAATCTATATTTTCTTATTATTCATGTAAAGCCTCTTGGAAAAAAATTATTGGATTAGGAACTACATCATAAGTTTTAATCCTCTATTTAACCTAAATAATCTAACATACTAAAGTATTTCCTACTTATTCCCCAAATTAATATTTAATATGACATTTTCGTTATTAAGTATTTGAAAATGGAAGCCATTTTTTAATTGGCTTCCATTTATATCATTTAATTATTTAAATGTTTAAATTCTTATTCTCTTAAAATATCCCCACAGGTTCTTTAGTTATTTCATCATGTTGTTACTATAATGGGTGAAATGAATATATATATATATATATATAATTTTTATTCTTCCCATCCAAAGGGATACACATGATTTTTTTCAGTGGTTGTGGCTCCCAATGTTATGATTCAACTTGATTATATTATTATTAAATTTTGGGGAATGATTTGGGGTTTGTGTATTGAGATATAATACATCACACCATATATTCTATATTATTATAAGTATCTTTTGTTTTAGATTAATACTTTAATATTCTATCTTAGGCAATATGTTTTATTATTCATAAAAAAATAAAATTAAAAAAAATAAAACAAGTAAAGAAATAAAATATTCACAAAGTGAATAAAAATGATAAATAGATGAAAAAACCACCATATTAATGGATAGAAATTCTGTAAATTATTTTTTCATTGGATAATTAAAAGAATGTTTATAATTTATTAATGGAATGTAGTATTAGTGAAAAACTATTTGTTTTCCTTATAAAAAGTCTTTCAAAACACCCACTTTTATTTTTATCACATATTTACCTTTTTTTATTTTTTTATACTAAACTCCTGGAATTTGGGAGAAGGGTTTTATTATTTTATAAAAAATGTAAATATAAATGTACATTTTAATGAGGACTTATCCTTGTGTTGTTATTCAGACTTATACTATCATAATTATCCAATTATTTAGTAAATATCTAACTCCCTCTTAATGGACACCCTCTCATAATTTTACACATTTCACTATATATTATATAAGGGAAATAAAAACTAAAATAGTGAGTCAAAATACTTCTTATATCCTCTGGTGTATAGCAGTATGCAATATCCCACAATAAAATGAATTATACATGGTAAATATCCTCCAAATAATCATTTAGAGATGTTACATCCCATTAAACATTCCCATCATCATGAACTACTCCCTATATAACCACCAAAATCCATCATATAATATATAATTATAGAAGGGAAATATTTGATGATATATATAGTGGAATAAGTTATTGTAGTTATAAATATAATTTGATGAAAAAATATTCTCCACCTTCAAACCAAAACCCATAACACACAAGCTTGGAGTAAAGAATTACAAAAAAAGAATAGTTGATAAAATATTATTAAAAATTGAGGAACATAAACATGAATTTACCCCCCTTAAATTAGCCACCAAATGTCATACATGAATATGAATAAAGGTAAAATAGTGGAATAAAATAATATAAACATTATGAAAATATAGTATTAAAATTATAGATAAATTAAAGTATAATTAAATATTAGAGTTCATGAAATTTTTATTCTAGATGGTTATTATTTTCATTATAGGATTTATTATCCCTCTTGGGAAGCATGGATCATCTAAAATAGAAAAGGTTTATTACTTGATTCTTCTATATTGATGGAGGAAGCTCGAGGACTTCTTTTCTACCGGGTTAATCTCTCAAGGACATGGGATTTAGTATATATGATCATAACACTTATTTTATTTCATCTATCAGGATCTGTATGGAATGGTTGTAACATCATTTCCTAATTTCTTTAGCTAGGAACAACTAGGGAATATTTTCCCCCTAATACTCTTACATGAATTCCATGTGTAACAAATTTTTCATTGATTTCCATGGATCGGGCTTGTTATTTTTCCTACATATATCAAGCAAGTTCATTCAAGTATCCATGAATCATAATTAAGATATATGTATGATGGGATAATGATTTTAATGAATCAATTCTAATTTTTCATCATATGTGTATATCATACTTATGATATAGTACCTTTTAGATCAATAAATCTATTATATTTTACGGTATAATATATCCATATGCTATATCTCCAAACCTTATTATATGACTAGAGGCGATATCAGCCTATCTTAAGATATGATAGGATCTTATCTAGTAATTTTTTTCCATTTATATCATGTGATATCACCATGATAAAGTATCTATATCATATCATACAATATATTACATGGTTATTGTTCACCAACCTCTCCTAAAAAGTTCTTTGTGGACAAGTTGGGATACCTTGATATCATAAGAGAATATTATAATGTTGCCAACCCCAATAACTCAAAGTCAAAATCTTATTTATTACATTTTCATAATATGTAGGGAGTCACATCATGAATGACCAAATAGTTTATTATACATGGAAAAATAGATAATTACTTGATTCCTTCATTACATTTGAAAACAAAAATTACAATATAATTTATTTAAAGAATGTCATTATTACCTCTATAATATCATTGAATATCATTCATAGTGCACTTCTAAGATTCCAATGAAAATAAAAAAAGTAAGGATGAGCTCAAATTATTGGTACAAGTTATGTAGAGAAGAATATATCATAAATCTATAAGAATGACCAACATGTAAAGCTAAATAAATGAACACACATGCCATTTCAAAAAAATTACTATCCTAGAAGGCTTAATAAATATTGCAAGTTAATTATTTGAACACACAATTCATTTAATATATAACTTAACTATCCAGATTAGATAAGGAGTAATAAATATATAAAGTTAAATAACTATTCACACATTCCATTTAAATAATTTAAAAATCGTGAATAGATAAGGATTAATGAATATGGCATGGTAAATAACTTAAAACACATGCCATTAAATCAATAAACTAAGAATTAAATGAATCCACATATAATATCATTGATAAAATATCAAGAATAATAATAACTAAATTCTTAATAAAGGGAATTCTTAATTATTGTATGTCGTAATCTAAGGCACCATGATACATTAATCGTTAATACCATTCACAATACGTTTTAAACTATAGGTAGAATCAAATTTAATGCTTGTTCACTGGTCACATAATTTGACTATAAATGCATTGTGGGGCTATATAATTTTGGGCTCTACCATTCACTACATGTCAAAATCCTTCCTCACATGTATAATAATCTATTTAATTCATGAACAATGTGTTTATTCATCAAATATCTATATTAACTAAATAATATATATTTTATTACTATTTACCTATATAATTAAATAACTCTCAATGGAGAACACCATATGTATAAATTAGATATTATTTAAAAAATAAAAATATCCATGATAAATAATATGGATATTAAGGAAAATTTTAATTTTCAATGGTCGTAGAAAAGTGAATATTTCAAAGGGAAGTTGTTGACAACAAAAATGAATTAATAGTGTGAATTTCAAAATATTACTTTATCAAATGATCATAAAACATCAATATAATGAATAAATATGGAATAAATAAAACATATACCCATTATATTATATGTAAATTAATGTTTTTTTTGTCGTTTATTTATATACATACTATAAAAATATTCATAAAAATATTCTTGAGGAAAATATCCTTTTTAGTATGAAAATATTTTTAACAATAAAATTTTGAAAAATATTTTTAAAATAATTTTCTTTGAGATCTACCTTTGAAAATTATAAAAGAATATTTAAAACATTGAGTTTTCATTAGAACATGAAATTTCATACATGTCATAAAAGTTAATATAATTATTTTTTTACATTTTTAGTAGAATCCCAATGAACCTTGTTTGGAAAATGACAAGAATATTCCTTCAAAAAAATATAAAAAGTTCAACTTGGGTAAGAATTTATTTAATAAATAATTTGGAAAATGTTAAAAAAAAATTTGGAAATATTTTTATAAAAAATGGTTTTAGAAGAAAAAGTAGTTTCAATCTATGATACAAATGTAATTGGATTTTAGGAAAAACACCTTATCATTCATTTTATTATGTAATTTAACATCTTAGATTAGAATCCCACCCAACTGGTGCCCCGTAACCAGTTGGTCACATAGCCTCAAGCACATTTCCTCAAAGTGCAGAGGCTATCAAATAGAAGTGTGTTCTTTATTTGTGATAGTGGGGAAAAAATTCCCTTATTCATAGACTGAAACACAATAGAATAAATAAAAATACAATAGAAAAAGCTGTAAACAACATACAATTGAAATAGAATGAAGAAGACTAATGAGGTAAGAAACCAACCATCGTTCCATAAAAAATATGATGCAACATGTTATATGTTCTAAAAAAGAAAATAAAAAAGTACACTATAATAATACACAATATATGTCTCAAAATAAAAAAATAAACAAAAGGAGTGTAGAAATCATCAGAAGCCCCAGCTCGATCTCATGCTCTCCTACTCCTTAGAAGAACATCAAGTACCTATAGTAGGGTGCTTACTCTGATCAACACCTACAATCATATAATTTATTTGGGACAAAAATCATGACCCAAATAGGGTTTGAGAATAAATCCTAGTATGAGGCCACAAAATATTTGTAATGGTATATCAATGAATATATGTATATATATATAATAGGTAGCGTACAATAAAAAATGAAGTAAATAGTAATTAAAAAAAAGTAAGCACATCAGATGTCTCAGAAGATAAGTAATCGAGTATGGGTAAAGACTGAATCCATGCTTGTGCTTTGTCTTAGCAGACGTTTCACTATTCATTTCATTTCATTATTCAATTTGAAAATGAGCTGATACCTAATATCCTAATGTGGAAATAAATTATCACTCTTGTTGTGTTTAACCCAAACCATAAAACCATAGTATAACAAGACACCAAACTAGATCAAAAGTAACTATATAATCATTTTAGTAGTCAATCAGAGTTAAAACCCAGTGTATAAGAATTTCATCATGTGCTAGGTTCAAACCTCGGTATATAAGCATTTCAGCATGTATCAGGGCTAAGCCTAGTGTATAATCCTTTTAGCACAAATATAACACATGAAACTTACACTATTACATGGTTAAAATCATAATAACTCACATTAAAAAAAACCTAAAATTAACTACATCCATTTTAAATAACCCAAAAATGAAATAAATGGCATGTCAATATGCATCCTAGGACAAGTGGTTAAACGTTGGTCATCCAATTGAGAACACACCCATGGGGTGTCCCTTAATCAATCCAAACGATCTCAAACATTCTTTAGTTCAATTAATCAATTACATAATCAACATTAGACAATAACATGAGTCAATTCTATTCAACGCAACACCTCATACATGGGTTTGCGACCCTCCAGTACTTATAAGCAGCATGACAATTCACGAAGGCATAAGACCACCTACCTTGTACTCATACGACTCTACTAGTCTAGCGTCAAGTATTGATTTGACCTAGAATAGATTAGATCTAAAAAATGGGTATGAACATTCTACCATAAATAACTAGATCCAAAGAATAAATTGAGAATAATGGATCAAGAGGAATTGAGAGCTCACTGAGGGGAATCCAACGGATCTAATGGTAAGATCAGATGACAAATCGCAAGCCAAGACCTAGTTCAGATTTTCTGGACATGTCGTACATCGATAGTGACTTGTTTATCTTTATTTGGAAAAATGATACTACTGTCCAACTTAATTATAAAAAAAATGTACATGACGTGTACTTGATTCTATGCGCTATGTCCATAAAAATTCTTGATAGACCGTTACATGGTCGTGTACCTAGATTACAGGGAATGTAGCCTCCTATACATGGAATGTACTGATAAGTACATGGTGTGTAGTCCCTAGTAATTTCATGTAATAGAAATTTATCCATCCCTTCAACTTCTTTTCCCCCATTTCATAAATATAAACTGAAAAGGAATGATTCATACCTCAATGGAAGAAACAAGTTCATACAAATTTCCCCCCTTAGAGAAATTTATCCCAGAATTTCTCTTCCAAGGGTGGTAAAGGAACATCAGAGAATAAATCTAGCCATTGGGATTGTACATCAGCCTCCATCTTTGAAGTCTAATCCTGTACTCAAATGTGCTATTATAGCACACATACCAAAGGGATAGACCAACCACAAAGAATCTTTATGCCATGGTCCACAATATGAATGAGATTTTCCTCAAAGGACACATCTTCCTAAAACTCCACTTTCTCTGGCTGAAAGGTGTGATATGGGTCTAAAAAATTAACATCACAACTAAGAAACATGGAAGATGTTTTTCATATCCCTATACCTATGAGGTAACTATAATTTATAGGCAACTGGCTAGACCACTAAATATTTTCAAATGGACCAAAGTATCTTGGCGAAAGCGTACCATGTCTCTTAATCCACTTTTTTCCCAACCTCGATGCGACATGTATAAAATTTGATCCCTAGACTTGAACTCTAAAGGTCATATGCGATTGTCAGCATATGATTTCTGAAGAGACTATATAGTATCCATATACTTCTGAATCAACTGAACCTCCTCAGTGGTCTACTGGACAAGATGAGGTCCCTGCATCGCTACCTCTCCTGCCTCTAGCCAACACATGGGTGATCTCCATGGCCTACCAAACAAAGATTCATATGGTTCCATATTAATAGCATCCTATAATCTATTTTTATAGGTGAACTCAACATGAGATATGTGCATCTCCCATCAACCCCTGAAATCTAGGATGCATGCCTGAAACATGTCCTATATCACCTAAATCAAGCGCTCTGAGTGACCATCTATTAGGGGGTGGTATGTTATTCTCTGAAGAACCTTTTTACCCAAATTACTCTATATCCCTTTTAATAAATGGGAAGTAAAATGTGCATCCCTATCTAAAATGATCAAATGAGGAACCCCGTGTAGTCGTACAATCTTATGGATGTACAACATCTCATGATCTTCAACATTGATGGTTTCCTTAATTGGTAAGAAATGTGAAACCTTTGTAAGACTATCAAACACTACACATAATGTATAATTACCAAAGTGTGACCTCTGTAACACATCCATTAAATCTATAAAAATGTCATTCCATTTCCACTCAAGAATGTTTAGCTGCTACAAGAGTCCCGCTGGTCTTTGGTGTTCTGTGTTCACCTGCTAACAGGTGAAACATCTCAAGACAAAACCTGCTATGTCCCCCTTCATTCCTGGCCACCAGTTCTGATGATTTAAATATCGATACATCTTAGTAACACTATGATTCACTTCCCAAACTAAATCAAAAAATCCCACATTATCTCCTCATGCATTTCAGTTGGCATCCATACGCGACCATGTAACCGTAGAACCTCATCCTCTCCTATGGTTTAACCAAGACGAGGGTCTTCACCTAACATACTCTCCTATAGATCATGGACTTCGGAATCCAATAGATGACTCATCATCAATAGATCCATTATGATAGAGGTAACTTCTAAGGATGAAAGAAAAATATGTCCCTGACTGTCATTAACCTCCAAGTGCATCTCATAGAACAACACCATAAGTTGTCACTCGCTACTGGCCTGTTGCATGGCCTACATATGAGTCCTCTTGCTCAGTTCATCTTCCACTTCATTTCCTTTCCCATCTATGTAAGGAATATCTAAGTAAAAATACTGAAGGTTTTCCACCAACCTTCGCTGTCTAAAATCCAGATCATGCTAAGTAAAGATGTACATGACACATTTGTGGTCCGTAAACACAACAAAATACTCACCCAATAAATAATGTATCCAATATCGTAAGGCTTGAACAACCACAACTAACTTGAGATTGTTCATCTAGTAGTTCATCTCATGTGGCATCAAATGTTGAGACCTGTACGTGATGACTTTATCCCCATCTATAAGCACTGCTCCAAACCTCATACCTGAAGCATCACAATACACAGTGTAACTCTTACCTAGATCTTAAAAAATAAATATTGATGTTGATGTTATTATCCCTTTCATCTCCTAAAATTCCATATTTCAAGAATCTGACTATACATACTTAACTCCTTTTTTCAAGCCTTTAATCAGCGCTGCTAAATTTTAGAAGTACTATATGAAATGCCGGTAGTAACCATCCACCCGTAGAAAACTCGACACCTCAAAGACATTATTAGGCTTCTCCCTGGTAAGTATTACTCTCAAATTCTTTGGGTCCACTGATACTCCTATTTCCGAGATGTTGTGACCCATGAAGTGAATTTGATCCATCCAGAAGTGACACTTTGAGAGCATAAAATATAACTAGTTCTCTATCAGTGTACTCAAAATGATCTCATGATGTGTGGCATGGTCATGTTGATTATGAGATTATACCAAGATATCATCCACGAAAAGCATAAAAATGAATCAAGATAGTGATGGAACACTCCATTCATCAGTTCCATGAACACCGATGGAGCGTTCGTGAGACTGAACGGTATAACCACATACTCATATAGAGCATATCTGTTTTTGAAAGTTGTGCGACGTACCTTTAATGATCAAACACTCACTTGATGATAAACAGATATCAGATCAATGCTAGAGAATACCTGAGTTCCTCAGAGCTGATCGAAGAGATCATCTATTCCCAAAAGAGGATACCAGTTATTTATTGTTAACTAGTTTAATTTCTAATAATCCACACATAACTTGAGGGTACCATCATCCTTTTTGGCAAAAAGGACTAGAAAACCCCACAAAGAATTAGTGGGTCGGATGAAACCCTTTACCACCAAATCAGCTAGTTTCCTATTGAGCTCTTGAAACTCCTTCCTAGCCATTCTATACAGAGGAATGGATACCAGTTCAGCTCTTGGTACTAACTTGATAGAGTACTCTACCTCTCTTACCAGAGGTAAACCCAAGAATTCATTTAGGACGATGTCCCTAAAATGGTCAACCGCTATCGAAATGTACATATGAATTGTCCTCTGGTCATCCAGATATAAATTGTAAATTTGTACTGTCATCCCACTTAACCCACAATGCTCTGGTCTGGCTCGGTTCACCTGAACTTCCCACTAACCCCTGTGTAGAAATGAGCTACCCTCCAGTGATGTAGAATTGACCCTATGATGATAGCAATCAACATAGTCCTAAAAGGACACTGGCTAATCTTTTATAAGGATGAAATCAAATCATGTTTTCTCTAGGACATAGAGATCCCAAACAAAGTCACATCCACCTATCTCAAGGGGAACTCATTGTACTGTTACACACCCATCGTTCTAATATATAAGAGATTGTCTATTTTCATAACATCATCAGAAGTGAAAACACAGAGCCCAATTATCTTCACAACAAGAATGTATATGAAACTATATAAAGCGCTTGTATAAAAAAATGAAAAATTTAAAATGGAGGTGACTAGAATAGTTACTCTGATTGTAGAAGGTTTGGGATCCTTCCCCTACTGGGTATGCTACACTATAAATGTTTGGCCTGTACCATAACCCTGTGACACAGCTTGGATTCCCTAAGTTAATCCACTATGTTGTCTCTAAAAAACTGGGGTCGGGTTACCATGACCATGACCACTCCCTCAGCATGAACGGCCAGATGTATTCCAGTTCCTTGACTTGTGAGATATTGTTGGTCCTGATCTAGAATGTGGAGCCTGTGAAAATCCTCTCTCACTAGCTTCCAAGGGAAATTTCCTGCAGAAGCGTTAATGATGACCCATATTTCCAAAAGCTCATGATTCAACTAGGTCTATCGAGTAATAAGGCTTCTTGTGATTGTCTTTTACACACTGGTGGAACCTCACTGGATACCTAAAGAAATGTCCTGACTACTAGGTTTTCCATGACTATGCTCCAGACGACACATTCTACTACCTATTGAGGCAGTACCAGATCTTGGAACCGAACTGCCCTATATCGTACCTCCAGATTCCCTCTAATTCTTCTTGGTAATCATCATCAGGTTCACTATTGCTGATATAATATTCATATGAAGAATATTAACCTATGATCTAATTTCAAACATGATACCATCCTTGAATATCCTAGACTAAGATTGATAGTCACCCGTCAGAACAGGTGCAAAGCACTGGGGCTTAGTAAAATGAGCTAAGTAATTCATAACTGATAGAACACCCTACTCTAGAATCATGAACTCCCAAGATTTGTCTGCCATCAACATCTAAGGACAGAAATATTCATTGAAGACTCTCTATATGTCTTCCCAAGGAATATCTCAAAGATTCCCCATCTGAGTAACCACATCCTACCACCTCGTAGATGAGTCACACAACATATAAGTCCTGATCTTGACCCTATGATTAGGAGGCATTTCTAGATGCTTAAATATAGATAATATGGCCCTTATCCATTACTCTGTAGCCTACAGTCCCCCATCCCAAGATAATATGGGAGGATGTTTCTACTGGAACACTCTAGTCAGCTCAACCATAGAAGTGGCAGGTTGAGGTACTCCCTGTATAGTCTTTCTAAAGCGCATGAAGATATTGTGCAATTGTGCATTAGTACCTAATTTAACGACTCAAATTTTTATTAATGAAAATTCTTCTTGATCTTATTATATATATTACTAGGTAAAATGGTAATGTAATTCAAATTCACTCCTAAGGTTTTATGTTTTTGGATTTTAAAATACCATTTAGAATTGTTATCATTGAAAATATAGTAATTAAACAATGACCATATGATTAGTATAAATATAGGGATTTAACAAATCCAATTTACTCATACAAAGGAAGTGATGGCCTCATCTGGTTGTATTTCACCATATAAATCCCTTTTGTTAGTGCCCAAAAATGACGTAACATCATTGGGATTTGCTCTTGACCAATCCCAAACCAATGTTCAATGCGCTAAGGTTGGACGAAACCGCCTATGGGAGAAGTGGATGTTAATAGAGATTAAAACCCAACCAATTTTATCTGAACCTCCCCAAGAGTCATTCACAATCACACACCTTACCCTTAGGTCTTATGTGGGTTTTATAATGTATTATGTTAAAATACCCTAGCACTATGATTATGTGTATTATTTTGGTATAGAATAAATAATATAAATTCATTTTATTTTTGTTACATTGTAAATAGTTTTTAAAACAAAAATAGAAATTTCAGTTAATATTAAATTGAGAAATCTATTTTGATGAATTAATGGATTTTTGAATTAAATAATATTTTAATAAAATATTATTACTAAATTACTTTTTATTAAATAAAAATGATCGTATAATTTTTGTTAATATATTTGTAATTTTTAATACAGTTTGAAAGTCATGTTTGTCCAAACCAATGAATTTTCGATAAATGTGATTTTTCAGTATAAAAGTAATAAAATCAAATATTTAGAAAATTATTTAGATAAAATGAATTTAACTTCTAGAATCCGGACACGAAATTATGCAATGCATAATTTTTCATAATTTTCTGAGACAATCAAAATTTTGGGTAAAAAATAAATTCCCATTAAATATATAATGTGATTTATGAAATCATAATGACCTGATAGTGATGTAATAAATAACTATAAATGGTATGTTCAGAAAATATATTTTTTACCTTCAAAATAATGTGATTCTAGTTTTGTTTGATTTATTTTACAAAGTATTAGTGGACCCTCCAATACTTATAAAATATTTTAACATTTTAAAATGATTTCCTTGAGAGTGTGAATCACCTTCACATAAGAAAGCATAATATTTTAATAATTTTTTCCATTGGCTTTATAAAATAATTTTTTCCACTTCACTTTTTCAAAATATATGTGCAAAAACCATGGTATGGTTTTTGGATTTCATTAGTTTAATGTGTAGTGTCCAAAACTTAAGTAATAAAGAATTCCCTCCCTTTTCTTATATAAACCCACCCATGCTCCCACTTCTCTTCACTCAAAACCTTTGGAGCTTGACCAAACCTATACCTCCCCTCTCTATAACACTCCCAAGGTTCCTCAAGCTCCCAATAAACCTCTCTCAATCCCCTCCTAATAATTTTGGATCACACTTCCAAGTAAGGGATCTTCCACCCACCTCTTTTATGAAGTATTCTTTTCATGTTGTGTCTTTTAATATATTTTATTTTTAACTCCCCAAACCTAGTTACCCAGAGTCGGCGCATTATTACATAATATTGGCATGATCACAAAAGATCAAGTCTCAAAAGACCGATTAGTTTAGTAGCCTTTGAATAACTAGATACATTCATAAAGTTTACATTACATCATAAAGTGAAAACTACAACAACATCTTATCTCCACACTCATATCCCCTTATACTATCCCTGCAGGTCATTAATAAAATACTTCTTCACATCCTGAAAAAAACAAAACATATAAAGGGGTGAGATCAGATGCTCAGTAATGATAACAATATAGAGGAAACTTTCATAAATAAGCATAAACATTTAAGGCAATGTATAACGAAAAAAAACCTTTTAAACATGAACTTCAGCATAATATGGCAGAAATAAAATGAAATAATGCCATTTAATTATTCACATGGATATTCTACTAGTCGAATAATCACATGCAATATCAATAACCACTTTCATAATGATGGAATGCATAATGCCAGACTATCATAACCACACAGCCAAGTCCTCGTGCCAAGACTACAAATAAGATTTTGTCAAGGCCCTGTGCCAAGACACTAGTTTGTCTCATGATACCTGCCGATGCATTGAGGAGCTATAGCGGGCTCCACACGTCACTTATTAAGTCCAATGCATTCCTCATATGAACAGGTTTAAACAGAACATAAACATTCGTATTAAAACTAGCATACGTAATGTCAATACTTTCTCCATAAACCATGAATGGTATAAAAATAACACATCCATAGTCAAACATATCAAAAAACCATCAATAAAATATGGAAGTTTTGTATCATAATAAATCAACTTCAAATAAGCTTAAAACCCATCAAAGGATGTTGACATAGATGAAATCAAAACTATTTGAGAGAAATATCTCTTTTTTAAATAATTTAAACGTCACATAATTATAAAATAAAACATTTACTTTGAAAATATCTTTATAATATTGTAAGGGAAGCTGAAAATATTTTATAATGGTGTAAAATAGCCGCACCCGCTGTATAAGTTAAAAAAAAGACATTCTTACCTTAATTCTGTTGAAAAGGTTAAAAAGGAACTTGTTTGGAAAACGACAGAAAGATTCCTTTATAAACTTCTTATAAAAAGTAAAAAAAGGGTATAAATAAAATTAACCCATATTCTGTAAAATAGTAAGAATGTTTTGAAATACATTTTTAAGAAACATGGATGTGGATGATAAGGAGGTCCCAGTAGATCATTACGTATAAACAACCTCGGATAATGAATAGATTGTGAAATAAACCCTTGCCTTGTACTTTTCCTTGGTTGGGGGTAGGTTGGCCTCCTGTATAATGGGGAAATAATTGTTATTAAATTATACAACAATTATATAAATTAATATGATATCATATATGATCTTTTAATATTTCTTTGTTAATAATATCTTAGTATTATCATCGTTTCGGGTGTTAACTTACTCGTTTTATTTTATATGTTTTGTTACATAAGCTGTGTTTTTTATGGATAGGTTGTATATTATTTATATATAAAATGATATCACGTCCTTATACAATTTATTTAATCATAAAATGAGAATTATACTTGAATGGATACAATGGAGAATGAATCTCATCGCGTTCGTGGAGACGGTAGTCCGTACGTATGCATGAGCCATAATATCATTCTTTTGATATTAAAATAATATATAATTGGATGGTATATAATATATACAGAATCATTATCATGTTATATTTATTATTTACACAAATTATACATTATTATCCTACCCATCCAAATAATAATGTTTTGAATAACAATTACACCACGGCGTGGAGACGGTATGTCGTACGTACGCACGTATAGTGACATGTCATTCAAAGGATGGATAGAATACTGAAAATGATTGTACCATATTTATAATAACATAATAGTATATAGAATATACTGGAGTTATTATTTTAGAATTTAAATAACAAAGAAAGAAGAAATTGAAAAAGAAAGGAACTTGAAAGAGGGTGGTCAAAACATTACCTCTTCTTTGGGTTCTTCCATTTGATTTGATCAAAAGGGCTCCTTAGGTTGTATTTCTTATCAAACTAAGGCCTCTAGGATTAATTTTGGGATGTTGAGAGAATATTTGGTTAGGTTTTGGCCGATCCAAAAGGCTTTGAAGGTGTGAATTAGAGAGAAGGGGGAGTGCCCTTTTATAAGAGGGGTGAGGGGCACCTTTGGAAAAGATGGAAATATTATTTATAATAAATTCATATTCGGTTTCTAAAGGCTCCAAAGTATATTATTTAATGTTTAAGGTGTGGATGGGTCTAAATCCTTAGAACCAATAGATTTTAGATATTTTTGGGTCACTATATTAACCTTATCATTTGTATTTAACTCTTAGTTAAATAGTTTGACATTTATCATGTCTCTTTTTATCCATATATTATATAGTTAATAAACTTACTATATACCTCCAAGAGACCCCCAAGTGGTCCATTAATGATACACCTATCATTATATAAGTTCTTTGGGTGAACCTGAGGTTTTTAGGAATAGAATATCAATTAATAATATAATATTTGTTTTAAAAACTCTTTTATGTCAATTTTGTCATTATTGGGTATTTTGTTTTTGATAATTTTATAACAGCATTATTACTTAGAAAAAACTTTTTATAAACAATCCTCATATGTCATATTAACCTAGAAAATTATTTTAATTCATAAAAAGTCTCAAATTACATTTATTTTGATATTTATAATATCTATTATTTTAATATTTCATTAATTAGGTAATTACTGCATCTCCATTATGTCATAAATTAAATTAAATTATTTAAAGTCTAAAAATTATAAATAAAATACCATTATGTAGGAAATATTTTTAAATTTATAATGAATATTTATAATCGAATTTATATTATTTATAACCCAATAATAAAAATGTTTTAGTTATTTAACTTTGATTTTATCTCTTTTAACTCTTCTTTGAATTAAATAATAATAAATGTCCTAATCTAATCCAAGTGGACCTAAATGATAATATTTTATTCCTAAAGTTGATTTTAGTCGACATACACTTATACAAATGAATTAGGACATGTGTTAGGGTAATATTAATATCATTTTTACCCTTAATTACTCTATTTACTTTTAACTGTGGTAAATAAAAGTAAAATGTTATTTTTCAGCAAAAATTATTTTTATCTTATTGAACCAAATTCTACTCCTTTATATTAACCATGTCTCTCAAATTTTTGAAATTACACTCATAGAAGTGGTAAAATTATGTTTTATGTGAATTTCCAAATTCTCCTGGGAGGTGGGTAAAAGACGGTGAAAAGTTCAATATAATTTTTATATATCTAAAATTATTCTAAACTAACTCCAATGAATTACATTGAACTTATATAGGTATTATGTACCTATTTTTACATTAATTAAATTTAAATAAAATAAATTTTTATTTAAATAAAAATTTGGTTTTAAAATATAACAGTGGTTTTTCACTATTCATCAAAAATTGAAATTATTCAGAAAAATAAAAAAAATTGACCTTAAGATAATTTCCATATTCCAAATCCAAAAATGAAGTCCATTTTGAAAGATAATATTTATAAAATTTCAAAAACAGGGTATTACTATTCATAACAGCTCGTTTGATTGGTTGTGGTGTGTGTTAGTACTCGAAGTTTCGTACAACACACTCTACTGTATTATTCAAAGAGAAGCATACCGTGGATGCTTGGGGTGTTATATTATCCCCTCCTTTAAATAATTTCGTCCTTGACCTTTCTAGAATAATGCCACATGAAAAGACTTGGGTGGTTCTTCATCATAAGTTCCTCGGGTTCCCACATTGCATCTTCCATCTTATGGTTTCTCCATAGAACTTTTACCAGACGAGTCACCCAGTTTCTCAGCACTTGTTCAATCGTATCAAGAATCCTGACAGGCTCTTCGCAATAAGATAGATCAGGTTCCAGTTCTACTTCCTCATAGTTGAGTACATGCATTGGGTAAGTCATGTATTTTCTCAATAGTGATATGTGGAACAAATCGTGATCGTTGGAGAGACTTGGCATCATTTCCAAAAGGTAAGATATAGCCACAATTAATTCTAGAATTTAGAATGGTCCGATGTACCTGGGACTCAACTTACCCTTCTTACGGAAAGTATAACTCCCTTCCATGGAAATACCTTGAAGAAAACATGATCTCCTACCTGAAATTCTAAATCATTCCTTTGGTTTTCAGCATAGCTCTTTTGCTTACTTTGAGCTCCTTTGATGTGGTTTTGGATTACCATCACCTTTTCCATCATTTCCTCCACCAATTATGGGCCTACGAGTTTTCTTTCACCAATATCATCCCAACAGGTTGGTGTGCGACATCTCTTTCCATATAATTCTTCATATGGTGCCATCTGAATACTCGAATGGAAGCTATTGTTGTAGGAAAATTCTACCAGAGGTAAATATTGATCCCACATACCCTGAAAGTCAAGTGAGTAAGATCTCAACATGTCTTTTATGGTTATAATAGTTCGTTATGATTATCTATCTATTTGAGTGTGGTAGGCAGTGCTCAAATGAAGTTTAGTATCCAGGGATTTCTGAAGACTTTTCCAGAATCGTGAAGTAAAACTGGGATCACGATTAGAAACAATCAATAGAGGTACTCCATGAAGTCTCAAAACTTCATTAATATATAGTCTTTCAAGAAGTTTGAGTGGTAAATCTTCTCTTATAGCAAGAAAATGTGCTAACTTGGTAAGATGATCAATAATGACCCATATTGCATCATTCCTTCTAGGAGTTGTTGGTAGCCCCTTGATGATGTCCATCGTAATATTATCCCATTTCCACTCATGTATGGGAAGAGGTTGCAATACTCCACCAGGCTATTGCCTTATAGCTTTCACTTGTTGACAAACCATACATCCTGACACAAAATAAGCAATCTCCTTCTTCATGTTGTCCCACCAAAAATGTTCCTTCAAATATCTATACATTTTGGTGCTCCCAGGGTGTATTGAGAAATTGAAACTATGAGCATCGTCCAACAATTCCCTTTTTAGATCAGGTATATTGAGAACCAAAAGCCTCTTCCCAAATTTCAAAATTCTATCTTCATAAACAAATTCTAACAATCTCCCATCATTCACAGCTTCAATCTTATTTTGAAACTCTTCATCACCGGTCTGAGAACTCCATATCCTTTCTAGTAAAGATGGTTTGGCAACCATTTAGAAAAGTATTAATGTTTCACATTCCATGGTGATTCCCATATCCATCTTCTCTAGATCCATAAAAATAAGATACCTTTCAATTCTCATTATGTTCAAAACTCTATGATCCTTTCTTCTCAAAGAATCTTCCACCTTATTTGCCTTCCCCGGGTGGTAGTGTATCGTGAAATCATAATCCTTGAGTAATTCAAGCCATCTACTTTACCTCATGTTGAGTTCTTTCTGTGAGAAAATATACTTCAAACTCTTGTGATCGATTTATGTCTCACATTTTTCACCAGAGATAATGTCTTCATATCTTTAAAAAAAATATTACAACTGCTAACTCAAGATCATGAGTAGGATACTTTTTCTCATGAATTTTCACCTATCGTGATGCATAAGAAATAACCCTATCATTCTTCATAAGGACACAACCAAGTCCATTCTTCGATGCATCACTATAAATGACGAACCATTCATTCCCTGATGGTAGAGTCAATATAGGAGCATTTACTAATATTCTCTTCAGTTCTTCAAAACATTCTTCACACTCTTTTGTCCAAAAAAACTTAACCCCTTTACGTGTGCTTCGTTAATGGGTTAGCCAATCGGGCAAAATTCTCGACAAAACACCGATAATAACCTACTAAACCAATAAAACTGTGTACCTTAGTTATACTCATCAGGGCTGGCCATTCTTGGATTTCCATGGTCTTAGAAGGATCAACAGAGATTCCATCCTTAGAGACAATATGGCCAAGAAAAAAGATCTCCTAAAGCCAGAATTCAAACTTGCTAAACTTCCCATATAATTCATGTCTTCTAAGATTCTTCAGGATAATGCACTAGTGATTTTCATGGTCTTCATAGCTTTTGGAATATACAAAGATATCATCAATAAATACCACTACAAAATCATCGAGATATTCCTTGAAAACTATGTTCATTAGATCCATGAAAACAGAGGGTGCATTAGTCACCCCAAAAGGCATTACTGTAAACTCGTAATGCCCGTACCTAGTTCGAAATGCTATTTTTGGAATGTATTCCTTCTTCACACAAAACTGATGGTATCCATATTGAAGTTCAATCTTTGAAAAGTATTGAGCTCCATGCAGTTGGTCAAGTAAATCATCAATACAAGGTAGGGGATACTTGTTCTTAATTGTTATTGCATTGATTTCCCTGTAGTCAATACATAACCTCATGGATCCATCTTTATTATTAACAAAAAGGATAGGGGCTCCCCATAGAGGAAAACTAGGTCTAATAAATCCCTTATTACTCAATTACTCTAATTGTTTCTTTAGTTCAACTAATTCCACAGTGGCCATTCTATAAGGGGTCTTCGATATTGGCCTTGAACCTGGAATTAAATCAATGGAAAACTAAATATCTCATTCTGGAGGATATCCAGGAAAATCTTCCGAAAACACATCTACATATTCTTTCACAATAGGAACATCCTCTATTTGAACATTACTTTCCTTACCCACAATTATTTCATTTTCTTCCTCCCCAATAATTGAATTTAGTTGAACTAATGGGGGTAGATCTAGGTAAGAATTAGGTTGTGACGATTCTTCTCTAAAGATAAGGTGTTCTTTATCATCATCCTCAAAAATTGTAACGTCCTTCTTCTTAAAATAAATCTTCACATCATGGTTCTAAAGCCAATACATACCGAGTATTATATCAAATTCAGTCATGGGTATGATGATGGGATTAGTAGATAAAAAACATTTATGTTCTCTAATGTGGATTGATTCACAAAAATTTGTTGAAATGATATTTCCCTTAAGATTTTTAACTCACAACTCCCTTGTTAAATCAAATTAGAAATATATAATTTTTATAGAAAACTAGGAATATATGAAACAATGTGATGATCCGAAATCAAATAATGCATTTTCTAAAATTGAGGAAACCATTAATTTACCTGCCACCACATCTTTCAGAGATTCTACCTCAGCAGTAGTGATAGCATAATATTGGCCTTGATCCCATGGCCTTTTTTGAGGTACATTTCACTGACTCTTAGGACATTAATTTTCATAATCCCTCATTTCTCTACAATAATAGCATTCCTCATTGAAAACAACTCTCTTTCCCTTGAAATCATGAGCTTGGTGGCCTTTTTCACCACACTTGTAACAGACTCCAATTCCCTTCAAGCAAGTACCAGGGTGTTTCTTCGCACATTTACTGCAGGATTTATATTCAACAATTCCCTTATTCCCTTTATTTCCACATCCAAAGTGATCATCAGATCTCTTCTTCTCTTTCTTTGCTTTAAAGTCGTATGACTTAGAGAATTCCTTTTCAGTCTTCATAGCACATGATACAATGTCTTCGTATGAAGAGAAGGATTGTGAGACTAATGCTCGATGAAGAAATGGTTTTATCCCATCAAATAAATGATCAATCTTACTCCTTGGGTTACCTATATAATCTATTGCATTCCTCACTATCCTTGTAAAGTTAGCCTCGTACTTTTCGACATTCTCATCCTCCTTTTTCCTCAGACTCAGAAATTTACTTTCCATATCTACTCGATGGTCACGAGGAAAGTATTTTTCTATGAAAATCTCCTTGAACTCCATCCATTCCATATTTGATACTTCATCATCTTCCTTGATGCATTGAATCAATGACCACCATTGATCAACATCTCTATTGAGGTGGTAAACTACCATGATAACTTTTCCCTTTCACTACTCCCAAGGAATGAAATATTTTCTCTAAGGAATTTATCCAATTCTCGGATACTAAGGGATTTTTACTCCCATTGAATGTCGTTGGTTGTTGCCTCGTGAAGAAATATTACATTGATCCTCCATGCTTCGGATTAGGGTGATCCAGATGGTTAAGGTTATTATTCATAACCTGAGTGAGTTGTCCCAGTATGGTGATTAGCTGACCAGAACCAGTTGCATCACCAGCTCCACTATTATTATCTTCAGTAGGAGGGAAATACCTACATGGAGTGTGTGCATTGATACAGTTTCCATTTCTTGCACTAGGCGCCATTTCTAAAGAATGGCATACACTAGATTATTTTATGAATCATAATACATAAATCCAAACTTGTAAAACACTTAACATAAATTGAACAGTTTATGGATATAATCCATAACCATAAAAATGTTTTCTTTGAGGAAGTATATACTCATAAACCCTTCATAATGGTTTGTAAAGAAAATGAGAATTATCCAAAGAATATCCCTCGGGAGTGTCGTAACCAAGAGTGCAGTAAGGCCAGTTGTCGTGCATCAGTTCCCATTCAAGTCTATATCAAAGCAGTGTTTTCAGGTTTTACCCCTAGGTACATATCTTCCAGAGCCGCCTCTACCTGCTCGTATCCATACAGGGATGTATTTTTTGGAAAACTCACAAAATTACTACAATACCAATATTCTATGAAGTTCTTCTATACTAATCCTCAAAGTCTATCTTATGGCTATGTGCTCTAATCAGAGTTTATCCAAATCTAGTTTCCAAGGTTTGTACTAAACTTCCTCTGATACCAACTATAACACCCCGACCCCAGTTAGACAGAGTCGGTGCATTATTACATAACATTGGTATGATCACAGAAGATCAAGTCTCGAAAGACCGATTAGTTAAGTATCTTTGGAATAACTAGATACATTCATAAATTTTACATTACATAATAAAGTGAAAACTACAACAACATCTTGTCTCCACACTCATATCCCTTTATACTATCCCTACAGGTCATTCATAAAATGATTCTTCACATCCTGGGAAAAATAAAACATAGAAATTGGTGAGCTCAGATGCTCAGTAAGGATAACAATATAGCATAAACTATCATAAATAAGCATAAACATTTAAGAAATGTATAACTAAAACAAAAGCCTTTTTATCTTGAAATTCATCATAATATGGAAGAAATAAAATGAAATAATTCCATTTAGTTATTCACATGGATATTCTACAAGTCGAATAATCACATGCAATATCAATAACCACTCTCATACTGATGGAATGCATAATGCTAGACTATCATAACCACGCAGCCAAGGCCTCATTCCAAGACTACAAATAAGATTTTGTAAAGGCCTTATGCCAAGACACTAGTTTGTCTCATGAGACCTACCGATGCATCGAGGAGCTATAGCGGGCTCCACCTGTCACTTATTAAGTCCAATGCATTCCTCATATGAATAGGTTTAAACATAACATAAACATTCGTACTAAAACTAGCATACGAAATGTCAATAATTTCTCCATAAACCCTGAATGGTATAGAAATAACACATCCATAGTCAAACATATCAAAAAACCATCAATACAATATCAAAGTTTTGTATCATAATAAATCAACTACAAATAAGCTTAAAATCCATCAAGGGATGTTGACATAGATGAAATAAAAACTATTTGAGAGAAATATCTCTTTTTTTGTAATAATTTAAAAGTCAGAAAATTATAAAATAAAACATTTACTTTGAAAATTTCATTATAAACGTTTAAGGGATGCTTCGAAGATTATATAATGGCATAAAATAGCTGCACCCACTGTATAAGTTAAAAAAATACATTCTTACCTTTATTCTGTCGAAAAGGTTAAAAAGGACCTTGTTTGGAAAACAACAGAAAGATTCCTTTATGAACTTCTTATAAAAAGTCAAACAAGGGTATAAATGGATTCAACCCATATTTTGTAAAATAGAAATTTTTTTTGAAATGCATTTTTAGGAAACATGGATGTGGATGATAAAGAGGTCCCAATAGATCGTCATGTATAAACAACCTCGGATAATGAAGAAATTGTGAAATAAACCCTTACCTTGTACTTTTCCATGGTTAGGTGTAGGTTAAACTCCTGTATAATGGTGAAATAATTATTATTAAATTATACAATAATCATATATAATAATATGATATCATATATGATCTTTTAAAATTTCTTTGTTAATAATATCTTACTATTATCGTCGTTTCGGGTGTTAACTTACTTATTTTCTTTTATATATTTTGTTTCATAAGTCTTGTTTGTTATGGATAGGTTTTATCTTATTCATATACAGAATTATATAAAGTCCTTAAAAATTATTTTTTATCATCAAATGAGAATTAGACTTGAATGGTATGATTGAGAATGAATCTCATCGTGTTCGTGGAGACGGTAGTCCGTACGAACATACGAGCGATAATATCATTTTTTGATATTAAAATAATATATAATTGGATGTTATATAACATATACAGAATCATTATCATTGTATATTTATTATTTACATAAATTATACATCATTATCATACCCATCCAAATAATAATGTTTTGAATAACAATTACACCACGACGTGGAGACGGTAAGCCGTACGTACGCACGTATGGTAACATGTCATTAAAAGGATGTATAGAATAATGAACATGGTTATACCATATTTTTAATAACATCACTGTATATATAAGATACTTGATTCATTATTTTGGAATGTAAATAACAAAGAAAGAAGAAGTTGAAGAAGAAAGGAACTTGAAAGAGGGTGGTGAAAACAATACCTCTTCTTCGGGTTCTTCCTTTTGATTTGATCAAAAAGGCTCCTTAGGTTGGCTTTCTGATCAAACTAAGGCCTCTAGGTTGAAGTTAGGGAAGTTGATAGTATATTTGGGCTGGGGTTGGCTGAGCCAGAAGGATTTGAATGTGTGAATTAGAGATAAGGGGGAGTGCCCTTTTATAAGAGGGGTGAGGGGAACCTTTGGAAAAGATAGAAATGTTAGTTTATAATAAATTTATATTCAGTTTATAATGGCTCCCAAGTGGGTTATTTGAAGTTTAAGGTGGGGATGGGTAGAAATACTTTCAACCAATATATTTTAGACAGATTTGGGTCACTATATTAACATTATCATTTATATTTAACTCTTAGTTAAATAGTTTTACATTTACCATGTCTCTTTGTATTTTTATATTATATATTTAATAAACTTACTATATACCTCTGAGAGAACCCCAAGTGGTCCATTAATGATAAAAATGTAATTATATAAGTCCTTTGGCCTAACCATATATTTCTAGGAATAGAATATCAATTAATAATATAATATTTGTTTTAAAAACACTTTTATGTCAATTTTGTCACTATTGGGTATTTTGTTTTTGATAATTTCATAACAGCATTATTATTTATAACAAACTTTATATAACCAATCCTAATATGTCATATTAGCCTATAAAATTATTGGAATTCATAAAAAGTCTGAAATTACATTTAGTTTGATATTTAAGATATCAATTATTTTAATATTTCATTAATTAGGTAATTACTGCGTCACAATTATGTCATAAATAAATTAAATTATTTAATGTATAAAAATAAAAAATAAAATACCATTATGTAGTAAATATTTTTAGATTTCTAATGAACATTTATAATCTAATTTATCTTATGTATAACGATATATTAAAAATGGTTTAGTTATTGAACTTTGATTTTATCTCTTTTAACTCTTCTTTGATTTAAAAAATAATAAATGTCCTAATCTAATCCGTATAGACATAAATGATAATATTTTCTTCCTAAGGTTGTTTTTGGTTGATATAAACTTGTAAAATTGTATTAGGACATGTGTTAGGGTAATATTAATATCATTTTAACCCTTAATTCCCCTATTTACTTTTAATCATGGTAAATAAAAGTAAGAAGTTACTATTCACCAAAAATTATTTTTATCTTATTGAACCACATTTTACTCTTTGATATTAAACATGTCTCTCGGATTTTCGAAATTCCACTCACAGAAGTGGTAAAATTAAGTTTTATGTGAATTTCTAAATTCTCCTAGGAGGTGGGTAAAAGACGGTGAAAAGTTAAATATAATTTTTATATATCTAAAATTATTCTAAACTAACTCCAATTAATTAAATTGAACTTTTATAGGTATTATGAATCTATCTTGACCTTAATTAAATTTAAATAAATTAAATAAATATTCGGTTTTAAACTATAACTTAGTGTTTTTTCACTATTCATCAAAAAGTGAAAGTTTTTAGAAAAATACCAAAAATTCACCTTAAGATAACTTCCAAATTCTGAATCCAAAAATGAAGTCCATTTTGAAAGATAAAATTTATAAAATTTCAAAAAGTGGGTATTAGTATTCTTAACGGCTAGTTTGATTTGTTGTGGTGTGTGTTAGAACACGAAGTTGCGCACAACACATGCTACTGTATTATCCAAAGAGAAACGTATCGTGGAAGCTTGAGGTGTTATATTATTCTTATGTTGGGATATGTTATTAAATATCTAATTACTTCCCATTTTTTGTATAAATTATGATATTCCCTTTCACTCTCACTTATTTTTCTTATGAACCCTTATTATAACCTGTTATCATGCCGAATTTTCATAAGGGGTTTCTTCCTTTCAAATTTTTGTTCACGTTTTTTTATTTTGTTATACCCATTTATTTTCAATTAAAAATATTGGGGAATGATTTATCACCTTTAACATACTTCACTCATTATGTTTGAATAATGATATACTTATTTCTCTCTCATTAATGCTTCCCATGTACACCCCTCACCGTGCCTAAATTCCTTAAGGGATTTCTCTCTCCTCATTTACATTAAAGAAATTATTTTATATTGTGAATCTAAATTCCATTACATATGTTGGTATGTTATCCAACATGACACCCCTTTCTATCCATTTCATTTATAAATTATTAGGTACCCCTTTCTCTCTCATGAATCAATTTTACGATTTCTATTTGACATCGTTATGTTGTTGATGTTAGACCAAAATTTCCCATACCAAAATAATTGTATCAGTGAATTCTATACCAATGTATCTATCAAGGGTATTCACCTTTATTCACATATAATTTTTTATTGAGGACATAAATTTATGTATTCCACATCTTTTATTCATGGAATAAATTGTGATGTTTAATGAATCCATGTTGTATGATCTATTTGGCACACTTTGCATGAAATGAAATGATTAAGAAGGGTGTGCCCTTATAGAGATCCAATGCATTGGGTAATGATTAGTATCATGATAAATCAAGTTAAATTAGGGTTTAATCATGATAATTAAAGTGAAATAAGGGTTTACTCATGCTCCATGTAAATTGAGACTTGGTGCGTGCTAATATCATGTTGAATGTTGTTTCGAGATTTCTGTGTTATGATAATCATGCCATATCACACCTTTATGTTCATGTTTCTCATATTATAAATTGATATTACTATTGACTAAAATGTACTATATTCTTCATGTTATTCCATTCTTACTCCCTTTTTAGGATTTATAGCTAATCCATTTCACATGTATGTCCTCGGGTTATCCCATTCAATGCTATGTACGAGGGAATGTTGTGGCCATGTAAAGGAAGTTGTCAATACAGATGTTTTATTTTTTTGTTCTAAGTTGTTATGTAATGTTCCTAATTTACCAAGAAACTAGACCTCTCAATCCTTGGAGTCATATTAACTGCAAGTTTATGTAATAAATCTTGTTTAAATATGTAATAAAGACCAGGGTTGTTGTAGTTTGAATCATAGGATAGGTTTAGTTATTTATGGTATTAGGATTAGAAAACCCTAGTGAATGCCTTATGGATAAGACTGAGTATAATAAAAACATCCGTAAATTTGGGTGAATATTATGTTAGTGGTTTATCAAGAAAATACAGCCTTGTCTGGATACGAGCAGGTAGAGGCAGCTCTGGCACAAATGTATCTAGAGGTAAAACACAAAACACCTCTTTGAGCTAGACTCAAACAGGAACTGGTTCAGGACAATGGGCCTTGTATCACTATTGGTTATGACACTCCTAGGGGATATGCTTTGGTAAATTCATAATCTTAGTATAAACCATTATTAAGGAAATAAAAAAGCCTCTAATAATATATGTTGGGAAGTATATCATAGATAACATAGATTGAAGCCTATAAATCCATATGTTAAGAAAATAAGTGTAATTTATAAGTTATCCCTTCTTTCCATTGGAATCCCCTTTATGTGTTACCCCTAACATTCCTTTTATTCAAGAAAATTTCCAATAATAATAGGACTCGAGCTAACAAATGATGTGAAGATCAATGTTATGATTGTTCTAATGAGATTCCCAATCTGATGGGAGAGGGAATTGAAATGTTTGTCACAATATTCTCTTAGTTAACTCAAATTTTGAACTAAAATAGAGGTCAATAAAAACATTCACCCACCCAGAAAGAACAAGCCACAATCAAGAGCTTCATGGGACAAAGTCATCGTACTTTTAATGGATCATTTGATCCCTCAATCGCTAAACAATGGATCAAATCCATTGAAGAAGATCTTATTCGTCCTTCAATGTTATGAACAAGAGAAGGTACATCTGGTTGCTTATCATTTGGAGGGTGAAATTGATCAATAGTGGGAATTGATCAAAAATAAAAAGCCTAAGGAGGATATTGAGGCATTGGAATGGATGGATTTCTAGAAAAAAAAATTGATAAATATTTTCCTCACAACCTCCGATTTAATATGGAATGGTAATTCCATTCCCTCAAGAAAAAATATGACAAATCCATCCGAGCGTATGAGGAAAACTTTACAAGGCTTGCATGATACACCTCTAGCTTTATCATTACCCCGAAATGTATGTTTGACTGCTTATTTGGTGGGATAGAACTTATCCTACAGAAATCCCTTGTGATACATGACTTCGATAGCTATGATGAAATTATCTGATGTTCCCTCAAAGTCGAAATGGTGATCGGTGAATCTCTGGGGTATTATGGAGATAAGAAGAATTAGGTGGACATTAATTCTGGTGGTCTGATGGATAAATCCAATGGTTCTAGGAAATTCCATCGCCCCACATGCCAAAGGAGAAGAAAGAAGTACCCCCAAAAATTTCTTGAAGGGGACAAGGAAATGTTTTAGGTGTGGAAGAGAAAGGAACCAGGCTATTAAGTGACAAAAATAAAAACCTAATTCTATTTCAAATGAGAGGAACACTCCGTTCGACCCTCAATGCATTGTTAATTACTTCAACTGTAAAGAAACATGGATCTCTAAAACCCAGTTCCCTAATTCAAGGGTTTTCAGAGGAAACGAACAACCTCCAAGGCATCAAGGGAAAGATTTTTCTATCACTATCGTCAAAGAAAACCCCGAAAATGATGTGGTGATAGGTAAAATAGTAATTTCTTAAATAATAGCATACATACTTTTTTATTCTGGTTCAACGCATTCTTTTATATCATGAATGTTTAGTAGAACTATCCAAACACCACCAAAAATCATGGAAGTAGAGATGTCTGTGAGAATGACAAATGGGGAAATAATCACATCCCGTGAATATAACTCATCCTCTATCAGAATTTTTGTGTAGAACTTCCTATAGAACCTCATCATACTCCCTCTAGTGGAATTTTATGAAATTATTGGCATGGATTGGCTTTCCCTATTTAGAGCCAATATAAATTTCTGTGAGAGGTAAATCACTCTCCATATAGAGAATCGACCCCCGATTCAGTACATGTGCAAGGAGGTGGATTAATCATCCTTAGAACCATCATCTCAAGAATTGATATTACTTCCCTATGAACACATGTATCTTTCTCAGATGATTGTGTTTAAGGAAGCAACCATCCTTCAAGACAGTCCTATTGTGAGGGAATTCACTGAAGGGTTTCCCGTGGAATTGTCTAGCCATCCTTCTAGAAGTGATGTTGAATTCTAAATTGATCTATTACATAGTTCATTAATAATATCCATGAATCTTTATAGAATGGATTTTTAGAAGCTTGAGGAGATGAAGAAAAAACTACAGGAGAATCTTCATAAAGGTTTTATACGCCCAAGTGATTCACCATGGGGTGCACACGCCATGTTCGTCAAGACGAAGGATGGGTTAATGCGCCTTTTCATTGATTATCATGAGCTCAACAATATCACTATAAATAATAAGTATCGTTGGCCCCGAATTGATGAATTGTTTGATTGGATACATATAGCACAATACTTATCCATCATGGATCTGTGGTCGGGATATTACCAAGTAAGGGTGAAGAAGGAGGATATCCCCATGACTGATTTTCGTACAAGATATGGGCACTATGAATTCATAGAAATTCATTCTGGACTCACTAATGCTCCAAATATTTTCATGAAATTGATGAATAATATCTTTAGGGATTACCTCGACAAATTTGTGGTAGTTTTTGTAGATGATATTCTAATATACTCCAAAACCAAGTTAGAGAATAAGGAGCATCTAAGCACTATAATAGAGACCTTTTGAAAGGATAAGCTCTATTAAATGTACAAAAACTTTGAGTTATGGTTGGAGGAAGTCTCATTCATGGGTCATATCATCATAGGTAATGGGATATCTATGGATCCCTCCAAGATAGTTGCAATTGAAGGATGGATAAGGCCAACATCTGTGATAGATATCCATAGCTTCCTTGGGTTTTCTAGATATTATTTCAAATTTATGATAAATTTCTCATGATTTTCAAACCCTATTACCAAGATAACATGGAAGGGAGTCATGTTTTCTTAGAGTGATGAATTTGAAGAGAGCATCAAGGAGTTGAAAAGAAATCTTATCACTACGCACATGCTCACATTACCCACAAGTGGAGAACATTTGGTGGTATTCAGTGATGCTTCGAAGAAGGGTATGAAAAATTACAAGGTCATTGCCTTTGCTTCAAGGAACATTAAATTTCATGAGAAAACCTACTGAGCACATGATCTGGAGTTGGTTACAGTAATCATAAACTTAAAAATTTGGCGACATCACCTATTTGGGGAGAAGTGTAAAATATACATAGATCACAAAATCCTCAAGTATATATTCACACCGAAAGAGTTGAATATGCGCCAATAAATATGGATAGATCTGATCAAAGACTACAATTTCTCAATCCACTACTACCCTAGGAAACTAAACAAGGTGTAAAATGCTCTAAGTAGAAAGAACCCAACAATTATATCATTGATGAGAATTGAAAAGGATAAAATATTCTTTGATTTGATGAAGATGGACATGTAAATCATAAAATAAAAGAATATCATCATTCCTTTCACAAATGATTTATCAACCATATTTTTTGGAAAGGTTAAAGGATGATCAAAATGATGATGTGGTAATTCAGAAGAAAGTGGAAACTATCAAAAAATAAAAATAATCAGAGTTCAATGTTAATGAAGAATGAATTGTGAGATTTGGGTGAAGACTATGAGTTCCATAAAATCTAGAGTTAAAGAAAGAACTTTTGGATGATGCACATAGTTCAAATTTTTCCATTCACTCAGGAAACACAAAGATGTATCAAGGGATCTGAGGGAATTATTTGTGGTATAACATGAAGATGGAGATTGTTGAGTGTACATCAAAGTGACTTGTATATAAACAAGTGAAGGTTGAGTGGCATAAGTGTGAGGGGATGATGCAACCATTTCCCCTACCAGTATGGAAATGGAAGAACATCACCATGGACATTATCACCGGACTTCTAAAAAAATCCAAAGGAAACAATGAGATCTGGGTTATTGTGGATTGTCTTATAAAGACTACATACTGCATTTCAATTTAAGATGATTTCTTATTAGATCAACTAGAATAGGTATATATCAGAGAGGTGTTAAGGATACATGGAGTACCACTATATACTATATCCGATCGAGATCCAAGATTCACTTATATGTACTAGAAGAGTCTTTAACATGTTCTGAATACTAAGATGAACTTCAGTACAACTTATCATCCTCATACTAATGGCTAATCTGAGCAGACTATCCAAACACTTGAGGAAATGTTGAGATCATGCTCAATAGACTTCAAAGGAGTGTGGGATCAACATATTCCTCTATTTGAGTTCTCTTACAATAACAGTTTCCACTAAAGCATCCAAATGGATCCTTACAAAGCCATGTATGGGAAGAGGTGTATAAAAATAATATATTAGGATGATGTTAGGGAGAAAAACACCTAGGACTAGAAATGGTGTAAGAAATGGTGGAGAAGGTTAAGACTATCTAGAAGCACATTAAAGCTGCTCAGAGTCGACAAAAAGAGTTGTACTGGTAATCATCGACGAGACCTAGAGTTTGATATTGGAGAAATGGTATTCCTCCACATATCACTATTTAAGAGATTTATGAGATTTGGGAAGAAGTAAAAAATTAGTCGAAGGTACTTCATCCCTTATGTGATCCTTGATCACATTGCATCAGTGGCCTATCGACAAGCACTACCACCGAACCTATCTTAAGTACATGATATATTCCATGTATTGCTCTGGAGTAAGTACATACCTGACCCATTGCATGTACTCAATCTAGATGTGGTACCATTGTAGAGTGACATATCCAATGAAGAGAAGCTAGTGAAGATCTTAGATCGTAGTGAAAAGGTTATATGAAATAAGACAATGCCAATTGTCAAGGAATTGTGGTGAAACTACAAGTTTGAAGATGCAACGTGGGAATCAGAGAAGGTGATGAAGCGGAGTTACCCTAATCTATTTTAGTGTGGTAAAAGGAAATTTCTTGGGCAATTTTGTTTAAGGGAGGTATATTTTAGCAACCCAAACTTTTATAAATTAAAATTCCTTTTCATCTAATTAAATGTATTACTATGTAAAATAGTTATATAAGACATGTGAACTTCTTCGGTTTTCCATATTTGGATTTTAAAATTCCATTAAGAATTTTTATAATTGCTAATATAGTTATTGAACAGTTACCTCATGATTAGTATAAATATAAGGCTTTAACAAATACAATTTACTAAGAAAAAGGGAGTGATGACCACATTTAGTAGAATTTCTCCACACAAATCCCATTTTTCGAAGCTCAGAAATGAGGTAGAATCACTAGAATTCACTCTTTACCAAACCCAAACAGAGTTTCAACATGATAATCATGAATGGAAAAACCTATGGGAGAAGTGAAAGTTAATAGAGATTACCACCCGATCGATGTTATCTGAGCCTTTCCAAGAGTCTGTCACCATTGCACACCTTACCCTTAGGTCTTATGCAGTTGTTATAAGGGGTTAGGTAACAATACCATAACACTATGATTATGTGTATTATTGTTTTACATAATAAATAATATATATTAATTTTATTATTGTTATGTTGTAAATAGTTTTTGAAGAAAAAATAGTATTTTTAGTTAATATTAAATTAAGAAATATATTTTTAATGAATTAATATATTTTTTAATAAAATATTATTACTAAATTAATTTTTATTAAATATAAATGATCATATAATTTGTATGAATACAATTGTAATTATTATTAAGGTTTGAAAACAATTTTTTGTCAAAACACTTGAATTTTCGATAAATGTTAGTTTTTATTTTAAAAGTAAAAAATTAACATATTTAGAAAATTATTTATATAAAATTAATATCATTTTTTGAATTAGGACATCAAAATTATCCAATGTTTAATTTTTCATAATTTCTTGATACTATTGATTTTTTGGGTGAAAATAAAATATCATTTAAATATATAGTGTATTTTATGACATCATAATGACCCAATAGTGATGTAATAAAATAATATAAATGAAATTTTCGGAAAATATATGTTTTAACATTAAATTAATGTGATTTTAGGTTTATTTTATTTATTTTATAAAAAATTAGTAGACCCTTCAACACTTCAAAAATATTATAACATTTTAAAATGATTTCTTTGAGAGTGTGACTCACCTCCACATAAGAAAGCCTAATTTTTAAATTATTTAGGTCATTAGACTTATAAAATATTTTTTCCACTTCATGTTGGATAAATTCATGGGAAAAAACTAGGGTATGGTTTGTGGTTTTTATTATTTTAATATGTAGTGTCCAAAACCTAAATAATAAATAATTTCCAACTTTTCATATATAAACCCACCCATGATCCCACTTATCCTCACTAAAAACATTTGGAGATTGACCAAACCCATAAATCCTCTCTTTGGAATACTCTCAAGGCACCCCAATATCTCAAAAAGCCTCTCCTAAGCCTCTCTCAAGCCTTTGGGATCACACTTCCAAGTAGGGGATCTTCCACCCTCATCTTTTATCAATTATTCATTTAATGTTGTGTATGTTAATCTCTTTAATTCATATGTTGGGATATATTTTAAAATATTAAAATTACTTCCATTTTATTTATAAATTATTAAATCCCCTTTCATTCTCACTTATTCCTCTTATGAACCCTTATGTGCACCAGTTACCATGCCGGATTTTCATACGGGATTTCTTCCTTTATAATTTTTGTCCATGTTTCTTTATGTTGTTATACCCATTTATTTTTCAGTAAAAATCATGGGGTATGATTTAACACCTCCCCATACTTCCCTCCTTATGTTTTAATGATTATAGACCTATTTCTATCTCATTAATTCCTCCCATGTACACCCATTACCATGCTGAAATTCAGTAAGGGATTTCTCTCTCCTCATTTTCTTTCAAGAAATTCTTTTATATTATGCATCTAAATTAGATTACATATGATTGTGTATAAATGATTAAATACCACTTTCTCTCTCATCAACCCATTTTATGATTTCTATTTGACGTTGTTGTGATGCCGAAGTTACATCAAAATTTTCCATGCAAAAATCATCATATAACTGAATACCATACCCATGTATCTATAAAGGGGATTCAACTTTATCCCCATGTACTTTTTTATTGAGTACTTACATTTATGTATTCCACATTAGTTATTTGTGCAATAAATTATGATGATTAATGAATCCATGTTGTATGATCTTTGTGGAACACTAATGAATGAAATGAAATGATTAAGAAGAGTGTGCCCTGATAGCACTCCAATGCGTTTGGTAAATATTAGTATCATGACACGTCAAGTGAAATGAGGGTTTACCCTTGCTAATTTAAGTGCAATGAGGTTTTACTCATGATCTATGTGTAATGATCCTTGGATCATGCTAATATCATGTTAAATGTTGTCGCCGCATTTCCATGTTATGAAAATCATGTTATATCATGCCTTTGTGTTCATGTTTCTCTTTAGCTCCACTGATATTACTATTTCCTAAAATGTACTATATTCTTCATTTTATTCCTTTTATACTCCCACAGTGGGCTTTATAGCTCATCCTTTTCACATGTATGTGCTCATGTAATCCCATGCAATGCTAAGTATGAGGGAATATTATTGTCATGTAAATAATGTTTTCAATAAAGATGTTGTATTTTTGTGTTATACGTTTTTATGTAATGTTCCTAATTTTATAAGACACTAGACCTCTCAATAATCAGAGTCATCTTAAGTGAAATTTTATTTAATAAATCATCTTTAAATATTTAATAAAGAGTAGGGTTGTAATAATTGATTCCAGAGCAATCGTTGGTGCCTCAGGTGGCACGACTAGAAGATCCCCAGGTAGACCATGGTCCACCACCATTGGGGTATACTCATAGACACCCTCTTGGCATACTACTGGAGGTCTTCATGGTGGAATTTCTCTACAAGGTCTAACACACACACTTCAGTATACTCTTATTCATTAGGGTACATAGTTCAAGATCACAAGAACTAAACAGGAGAAGAAAAGTCTCAAAAGTTTACAGAAGTTAGGTACACGACATGTGTAGAATTTAAACACGACGTTTCCCCTTAAACTCTCACATGGGAATGTAGATCTTCCTGCCTTGGTCATGTAAACATCCTATGTACTTGGCATTTCTGGCTGACACAAGGTGTGTTTTTGTGTCTTTCCTCCTGGCTATGAACTTTTACAAGGCCAGAGCCAGACGGGTCTTTCTATGTAAAATTACACGGGGTGTACATAAGGTACACTATGGTTTCAGATCAAAACTCATTAACTCGTGTTTTGTTTCACATGGATGGACACATGGTCAAAAACCACATGGTGTTTACTTAGAGTACATGGCATTTAAATAAATAAATATTTTCTTTTTGAATAGAAGAACACATGGTGTGTGTTCATGAATCAATAGGCCGTGTTTTTTGGGTTTCCAGACAGTAAGCCTCTGAAACATCCCTGAAACCCCTGTTTTTGAAAAGTAAAGAAAGGGTGTTCCAGATTCCAACCTTTGGGGGACCATATTCCCTATCAATTAAATTTTGCAGTCACATATCACACATAATGACAAAAACTATATCCTATAGCCAAAACATGATCCACAAAATCTTTATCCAAGAGGGCCCATATTCCTCAGAGAAAAAAGTTTGGCATTCATCCTATTCAACCGAACATGTATTAATACCCCTATCATAACAGCAGTAATATCTATCATACTCACTCAAATTCCAATTTTTATTTAAAAGAGAAAGAGAAACACGGGCAGCAAGAGAAACCAGAACAATAAGAAGACATCTAGCCTAAGGAGTCCTGAAATGGTGCAATCTGAGGGCATCCCCTCTAATCAAGGACATACCCTCTGTATTTAAGAAAGAAATATTTGGAGTACTTGTGACTTCAAGACCTTGTTCATCTTGGGATACAAGATGTTCATCTACCTTATTTCCTTATCTCCATGTGTGGGTGACCTTTGTTCCATAGTTGAGAAGAGCTTTGCATTCTCAGATTATGTAAGAAATCGACCAAGGTATTTGACTCTTACCTTGTAAGGAGCTATGGATAATCATCGAGTCTGTCTCCACTTGGGATATATTAATATTTTTTGAGATGGTCATTTTGATCCCTGTCAACATTGCATTCTCCTCTGCCTGGATGCTTGTTCCATTACCATAGTGAGCCTTAAAATCCATGATGACACTCCCTCTCCAGTTTCAAAAAACTCCTCCACCGTGAGCAATACCCTCTTTGCTGCAACCATCCGTGTTCAGCTTAAATCCTTCATTAGCGGGAAACCACTTTAACCAGTTCCCTTGTACCCTGGTGCATGATGAAATGGCCCCTCTGGGTGGAGCACATAGGTACTTCAGTGATGGTTCTTCTTGCCATTTTTTGAAAAAAGGAACCAAGTCTGCCAGTTAGTTCTTGATCCTAACGATGATAGACTTCCCGAACGAAGGGGTCCCCTTGTACTTCGCCATGTTCCTTACTTTCCATAATCACCAATAGCCTGCATTGGGAATAATCGAATGAGCCAACCTTTCCGAGCCTACATTGTCCGTCCCATGAAACCATCTATCTAGGAAAGGTTCATGCCGGTGGGCCTGTGAATCATACACTGTAAACTCTATGAGAAAACACCAGACAGCCTTCTCCCATTCCCCTTCAAAGAATATGTGGTTTGTATCCTCTTCTCTTCTTTTAAGACAACAATGTAATCTAGACGCAAAGCTAATTCCCAACAGCTTGATGTTGTCGTTATCTAGGATGGAATTGTTTCTGATACAACAAACAAGAAAGAAATATTTAGAAGGGATTAGGTTACACTAGACCTCCTTTCTCCATCTAACATCATAGGCCAGAGGATAATGAATTCTACGAAAGTCCCTAGAATTGAAATTCCCCAAGGAGGATGGAGATAAGACGCACTTATCTGGTTTAGAGATGGTTTTAATATGGTAAAAGTATTCTTCATTCGTTTTGTCTAGAGCCATCGAGATGAAGTCAGGGAAACGACGTGCTTCTTTGAAGGAAATAGTGGGTGCAAGGAAACCCGGGTACCCTAACACCTCACCTACCCAGTTGTCGAACCATAAATGAATTTTCACCCCTCCAAAAATCCACTGAGAATTCTATATAATAGACAGGATGAAGGAGATGATCGACATCCAAAGAGGATATCCATTCACGTTTTGGTTATCCGCCCCATACCCCTGTTTTCGTGGCATGATCTTTCCCCACAAGGTTCGCCCTTCAATCGATTCCCATGAGAGCTTCGCATGAATGTATTGAATGGTGGATTATAATCTCTTCACATTGATGCCCCCTCCTGAATGGGCCTAGACATCCAATCCCACGACACACATTGTTTCTTCCCCTCCATAGTTGTGTCCCAGATCAATCCCACCAAGATTTTATCATTATATTTGATAACCACTTTAGGAACGTTCACAGATTCCATTACATGAACTAGGATCGTAGTTAGCACACTGCTAACTAACGCGATGCGGCCCCCGAACGAGAGCAAGTGGTTATTCCAGTTGAGGATGCGGTTTGTGATCTTACTCACCACCTTATAAAAATCCCTGATGCACATTCTGCCTAGAGAAACCGGCATTACAAAATATTCCAGGGGAAACTATCCTCTTTGCATGCCCAAACTTCTACTCAGGTGTTCTTCCCTCCTTGACCCACACTTGTTTGAAATGTAAAATCTGCTTTTATCATTATTTATAGCTTTCCCACTCTAGTAGCAGTATTCCTATAGAATTCTATTAATCCCCTACATTGCTCTCTGACCTGCATTCATGAATATTATGGATTCATCAGCTAATATAATGTGAGATACCGTTGGTAGGCTCTATTTCCTTCGGTAAGGGATGATGTCTCCCTCCTCTATTCCTCTATTAATTTTTCGTCTAAGCACCTCCTTCATTAGGATAAATAGGATTGGATAGATCAGATATCCTTGACGCAGCCCTCTAACAGCCTTGAAAAAACCATAGGATCTGACCATAAAAGAGACTAAAAGCCAAGGGGAACTGAAACAGTGAAAAAGAATATCACATACACTGATTGAAAACCCCATGTGAATCAGAACTCTGTTAATAAAACCCCATTCCAGCCTGTCATAGGCTTTTCTCATATCCAACTTGATGATGATATTAGACCCATAAGACCTGGCGGTTATGTCTCGTATTATTTCCTGGGTGAGGGACATCGCACCTTGAATTGATCTTCCTTTTACAAAGCCATGTAGCTCAAGCGAGATGCACTTGGGGAGAAAAATAGACAACCTTTGATTAATAATCCATGCCTAAATTTTGTATGGAAAGTTGCACAGACTGATTGGTTTGTAATGATATATTGAGGAGGAATCCTTGATCTTTGGAATGGGCACCAAGGACATCGCACAAGCCACCGAGGGAGGCTTCCACCCCGAAAGAAATCCTAAATCACCCCTATGATATCATTCTTAATTGTTCCCCATGAGTCTCTGTAGAAGGATCCTGGGAATTTGTCTGGACCTAGGGAACTCTCTGGATTTATCTTCATCATGGCCTCATAAATTTCTTCCTCCCTTGGGAGAATACCCATGCGTTCATTCATCTGGACAGTAACAAAGTTCCGTGACTCCCCCAAGAGCTCTACACCCACTACTAGGTAGCCATCAGGGAAGGACAAGCTTTGCCCAACCATCAAGTCTCTGAAGAATTTTTGTGCCATACCCCGACCACTTCTTTTTCCCCTGAGTAGGATCCATCCTCTAACTCAATTTTGTAATGATAGGCCGCCTAATCTCTTTGATACATGTGTGAAAGTAAGAAAATATTTTATCTCCCTCTCTTATCCATTTCGTCTTTGAACACTCACTGGCTTTTATCTCCTGATATAGGAGCATGCTTTCCATTTCATTTTTCTTATCCATAAGCTCTACATAAACCTGTTCGTCCCAGGTCTCCTCCAATCCGTAATTCTCTCTAAATGGAATGGAAAAAATGCATGGAATGTGATTTATAACAAGTTCCAATATGATGCATGAGATGGAATTCCCTTATCTCATCATGTTTCAACAAAATATAACCACAATGATCTTAATAATAAAATCACAAAACAAGTGTTTCACCCAATAGTGAAATCGAATCAACTATAATAGACCAAAATACAAAAATTAAAATTTCATTTGAGGTAATTTGGATTTATCCTATACGTGGTGTACCTAATCCCAAGCACAGTTTAGTACCAAATACCTTGAGTTTCCATCCCTTTATATCATCACCAAACAATAAAGAAAACCAGCAAAGAAACTCCTCTAATACCACTTTGTAACATCTTGTTTCCGGATGTCACTCAACTGATGCCCCGTACCTGGTTTCCCCCATGGCCTTAAGTGCATTCACCTAAACATTAGAGGTAGATAACTAGAAGCGAGGGTATAAGGTGTTAATGTGTCGAAACTATTCCCTCATTAGTAGAGTGTAACACAGCGGAATAAATCATAAAACAATTGTGGAAGTAGTGAAAAAAATATAATTTAAATAGATAGTGGAAAACTGATAAGTTAAGAAACCAAGCATCGTTCCATTAAAAAGATTATGCAGCATGTTATATGTTCCCAGAAAGCAGACAAAACAAGTACACTGCAATAATATACAATATTTTTCCCACAATCAAAAAAGAAACAAAATGAGACTAGGAAGCATTGTAAGCCTCGTCTCAGTCCCATGATCTACTACTCCTATGCAGTACATCATGTACCTATTGTAGGGTGCTTTCCCTAATCAACACCTACAACCATATAATATATTTGGGCCTAAAAGTATGACCCGAACAGGGTATGAGACTAAATCCTAGTAGGTAACCACCAAGGATCTGTACCGGTCTATCATTGAATATATGTATATATATATAAGAGGTAGTGTAGAATAATAAAAGTAGTAAATAGCAAGTACTAAAAAGTAAGCACATCGGATGTCTCAGAATACAAGTATTCGAGTATGGGTAAAGACTAAATCCAATCTTTTGAATTTTCTTGGTAGACGCATCACATGTCATTTTCATTTTATTATTAAATTTGTAACTTGGTATGGTCCTAACATCCAAATGTGGAAATCATGTATCACTCCTAGTGTGTTTAACCCAAAACATATAACTATGGTATAGCATAACTCTAAGTTGGATCAAAACCAACTATATAAGAATTTAATTATCGAATGAGTGTCAAAACCCATTGTATAAACATTTAAGCATATGCTGGGGTCAAAACCCAGAATATAAAAATTTGAGCATGATCAGGGCCAAACCCGGTGTATAAACGTTTCATCATAAATAAAACACATGTAACTTACACTATTACATGTTTAAGAACATAATAACTCTCATGGGAAAAAATTCAATTAACCACTTCAATTTTAAATAAAACAAAAAGGAAATCAAAGGCATTCCCATATGCATCCAATGCCAAACTGCTAAATGTAAGTCACCCAAGAGAGAACACACCCACAGGGGGGGGGGCTTAATCAAGTCAAATGATCACAAACAAGATTTAGTACAATTAATCAATTACCTAATCAACATTAGGTAATAACATGAGTCAATTCCATTCAAGGTGACACCCTATAAATGGGTGGGTGTCACACTGGTACTTATAAGCAATATGATAATTCACTAAAGGAATGAGACCACCTACCTTGTACTTGTATGACTCTCCTCGTCTAGTGTGGGGATTTGATTTGACCTAGAATAGAGTAAATCTACAAAATGGGTACCGACACTAACCCTAAATAACTAGATCGTGAGAAGAAATTAAGATGAAAGGCTCAAGAGAAATCATGAGCTCACTGAGGGGAATCCAATAGATCCAATAGTGTTCACATCGGAGATCAGGCGTTGAATCGGGAGGCAAAACCCTCATTCAGATTTTATGGGTGTGTCATACATTAGAAGTGTGTTTTCTCTATGAATCTATAAAAATGATGATTTTACACGACTTAATAATAAAAAATTACACGACGTGTACTTGAGAATACACACCATTTAAATAAAAATTCTGCCAAGACCAATACATGGTTGTGTACCAGGAGTACATGGTTTGTATCCTTCTATACACAGCGTGTACCTATAAGTACATGGCATGTATTTCCTAGTCACATCATGTAACAGGCCTATAGCCAGCACCTCAACCGCTTTTACCCCCATTTTTTATGTATAATCAAAAAACGAATGATCTGTACCTCAAAGGAAGAATTGGGTTTTTACGAGAAAAGAGTGGGAAAATGGTACTATTACTTGAAAAATAATTAATAATAATATGAGAATAAAAGTGAATATTTTTTATTATAAAATTATCAAATAATTTCATTCAATGTAAATTTAATCATAAATAATCCCGATTAAAATAAGATTGTGAGATAAACTCTTAAAAGATCATAACATTAAATTGATAATTAGTCACTAAATAAATTATGTATATCAACTGTAAATCCATATAAAATAGTTGAAAATAATAAATAATAAATTGAAAATTCATTACATGCATTATTTTATAATATCAATGATAATGGAGAAATGATCTAACCCAATGAAAGAAAATTGAGTTATGAAATTCTTTACCACTTTATAATTTTCAATAAAAATACGCTCAGAAGAAATTATTCAAATAAATACTCAAAATACCATGAATTATTAAGGAGTAATTAAATTAAATTTAATATTTGTTGTATATACACCATATAAAATAAAATAGGTTCATAACATTACAATATGCCTTAATATATGGAAATTGTGATGACGTCCCTTGTCTCACGATTCCTTTTGGTTGGACATGTTTTAACCTCCTCTATAATGGTTTTAATCATGATATTAATTTATACCAGAACCCTAATCATATTTATAATATCTTATATAATCCTTTTAGAACATCATATCTCCTTTTTGTTAAAAATCATTCATTGTTACTATTGTTTCGACTGATAACTGACTTATTTTATCATGCATGTCTTAAGTTGAATGTTCTATTTATTGATAATTTAATATAGTTAACTGATACCGAGAATTATATTAATGTTATAAATATCATTTTCTATAATTTGATACAATTTTTTAACAATTATTCACATTAGAACATTGAGAATGGGTCACATCGCTTCAGGGGGATAAAAGGTCGTATATACAAATGAGTGGCATTATAATTTCATTAACGGGAGATAGGGTAAGGAAGTATGTGACAAATTAATTTTAAATAATAAATATAATGTCATATATATCACATATATTCATTAAATTTTCCTTTATTAAATTACATTTAAAGCGTATGTGAAAAATAAATCACGTCGCTTCGCATGGCTGTAGTCTGTTGTACACACAAGTGACATTATAACATTTTAAAATGAATACAAATTAAGAAGGAATATGTGATATTATAAATATATATATATAATAATAATAATAATATAATATATATTTATTAAATCCATCATTATATCCATCCTTGAAAGGTGGTGATGGAAAATGAATTATAACGGTTTGTGAGGCAGTAGTCCTTCGTGCAAACAATCGACAAATTTGTTTCCCATTTGATGGAAGTAGAGATGGATATAAGTCATTGAATTAACATAATAAAATACCAATATAATGAAAATAATAAGTTAATTATCTAATAATTTTTTATTAATATTTTATGGATCTGGAAGAAGAAAAAATAAAAATGGCAGTTTAAGAACGTTGCCTCTTCTTCGAACAACTTCTTTTATTTTTGAAACAAAAACCTCCTTAGGTTTGTTATCTGATCAAAAAAAGGGATCTAGTATATTGTTATCTGAGCAAAAAAAATATTTTTTCAGGTAATTTATTAACTGAATAGCTATTTATGTTTGAATATGGGAGGATGGGGTTTCCATTTTATAAGCGGGGGAGAGGACACATTGAATTTTTTAAAATAATCAATTACACCCATGTTTTTATCATTAAAAAAATCATAAAAATGCTTCATTGTCAACCATTTTTGGTTATTTTCTATAAATATGTCCATAAAGTACGTTTTGGACAAGTTGGTAGATCATTTTGACCCTTATCTTTTTATTTTAACCCCATTGTAAATCTGTTTTTACCATAACCACTGTAATTAATTTTTACGACATTTAATATTCATGAAAATTAAAAATTAAGTTGAACATATTAGATAATATAAATTATTATAATTCAAAATATGTAATTTATTTTTGTAAATTAAATTCATAGAATTAGAAGAATTTTAAATAAAATTATACCCAAAGAAATGACGATAAAGAAGGTTTCCAAAGAGAAAATTATCAAAAGTGTGGAATGTTTTAAAATTAAAACTCAAAATGAAATTGATTTAAATGATATAAATAATTTTTATTCTAATATAATTAAACTAATTTTACGTTAAAAACTTTTAAGACATTTTTTAACTTTGTAAATAATTTAAATGAAAAGAAAATTTTTGAAAATAATCAATATTTTTAACAATTCATTAAAAAATGAAACATTTCAGAAAAAACCAAAAAAAATCATCATAATAAAATTTTGATATAATGATATCAAAAATAAATATTATTTTCCAAAATTTATTTTATATAATATTTAAAAAAAATTATTTTAAATTATGAGTGTAAAGCACAACTAAACCACCTTTTAGAAAAATACACTTTTTTAGAAAACAATCTTTTTCTTTCAATTTATTTTTTTTATTTATTATCAAAAAAATTTACCAAAATTTTCATAATTTAGTAAGTAAAATTAATACCCTTCGACTAAACTACTAGGTTATGATAGTCACATTTTAAATAAAAATATTTTAATAGAGTATTTTGTTTCGTTTAAACCTTGTATTGTGTGCATCAAAAGCTATCGAAGATATTGAATTTATTAAAAAAATGAATATTTTATAAAATGTTAGGGTTTTATATCCTCATATAATATTGGTTTCATGTGTCATATATGATATAAAACAAAATTTTTTCTTTTAAAATATTAGAGTGTTACATATATAAGATCATAGGTGACAATATATCCTATCATAAATGATGACTTATATAAATCCTTTGAGTTATTCTATAATATCATGTAAATGTAAATAAATTATAGGGGATTAAATATTTCATAGACTCTGATTATAGTATAAATTACAAAAATTTTGCGTCATGGTAAATAAAATTCCATTTTCGTTATCTTGTGACACCATTATACTTCATGTCCATGGTAATTTATTGTCTATAAATTCATCTTATTTCAATATGTAATATATTATAACTCTTAACAAACCATATGATTTCTTATCCCTAATGACTTCTCTTGACATTCAATCCTCAAAAAAACTAAAAAATAAAAAATAGTGATTATATATAAATATTTATTTCAAAAATAATTATAAATTATTAAAATCCAACTATCATTATGTTATTTCATTTAAGTCCAAAATTTTTCAAAATTTGAAAAATGATGTAAATTCCAATGTTTTATGAAATTAGTTGGCATAAAATCAATGGATTGTCGAATAAAAGGTTTGAAACTAAGTTTTCATCAAGTTCTAAATTTGGTTTACCATAAACCCTATATGTTGTGTATTATTTGACTATATATGGATGATATAAGAAAATATTGTCAATAATAATTGACATTCCTTATGCACACCCAATGATATTAACTCTAGTTCTCTGATACTCATTGGTTTCTTATTCTTTTCCATTTCCTTGAGTTTTCTTTGGTATTGTATTTATTGTCCACTAATAAATTTTATTATATCTTATTCTATATTTTTTTCAATTGTTTTTCAAAATAATCACAATATTATATTTAGTATGCTATAGTGTAAAATATGTCATAGAGTCGTTGTGTTTCCTTAATTCTTGTGTAGAAATGTTTTCTCTATAAATTCTCCTAAAATTATAAATTGTTGGTATTTGAAAAATAATCATACTAAAATGTAATAATAGTTAGGCTATAAATTACAATACTTATATTTACCTACTTTTTATAATGGTATCATGAAAAAAATGGCTTGTGATCCATGATTATTGTTGAAATAACTATAAATCTCCATTTTCAAATTTTATAGTTTCAAATAACTTTTGAGGTGATTTACTATTAAAAAAATATTAAATTACATAAATTAGTTGAAATATATATAAAATAATTCTAAAATAATTCGAACAATAATAAAAATATAATTAAATCATGGATATAATATTTGAGTGCAGCCAATAAACTTACCTCTACATAAAAACGGTGTGTTTTAGGATAAAATTTCTCCAAATTAAATACACTTAAACCACCTTCACCATTTATCCTATCTTATTTATAACCTATGACGTTTAAAATAACAAATAACCCCATGTACTCACCTTATTTAACCATGAATTTGCCTCATATATATTATGTATGAATAGATACGAGTCTACCAAACCATGGGACTAAAATAATATGAAGTGAAAATAATTTTGAAATTCAATGCATTGGGATATACATCAGTCCATTTCTACATGTTTATCCATGAATACTAAGATAATTGAAGTCATAATGATGAAATATAGAGATTTATTTATTTTAATTACCTTGTCTACATCATTATTTTAAAATTGTAGTTTTTCATAATATGTAGTAAACATTGTTTAGAGTGGGGATACCCTCTTGGGTACCCCATAAATAGCACATCACTATACTAAAATTGTACTTATTAAAAGTGTTAAAGAAGCATAAATTTTTTAGTGTATATTTATCATATATAAAGATATTTTTTCTCAGTATAGAATAAGAACAAATAAAGTCACCCTTTCTCGTCAATTTATCTTATTGTGCTAAGAAAGGGATGATAATTTTAACCCCACTAGACCCCCTTCTTCTACGTCTACTCATGTTAGTGCTCTAAATTGTTGTATCAATTTTGGATCTTGTATTTATATATTTATATCAACATAAAATTATTGGTATGTGAACTATTTTTGTTTACTAATTCCAGTTTCAATTTTTTTCCAATTAATTAGTTTGTATTAGGTTTTTACTTCATTCCTAGTAGTTATATTCAGTTTTCATCATTTTGACACACACTCCCTCATATATTTGGATATATATATATATATACTCATCATTAATCACTAAGAAATCTTGATTTTTAGTAAAGAAATTACATTCTTTTACATTGAGAATCTTCTCAGATTTATATTTTTAAATAATTAGATCCTAACTTGTATACAACAAAACCAAAAATTATAAATTGGACACTTCTGATTAGTATCCATTTTTTGAACAATATAAAATTTTTAAAATAAATCATGATTTCTTTTCCTAAAAACTCATCAAAAATTTCATCTTCAAAACTTCATTTCCCTTACCCATCCATAAACCCTATAAAACATTTTTAAAAACTTGGGATGAGCACATAAGCTCAGTAAGGGATATAAAAATAAAGGAAACATTAGTCAAGTAAAAACATGAAAAACCATATTAAATTTACCTTTATCTTAAAATTTCTTTGATAAGATGAAATAAAAAATTATCACATGAAAAGAAACATTTTTCTTAATAGAAAACCATTATATCACATAGCAAGTAATTTAAACCTCTTTTAGTGTCTTAGATCATCATATACATAAAACCCTTTTAAACCCCTTTTAATTGAAATAACCATAATATAGAATTAAAAAAATCAGTTCCTAATTTATTGAAGATATATAGTGAGGATCAAACTTCATATAAGTTATATTGGGCTCACCTGTGAGCTATAATGGGGCTCAACCCTTTATATAAGCCATATCGATCTCACCTGTTTCTCACGAGCAATAATGGTGGTCAACCCATCAATTAAGCTATATCAGGCTAACCCATGAGGTATAATGGGGATCAAAACTACTTATAAGTTTTATTGATAAGACCCATTTCATATATTTATTATGTACCATATCAAGAGTATAACACACTGACCACAAAACCCTTTATAACTCTTTTTAAATCCATTTGAAAGAACATTTAGATAAAAATACCCTTTTCTTTTGAGAACCCATTTTCAATGAACAATCAAACATTTCATTGAAAACCGATTTTCAATTAAAAAATAAAAAAATGAAATAGGGTTTTTCATTTAATAAAATATTTATCCTTACAAAGGATGGAAGAAAAATAAATTTCATGAAGACATGGAAGGTCATTGTCTTTGTACTTTAAAAATAGGGCATTTCTTTTTTCGTTTGTCAAAACATTCCATTTAAGACATGTAAAACATTCCTTTTGAAAAAACATAATGAAATTAAAACTATACAAAAAATTTACTTTATAATAGAATTTATATCTATAAAATAAATATATAAATAATATCAAGAATATTGACATGGAGAAAAATATTTGATTATTAAATCTTTATACATTCATTGTGTCCCTTACCACATTGAACATGTAAGTCTTAAGGCCCATAAAAGATTAAAAATTAAAAACACATTAAATAACATGATAATAGATAAACTATTGAGATATAGTTTAAAATGGGCTTCATATACAACTTATAAAATAATAAATTTGAATATCATCTAGAAATGCCTCAATGAAAGGAGATTCAAATGAAATCCATTACCTTGAGTCTGACATTTCATTTGTGCCTTTGTATTCCTAAATAATAATTGTTTTTAATTTATTGAAATTCCTAATCATTTCATGTTTATAATTACATTTATTATACTTATTACGTTGTTTAATACAACTACTTAAACAATTATGTCTACTTGGGGTTCTTTGAACAGATTCTATTTATGTGTGAAAATGATTAAGGTTGGTTAAATATGGTTAAAGAAGTAATTATATAAAATCTATATAAAAATATTACTGAAATAATTATCTTATTTATAAATAAATTATAATTTTAAAATAAATCCTGAAATATGGTTTTAAAAATTGAACCAATGTTACAATCATGGAGACAGTAGGTCGTACGTATAGATGAGTAATGTTCCCATTTTTCTGATATAGTTAATAAATAAGGTAAGTAAGATTAATATTTATATAATTATAATTATACCATACTATTTAATCATATAAACTTATATATATAATTCTTATGATGTAAAATGAATCATATTTCTTGAAAGAGGCAGTAGTCAACACGTCCACGAACGACGTTATCACTTTTTCAGTGTGTGAAATTGTAAAAAACAAAATGATATATTATATTTCAATAATTTTAATTATGTAATTAATATCATATATATTTCATTTATATCACATATTTTTATTACACCTATTCTTAATACATTCAATGTAATGTGTGAACATCTCAGGCCGCTTTGAAGAGGTGGTAGTCCAAACGTCCATAAACGATGTTATCATATTTTTAAAAAATAGAAAGCATGAAGGTATGTGTTAAATAAAAATTTAGTAATTATTAAAACATAAATATCATAAATATATTATAAAAATAGTATGTCAATCATAATTTCCAACCATGAGAGGTGATAATGGGAAAACGAATGACATTGTTTCATGAGGCGGTAGTTCTCCATGCACGTGAATGGTAATTCTGATACCCATTTGATGGATGTGTGTGTAGGTGTAGGTAGAACCATTAGAATAAAAAATATCAGTATATTTAGGATAATTATATTATTATATAATCATTACATAATAATAATTTAAGGGGTGGAGAAAGAAATAAAACATAAATTCACGTTGAAGAACATTGCCTCTTTTTCAAGAAACTCCCTTTTTCCTGAACCATTGGGATTTCTTGGTTGGATTTATGCACAAAGTGAGGATTATAGGATTATTTTAGGGGTGTTGGGAGTTTATTTGGGCTGATTTTTGATGATTCAAAATTCTTTAAAGGTGTCAATATAGGAGAAGAGCGAATACATTTTTATAGTTGAGGAGGAGTGGCATTCTTGTAAACACAAAAAGGTAAACAATATTGGGAGGTATCCCTTATCTCATGTTCTTAAAAATTAACATATAATATATTAATGGGGAATTATGGTCTTTCCATACTCACACCAGACAAAAATAAAATAATTGTTTTCATTTTTTCCTTTGTCTTTAAGTTTCCTTATTCTTTTTATTTGGGTTTTTCTTTTAGGTAGCTAGTTTTATAAGCTGTGTAATTCATCCATTAAGACTAAATTAATCTAAAACTTATTACTAAATTTAGAACCACTGTTATAAAATATTTCATTTAATTTATAATATAAAAATTACAAATTTAGTGGGAAATAATTTTAATAGAAACCCATGTAATGCACAGAAAAACTACATTAACCCAAACTGCGTTAAGAGGTTTTTTAATATTTATGGGTCAATATGTTCATTATAAAAGATAAATTGGACAATAAATGTAAAATATTTAGTATTATTCACACTTAAAAATAACTTTTATGAAGATTTTATTTTTGGCATTTCTTATGAATTTAATATAATTATATCTTCCATAAATATTAAAATATAAATTATTATGATAAATATAAATGATTTAAATTCCAAAAATAGTATTTATTACCAAGCCTATGTAGCTTCTTCCTTACTCCATATCTTTTTTAGTTTTATTGTCATGGAATGTTCCTTTTTTGTATTTTTCCTTACTTAACATATTATATATGTCACTTTCATTGAATGGTATTCTAATAAAAATAAAAAAATTAATAATGTTTTTATGGTATACATATCCCCATAAAATGAGTTTTAGAAAAGTTCATATTTCTTTATATATATTACATCTTATGTTTAATCATTATGTAATATTTTTCTAACCTTAATCATTGAAATCAATTTTAAATATTCTCCCTAATCATTTCAGTTAACGAATTCAGTTAATCCTATTATACCAAAAATTTCATAATTATTCCAAAAAAATTAATCTGTTTTTCATAATTCAATTTATATATGTGGGTAAAATTATTTTAACATTAATCCTGCAAACACCGTAAGACAACGAGTTTTAAGGAGAAAACGTTTAGAAGTTTGAAATGTTTTTAAATCCAATTTAATTGTGAATTGAATCAATTGGCCTAAATTACATTTATTGATGTATAATTTTAATAATTATAATTTAAACCCAATTTAAAAATTAATTAAACAATATAAAAAATTATATGAAAAAATTGGTTTCAATTAAAATACAGTGTTTTCCATTATTCATCAAAAAATGAAATTTCTCATAAAAATAACAAAAATTATCACAAATTAAAATTTCATATTCCAATTTCAAAAAATAATTTCATTTTTTCAAATAAAAATTATAATTGTTTCAAAATTTTGTTTTAAAACAATACTGCCATTAAAAGTTGGTAAAACTGTTTTTTTGAAAAATACAAATTTTAACTGTAAAACTGTATATATTTATATCCAATGCCCATAAAATATTTTTTATGAATGTAAAATAAATTATAAACTCAGGAAAGAATTTAATATTTAGTCTTATTCACACCCTCCAATATAACAACCAAGAAATCACTATCATATTAAATAATAATATCAATAGCATATTATTTTTCGATAAGACTCTACCTTGCATGTAACATGAGTTATTGAAGAAACTTGATGTTATGTACAGTGAAAGATAAAATTGGTGTTGCATATAACAAAATCTAAATATTTTACTGTGTGTAAATCATTCTATCAAATAATTTAAGTAATTTTGAAGGAATATATTTCATAAAATCTCAAGATGTTGCAATATATATATATATATATATATATTCATATGTGTGTGTGTGTGTTGATATATAAGTATACATATGTGTGTGTGTGTGTTTTTATATTTATATTTATACTTATGTTATATATATTTTATTTATAATGTGTTCGTATTTTATTCTATTTATATTTATAAATATTTATATATTTATAAATATATTCATAATGTTTATATAGAAGGACTATCTATATAATATTTTCATTTTTTATATGCGTGTTTGTATGTGTGTTGGGTGTTTTGTTTATAATATATGAATATTTATTCATAATATATTGATATTTATTGATAATTAATATATAAATATATTTAATTATATTTTTCTGATCTGTGTGTGTGCTTGTAATTGGTATATATATAGATATTAATAGTTTTTATGTATATATATAATTTATGTTATATTTTTATATATTTTATATATATGTAATTATATATTTTGTTTCTTATATATATATATATATATATGTCTGTGTGTGTGTGTGTTTATAATTTTTTATAAATATGTTATTTATATAATATTTTTATATATCATATATAAATAATTTTATTTATATATGTGTTATATATATATAAAATTATATGTAATTATATATATAGTTTTTTTAGTTGTATGTATAATTTTTACTCTGTTAATTGAAATAGGATGGATATGAATTTAAAATAGATGGATGTTAATCATATGACCATATATTATAATTAAGGTGTCAAGGTATACGAATGAACCTTCTCAAATCATGTCTTTATGTCAAAATTGTTGATATATAAAGTTAATTGGTCTTACTAAATTTAAAAAAATTTGTTATGTTACATAATTTATCAATGTTATAAATGTTAGACCAAAAAAAATAATAAGTAAATGTATCTATGAAGTGGAATGACACTATTTTTTAGAAATCACTATATATTATTATAGGCTTATACAATGATATAGATAATATGAAGAAATGTAAATTATGATTGATGTTGAACTTAGATATTTTCTAAAATTGTTTAAGAAATTGAATAAATATATTAGTATTACATTGTTTGATGGTTGTATAAAATATAAGAAGTTATTAGTTGTATTGAAATTGTATAACCAGAAAGAGTCAAATGGATAGTGGGATTTCAGTTTTATAAAGTTTTTTTCATCGTTGAAGGATATGATTCCATATAACAATGATCTTTCTTATCAAATATACAAAGTTAAATGAATGTTATGTTCTTCTAGTATGAACTAAAAATTTCATTTTAACTAAATTAATGAATATTGTTTTAAAATAGTATAAATATCTAAATAAATTACCAATGTGTAATAAATCATGATCAAATAAAAATAAATATAGTCTATTAAAATTTGTGTTGTACTGTCTAGTCATTATAATATTTTGATGATTTTATGGAAGTTTGGAGACTTAAAGTTAGAAACATGTCATTCTGATTAATTAATTTATAATGGTAGACTAGAATAACTATTATATTCTTCATAATGGATAAAAGATAGTATTGAGTGTTCTAAATTTGTGATCAAGTCATGAAACTTTTACCTTTAATTATCTACGAGTAGAATTAATCCCTGAGGTGTACAATGCATCTCTCACAACACTTATCCTATTATTTTGTAAATTATTCTTTACCACCATGGTTATTTATGAAGTCTAAGTAAATTATGTAATCATTTATGATATAAAAAAATGAAAATTAATGATATTTACATTTATTTAGCATCACATATGGAAGATTTGACATTTTTACATGATAGAAGTGTTATGATGCACACAAGAAATAATAATTTGTGTTGAGTTCTATGTTATTTGTTATAATAAATGACTTTCTAACTTATGGTGATTTTTTACGATACGGTATTAAATGAAGGTTAGAATGTCTTGTGTGTTAAGAATTTAAACAGTCACCTAGTTTGAAACATAGTATGAATATAGGGTTCTTTAGAATTCAAAGATTCTTATCTTGATGACATCGACCCATGATTTTTACTATGTAGAAGGTTTTTCACCTTCTCTATTTGTATAAAAGAGTTAGTATTTCATATATTTTCTAAACATCACGTATAAAAAGAAAATAATATGTAATAATTTAATAATCACATTAATAAATAGTCAAGGAAAGTCTAATTATGGAATCAAGGAAATGTTATACATTATTAGTATTGGAATTGGGGAATAGTTAGTGTTAGTGAATGAGGGGAGGTGAAATTTTCTTCCTCCAACAGCTCAAACTCTTTCTAAGAAAGAGATATTTCTATTTTAAAACTTTTTAAATGGTATAATAAAAACATAGGGGTTTTTATGAAATAGAAAAAAATATCAATAAATAATCTTAATTTAAAAGGATTAGAATTACATTATTAACATGTTTTGATTCAAAATTTTTTACCTATTGAAATAAAATGCACATTTCTTAAAATAATTCAACACATATTTACAAAGCTATGATTCTTTTTCAAATAAATATCAAAAAATGTTATTAACCTAGTGAAGTTTCCAATAATGTAAAATGATATTTTTCACTCTATATAAACTAAATATGTTCTTCTCACAATTAGTTTTTTATATTATAGTTCACTTGATGGATTATTTGGTAAGATAGATTTGACATTGTGGACCCATGCATGTCAAATGGATGTATTGTATTGAATGTCATATGGTGATATTGAAATGGTATTTTACAAAAAATGCTGACCATAAGGTTTTATTATGGAGAGGTATATTATGGAATAATCTATTTAATTCTTTACTATACCCTTATCTAACAAATTAGGCATTTGTCTTATCAAACATCACTATGATAGAAACATTTAAGGTAAGAGATTTCAAGAAGATATGTTTTTATGATATCCAAGAAAAATAAGAGATATTATCATATGTATGTTTTTCAAAATAGTGCAGAGTTTATTCCATACATTCAAACTCATATGGTTATTCCTATGAATGTAGATCAAATAAGAGATGAAGTTTGGATATCGAATATATATTTCCAACAATATATTAATTTTTTCTTGATCATGTTTATAAATATGTACCCACAAATACAAAATCCATCTATGGAATATTTTTTATGAATCTATAAATAACTATGTTTTTATGTATTGTCTTACGATGGATATATAATTAATTATTATACATTATATTTAAGGGAAATTTATGAATATAGAATAATAAAAATTAGTATATTCATCACTATGGTTGATGTGATACATGTATTAGGTTACAAGTATATAAATATAATTTATGTGAATATTTTGTACTTTGGGATCATTGATAAAATACAAGAGTTTTCCTACATGTTATTTCATGTGACAATTTTTTGATACGGTTTGGTTGATAACATAATTTATGTAAAATTTGATGAATATAAATTTATAAAAAAATAATTATAGTAAGGAAGAATATAATGATGAGAGAATTGAGTCACAAGTTGGGAATACATTTTTTATACACCTGATCATGTAAATGAAAATTGACCCATTATTATTATTTAAATGAAAATAAATTTAGAAACAAGTTTCAATTCATTAGAGTATGATCATTTACTTGGAATACCATAAGCATTTCATGTTGGATTGTAACATCTTATTTTATGCTTTCAGGTTTTCCCCCTTATATTTACTTATTTTCCCCTTTAATTTGGGTGCATATTTAAACTCCGAAGGATAGAGAACATTTTTTTGAGAAAAATGACCCGAAGTTCATGGATTTATGTTTTTTTAATTAACGGAGTCTGGATATAAACATTTAAAGGCTTGGGTTCTCCCAGAGTTCAAAGAATTCCTGAGTTGGTTTGAGGCTTTTGTAAAGAATCTGGAATTTAGGCTATCTTCAAGAGAAATATATGCTATGTAATGGGATTACATGATGTGTAATTTATATAGGGTGTATTCCATTTACCTAAGAAAAACAAGAACGGGTTACATGATTTCTATATATTACATGTCGTATAATGTTAAAAATAGTGTTTTTAATAAAAACATTATGGGTTTTTTAGTAGATACAGTCCCTATGGATTCCCCAATGTGTAGAGGTATTACACACAATTTAAATGAAAATGATAGGTATTTTAGGAATAATCATGGATGAAATATCATTAATTGTTTTGTAGGATCTTTTTCTATCAACTTAGGATCTCTCCTATGGGATTTTTGGAACCTATGATCCATCTGAATCACTTCATTTAGTGATTCATTACTATTTTAATTGGGTTGCTTCTATGTTATTAAGTAATAATTTCTTCTTATTTTTTTTACTTTGATCTTAGTAACATCATTGAATTTTGTTATCTGATCTATTGACCTGTGGTTTTGATTCTCTTGATTCCATTCATGTTCTTTTGTGAAATCTTGTTCTAGGGTATGTTTTCTTATTGGCCAGGGTATAGCGAGTGTGCAATCTTGAGGTATGTGTTATTTCCTCATATACAAGGAATGTTTTTTAAAATTAAATCAATTAGGATATGTGTACATTTATTCTAGGGCCTCTATTTTCATTTTCAGTTTCTTCTTGTTGGTTGATTTTGTTGCGGGCATGTGGGACCAAAATTTTGAGATTGGTGGTTATGTCTCTAGCATGTGTTGGTGAACTGAATTGCTACAGTTTTTAAGAAATTATTTTATTAAGTAAAATTTAATGATTGATTGATTGGTTTGTGTTTTTTTAAATGGTATTTTAATAAAATATGGTTTTCCCCCAGTTTTGGTAAATGAAAATGTTTTTTCAATTCACTGTGAAATTATTTATGAAATGGTTTTCAAAGAATGATGTGATGAAATGGTTTGAATGAATGATTTGGAAAATAGTGAAAATGGGAAGTCCTGAGTTCTTAGGAGGAAGTTATAGTAATAGGTCTTATCCACATTCAAGTGTTTTTCTCATGGGGATTTCCTCTTCACTATGGGATTTCTAGGGGCTTATTAGACTTGTTAGGGGATTCACTTTCAAGGCTATTACTATTCATCCAAGACTTGATGAATATGTATAGATAATTGATGTGTATGTTATTTTCTATGTTATGTATTAATTTCCTAAGATTCTTGACCTATTGTGATTTTTGGTGGGATGTTACCTGTGATTCCTGGATGATTTGGGATGATTTTGGTTTTTACTATTTTGATAGTACTTCAATGGATTTGATATGATATGTGATGCATGATTTTCTTTAGTTTTATATATTTTATGTCATATATGAATATGATATAATTTGAAAATGATTTACCTACTTTATTTATGAATATGGGAAAATGGTAAATTAAATTATTTTTAGGGTTTTGATATAAAAAATATAAATCTGCATTTCATGCCTTGTTTTCTTTAAATTTTTGTATGCTTGGATTATTTTACAGAGACTTATTATAGAACACCGGAGTAATATCCTATTGAGCATGTTATCTCACACCATTTGCACCACGTTGATAGCGAGTAAACCTTATTATGTCCTTCGATTCAGGAAATGGAAATGTGTGGTAATGAGGCATTGAGGTTGTATACTCTGTTTGGGGTACTTGGATGGTGATATGGTTTTAATTCTCCCATCATATCATACAGATACTGTTGGTTTAGTTGTTTATATTTATCATCCTTTATTGCTGGACAAGTCTAATAAATATTTTTTTCTTCATTTTTAATTGTATCACATCTTTTTTATCTATTATAGAATATATTTCTCTCTCTTTCATTGTATCTCTTTTCTATGTGTGTGTATGATGTTGTTTCTTCAATTTGAGAGAAATATTTGTCTCTGGTAGTTGTAGGATTCTATAGTGCTAGTTGCGAGCCCATGGGGATCTGAAACTCCCTTAGATTATTTGGATAATCAGGTCATGTGAAATTATAGATGGGGTATCTAGTTCAATTCATTAAAAAATTATATCAGAGTGTTTTTCCCCCAGTTTTCCTTTTCTTGAGATATTTGGTAGACTGAAGATAAGATTATTTGGACTTGAGAGGTAGGTTGTGGTGAGTGCCAGGACAACACTTTCATGATTAGACTCAAGAAACCATGGGATGTTGGGATGTGTGTCTCTTGTTTTTCTCATGATGTTAATATTAGTTTTTACTTATGTTTTTTCCTGTTTGAACTGAGATTACATTGTTGTATGATCATTTCTTTTGTTTTGGTGTGCACTAGTATGCCTTTGAGCCTTTTTTTTCAAGTTCCTCGGAAGGTTACAACTAATTATCCTCATGAAAATACTCTTATGGATCAGAATTTTAATGAGGCTATTATGACAACCCTGCTTTTTATTACAACTTAAACATGCTTTATTACATAAAACTTCACTTGATACAACAAAGAAGATCGAGAGGTTTAGTGTCTTTGGGGCTTAGGATCATTACATAAAAACTTTAAACATGAAATACAACATCCTTATTGAAAACTTCCTTTACATGACCACTACAATCCTTCGTACTTAGCATTGCATGGGATAACCTGAGGACATGCATAAGAAAAGGGTGAGCTATAAAGCCCAGTAAGGGAGTACACAATGAATGACATGAGGAGTACAATACATGTTAGGAAATAGGAATATCAATAGAGCATCAGAGAGACATGAACATAAAGGCATGATAAAGCATGATAATCATAACATGGAAATGTGGCAACAACACTTAACATTGAATTAGCATGAGCCAAGGCTCATTGCACATGGAGCATGAGTAAACCCTCATTGCACTTGAAGCACGAGTAAACCCTCGTTGCACTTGAATTAGCATGAGTCAACACTCATTGCACATGACGTATCATGATACTATATTTTACCCAATGCATTGGAGCGCTATCAGGGCGCACCCTTCTTAAACATTTCATTTCATGCATAAGTGTGCCACATGGATCATAAAACATGGATTCATAAAACATAATCATTTCTTCCACGATAAAGGAATGTGGAATTCATACATGAAACTTTACAATCAATACGTATATGTGCATAAAGGTGAATACCCTTGATGGAGAAATGGGCATGGTATTCACTACACAAAGACATTGGCTTAGAAAATTGGTGCGATTTCGGCAGCGTAACGGCGTGACATAAGAATTCATAAAAAAAAAAGTTGATGAGAGAGAAAGGGGTTCCTCATCATATTTACATGTAATGGACAGTAAGGAGATCATATATATACATGTCCCAACAATAGAAATGGAATTTAGATTCATGATACAAAAGTATTGCTTGTATGTAAAAGAAAATAGAGAGAAGTTCCTTTCGGAATTTCGGCATAGTAACGGGTGTACATGGGAGGCATTTAATGAGAGAGAAAGGGTTCTCCCATCATTCAAACAATAAGAGGGCAGTATGGGGGAGGTGCGAAACCATACCCCAACATTCATAAATGAAATTAAAAGGGCAATACAACTTAAAGAAAATTGACAAAAAATGAGAAAGGAAGAAAAACCCTTACTTGGAAGTGTGCTTCCAAAGGCTAGAGAGAGGCTTGTGAGAGGCTTCTTGGGAGCTTGGGGCACCTTGAGAGGATTCTAGAGAGAGTAGGGCAGAGGTTGGACGAACTTCAAGGGCTTTGAGTGAGGAGGAAGTGGGAGCTTGGGTGGGTTTATATAGGAAAGGTGAGAGAATTCTTTATTATTTAGGTTTGGGACCCCTTATATTAAAATAATCCAAACCACAAACCATCCCATGGTATTTGCCCATGGTTTCTGGAAAAGGAAAGAGGAAAACAATATTTTACAAGTCCAAGGTCCGAACTTATTAAAAAATTAGGGTTGCTTATGTGGAGGTGAGTCACACTCCCATGGAAATTAATTTAAAAAGGCAAAGTGTTGAATAAGTCTTGAGGGCTCCATTAATGCTTTGAAAAGTGAGTCAAACAAACCCAAAACCTCATTATTTTAATGATAAAACATATATTGGCCGAACATATGAATTATGGTATTTTATTACATCACCATTGGGTCATTATGATGTCATAAAACACATTATATATATAAATGGTATTTAATTTTTACCCAAAAATTTGACTGTCTCAGAAAATTATGAAAAATTCACCGTTGGATAATTTCGACGTCCTGATTCCAAAAATAATATTTATTTTATCTAAATAATTTTCTAAATATGTGAATTTTCACTTTTAAAATAAAAACCGACATTTATAAAGAAATTCACGGGTTTTGACAGAAATGGCTTTCAAACCTTAATAAACATTTTAATTGCATTCATAAAATTATAAGATCATTTATATTTAATGAAAATTAATTTAATATTAATAATAATATTTTATTAAAATATTATTTAATTCAAAAATCCTCTAATTTAATAAAATATAATTCTTAATTAAATAATAACTAAAAACACCATTTGTACTTTAAAAACTAATTACAATGTATCAAAAATGACTAGAAATTATATTCATTATTATATATATAAAAAAATAATGTACATGAACATGGTTCTACTTATTTGTTACATAACCCCTTAAAATAGCCGCATAAGACCTAAGGGTAAGGTGCGCGATGGTGACAGACTCTTGGGGCTGCTCGGATAACATCGCTCGAGTGGTAATCTCTATCAACTTCCATTTTTCCCGTAGACGATCACGTTCGAGCTTGACTTGATGAAGCTCAGCTTGGGCTTGGTCAAGGGCAAAGCCCAAAGACGCCACCTCTTTACCGAGCTCCGACAAATGGGCTTCGTAAGGGGCAATTCTACTGGATGAGGCCATCGCTTCCTTTGTCTGAGTAGAAAAATTGGTTCGTTAAAGCCTTATATTTAAACTACCCAGATGATCACTGTTCAACGGCTATAAAAGTAACAGTCACAAATCTTAACGTAAAACTTAAAGAAGTTGACATCTTATAAAAACATAAAGAAACATTTAACTGGATCAAGAGGGATTTTCCATTAATGAAAATTTGGGTCGTTACAACATTCCCCCCTTAAGAAATTTCGCCCTCGAAATTTTCCTTTTCCCACACTAAAACAAATGTGGGTAACTTAGCTTCATCATATCCTCCGACTCCCAAGTTGCTTCTTCAAACTTGTGGTGTCTCCACAACACCTTGACGAGGGGCATTGTCTTATTTCGTAGAACTTTTTCTCTACGATCTAAGATCTTCACTGGTAGCTCCTCATAAGAAAGATCGTCTTCTAATTGTACCACCTCAGAAGAGAGTACATGTGAAGGGTCTGGTATGTACTTCCTTAAGAGGGATACATGGAAGACATCATGCACCTTGGCCATAGTAGGTGGAAGTGCTAGTCGATAGGCCACAGCCCCAACACGATCAAGAATCTCGAAGGGGTCGATGTACCTTGGACTTAACTTCCCTTTCTTTCCAAACCTCATGACCTTCTTCCACGGAGATATGCGTAAAAACACCATGTCTCCGACTTTAAACTCAAGGTCTCGTCGACGATTGTCTGCATAACTCTTCTGTCGACTTTGGGCTGCCTTGATATGCTGCTGAATGGTTTTCACCTTCTCCACCATTTCTTCGACCATTTCCGGTCCAAGCAGCTTACGTTCACCGACCTCATCCCAACATGCCGGTGTTCTACACCTTTTCCCATACAGGGCTTCATATGGTGCCATTTGGATGCTCGAGTGGAAACTATTATTATAAGAGAACTCAACTAGAGGAAGATGTTGATCCCATCCTCCTTTAAAGTCCATTGAGCATGCTCTCAACATATCCTCAAGTGTTTGGATAGTCTGCTCGGATTGGCCATCAGTTTGAGGATGATAGGCCGTACTGAAGTTCAGTTCAGTATTCAGAGCATGTTGAAGACTCTTCCAAAACTTAGAGGTAAATCTTGGATCTCGGTCCGACACAATAGATAGTGGTACTCCATGCAATCGTACCACTTCCCTGATATATATCCGTGCCAGTTGATCCAAAGAGAAATCCTCTCGAATAGCAATGAAGTGTGCGGTCTTTGTAAGACGATCCACAAAAACCCAGATTGCATTGTTGCTTTTGGATGTCCTTGGAAGTCCAGTGACGAAGTCCATGGTGATGTTCTCCCATTTCCATTCTGGTATGGGCAATGGTTGCATCATCCCCTTAGACTTCTGCCTCTCTGCCTTCACTTGCTGACACACCAGGCACTTTGATGTATATTCGGCGATCTCCTTCTTCATATTATCCCACCAAAAGTTTTCTCGGAGATCTCGATACATCTTTGTGCTCCCTGGGTGAATAGAGAAATTTGAACTATGTGCATCATCCAAAAGTTCCTTCTTCAGCTCCGAACTTGATGGGACACATAGTCTTTTCCCAAACCACACAATTCCTTCTTCATTAACATTAAACTCTGAGGATTTTCCCTTTTTGATAGCTTCCACTTTTTCTTGGATTCTCGCATCATCCTTTTGAGCATCCTTTAACCTTTCCAAAAGAGATGGTTGAGCAATCATTTGTGAAAGGATTGATGATGTTCCCTTCTTTATGATTCCCACGTCCATCTTCATCAATTCTAAGAAGATTGGATCCTTCTCAATTCTCATCATTGATAGAATTGCTGGATCCTTTCTACTTAGGGCATCTGCTACCTTGTTCGCCTTCCCAGGGTGGTAATGTATTGAACAGTCATAATCCTTTATGAGCTCTATCCATCTTCTCTGGCGCATATTAAGCTCTTTCTGTGTGAATATATATTTAAGACTCTTGTGGTCAGTATATATCTCACATTTCTCTCCATAGAGATAATGCCGCCAGATTTTCAAGGCAAAGATCACCGCCGCCAACTCCAGATCATGCGTTGGATAGTTTCTCTCATGGATTTTCAACTGTCTTGAGGCATAGGATATCACTTTATCATTCTGCATCAGCACACATCCTAAGCCCTTCTTCGAAGCATCACTGAATACCACAAAAAGCTCTCCACTTGTGGGTAAAGTGAGCACAGGTGCAGTGATAAGCCTCCTTTTCAACTCCTTGAAGCTTTCTTCGCATTCATCACTCCAAGCAAACTTTACTCCCTTTCGAGTTAGCTTGTTAAGAGGGTTGGACAATCGTGAGAAGTTTCTCACAAATCGTCGATAATATCCAGCTAACCCCAAGAAGCTACGGATATCAGTTACCGATGTTGGCCTCGGCCATCCCTCAATTGCATCTGTTTTGGAGGGGTCCACAGATATCCCATTGCTTGTGATGATATGGCCCAAGAATGAGACCTCCTTCAACCAGAACTCACACTTTCTGTACTTGGCATAGAGCTTCTCCTTGCGCAAAGTCTCCAGTACAGTTCTTAAATGCTCCTCATGGTCCTCCTTGGTTTTGGAGTATATTAGAATATCATCTATAAAGACTACCACAAATTTATCTAGGTAATCTCTAAAGACTCTATTCATCAAGTCCATGAATATTGCTGGAGCATTGGTGAGTCCAAAAGGCATTACTATGAATTCATAGTGCCCGTACCTTGTACGAAAAGCAGTCTTGGGGATATCTTCCTTCTTCACCCTTACTTGATAATATCCCGACCGCAAGTCGACCTTGGAGAAGTATTGAGCTCCACGCAGCTGATCAAACAAGTCATCGATTCTTGGGAGAGGATACTTGTTCTTTATCGTGATTTTGTTAAGTTCACGATAATCGATGCAAAGCCGCATTGACCCATCCTTCTTCTTGACGAAGAGGACTGGTGCACCCCATGGTGATGCACTTGGGCGTATAAACCCTTTATCCAGATTCTCATGTAGTTGTTTCTTCAGTTCTTCAAGCTCAACCACAGCCATTCTATATGGAGTCTTGGATATTGGTAGCGCCCCAGGTATAAGTTCAATTGAGAACTCAACATCTCTTCTTGGAGGAAGACCAGGAAGTTCCTCTGGAAATACTTCAGCGAATTCCCTCACAATAGGCATTTCTTCAAGGGTGGTTTCTTCCTTGGACTCAATCATCTGAGCCAGATATGCGTGCTCATAAGGCAGTAATATCCATGCTTGAGATGATGGAGCTAAAGGAGATTCATCTTCCTCCTGACACTTGTAAAGAATCGGGGGTCGATTCTCCATATGGAGTGTGATTTCCCTCTCCCGACAATTTATGTTGGCTCTATATAAGGAAAGCCAATCCATGCCAAGAATTGCATCAAATTCCACCAAAGGGAGTATGACGAGGTTCGCCGGGAAATTCAATCCGCAGATTATAACAGGGGAGGACTTATACTCATGGGATGCAATGATTGCCCCATTTGCCGTACTCACCGACATCTTTACTTCAATGGTTTGTGGTGGTGCAGAGATTGTTCTACTAAACTTTTGAGATATAAAAGAATGCGTAGAACCTGAATCAAAAAGTACGTTCGCTATTCTTGAATGAATAACTAGCGTACCTGTCACCACTTCGTTGTCGGGGTTCACTTCGGCAGAAGTGATGGCAAAAGCTCTTCCTTGCTGTCTTGGAGGTTGTTGATTGCCTCCGATAACCCTTGGATTAGGGCACTGATTCGCAAAATGACCCGGTTCTTTGCATTTGAAGCATTGAACAACGCGTTGAGGTTCGAACGGAGCGTTCCTCCCCTCCGTCGCAGCCGCGGGTCCTTCTTGCTGACAGTTAACAGCTAGGTGCCCTTCTCTTCCACACTTGAAGCATTTTCTTGTCCCCCTAAGGCAATTTCCCGGGTGCTTCTTTCCACACTTTTGGCAAGTGGGGTGCTGGAATTTCTTAGCGCCGTTGGATTTATCCATCGGACCACCAGCATTGAAGTCCACCTTCCGCTTCTTGTCCCCATGATACCCCTGTGATTCTCCGATCTCCATTTCAACCTTGAGGGCACATCGGACAATTTCCTCATAGCTGTCGAAGTCACGGATCGCTAATGCTTTCCGCAAACTAGGCTTCAGCCCACCAAAGAAGCGGTCAACCTTGCATTCGGGGGTAACGACAAAGCCGGAAGCGTATCGTGCAAGCCTTGTGAAGTTTTCCTCGTACGCTCCCACAGATTCCTCATCTTTCTGCTTGAGGGAAAGGAAGTCCCTTTCCATCTTAAGACGGAGGGTGCGTGGAAAATATTTATCGAAAAACATCTTCTGGAATACCTTCCATTCCAAAGCCTCGATCTCCTCCTCAGGCTTCGTATTTTTGATCAACGTCCACCATTGATCAGCTTCACCCTCCATACGATAAGCCGCCAGGAGAACCTTCTCTTTTTCAGAGCATTGGAGGATGGAGAATATCTTTTCAATGGAGTTGATCCATTGTTCAGCAATCGTGGGATCGGATGATCCACTAAAAGTAGGAGGCCTTTGTCTCATGAAGCTTTCAATAGCGACTTGTTCTTTCTTAGGGGGGGTTGAACGTTCCTCTTGACCAGTGTTTCTATTCAAAACTTGAGTTAACTGAGAGAGAAGCGTGACAAAGTTCGCGATTCCCACTCCCATTGGATTGGGCATCTCATTGGTACAATCATCACACTGATCTTCACAACGGTTGTTAGCCCGAGTTCTCCTATTACCGGCCATTGGCTGGAATAAAAGGAAAGTTAGGGGTAACACATAAAGGGTAATCCAAAGACAAAAGTTGATGACTTATAAATAAACTTTAATCTCTTTAACTCATGAGTCTATAGGATTCAATCCAGGCTTTTCATGATCTTCCTTCTAACATATATTCTTAGGGGCATTTTTTCCCTTAATAAGGGTTCATACTAAGATTGTGAATTTATCAAAACATATCCCCCGGGAGTGTCGTAACCAAGAGTGCAGCAAGGCCCGTTGTCGTGCACCAGTTCCCGTTCGAGTCTAGCTCAAAGCGGTGTTTTCGGGTTTTACCCCTAGGATACATCTGTGCCAGAGCCGCCTCTACCTGCTCGTATCCAGACAGGGATGTATTTGTTTGATAAACCACTTACTTAGTACTTACCAAAACTTAGGGGAGTTTTTATTATTCTTAGTCTGGTATCTAAGGTCTTACTAGGGTTTCCTAATCCCAAAAATAACTAAACCTATCCTCTGATACCAACTATGACAACCCTGCTTTTTATTACAACTTAAACATGCTTTATTACATAAAACTTCACTTGATACAACAAAGAAGATCGAGAGGTTTAGTGTCTTTGGGGCTTAGGATCATTACATAAAAACTTTAAACATGAAATAAAACATCCTTATTGAAAACTTCCTTTACATGACCACTACAATCCTTCGTACTTAGCATTGCATGGGATAACCTGAGGACATGCATAAGAAAAGGGTGAGCTATAAAGCCCAGTAAGGGAGTACACAATGAATGACATGAGGAGTACAATACATGTTAGGAAATAGGCATATCAATAGAGCATAAGAGAGACATGAACATAAAGGCATGATAAAGCATGATAATCATAACATGGAAATGTGGCAACAACACTTAACATTGAATTAGCATGAGCCAAGGCTCATTGCACATGGAGCATGAGTAAACCCTCATTGCACTTGAAGCACGAGTAAACCCTCGTTGCACTTGAATTAGCATGAGTCAACACTCATTGCACATGACGTATCATGATACTATACTTTACCCAATGCATTGGAGCGCTATCAGGGCGCACCCTTCTTAAACATTTCATTTCATGCATAAGTGTGCCACATGGATCATAAAACATGGATTCATAAAACATAATCATTTCTTCCACGATAAAGGAATGTGGAATTCATACATGAAACTTTACAATCAATACGTATATGTGCATAAAGGTGAATACCCTTGATGGAGAAATGGGCATGGTATTCACTACACAAAGACATTGGCTTAGAAAATTGGTGCGATTTCGGCAGCGTAACGGCGTGACATAAGAATTCATAAAAAAAAGTTGATGAGAGAGAAAGGGGTTCCTCATCATATTTACATGTAATGGACAGTAAGGAGATCATATATATACATGTCCCAACAATAGAAATGGAATTTAGATTCATGATACAAAAGTATTGCTTGTATGTAAAAGAAAATAGAGAGAAGTTCCTTTCGGAATTTCGGCATAGTAACGGGTGTACATGGGAGGCATTTAATGAGAGAGAAAGGGTTCTCCCATCATTCAAAAAATAAGAGGGCAGTATGGGGGAGGTGCGAAACCATACCCCAACATTCATAAATGAAATTAAAAGGGCAATACAACTTAAAGAAAATTGACAAAAAATGAGAAAGGAAGAAAAACCCTTACTTGGAAGTGTGCTTCCAAAGGCTAGAGAGAGGCTTGTGAGAGGCTTCTTGGGAGCTTGGGGCACCTTGAGAGGATTCTAGAGAGAGTAGGGCAGAGTTTGGACGAACTTCAAGGGCTTTGAGTGAGGAGGAAGTGGGAGCTTGGGTGGGTTTATATAGGAAAGGTGAGAGAATTCTTTATTATTTAGGTTTGGGACCCCTTATATTAAAATAATCCAAACCACAAACCATCCCATGGTATTTGCCCATGGTTTCTGGAAAAGGAAAGAGGAAAACAATATTTTACAAGTCCAAGGTCCGAACTTATTAAAAAATTAGGGTTGCTTATGTGGAGGTGAGTCACACTCCCATGGAAATTAATTTAAAAAGGCAAAGTGTTGAATAAGTCTTGAGGGCTCCATTAATGCTTTGAAAAGTGAGTCAAACAAACCCAAAACCTCATTATTTTAATGATAAAACATATATTGGCCGAACATATGAATTATGGTATTTTATTACATCACCATTGGGTCATTATGATGTCATAAAACACATTATATATATAAATGGTATTTAATTTTTACCCAAAAATTTGACTGTCTCAGAAAATTATGAAAAATTCACCGTTGGATAATTTCGACGTCCTGATTCCAAAAATAATATTTATTTTATCTAAATAATTTTCTAAATATGTGAATTTTCACTTTTAAAATAAAAACCGACATTTATAAAGAAATTCACGGGTTTTGACAGAAATGGCTTTCAAACCTTAATAAACATTTTAATTGCATTCATAAAATTATAAGATCATTTATATTTAATGACAATTAATTTAATATTAATAATAATATTTTATTAAAATATTATTTAATTCAAAAATCCTCTAATTTAATAAAATATAATTCTTAATTAAATAATAACTAAAAACACCATTTGTACTTTAAAAACTAATTACAATGTATCAAAAATGACTAGAAATTATATTCATTATTATATATATAAAAAAATAATGTACATGAACATGGTTCTACTTATTTGTTACATAACCCCTTAAAATAGCCGCATAAGACCTAAGGGTAAGGTGCGCGATGGTGACAGACTCTTGGGGCTGCTCGGATAACATCGCTCGAGTGGTAATCTCTATCAACTTCCATTTTTCCCGTAGACGATCACGTTCGAGCTTGACTTGATGAAGCTCAGCTTGGGCTTGGTCAAGGGCAAAGCCCAAAGACGCCACCTCTTTACCGAGCTCCGACAAATGGGCTTCGTAAGGGGCAATTCTACTGGATGAGTCCATCGCTTCCTTTGTCTGAGTAGAAAAATTGGTTCGTTAAAGCCTTATATTTAAACTACCCAGATGATCACTGTTCAACGGCTATAAAAGTAACGGTCACAAATCTTAACGTAAAACTTAAAGAAGTTGACATCTTATAAAAACATAAAGAAACATTTAACTGGATCAAGAGGGATTTTCCATTAATGAAAATTTGGGTCGTTACAGCTATCATGTGGGAAGTTCATGTTATTTACCAAAATGTACCTTAATCTCATAACATAGTTGTTAAGGTACATCTGTGAGTTGTAGGAGGAAAATATCAATCACAAGTGTTATTTAATAGGAATCCACCATCCATTAAATGTATTGGTGAACCTCAAGATGTAGAAGACTAGATTGAAAATATTGATCAAATTATTTAATTCATAGATATACTTGAGGGTATCAAAGTGAATTTTTTAGTGTTCATACTTGAGGGTACAAGCATGCAATGGTGGGATTCCATGGTATAGGCTAATAGGATTTTGGAATTGGACAAGAATAGTTTCTAGACTCTATTATTTTAGATGTTTCTTCTAGATTCATTGATGATGGTAAACACTCTAGATATCCTCCCTTTGTAGTAGGGAGAGAATTTGGTGTCACAATACACCAATCAATTTACAAAGTTAGTATTTTTTCACCATAGGTTGTAAAGAATAATTAGGTGAAGGATCAGAAGTACCTTCTAGGTTTATGAATGAATATCAAATAGTAGGTATTTATGCTGAATATTTTGACCTATAAGGGGATATTGGATAGGGATATGATGGAAAAAATGAATATTAAAGGAAAAGGTTGAATATTATGCCCATTTCTTCCAACTAGTGGCAGCTTTAGTGGAACACCACGGAAAAAGTGGAAGTGGTAATATCGTCACAGGGGTAGTGGAGGTGGTTCTTGGCAATAGACATATTTTTAACCTTTGTTCTAGATAGTGGTGTTCCTATGACTTTTCTATCAGTGTGGAAAGATAAGAAACACATGATATTATTTCCCTTCACTTTAAATGACGTGTAATAGTTGTGGTTGTTATGGTCATCTTTACCATTTCTCTCGGGCTATGTCTAAACCTTGATATAGACAAGGATCATTAGCTCCAAAGGCTACTGTGACATAGGTAGATGCATGCAAGATTATAAGGTTCCATCCTTAAGCCTCAAGAGTGAAGAAATCTCACGCAGTAGATGAGTTTCCAGCAATGATAGACATGGGTCTAGTGATAGTGAGAGCTACCATATTTATTTCATCTTTAATATTGATTGATTTATTTTATATTGGTGCTTCCAACTCATTTATATCTAGTTGTTTTATTGATATGATAAAACTTCCAACTAATATACTATACATTATAATGGAGTTAGTGGCACCAATTTGAAAAAGAAAGAGCATGGATTTTAGTGTCCTTCTTCTACAATATTGATTGCTGATGCAGATTTAGTCTATGATATTCTTGATCTTGATCTGGATTTGTTTGACATCTTCATTGGGGTGGATTGCCATATTTCTCATCATGATGAGTTTTATTTTTATCATCAGTGTGTCTCGTTTCTTATGGCCTAATGGAGATTGGGATTTTTTTAGGGAGAGAGGGATCTGAGGTTTGGTCCTTCCAGACTTTCCCATCGAGATCTTGGGAGTTTGTTTTATGATATAATAGTTATGCACCATGATTTTTCTACTATTGTTGATCTCCCCGCTCTTGTTTGGTATTTTTTTCATTTTCCCAAAGGATTTATATGGGATTTTTCTAGATAGGGATTTATATTTTATGATGACTTTGTTCCAAGTCCATAGATTATTTTATTACCTTCTTGTCATATGGAACCATAGGAGATGAAATAACTCAATATTCAGTTGGAAAATCTTGTAGTGAAATGTTTTGGTCCCCCTACTCTTTCACCTTGGGAATCTCTAGGGCTCTTTTCAAGAATTCCTATTATTCACTCTAATATTTTATGTTCTATAAAAAGTTTAACTAGTTAGTGGTTAACGATAATTATCATTTTCCTCATGTTGAGTATTTTTTGATCAAATAAATGGGGAAAATTGGGTTTTAAATTTTTTTATTTGGTCAGGTTATCATCAGCTCAGATTTCATGACTGTGATATGCCAAATATGGATTTTAGGATTAGGTATGACCATTGAGAATATATTGTGATTCTATTTGGTATAACTAATGGTCCTAATTTTTTTATGGATTTTATGAACCAAATATTACATCATTATATCGACACTTTTTTTAATATTATTCATGAATGACATTTTGGTTTATTCGAGATCTAAGCATGATCATAAGAACTATTTCAGTTTGGTTCTAGAAATCTTTTGGAGTCACCATTTGTATGGAAATATTTCAAAATGAAATTTATAGATTCATGAAGTGATTTTTTTTAAAGAAGGTGATTTCTAATCGTGTCCCATCAGTCGATCCTATGAAGGTAAAGTTTGTTTTGTCTATGAAAGAACCACATAATTCCCTTAAGATTATGATAATCCTTGGTCTTTTTGGATACTACTGATTGTTCATTAAGGATTTCTCAAAGTTGGCATCACCTTTGACTGATCTTACCATTAAAGGGGTGAAATTAGCATGAGATAAAAAGTAAAAAATCTTATATTTATGAGCTAAAAGGACTTCTGAAATCTGCTCCTATCTTGATATTTCCTGATATTTGTTAGGGGTGTGTTTTTTTTGTGATTGTTCTATTGTTGGTTTGGGTTGTGTGCTCATGTGGGATGATCAATTGGTAACTTATAGATCTTTTCATCATAGACCATCTGAGAATAATTACCCCACTCATGATTTAGATATTTCTATATTTGTGCTTGTTTATAAGTATTTGTGAAATTATATTTTTTGGTAAAAGGTTCAAAGACTTTTCTGACCCTAAGAGTTTGAGTTATATATTTTCTTAAAAAGGATTGAATCCCAAATAGAGATGATGGGTGGAATACCATAATAATTTTTACTTTGATATTGGCTACACCCTAGGGAAGGGGAATTTCATTATAGATGCTCTCAGCAGGAAATTTGCATCACAAGTTTTTCAGGAATTGAAAGAAGAGTGGAACCATATGGGGATTTTTCTCAGTTTCATCTGGATTATCAATATGATGTCTTAGGTATGGTTTTTACCATTTTTTAGTTATCATCATCATTTCTTGAGTCTATTCTGCATATTCAATACTCGGATGATGAGTTCAAATGAATTTGAGAAACCTTATATGGTGGGGAGACCATTTTTTGTTGGTCTCTCTCTTCAGATGGTATTATCACTTTTGGGAATCAGTTTTCTGTCCCAGAATAATTGAGGAGATAGGTTTTTTTATTATAATATTTATTCAGGGTCCATTCATAAGGGACCTACAAAGATGTATTATGAAATGAGATAGTGATTCTTCTGGATGGGTATAAATCATGACATTTCTAATAATGTGTTTCATTGTTACACCTGCAAATAGGTAAATATAAAGGATCTAAAACCTGTTAGGTTACTCCAGCCTCTTTTGTTACTAGTTTGGAAATGGGAACAAGTATCCATGTACCTTTTAATTGTATTACCATAAACTCCCTATGGGTGGAATTCTATATGGGTAAGGATTTGTCAGTTGACAAAGTTGATTCATTTCATTCTAATTAGGGACATTACTAAAGTTGAAGATCTGGGTAAGATGTATGTATAGTATATTATGAGGTTAAATGGGGTTATTTCATCCATTGGTTTAGATATGGATCCTATTTTTACTTCCAGGTTCTAGAGGAGTCTCTAGGAGGTAATGGATACATAGGTCAGGTTGAAAACAACTTATCATCCATATATAGGCGTCCATATAGAGAATGTTATTTATATTTTGGAGGACACGATTCATAAATATTTCTTGTATTTTGGTGCATCATGGAACATCCATATAAGAGTAATGGAGTTTTTTATAACAAAACTTATTAGTAATCAATTAGAATGGATCTGTTCAATGATTTGTACGTTCACCCCTGAAGTTTACCTCTTTGTTGGTAATAGGTGGACGAAGGTTACTTGGTGGGAATGAGTTTATTTTAGGAGATCTCTATGAGGATTCATGATATAAATCAATGTATGCATATAGTGTAGAGTCGATGGAAATATTTTTTGGATCAGCGGTGTCGTCCTTTTGATCTTTTTGCAGGTGATCATATTTTCTGGAAATTTTCCCCTTGGTTAGGTCACCATCTTCATGGAAGATAGGTAATGTTTTCTCTGATATATGTTGGACCATTTGAGGTCACTAGGTAACATGGGTAGGTTTCTTATGGGTTGTAATTTATGGTTCCATTAGTAGAAATTCATGTTCATTTCCATATTTCACAACTCAGGAAATACCATCTTGATCCCTCTCATGTTTTGAGTTAGTAATAGATTGATTTGAAGCTAGATGTTTTTGTTATAGAGCATCCAGTTGAGATCATTGACTCTCAAGTAAATATCATGTATGGGATGTCAATTCAATTTTTCATAGTGTTATGGTGGCATGTGCTAGATTCTCATGAGACATGGGAGCATGATTCCTTGGGGAGGGATTAGTTTTCTCCCCAATTTATGTCACTTAATTATTCTACATGACTTTATAAAGATAGAATGTCTTTTGATGTTGAGTTTTTAAAATCTTGTTACCCACTTTCAAGTATTTTTACTTCTACTTACTTGTTTTCTAAATTAATTTGGGTTCACCTTTGGACTCTTGGGGATAGAGAACATTTTCTGACCAAAATGAAAAAAATTCAGTGATGCATGTTTGTTTGAATTAATGGACTCTTGGTATTAACGTGTAATGTCTTAGCAGGGTTCTCCCTGAGTTCGAAGAATGCCCAATTTGGTTTGAGGTTTTTGAAAAAATATGTTGTTTTGGTTGTTTTCAATATAAATACATTTCTTGTAATGGGAGTACATGATGTGTAATTTATTCATTGTAGATTTCATAAACCTAGTACATAACATGAATTCAGTACAAACTGCGTACATATTACACATAATGTAATGTAAAAAATAAGTTTTGTAATAAAAATGTGATAATTTTTTGGCATATAAAATCCCCTTGGATTACATGATGCGTAAAGGTATTACATGCCATATAAATCTTACAGAAAGGTATTTTATGGAGTTTTATTATTGGAATATCATTCATTCTTCCATAAGATTTTTTTTCTCAACCTTGGAGCACTCCTAAGAAATATTTCAGATCTCGGATTTGTCTGAATCATTTCATTCAGTGACAAATCACTTTTGTGGTTGGGTTTTATATCTCGAGGAGAGTAATATTTTATTCTTCATTACATCCTTTGATTGTGGTATCACCGTTGTGTAGAGTTAGTTTACCTTTTACCCCAAGGTATTGATTCTCATTATCCATTTATAGATCCTTTGGGTGAACTTATTTTGTTGGTCATTTACTTGTTGGCCGTTGTGCGGTGGGTGTTTATTCTTACGGTATGTGTTTTTCCCCTTCTCCCCTGACCCTTTTGTTAAATTTATTCAATTTTGATATGTTTATATTGATTATAGGTCCTCCATTTTCATTAATTCTTTCGTCTAATTGGTGGACTCAGTTGCGGGTGTGTGTTACCTGAGTTTTTAGGTTGGTGGTTCTTTCTCTACCATGTGTTAGTGAACTTCATTGCCGCAGTTATTAATAGTTATTTATTAAAGTAAATGGAATTATTTAATAATTTGATATGATTATTTTGAAAAGGGTTTTTTGTAAATGACTTTTTTCACATCATTTTGAAAAATTAAAACGGTTTTTAAAATAATTGTCATATGGTTTATGAAATGGTTTTCAAAAAATGATATGATAAAGTAGTTTGAGGAAATGATTTTAAAAATAGAGAATATGGGAATCCTTAGGTTCTTAGGTGGGAGGTATATTAATTTGTTATGTTCACAATTGGGGGGTTTTCACATTGTTTTTTCCTCTTCTCCCTAGGCCAATTGTTCTAGGGACTTGCTAAAAATTTTGGGGTGTTCACTTTATATGGTGTTCCACTAATCTCTAGACTCAATGCATAAGTCTAGAGGCTTGATGTTTGTATGATTTTATATGTTTTTTACTAGTGTTATAGCTATCTTAACCTTGTTTGATCCTTGGTGTGATGTTACTTGTGATTTTGGGACGATTTTGGATTCTTTTAGTTTAAACTATTTTGATTGTACTATCATGGATTTGGTATGGTATGAGATGCATGCTTTTCTTTTATTTGATATATCTTATGTGTTTTCTTTATATTAAATTATTTGAAAATAATTTACATTATTTAAATGGAAATGTGTTAAAAGAATAAATTAAATGTTTTTCCATGATTTTGATATGAAAAATGAAAATTTTCATATCATGTATTGTTTTATATAAAGTTGATCATTCTTTCATTATCATATAGATGCTTGTTATGAAACACATGGTTGAGACCATATTGATCATCTTATCTCACACCTTATGCACCCCTTCATTCAATCGTAGAACATGGTTTGTATTTCAATGTAGGGAAAATAAATGATCTAGAGTGAGGTGGTAAGGTTTTATGTTATCTAGTTTTGGTTTAGATGGGTAGTTAGATGGTGGGAGTTTTTTATGATATCACATAGACACTGTTATTGTCTTTCTATCTTTTTAATTGTATCACTTATATTATTCCTTATCAATTATTGAATATATTTATATATCATCCATTGTATCACATTTTTAAGCGTATATATTCTATTTTTTTCTTTAGGTTGGTTAAAATAGTCAACTCTAGTTAATTTTTAAGGCTTAGGTGCCTGTCATCAGTCGGTGGGGATCGAGAATGCCCTTTGAGTATGTGATGGATTGGGTTAGATTCTATTATTGAGAGGGTATCTAGTTTAGTTCATCACAAAGATGTAATATAGGCAATGAGTAGTATATTATATATTACATAGAGAGGGAATTTGGATAATTGATAGAGGGAGGAAAACACTTCAACCATTAAAAGATATAATATTTTAAAATGAATATTTTATATTACTCGGGTTTTTTATATATAATATATGTTATATTGATATAATTTTTTATTAAAATAAATCTTTTGTACTCCAATTTATTTATCTAACCTATAATTCATATAAATTATCCTATATATAATGATGTTACTCACCCTTGTGAGAAATATTTCAATGATCTTGACGGTGAAAAACAAGTTATTACCAGTCATAAATACTAAAATCAAGAGCCTCCTCAGATGATGGTTTTAAAAAAATTATTTAAATTAATAATAAAATGTATAAATACCATAAACATAGTATCCTAGAGTTTGTAGTTAATTTATTATAGGGTCACTTTATTCGAGGAGTCGCATCCTGAAGAACCGAATAGTTTAGTAGTCTTGGATAACAATATACATACTTAAATCTCAAATTAAAATTGAAAACATAAAATAAAACATAAAATTTATTTTATAACAACATTTTTTACTTTTATAATGTCCCAAAATATCAATAATATTATACTTCTTGATATCCTAGTAAAAGGGAACATAATAAAGGGGTGAGATCAGATTCTCGGTAATAGTATTCATACAGTAGAAATTGTCATGAATAAATAAGGAATAGTCAATATGGAAAAGTAAATAATAGAAAACAAATTCTATTTAATAAATAACTTGAGCATGAAGAATAATATGGTTAGAATAGTTGATGATCAAATAATTCTATATAAATAATCACGTGATCTTAAAACTTATCTATAAATATCATAACTAATCAAATAATCACATAGACATAAATAACTAATATTATAATGGGGGAATGCATAATGTCTCACATCATAAACAAACCATCAAAGACTCAGAACAAGACATATTACATAAATGGGTAAGATATTATCCAAATACCAAAAATAGTTTGTCTCATGAGAGCTATAGATGCATCAAGGGATGATAATAGGCCTCATACATCACTTACTAAATTCAATTCATTACTCATGTGAATGTGGTGAAACATAATCACCATAAAAATTAATATTCAAAAACAACCATATGAAATGTTAATAATTTTTTCATTCAGTAAACATAATCATAAACCATTCAGAGTAGTATGGAAAATTATATCAAATATTACATCCTCAGTAAAGAATAATATTTACCAATGAATATTGACATAGACGAATATATATTAATAAAATATCCCTCAAAAGTTTCTTGATTGAAATACCCTTTTAACAGTGAAATCACCCATTTTAAATCTAAAATAAATCACAAATATTAAGGAAAAAAATTTATGTGAAAATTACCTTGTAAATTTTTAAAGGAACATTAAATTAAATGATTGGTAATTATGCAGGTAATTTCATTCATGTCATAAAAAACATTTCTTTCTCAAGATTGTAAAAAGCTAAAAAGAAACTTTTTTGGGAAATGATATAATTATTTATTTTAAAAAGTCTTTTATAAAATTAATACCTAGGTAAAAATTTCTTTTGAAAATCCTATGAAGATATTAAAAAATAGTTTTTAAAACTTTTTCATAATACATTGACATTTAAGAGAATGATTATCAACCCATCATAAAAATAATGTCGGTTTTCATTAAATAAATATTTTTTGGTATATAGAGTAATTAAAGGGAGGAAATTGAAAGGATATTTTGTGATTTCTAGGAATAACTAGGGGATAATAAAATATATTTTCTTTAATATTTAATCATATAATTATTTCCCCAGAGGATTCTTAAACATAAACAACCCAAAATAAGGATGATATTGTGAAATAAACCCTTTCCACTTTGGTAACATTTGAATCACATCCCCCATGAAATAAATAAAATCAAATGAAAAATTAAAAACCATGAATATAAATAGATTAATTATATAATATATAAAAGGGTTAATAGATACACCTGATATAAATAAATAAGCGCATAATATAAAATATATCTTAATTGAGTGGAAATTGGTATGATATATCTAACAAAGCACAAATCATTGAAGTAAGAATTAATCAATGAAATAATTAAGTGTTTAACATTTAAATACACATAAAATAATAATAAATATAATATAAAATAATATAATTCCATTACACTAATAATATATTATTATAAAATACAATGAATAATTACTATAACCCAATGAAAAGCAATTAAGTTATAAAACCCCTTTCCACATGGTAAATTTCAAGTCAAATGCACTTTGTTAAATTAATTTGAATTGAAAAATAAAAATAAATTAATTTTGAATGATTTCTGAAATAACATGTAAAATTGGATGTATATACACAAATAATATAAATTTGGTGCATAATATTAAAATATTTCTCAATGAAATAAAACTGAGACGAAATCCCATACCTCAGGTATGATTTAATTTTATTTGTTCGAACTTCCTATATAATAAATATATATTATTTATAAATATATTACAAAACCATAATCATAAATTCCATATGGTATATTATTTAAACATTTATCACCCATTTATTAATAATTCTTTATTAAAATCACTATTTCTTGTGATGAACTCTTTTTTTCATATATGTTTTGGTTTGGTAATTTTTTTCATTATAATTTCAAAATTGTACCATAATATTTGTAATTTTAATCATGATATAAATATCATATATTTTTAATTTATATATACGTATTGTAATCCATGAAATTTATATAGAAAAAAATTAATTACACTTTACCTGGAATTGTAGGTCCTATGTAGGCATTAATGATGTTTCCATTTTTAACAGATGTAACAGAAGAAAGGTAAATAATATATAACCTGTTAAGAATAATAATTATATCATATATACAATATATATTAATTAAATTTATCCTTATAACCATAGATGTCAAAATAAACGGAAAAACATATCGCATCACTTCGTGGAGGTAGTAGTCCACACATACGCACGAGCGACGTTATCATTATTCAATGTATTTTAGTGTAAGAAGTTATATGTGATATTATAATTTAATATGTATAATTTATTCATAAATATCATATTTATACATTTAATTCAACATTATATTTATATTTGAGATGAAATTAAAGAAAATGAATTCCATCGGTGCGTGAGGCAGTAGTCTATCGCACACATAGATGAAGGTTTGGTTTCACATTTGATTAATAAGGAAATAAATATAGGTTATTAAATTGAAATAATAACATCTAAGTATATGGGAGATAATTTTTTGATTATTTTATCATATTTGTGGAATATTTTAGGGGGGTGGATGAAGAAATAAAATGAAGATGTGTTGTTAAATAACTACAACCCTTTTTCAGAGAACCTCTTAAGGTTTAAACATAATGGCTTCCCAGGATTATTTTTTGATCCAAAATGGGATCTAGGTCATTGGTAGGGATGTAAGGAATGTATTTCATAAATTATGGGTAGAAAAAAATGGCTCTTTGAGTGTAAAGAGAAGATAATAGGTGGTGTCCTTTTATAAGTGGGGGAGAGAAGCTTCTTGGAAACATCCTAAAATAATACAAAATGATAAATTCATTCCTATGAAAAATGATTCCAAATGGACATATATTATAATTTCTGAAATTATAAGGTTTATATGTACATACCATTATCTTTTAGTGTAATCCCCAATAATCTTGTATTAACCTTAACCACAGTAATTAATTATTTCTTTTGATTATCATTCATTATGACCAAAAATTAAGTTGAGAATATTAACTAATATCAATTATTATAATTCCAAATATGAAATCCATTTCAACTTTAATTCATTGAAGTTTTGAAATATTATTTAAAATTATATCCACAAATGTATTGAAAAATTGTTTTTTAAATGAAAGGTTTTTTTAAGTATAAATTTTTTTTATATAAAAAATCAACAAAAAATTTCTTCCAAAGAAAGAAATTGAATTATTTATAATATAACTGAACTAATTTTTTTTAAAATGAATTAAAATAAAGTTTATCTTTGTAAATTATTTAAATGAAAAGAAATTTTTTAATAAAAAATAGAATCTTTCCTTATTCGTTGAAAAAAATTCAGAAAATTATCAACATTTCATGCTAAGATAATTTTGAAAAGTTTATTTCAAAAGTGATGTTAATTTTTTAAAATAAATTTTCAAATTTTTGAAAAATATAATTTTAAAATTATGTGTGAAAAATTTTACATACCATTTATTATAAGAATATAGTGTTTTAGCATAAAATTGGATTTATTTTTATCTTATAATTAGAAAAAATAAATATTAGATGAATGATAAAACATTTGATTGAATATATAATATATATATTAACTTAAAATAATTCAAAAATTATTACTTTCAAATGTTTTTTATTTTTACTCTAATAAATTATTTACCAATTTATTTATTTATAAATATGAAAACCATATATTTCCATAATTTATTTTTTCATATTCTTACCCTCTAACATAACAAATAGGTTATAATGGTCATATTTTAAAAAATATACTTTGTTGTTCACTTAAGATCAGTTCCATCATTCGTATACACTATCAAACCTAATGTTATTATTTTAATATATTAGGGTTTTACATTCTCCCAATATTCAATAAATTTCATCTTCATAATTTTAACATGAAATCTAAAAAAAGGGTTTTCTATTTGAAAATACGTTTTTTGAAATCAATTACCATAAAAAGGGATAATAAAACTTCCTCTTGATAAGATTGAAAGGGAAGTATGAAGATCTTCAATAATTATACATAACTAGGTGTTGAAGTATTAAAACAATTAGTGAGATATGAAAATATTGATGTGTAATAAAATAATTGTGTCTAAATAATGATGGAGAGTGATATAGATAATAGACTATAAAAAATTGAATGATCATAGGAATGTTAATGACCACAAAACCATAAACCGATGAGTTGTGAAAAATACTATGGATTCATCATAAATGAATGTAATAGGACAATGTTTTTCCCAAGATCATTTTCTTGGGTTTGAGGAATTCTAGAACCATCTAGATGAACAAAAAAGGAAATATACTTACTTAATAAGTTTAATTTCATTCTATAATAAAATAACACCAAAATATCATATTTTTACCCAAATTATAATTATTCAAGATGATTTTATATATGCTGGAATATGTAAAATAAAAATCTAATGGAACACATAATCCATAAAAGGAAATCAATATAGTCCAATAGTCATTACTAAAATAAAAATTATTTTCATAAACCATTAAATATGGATTAATATATTACATTAATCTATAAAATTTAATAATAAAACCAAAGGTTTAACATAAATAACCCTATATCCCAAATAACACCAATAAAGTCAATATTTAAAAGTGTTTTAACCTTAATGTTTATCTTATAAACTACAGTTTACATCTCCAATAAAGGAATGGAATTATTCTTAAATAATCCTTTGTGTTAAACATAATGTTTATATCTTAACCTAATAATACATCTCCTAAAATATCATTAATCACCTCAAAATAAAAAAAATAAGTATTTGATCCTCTTATATGTTTCACAAAGTAAATTTAAAATTTATCCATAAAATCATTTAAGTAAAAAATCATACAAATCTAAATATTATATAGGAAAGTGGTAGGTGTTTCACCCTTTTCACCCTTCTATTGTGGGATCAATTGCCACAACCTTCCTAGATGAGATTGGTTGTCACCCAATTTATGGGTTTTCCTTTTCCCAAAACTATATTAAAATAATTACTTTAAAGTTCCCAAATTGTAATAACTCATATTACCACACAATCAGAGATAATATAAACCTTATATGTTACCAACACATTTAATTATATAAACAAAATATAAAGGAATTATTCCTTACATAACTTTTTCACTAAATCATATATTAAAATAAAGGCATCTATTTCTATAATTTTCTCCCAAAATATCATTAAACTTGATAAAATCTCATCACGTAAAACCTCAAAAATGGGTGTTTGAGACTTTGAACTTGTGATAAGACTTAATCTCATAAAACCATGATGGTATCCATGGCTCTTAATTTAATCTTACATGAAGATGTATATACTTAAAAAATTTATAGAATCCTTAGATATTTCATTATTCTTATAACCAAAATAACCTCTGTAAAAATAATTATACAATTTATTCTTTGAATACTAATATATAAATAATTCAATCCCATTACTATAATAATTGGTATAACATAGGTTTTTCCACGGTCTAGGAGTTAACCTTTAAAATAGGGAATTGAATTAGATAATTCCCAGGTTCTCCAAATTTAATACAATTAACTATAAATGTATATCTAGGTTGAAATTTATTTCCATCCATTTAACTCCTCACTTTTCCTTTTCAATTCATTATTATATGCCCTTAATTTCTACACATAAAACATTTTCTTATTCATTTTAGAAATTATCTAGGGTTCCTCTTTCCACATTTCCAACATGAAAGAAACCGAGCCTTATTTTCTCTAGGGTCGTCACTACTAGAACCCATTGTAGATTCCATCATTCTCATTTTTTGTGACCTTGAGATTGGGTTAAGATATATGTTATTAATCATATATCATGATAACTTATTATGATTAATCATAATATCCTTCTCTCTAGTCATCATCCCCTTATGTTTCATAGAATCGCCACATTGTTCATCATATTCTGTGTTAACATCATTCCTCATTGATCCATCCATTGACTAATACCAAAGATCATGGTGTGAGAAACAATAATCATAATTGTGAATATTAATTTATAGGAAGATTAAATAATGAAAACTCATTTTAAATCAATAAACCTTAGGTTTCAACTAGTTCATTCATTTTCATCATATATTGAAATATTTCTTAATGGTTTATAATGAATATGTGAATGGTAGTGTCAAGCCATGTGTGCAGCGAGGCCCATCTTCATGAACTAGGTGATAATCGATTGAAAGCCCAATGTGTCCTTTTTAGAGTTATCACCCCTTGGTACAACTGTGATAGAGCCACATCCACTTATAGTATCCATATTGGGATGTATTTCTAGTAAATCCACATAATATCTACCTTAATAAAACATTATTATGGTGTCTTATATATAGACTTATCCTCAAAGTCATTTATAATGTTATGTTCCCTAATTTATGTTTTCATTAATCTAATTCCCAAGGTTTTTATTAAAACTCCATTGACACTAAATTTAAATACCCTGAACCTAATTACCTAGAGTTAGTGGTTACTTTATTTCATTGGCACTAAATAAATGAAATCACATCTTGAAAGACAGAATAGTTTAGTAGTATAGGAATACTAGATAAATATTATAATCCCATATTATAATTTAAAATTTAATATATAGTATTGTATTTTATTTGAGAACACCATTATTAAATTTATTATAACCTAGTATATCAATCAGAATACATTTTTTGGTGTCCTTGGAAAAGGAAAAATAGGAAAAGAGTGACATTATATGCCCAGTAATGGTTTGCATATAGTGGATGATACCATTAATAAATAAGGTATAATCATTATGTAACAATAAATTACTTAAAACATATGTCATTTAAAAAATAAATTGACCATGAAGAATAATACAGTATAAATAAATGATGATCATATAATTCCATATAAATAATCCCATGATCTATAATCTTATCAATGGATATCATAACCAATAAAATAATCACATGGACATAACAAACTAATCATGTAATAATGGAAAGCATATTGTTGAACATTATAAACTCACCATCCAAGACTCATGTTAATACATCATACATAAATGGGTAAGGCCTCATCTAACTACCCAAACTGGATTGCCTCATGACACATACTAATGCATCGAGAGACTATATGGTCCCTTCCCATCACTTAATAAGCTTAATGCATTCCTAATATGAAACGGGTGTAACATAATCAACATGAACATTCATATTAAAAAACTAGCATACAAATTTTAACAATTTTCACAATAAAAAAACATAATAATAAACTATATAGAGTAATATATGGATTGGTATCAAATAATTACTCCTTATCAAGGAATAATATTCACCAAATAAATTAAATATAGATGAATATAAGTTAAAAATATCAATGGTAAATTTCTTGAGTAAAATACCCTTTTCTTATTTAAATAGTTTATCTAAAGTCTTAAATACATCATAAATATTAAGGAATACATTTTATTAGAAATAAAATTGTAAAATATTAATGGAAAATTAAAATTAATGACTTTTCAATATGGTGTCCAATTCTATACATGCCATAAAAACATTCCTTTCTTACAGTTGTGAAAATTATAAAAAGAACCTCATTCTGAAAACTAAAAGATTCATTTTAAAAAAATTGTAGAAAATTAAAAATTGGGTAAAAATAGGTTTTAAATATCCTATAATAATAGTGATTTTTTAAAAAAACATGGTCAGGAAAGATAAATATTCCTAACAGAGTAGAAAAACAAAGTTGGTTTTTATTAAAAAAATTATTTTGGAATCTTGTATAATTAAAGGGAGGAAATTGAAAGAAAAACTTTTATATTATAAGAATAACCTTATTATAATAAAATATATTTGGTTTAAGATATAATTATAGAATTACTTCCCCAGTGTAGATATAAACATAAACAATCTTGAATAATGATGAGATTTTGAAATAAATCCTTACCACTTTGTTAAATTTTCAATTACAACCTCCATAAAAGAAATAAATTAAAAAGAAACATTATATAACATGAATAAAATAATAGTAATGATATAAAAATCAATGTAGTATTATATACACCTCATATAAGTAAATAGGTGCATAATACCAAATATGTCTCAATAAAGAGGAAATTGAGCTGAAATCTCTTACAAAGCTCATATTGTTGAAGTGAAAATTATTGAATGAATTTATTATGTGTGTAAAATTAAAATTATGATAAATTAAGTATAAATAAAACATAAAATAATCAAAATTCATTACACTCATATTCTTATAATATTGAGGAAAATGAAGAGGTAATATGACCCAAAGTAAAGAAATTGGGTTATAAAATCCCATGCCACTTGTTGACTTTCAAGTAAAATCCCCTTGGATGAATTAATTTGAATTTAAATTTATAATACCAATAATTTAGATATATTAATGATATTACATGAAAAATGGGATGTATATACATCATATAAAATAAATTAAGTTCATTACATTAAAATATTCCTTAATGAAAAGAAATTGAGATAGAATCCATTCCCTCAGGTCAGACTTACTTCATACGTATAAGAACCTCATATATAATAAATATAGATTTTTTAAAAATATATTACATAATCATAATGACCTATAACATTGCATATATTATTTAATAAAAAAAAATTATCACCTGTTTATTAATAATTCTATATTAAAATCCCTATTTTATGTTATAACTACTTCATTTTTCATGTTTGTTTTGGTTCGGTAGTTTTGGTCATTCTAATTTGATCATGGTTATATAATATCCAAATTTTTTATAATGATATAATTATTAAATATAATAATTTAATATTTATATATATTAATCCATAAAATTTGGATAGATAAAATTAATTACACTCTTCGTGGAGATAGTAGGTCGTACATACACATGAACGTTGTTTCCATTTTTTAAATGGATTGAATAAAATAAAGGTAAATAATATTTTACAATTATATAATAATTATTATACCATATAAATTAATTAAATTTTTCTTTATTACCATGCATTTCAAAATAAAATGAAAAATTCATCACATCGCTTCATGGAGGTGGTAGTCTACACATATGCATAGGCGACGTTATCATTTTCAAACAGATTTCAAGGTAAGAAGGTAGATGTGATATTATAATTTAAGAAGTATAATTTTTTAATAAATATAATATATATATTAAATCCCTTATTATATCCATCAATGAGAGTTAGTGATGTAATATGAATTACATCAGTTCATGAGGTGGTAGTTCATCGTAACACGATGGATGATTCTGTTTTCCATTTAATGGAAGAAGGAATGGATATAGGTAAATCCATTTACATAATAACATCTCAGTATATGTTATATATTGGTAATATTATTTTATCATAGTTTTATAATATTTAAATGGGGTATAGGAAGAAATAAAATGAAGAGGCATGGTTAATAATTATACCTCTTCTTTAAAGAACCTCATTACTTCATACATAAAGCCTTCCTAGGATGGATTTTTAATAAACAAAAGTGACACTATATCATGGGTATATATATATTTAATGTATTTGGGTAGTTATTTACCAATTTAAAGGGCTCTTAGAGTATGTAGAGGATATGAGAGGGGGTATCCTTTTATAACTGGGTGAGGGGCCTTCTTCGAAACTTCCCAAAAGAATACAAAATGATAAAGTTATTCCAATAAAAATGATTCCAAATTTCCATATATTAGAATATTTTATGTTATAAGGTCTAAATATGGACATAAAATAAATTTTTGGTGATTTTTGTTGTTAAACATACCTTTATATTTTGACTTCACAACCGAGTAAACTCGTGTTAACACTAACTGCTATAGTTAGTTTTTACAATTTTTACTATTCATTATGTAAAATATTAAGTAAAAATTATTACATAATATTAATTATTATTATCACTATATATTTTAAATAAATTTTACAATATTTTAATCACATAAGTGGAAGAATTTAATTTGAAAATAAACTCATAAACGTGTTGAAAAAATGGGTTACCAAAGGTAAAGTTTTCATAAGTAGAAAAAACATGTTATATAAAAAAAACATAAAATAGACTCAAATGAACTAATTTGGATTAAATGATATATAATTGAACTATTTTAAATTATATAACAATTTTAGAACACAATATAAATTTTTAAATTCATTAAACGAAAAGGCAGTTTTCAACAAAAAATGAGTATTAATAATTATTCATCGAAAAAATAACTTTTTAGAATATTCTCAAATATCCCCTCTAAGATAATTTTTAATTTATGATTTCCAAAATTAATTTCATTTTCTAAAATCATTTTATAAAAGGGTAAAAAAATTAATTTCTAAAATAAGTGTGAAAAATGCGATAATATCACTTTTTAGAAAAATACATTTTTAAACATTAAACTGGATTTATTGTTATCACATGCCTAAAAAAATATTAAATGAATTATAAAACATTTTATTGAATGTATAATATATAAAATTAATTAAAATTCATCACTAATAGTGATTAATATAATTTATTAAGATAAACACACATAGCGTGCATAAAAATGGTTTTTTCATAAAAACATTTCTTTTTTTAAATGTTTTTTATTTTTGTTTTGATCAATTAATATAAAATGAAATTATATATACATGTTTAAACCATATAAATTTAATAATTTAGTTACTCCCATTAATTCTTCCAGACATAGTAGCTATTTTATAATGGTTGTATTTAAATAATTTACTTTTTGGGTCGTTTAAGCTTTGTATCGTGCGTCGTATATGCTATCAAACCTAGAGTTATTATTTTGAAATATTGAGGTGTTATAAGAGGTAATAAATTTTAGTTTATAAAGAATAACTTTAGCCAAACCATTAACAAAAAAAATCATTATGTGTTAGCTATATTATCATTAGTACCTAATTGAATGTATCTTTCAATATAGATAGTTGGTATAGTTTCATACTTTCTATAATAGATATTTTTTGGGAGGAAATTATAGTAACATGCTATTAAAAGTTATATTTTTTCCCATTACATCAAGTATTTATGTTCTATTTGTTTTTTTAAGATATTTATTTATACTATAATATTTTGGAATGGATTTTTTTATATTTTATGGATAATTTGATAGATATTTTTTGAATAGAACTAACCATCAGGTATATAAGACATACTGATGGGAACAACATTCCACTACCATCAAAATTATGTGTTAGGTTAATCTTCCTATAAAATTAGAATAATTTCATTAATCTATATGAGCATGGGAGGTTAAATTTATGTTTTAAGTTATTTTTATTTATCTATCATTACATCTCTAAAATAGTCACTTTTGTCACAAACCAGCATGGGTACCCTGGTAAACCGACAATTGAGCGGCTCTTGACAGAGTAAGAAGGGATTTCCCTATCCCCATGGGTCAGTGACTAGCACTTGGAATCATAAAAAATGAATGTGTGAATGATTTTTCCACCAACATTGAGTAAGTAAAAGAAAAAATAGTGTTCATATCAAAAGAAAATACACTGGGAGAAATGTACCAGAAGTCAAATAGGAAATAAAGCACAAAGTACTAAAACCAAAGTACTAAAATATGGAAAACAAACCAAGTCCCTAAGGAAACAACTCACTTAGTCTAAGGTTCAACAGATAGATCCACCTCCAATAGAGAATTTTCCCTTCCTCGAACCAGGATGTAGATAATCTATAAACACCCCAAGGAAAAAGTAGGGTGTGAGACAAATCCCAGTAGGGTTTCACCCAAAGGATCCATAACATGATGCCAATATCAAATTAAATAATAATTTTCTTTCAATTTTAAAATAAATAGGTTTGGTATAACAAAATCATATTTAAACAAATCACTCTTTACAATTTGAAAGATGGAAATAAAACTAGCAATTCATGCTTCACATTTAAAATCATGGAAATATATTTCAAATGTGGAATTTGTTTTTCATAAAGTATGCTTTACATAAATGTAACATTTCATAAAATGGATTAAATAAACATATTTAGATATAATAGTTTATATAAATTCTCATGGTGTGTAAAATATCTTACAAAAACAATAAGCATGAAACATGGTCATGTGAAAAATAGGTATGATAGTTTCAGGTTATAAGGACTCCATAGTGTGAAATTGAAGGAATATATATACTCTTGTTTAGGCCTAAGGAAAAGGGGACTCATCACCATCACCTTAAGAATGATGACGTGATGATATTATATTTTATAACTTTTTAGTTCATAAATCTTATCCCAAATTAACTCACTATCTACCTAAGGATTTCATGTTCTCTTGTACAAAAAAATGACATGAAATTTATTTCAAGACTGCTTAAAATACAATAAAAACCCATTCTCTATTTGAAATATGAAACTTTTCTCTCAAAAAACATAATGGTTTTTAATAAAAAATAATTCTTTTCACCAAGGTGAAACCATAATGATTCTATCAAAACATTTTTATACCATTTTCTCAAAAAATAATGATTTAAAACCAATTCATGCAATTTTATAATCCATTTTTCCAATTAAATCCAATAAATTAATTTTCAAACAATTTAATCACAAAAACTCTATTAACCCTAATTGGGTTTTTTCAAAATTTTCCATCAAATAATTTTTTCATGATTAAATTTATTAATATAATTGAAATAAAATCTCCATTAAATCCACAATTCAAAAAAATTCCATTCCAAAAACCCATTTTTCTTAAAAATCCCAACTCACCAGAATTGGGGTTTTCCAAAAAAATAACTAATATCAATTTATGAGGAAGTAAAAGAATTTAATTTAATTTAAAATAGTTGATAGTAAAAATAATAATTTATGGTTTAAGAAAATTGGGCTTCATGAAGGGACCACCTACCAAAATCAATGGATATCACAATGCCAAACCCTAAACGGGATATGTACATGATGAATGATGATCATGAAAACAGAAATGAAACCTAGGTTTAAGATCACAAAATAGAGTGTTTTAGATCCATAAATCAAAAAAGATGCATAGAACCACAGAGAGAAGAAGATAGACAATTAGATAATGATATCAGTGTAAGAAAACTAACCGTAAACAGACTGAAGGGAATTCCTCTAGCTTCAGATCACATCTGAGAGGGATCTGAGGGGCCATGAATCATCGTTGTCATCTCTGAGGAAGGTAGAAAAATATTTTCGGTGGAAGGAGTTCTATTACGGACCTAAAATAGGGGTTTAGAAAATTTTAATAAAAAATCATATCTCTCAAGATCCCATACACATAGTTCCCTGAGCAGACCTTCAGGGTTAGACAAAACTATATGGTCTGTCCATGAAACCATTTTAAATGGGTCTCATGGTTTCTAATAAGAGGGTTCATGGATTGACTAACCATGTTCCAACCATGAAAAATCCCACTACCTCATGTTTCATTATTTTCTCTAATAGGTCGTATGGTTTGGGAAAACTGTGTGCCAACTGTGTAGTATCCCAGAATAGTCAAAACTTCTAAATTTACAACCCAAAATTAAACCCAACCAATGCTCGATTAAAAAAGGGAGGTTTAGTAATACCTAAAAATAGTATTTAGAAGTTACAACCTCCCCACCATAGAAACTCTATATCCCATTAAAGCCTATGAAGAAGCTTCCATTCCAAAAAGATAAGGTCAATGATCTCTCATCAGTGCCTCCCTCTCCCACATCTCTTGATAATTAGAACTATGCATCCATAGCACATCAAGCAAAGGTATCGTCCACCAACAAAGAACCTTGGTTTCAAAATCAACTATCATGACTGGTTTTTTAGTCACAGATAAATCAATATCAACATCAATATCCATCTAGATCCAAACATGATATGAATCAAATAGACACTTCCATATCAGAGATCCATGAAATATGTTATGTATCAATTTTAGTTGTGATGATAGAAATAAATGGTAAGAAACATTCCCCATCAGCTCAACAACCTCTAAAGGTCCCACAAAACATCAAATCTAAGCCTTCATGTTTATTTATTGTCACCATAGCCCACCATCTCTAACTCAGTCCATCTAGCACAAAGGTGGAACACTTCACTTTAATCTTTTCGAGTGTGTCCATGAAACCAAACAAACTCTCCATTCCTCTCATCCAATTTTCATCGTTATGAGGATCATTTGATCCTTAGAATGTTTTGGGCTTCTGGTGAAGGATCTCTTGAGAACTAATCATGAGAATGTCCCTATCAGGTTCCACAGTTGGATCATGAATGAGAAATGGAGGGGATTCATGTCCCTAGGGTTCGACACGACACACAATAACCTCTATGAGGTTTGAGTCCACAAGTGTATTCCCCCTCTTAGTTTTAGTAGAAACTTCCTCCTATGTCTAATTCGCACATCTTCTAGGAGGCATGATACTACAAAACATCATCAAACAATAAGAAGACATGATATTAACACTCATATATAGTAATAAGGGAAAATTAATCCCAACATATAGACAATCAGATTTGGATTTTAATATATCCAAATAAAAATAGGGAAATACTAGAAATAATCCACAAGGAATTTTTCCTAACTACCCCAAGTGACTTAAAGTTCATTGTAGTGAGAGTTGGCGAGGAACTCAATTGCAACTACCTCCTAAGTCACTATAGGAATACTCAAATGCATAATAACTTCAAGAAAAAAGCTCAACGTTGAGCTCCAGGACCACATTTTCTTGAAACGTTCCACGTAACCTGGTAAAATGATACCAAGCCAATCCAAACATAGCCTGAAAGGAATTCTTGATCCCAATGGATCATTGAATAGTATCTTTCATTATACAAAATAAAATATGGAAAATTTTTTCCGCCAACATTTCAGAAGTAAAAGAAATAAGAACGTATGAATATAAAAATAAACTCCACTGGGAGTAATTTACCTGAATTCAAACAATCAATAAAGACTAAAGTACTATAACCAAAGTACCAAAATAGGTAAAATAACCCATTTCCTTAAGTACACAACTCCCTAAGTCCAAAATTCAATGGCAAGATCCACCTCCAAGAGAACCATTTCCATTTCTCCAACCTGGAATGAGATAATATAAAAACACCTGAAGGTAAAATTAGTGTTTGAGGAAAATACTAGTATTATTTGACCAAAATTTTCCATAAAAAGATGCCTATAACACCCCTAGATTTTGTGAAATATTGTTTTCAAATTAATTCAATATTTTTGATATTTTCACTTCAAGAAACACTAAATATATTTTATTTTAGATTAAAGTATGATGTTTTACTTGAATAATATATAATACCAAGTTATTCTTACACTAAATTAAACATAAATTTTAGCTTTATCTACACGGAACCTCGAGCTTAGCTTTAATTGAATGCAATAATCACTATCCTCAATGGCTTATGTAACATGCAAGACCTTGTTTTACCAAATAATGATATATTAGTTAATATAAGCTAGACATTAAATTAGATGTTATAAAAATAGTTAACTATATTAAGAAAATATATTCTTTACAAAAATATAAATTTATTTAATTTCTTACAAATTAATTATAAATGAATATGAAAACTGATTGAATATAAAGGAAAGTATTATTATACCTACAAATCTATTTTACGATAATAAATTAAATTAATTAAAATTAGTGAGTGATATTAATATGATATATATGTTTTATATTCAATCAAAAAAATTTATATTCATCCATTATATTTGATAGTATTCAGATAAAACCAAACCCAATTTTATTAATAAAATGCTATATTTATTATTAAGGCATTTTTACAATATTTTAATGGATATTCAATTATAAATCCAATTTTTTGAACTTTAATGGATTATATATGTCAAAATAAACTTCATAATTGAAATAGAAACATAAAAATTAGGTTAGGGTAAATTTTGGGTATTTTTCTATAAGGTTTTATTTTTAATGAATAGTTAAAAATAAAGTATTTTAATTCGAAACATCTTTTTCATAAAATTTATTTATAAAGATAGATTAGATTTTAAACTGGGTGTAAATTTTAATTAGATAAAACATTTATCAACTAATCCAATTTAAGTCATTGGAATCAATTTTACATTAAAATTGACTATAAAACATTGCAAACATATGGATGTTTTTACTTTAAAAAACCTGAAGTATCGTCCTGTCAGTAGGATTAAATTTAAATTATTTTCCACTACTTATGTTATTGGAATTTGAAAAAATGGATACCATATTTGTAATAAGAATAATATTTAATTTATAATAAGTACAACATATTTTGTTAGGAAAAATATTAGTGAATGTAATTAAAATTAATTAAAGTGATTAAGGTAAAATTAAGCTTAACAGAGGAATAAACTATAAACATACATTCCCGAATAACCTATACACTTGTCCAAAACCCATTTTATAGCCATTTTCGACCATAAATTTAAGGCCTCGACCCTAGAAGCTTAGATCCAGTGCATTAGTAATTACATTGGCATGGTAAAATGGAATGAAATCCTAAAGGAACGATCAGTTCAGTAGTCATGAAGAAACAAGATATATACATGCAACTCACATTACATTGGTAAAGGAAATAAAATACAATACATAACAACAACTTAAAAAACAGTGTCCACGAGAACTCAATAAATGGTCACCTCCTCATAACCTGTTGAAGGTAAAAAAAATGAAAGGGGTGAGATCAAATTGTCAATAATGGTTGAAAATAGAGATGACATGAATCAATAATATGTTAATCATAAATAATTTTACATAATCAATATGGCATAGAAAATAAATGAAAAACACATGAAATTAATAAACTGAGAATGAAACTACATCCATAGATTTTTTCATAGGGAAAAACTCATTGATAATAGTAACTAAAAATGAATAAAGATAAGTCTCATTAGTTGGAATCCATTTATCTACAACATGATACCATTATACCATCGAAACGGTTTAAGTCTATGTGTATAAACCAATTTAATTTTTTGAAACAAACTCGAAGGGTTTGTCCCCAACTGATTATTCTCATGAGACCTTTCGATACATCTAGGGGCTATAGCAGGACCTTCCCATCGCTTCAAGTCAAAATAATACTTTATATAGATATTTAATACAAGTACAATATTCCTTATTAATATCCGTATTGTGTAGAGGATACTGATTGATCAATATTTTTATAGTTAAAACAACATTCCAAATAAACATCGTATGTAAAAGGGTATATTTCTTAAGAAAAAAATCATATCCATGAAACCAAAATATAGATATATAACATATTTTCAATTAAAAATGAAAATGATCTCAAAATTGGAAGTTAATACACCACATAATAATTATTAGGTGCAAAATACCATGTAACTCTCAATGAAATTGAATTTGAGGCAAAGTCCCTAACCACGTTGTAATCATTTGAGTAATATGACCAAAAATTAATAACCACCAAATAAATCATTGAATAACATGAATTTAAATTGGATCATAACAATTTATATCAAATGGGAGAATATAATACACCACATGAAATAAATAAGTGGCGAACAATGGAAATCTCGCGGAAATAAAAGTGAGATAAGAAACCCCTTACCTAATGATCGAGTGTCTTCTTCAATTGAACTTAGTGACATGAATAATCAAATTTATCTTCATTAATTATTAATTAAATAACCTGATATACATTTACTTGATTTATTATAACATTTTTAGGTTTATTCGTGGCCTTTTTGATGGGTTTAAGATGTTGAATTTTATTGTTTTGGAAGCATTATCTTCCTAGGTTTTCATGATTGGTTTACATGTATTCATGAATGGAAGTATGTTTAATGTGTGGTTAAAAATCTAAAATTACTAATATATATTATTAGTTTCATTGAAGATATATAAATTTTCTTATAATGATTTTGTTTATATGCCATGAGGATGACTCATTAGATAAAAGTTAATGATAAACTCTTGGATTAACTTGGCGGTTTTGTGCATAATGAACCAGTATTGTATTATTATTTTATATTATGATTGTGTAAGGATTATATAAAATTAAATAATATTAAATAGATCAATTAAGATCTGTTTCAACCATAAAAATTGTTTCATCACCCTAATTGGATATGGTAATAAAAATTTAGAACTGGTCATCCTTGAATGTGATAAATTAACACATCTCGGATGATGTTTTCATTTTTTGTATAAGAGGATGGGGGAAAAGAGATATGGTGACTAAATATAAAATTAGAATAATAAAATTTCACTTCATGTAAGGTACTATAATTATCATATCATTTGAATGCGGGGAGATGAGGAATGAAGAAGAAAATAAAGTAACTCAAAATAAAATAAAAATTGAGAAATTTGTTATGAAAATTCGGCAGCATGCCAACATCAATTAAAATTTCATAAATTAATTTGATGAGATAATAAGGGAATCTCATAATTAATACATAATATGTACAATAATAGGGATATTTAATGGAATATCCCATATTAAACGAATTTAAATTAAAAGATAATAACATAGTAAGAGTGCTTGAAAAAGAGAAAGATTTTGAGACGAAAATTCAGCAGCATAATAGCTACAGAACATGGTTTTAGAAAACATTAAAATGAGAGGAGATAGGGGTCACCCATTCATAAAATAATCATAAAATAATATATGGACAGAATAATATGTAAATAATAACATGGTATTAAATCTTGAAATACATACCACATAAAAGAGAACTTTGATGGAAAAGAGAAGTTGAGAATTCTCTTACCATGTATAGTAACTCCTTAGACATAAAGGTTGGGACCTTGAGGGAGTGAGGAAAACTTCGGAGGACTAAGAGGGAGATAAAATTACTATATAATCAAGGATGAAGAGTTTTTAATGAAATAAAATGAATTAATAAGTGGGTATTTATAGTAAATGAGAGGGATTTTTTTATTAATTTAAAGGGACACCTCATTAGTAGTTTTTGAAAAACCATGGGCTTATCCATGTACTTTTCCCATGGAGTTAGCCACTTGGGACACATTAGATCATTTATTACAATAGACAAGTCAAACAAAATTTTATATTATTTATAACATCAATATGATTTCATTAAACATAACAAAAACTCAAAACTCTATTTTTACTATTCACAAAAAAATTCAAGTATTTTTGAAAAATCCAAATAAAAACACCCTAACCATTTTCTGACATGTATAATTCAAAAATGAACTCCATTTTTTGAAAATAATTGTCTAAATATAATTAATTAAATTTTTAAATAAAATCATAATTTATTCAAAAAAAAACAATTTTATATCTATAACTCATTTTTTGAAGCCTTGAAAAATTAATCAACATCTCATTACCTTATAACCTTATGAAAATAAAATAATAATATGATTTACTATTTTTAAGGGTCATGTTACTATTCATATTACTATTCATAAGTGTATATTACTTTTAATCATAAAAACAAATTGGTTCTATCAAACTCCAAATAACTTGCTGATCACAACCGTAGATGACCGTTTTTTGAAATTCAAAACAAAGATGTGGAAAATTTATGTTTTATGGATAAGTTGTTACAATATCCTAAATAATTAAGTTTTCTTTCCAATAAAATCAGTTCTTTATGAAATATAGGTTATCTAATCGATAAAACTTATTTAAGATAAATATACCATAAAATTTCTGAGGTGTAATATTATCCCCACCATTAGAAATTCTATCCTCAAAATTTTTCCATTATAAAGCCATTAAAAAATATGTGGGTGGTTCTTCTTCATAACATCATTATTTTCCCACCTTTCATCCTCTATTTTATGTTTTCTCCAAATTACCTTTACTCTGTGATTTTCATATTTCTCAATACCTTCTCCCTTATGTCAAGAATCTTGATAGGCTCTTCATAGTATGACAAATCAGGTTCCAGTTCTATTTCTTCATAGGTGAGTACATGCGTCAGGTCTGGCATGTGTTTATTTAACAATGACATGTGAAAGAAATTAAGAATTTTTTAGAGAATTGGTGGCATTTCTAAACAATAATCTATAGCTTTGATCCTTTCCATAATTTCAAATGGTCTGATGTACATGGGACTCAGTTTCCCTTTCTTACTGAAACATAAGATACCTTTCCATAGAGATACTTTTAGAAAGACCTGATCTCCTAATTGAAATTAAAAATCCTTTATCTAGTTTTCATAATAACTATTTTTCTTACTATGGGATTCTTTAATATGGGCCTAGATTTTCATTACCTTTGTAGTTGTCTCTTTGATAAGTTCTAGGCCTAAAATTTTCCTCTCACAAACTTCATCCCAACAAGATGGAGTTTGAAACCTCTTACCATATAATGATTCATATGATGTCATTTGATTGCTAGAATGGAAACTATTATTGATGTAAAATTCCAAAAAAGGTATTTATTTACCCCCACATACCTTGAAAGTCGAGAGAGCATTATATAAACATATCATCCAGTGTTTCAATAGTCCTTTTAGACTGTCCATCGGTTTTGGTGTGATACGTAGTACTCATATGAATCTCTGTATCAAAAGCCTTCTTGTGACTTTTCTATAATATTGATGTTAACTAGGATTCTTTATCGGACACAATTTATAGAGGTGCACCATTAACTCTTACAACTTCATTAATATAAATTATTTTTAGGAATTCAAGTGGTAAATCCTCTCTTATTTCAAGGAAATGTGCTGATTTTTTGAGACAATCAATAATTACCAATATTTTATAATTCCATATATGTTCCCTCAGTAGTCCTATGACAAAATACATCATAATTTCATCCCACTTCTACATATGACTAGTTATATGATGCATCACCCATCTAGGATATTGTCTCTCTACCTTCACTTATTGACAAACTAGACAACTTGACACGTAGTCAGTAATTTCTCACATCATATTGTCCCACAAAAAAATGGCCCTTTAAATCGATATACATGTTAGTGCCACCATGGTGTTTAGAAAAATTTAATCTATGAGAATCATCTAATAGTTCCCTTTTTATCTCATGTACTGATGGAATGCATAACCTCTTCCTGAATTTTAGAACTCCTTCCTCATACACGAAGTCTGCCAATCTCCCATCCTTAACAGCAATAATTTTCTTCTGTATAATCTCATTATCAGATTGAGAGCTTTTTATCTTCTATACTAAATATTGTTTAGAAATCATTTGAAAGAGGAAATATGTTTACCCTTCCATAACAATTACCATATTCACCTTTAGTATATATAATAATATAGGATCTCTCTCAATGCTCATTTGGTCAGAAGTCAATGATCCTTCCTGCTTAATTCATCTGCCACCTTATTTGACTTTCATGTGTGGTAGTGTATTGAAAAATAATAATCTTTGAGTAACTCGGGCCATCTCATTTTCTTCATGTTGAGTTATTTCTATGTAAAAATTTATTTCAAACTCTTTTTATCGGTATATATATCACATCTTTCACCATAGAGATAATGTGTTAATATTTTCATATCAAAGATTCTAGTTGCTAACTCAATATCATCAGTTGGGTAATTTTTCTCAGGAGTCTTAATCTGCCTTGATGCATATACCATAACATTATCATTTTTCATAAGAATTCAACCCATTCTATTCTTTGATGCATCATTGTATATCACTATTCCATCATTTTCAGATAGAAGAGTCAAAATTCAAGCATTGACCAACATTATTTTCAATCCATCAAAGCATTTTTTACATTCTTTCATCTATACAAACTTAAACCCTTTACATGTAATCTTGGTTAGTGGGTTAGCCAGTTAGGAAAAATTCAAAACCAAACATCGATAGTAACCTGATAAGCTAATAAAACTACATTCCTCGATTATGTTCATTGGAATGGGTCATTCTTGGGTTTCCTTTGTCTTCACATAATCCACTAAGATTCCATCCTTAGAGAAAATATGGCCAATAAAAGAAACGTATTGAAGCCAAAATTCACACTTGTTAAACTTCCCATTAAATTCATTTCTTCTAAGAGTTTTCAAAATAATTCACAACTAATTCTCATGGTCTTCATAGATTTTGGAGTATACTGGGATATCATCATTAAATACCTCAACAAATTCATTAAGTTATTCTTTGAAAACTCTGTTCATTAGATCCATGAAATAGAGGATGTGTTAGTCAGTCTATAAGGCATCATTGTAAACTCGTAATGCCCATACTTTGTTCGAAATGTTATCTTTAGAATATCTTTCATCCTCACACACAGCTGATGATATCTATATTAGAGTTCAATCTATAAAAAATATTTTTTTCTATTAATTTGATCAAATAAATCATCAATTAGTGGTATAAGATACTTATTATTTATTGTAAAATCATTAATTTCACTATAATCAATGAACAGACTCATGGATCCATCTTTCTTCTTGACAAATAGGACTGGGGCTCCCCATGGAGAAAATCTAGGCTGAATAAATAATTTTTCACTCAATTCCTCTAGTTGTTTCTTTAGCTCCACCAAATCCACAGTGGCCAATCTATAGGGAATCTTTCATATAGGTCTTGCACCAATAATTAAATTAATAAAGAACTCAACTTCCCACTCGGGAGGATGTCTAGGTAAATCTTATGGAAATACGTCAATGTATTCTTGAACTATATGTACATCTTCAATTTGAAGATTTATTTCCTCACCCATAGATATCGGGGTCTCTTCCTCTCCAAGAATGGAATTCAATAGAGCTAATGAGGGTGGATCTAGATAAGAATCGGATGGCGAGGTTTCTTCTCTAAAGATATGGGATTCTACACCATTTTTAGAAATTGTAACTTATTTATTCTTGCAATAAATCTTCATAATTTTACAGCCAATTTATACAGAGAATTATTTCAATGTAAATCATTGGTATGATGAAAATTTTATCAACTAAAGCAATTTTATGTGTTGTGAGCGGGACTAATTGACGTGCCTTTGTTTGTAATGATATATCCCCTTGGTTTTTTGACTAACAAATCCTTTATCAAATCAAATAGGGAATTTATAACTTTCTTGGAAAACTAGGAAAATATAAATGTATGAGATGATACAAAATCAAATAGTGTGTTGGCTATGTTTGAGGAAACAGTTAAAGTACCTACCCCCATATCATTAAGAACTTCAGCCTCTGCTGTTGTAATCGCATATGCTTTCCCTTACTCTCATGGCCTTCTCTGAGACACGTTTCTTGGGTTCTTAGGACACCCATTTTCATAGTGTCCCATATCTCTATAATTGTATCATTGAACATCATTTGGTTGTTTCTTCCCGATTCATTCATTAGATCGATGACCCATTTCCCCACACTTATAGTAGACTCTCATGCCTTTCAAGCATTTCCCAAGATGATTCTTTACATAGTTATTGCATAATGGGAATTTCTTTGTTCCGTTGTTATTATATGGTGCTTCACATTTTCCATGGTTATCAAAGAACCGCTTCATATCTTAGTTTCCCTTGAACAAATTTGATCTAGAAAATTCCTTCTCGGTTTTGATGGCACTTAATGCAATTTCATCGTATGAGAAAAATGATTGAGAAGACAGTTCCCTTATACGAAATGTATTAAGACCTTCAAATAAGTGTTCAATATTTTCTTCCAATTTACATATGTAATCTATGGTATACCTGGAAAGTCTTGTGAAGGTTTTCCCATACTTTGTGACACTCTCTTCTTCCTATTTCTTTAAGCCATGTATTTTCCCCTTTATTTCAATTCATTTCTCACAAAGGAAATATTTTTTGAAGAATATTTCCTTAAAATTAATCAATTCCATATCTTATATTTCTTCTTCCTCAGTTGTATTCTGGATCAAGGACCACCATTGATCAGCTTCACCCTTGAGACAATATACTGGCAGCACTACCTTTACATTTTCATTGCATCTTAATTCCATGAAAATATTTTCAAGGGACATGGTCCACTGATCAGATACCATATGATTTGTAGTCCCACTAAAATATGGGGGCTTTGGCCACATGAAACAATACAACATAAGAGTAGCATGGTTATTCTTCACAACCCGAGTAAGATGTCCCAATATGGTCATGATCTGATCTACTCCAACATTGATTGTGTTGACTTGCTCAATGGGAAAATCCCTACATTGTCCATGAGTGTTTATTAAACTTCTTCCTTTAGGCTCCATTTCTAAATAATATCATACACTAGATTTGTTTATGAATCATAATTTATAATCCCAACTAGAAAATTACTTAGCATAAATTGAAATTATATGCATAGTTAATATCATAAACATGGTTTCTCTTAGGAATATTTACATTCAAATCCAACATAATTGCTTATAAAAAATAATGTAAATTATCCTCAGAATATCCCCTGGGTGTGTCAAACTAGGAGTGTAGAAATTTCCTTTTTCATGTACCAGGATACCCCAGGTCAATCTTGAAACTCCATGTCGAAGTTTTCACTCAAAGATACATCTCTTCCAGAGCCAGCTTTACTTGTTTGTATCCAGAAAGGGATGTATATTCTAGAAAGATCCACATAATATATTCCTTAACAAAATTCCATGATGCTCTTGTTTTTTTATCCTCAAATACCATATTATGGATTTGTTCCCTGATCTATGTTTTCTATTATAGTTTCCATGTTTTCATTTAAACTTCCTCTGATACCAACTATAACACCTTGACCCAAGAAGCTCAAAGCTAGTACATTACTAATTACATTGTCACGGTTAAAAGAAATGAAACACCGAAGTAATGATCAGTTCACTACTCTTGAAAAAACTATATATATACATGTAACTCACATTACATTGGGAAATGTAACAAAAATACAATACATAACCACAACTAAAAAAACTACATCCACAAGAACTCAATAAATGGTCTCCTCCTCATAAACTATTGAAGGTAAACAAATGAAAGGGGTGAGATCAAATGCTCAGTAAGGGTTACAATTAGAGAAATCACGAATCAATAACACTTGAATCATAAAATTTTTTACATAATCAATATGGCTTGGGGAATAAATGAAAAGGACATTCCATTAATAAACTAAGAATGAAACTGCATCGATAGATTTTTTTCATAGTGAAAACCTCATGCATAGTAAAAATAGAAAATGAATAAATAGAATACTTATTAGTTGGAAATCATGTATCTGGAACATGATACCACTATACTATAAAAATGGTTTAAGTCTGTGGGTAGAAACCCATCTAATTTTTTGAAACAAACTTGAAGGGTTTGTCGCTAACTGATTTGTCTCATGAGACCTGTTGATGCATTGAGAGGCTATAGCGGGCCCCGACCATCGCATCAATTCCAAATAATTATTTATACAGAGATTTAATAAAATTACAGTATTCCTTCTCAATATCTATATAGAGTAGAGGATACAGTTTCATCGATATAACCATAGTTTAAACAACAATCCAAATAAATGTTGTTTGTAAAAGTGTATACGGATTAGGATAATAATCATATCCATGAAACCAAAATATGGATATATAATATATTTACAATTTGAAATGAAAAATTATCTCTAATGGGCATTGGATACACCAAATAAGAATTATTTGGAGCACAATACCAAGTAAGTCTAAATGAAATGGAATTTGAAACAAATTCATTTACCACGTTGTATTCATTTGAGTCGTATGACCGAAAATTAATAACCACCAAATCAATCACAAAATACCATAAATATAAAAATAATCTTGATAATTTATATAAAATGGCTGTATAAGATACATCACATAAAATAAATAAGTGGTGAACAATGGAAATCACATGAAATTAAAAGTGAGATAAAAAATCCCTTACCTTATGCTCGAGTGTGTTCTTTGATTGATCTTAATGACCAGAGTAATAAAATTTAGCTTCATTAATTAATAATTCCAAAACCTAATCTACATTTAATTGATTTATTTTAACCTTATTAGGTTCGATCATATCCTTTTTGATGGGATTAAGAGGTTCAATTTTATTGTTTTGCAAGCATTTTCTTCCTTGGTTTTCAGGATCTGTTTATTTGTATTCGTGAATGGAAGTCTGTTTGATGTGTGGTTAAACATCCAAAATTGCTAATATATATTATTAGTGTCATTACAGAGATATAAATTTTCTTATAATGTTTTTTTATATACCATTAAGATGACTCATTAGAAAAAATTTAATGATAAACTCTTGGATTGACTGGGCAGTTTTGTGCATAATGAACTTATTTTGTATTATTATTTTATATTATGATGGTGTAAGGATTAAAAAAACTGAATAAGATTAAATACATATCTTATGGTCTATTTCAATCATAAAAATGGTTTCATGACCAGAATTGGATAAAGTAAAAAAAATGTGAACTCGTCGTCCTTGAATGTGATAAATTAACACATCTTGGATGGTGTTTTCATTTTTAGTATAAGAGGAGGGAGAAAAAGAGAGATGATGATAAAATATTCTATTAGAATAATAAATTTACAGTTCATGAAAGGTAATATAATTATCATATCATTTGGATTATGGGATATGAGGAAAGAAAAATAAAACAAAGGAACACGAAATAAAAGAAAAGTTGATAAATCTCTTAGGAAAATTCGACAGCCTAACGGCGTCGCTTAAAATTTCATAAAATAATTTGATGAGAAAGAATGATTATATAATAATTCATAAATAATATAGAAATTAAGGGGTATATGAAATTACATATCCCATCATATGCTAATTTAAATTAAAATATAATAACATAATAAGAGTGCTTGAAAAAGAGAGAGATTTTGAGACGAAAATTATACAGTAAAATGGTTATGCACCATTCTTTTAAAAAACATTAAAATCAGCGGGGATAGGGGTCACCAATTTATAAAAGACTCATAAAACAGTATAGGGATAGAATAATATTTAAATAAAGAAATTGTATGAAATCTTGAAATACATACCACATAACGGAGAACATGGATTGAAAGTAGAAGTTGAGAATTCTCTTGTCTTGTAGAGTAACTCATAAGACTTGAAGGTTCGGACATTGGGGAATTGAGGACACATTTTGAGGACTACTAAGGAAGTAAAAATACTATATATTATAGGTTTAAGAGTTTTGAATGAATGAAAATAATGGAATCAGTGGGTATTTATTGTAAATAAGGGAGAGTGTTTTATTAATTTAAAGGGATACCTCATTAGTAGTTTTTGAAAAACCATGGACTTTCCCATGTTATTTTCCCATGGTATTATCCACTTTGGACACATCACATCAAAATTTTCTGTAAAAAAGTTGAAAAAAATTATATTATTTATTACCCCATTATGATGTCATTAAACATACTAAAAACTCAAAACTATATTTTTACTATTCATGAAAATTTTAAGTATTTTAGAAAAATCCCAAAAAATCACACTCATTATTTTCTGAAATGAATATTTTAAAAATGATCCCCATTTATTAAAAATAATTTTCTAAATATTATTAATTTAATTTTTAATTAAAATCAGAATTTATTTAAAAATAACAATTTATAAGCTATAACTTGTTTTTTAATACCTTGAAAAATTAATCAACATCTCTTTACTTTATAACCATAATAAAATAAAATAAAAATATTATTTACTATTCAGAAGGGTCATATTATAATTCATATTACTATTCATAAAGGTATGTTACAATTCATCATAAAAAACAAGTTTGTTCTATCAGACTCCAGATAACTTACAGATCACAATCGTAGATGACTTTTTTATAAATTAAAAACACATATGTGAAAAATTTAATTTTAATGGCTAGTTTATGACTATCTCCTAAATAACTATGTTTTTTCAAAGAAACTCAATGCTTTATGAAATATATGCTATCTAGTGAATAGAACATATTTAAAAGAAACATACCATAAAATTTTTGGGGTGTTATAATAAATCTTAATTTAATTATTTTTTGTTGATTTTTTGAAACTTTTTTTGGTAAAATATGTGGTTACACCTAACTTGTTTTCAAAAATTCCATGTGTTCCATTTCCATTCCCTATAAAAGGTTATCACCTCTCCGGCATCCTCACACCCTTGATGGTAGAAATTATGATGGAAAATAAATTTCTATAATATATATATATTATTTATAATTTCTTTATACTATTATAATATTTAATTATTACATATCATTACTCTTTACATCTTGTGTAAATACAATAGTTTCATTTGAGGAAGTGTGGACTACTTCCCCCTTAAAGTGATGTGATACATTCACACACTACATAGATTATATTAAGGATATTTTTAGTGAACCTATATGATATATATGAAATAACAAATATACTTTAATAATACATATATATATACATATATTTGATTTTCTTTCTTTCAATCAATACGACAATAATACAAAAATAGTGTTCTTGATTACGTACAACCTAAAATCTATATGAACTGTGTATTCCATTTCATACTTTTATATTATATAGATTATTATAATACAAATATAATTAATATAAATGGTATTTATATCATTTTTTACATTTTGTAAATCATTATATATGTATAAGGACTAAAGATATAATAAATTAAGACACAACTGAAAAACAAATAGAATATTACTCGAAGCATAACCTTAACATGGAATTGTTAACAAGTGGGTAATATATGATCATAATAAAACAATATATGGTATTAGATATAAGAAAATTATTCTATACAATATTTATAATAATCTCAAATTTATTATACAGGAGTTTTGAATGAGTAAGACAAGAGTCAAGACACAATATAAGGGTATTTCATCTCACTTTTTTTTTCATCAGATACATGCCATAATCACCACTAGTTTCAATTTTGCGTTGTTCATAATTCCCATGGATTTATTCTAGGATTATTATTATTAAATTTATTTGTATTTATATATCCATTATATTATCTTTAATTCATGGGGTTTATGTTTCAAAAGTTTCCAAATCAGTAAGATAGTTTTGTCTCATTTTCCCTTCTTTGAGACACATATCATGTTATGCACCTATATTTTTTCATGAGGTGTATATAATGACATTGAAATTTTATATAATTAATATTATCATTTAAATGATATCCTAGTCTTCATGAAATTCTATTTTTCTATATACGGAGTATGGTTTAAAGTTACTAAGTGGTAAGAGTTTATCAAAACAATCACAACACTTTTCGAGATTGTTTTAGTTTATTCTTCCTCTGATGAAATACTATGATCCATATCTCAATAAAATTCAAGAAAATTTCTTTTCCTTGGGTTATTCATGATATATTAATGTTTCGGTATCATTTTTTCACTCATTGGTAAGTATGATAATTAATAAAGTGTTTTTAAGAAAGTTTGTCTTTACCTATCCCTTCAATCAGAAATTTTTGTTATTTCAAAACCATGTTTTATAAAAGGTTTCCAAAAATATTATAATATTATCGTAAAATATTTAAAAGATATTTTTACCCATGTTTTAACTTTTAAAAAAATATTTTTCAAAAAATTAATCTTTTTCTCATTTTCTATTCGTGGAACTTTTCTAAAATTTTTACGATGCAAATAGAATGTTTGGCTTGTATGGATTTACTTGCCATCATGACCGTCATTCTATTGAACCATCATTTAAATGTTTACAAAATTATTTTCTAAAACTAAAATGTTTTCCAAATATTCTAGAAATTCTTTATTTGAAACTGGTCTTTAAGAAAAATGTTTTCAAAAATGTTTTCAAAATTATTTTATAATTTTTTAAGGGAAAACGTTTTTCAAAATTTTTCCAATATTATTTAATGTTTTCAATGATAAAAGGGTTTTAAAATAGTTTCCATGATTGTTTCATAATTTTTCATGTAAATTTTTTTCAAAACGTTTTCAAGATTTCTTTATAAGCTGTCCAAGTGTTTCAAATATATGGTTTTCAAAACGTTTTCAAGATACTTTTTTAATTTTCAAAATAATGGTTTTCAAAACATTTTCAAGGTATCTTTATATGATTTGAAATAAAAATGTTTTATAAATTTTTTCAATGATTTATTTATAAGTTTTATGATTTAATTCATGAAAATGGTTTTCAAAGGCTTTTGAGTTCTGAATAACCTTTTTCAAAGAAAAAAAAGTTATTTTCCTCAAGAAACATTTTTAAAATATATTTCAAAGTTATTTTCCATCTAAGAAGACATAGGTTGGTGTTACTAATTACTTTATAAAAAATGATCCAAAGGTTCCATTCATATTCTTTATTTGAATGGCTTATGTTTTTATTTCATGATGTTAATTAAAACTCATTTCTCTTTCATGGGTTATATGATTTTGAAACTCATTCAATTCCATGGGTTAAATATTTATGAAACTTGTTACCCTTACATGGGTTATATTCTTATGAAACCCATTTCTCTTCAATGGGTTATACAATGATGAATACTTATGAAGCCCGCCTCCTTTCACAGGTTATTATGGGATAAAATGATTATGAAACCTATATTTTTTCAATAGGTTATGATATTTTTAATTTTTCTGATACCCATTTCATTTCATGTGTGATGATATGTTGTTTATGAAACCCATCCATTTTTATGGATCATGGTGTGATAAAAGTTTTATTATCTTGTGGAACATGAATGTATGATTTTATCATGTGATGGGTGAGACCTATATATCCAACAAATTTATTGGGAAATGATTGATTCTTTATGATCTCAAGAGGGTATACAGGTGATAATCCCAAGATCCAAAACAAGAGAATACATGGGATTTAATCCCAAGCCCGAAACAAGAGGTCATCTTAAGCCCAAAATAAGAGGGTAAATGGGTGAACATCTCAAGCCTGAAAAAAGATGGTACATAAGAGGGAATTCTAATCCTAAAACAAGAGGGTACACAGAAGGACATCACAATCCTGAAGCATTTACACTTGTTCTTACCCCCAAACCTAACAAGTTATGAATGTCATCGTAGATATCCTTGACATAGGATTTCTTAGGTTTATGTGTAAACAAAAAATTCCCTGTTTTATTCCTATATTATGATTTCATGTATTATTTTATTTATTTTATTATCATTAATGTCTTATTAAATTCAATTATCTTTACTATGATTCATGTATATGATCTTTGATATGTGGTGTGTGATCTTCTATTTCCATTATCATGTTCTCATACGCTTATCCTCATGATTATTCTTACATATGTCCCTTGTTTACCCTTACTAAGCATCTGAGTTCACCCCATTTTATGTTTCCTTTCCCATGTTATGAGGATATGTAATATTTTTTATGTGTCTAAGAAGGTTTCTAGTCAGGAATAACCTATTGGGAGAAAGTGTATCTCACTTAGGTACCACTGTATACATTCAAATGTTTTCAAATAACTAAACAAATAAGGTCTTTGGGTGTATGATTTTATAATGTTTTAAGTATTCCAAAAAAGTTATGTATTTTCTATGTATGTAAAATTTGTTTGTTATAATGAAAATATAAAATTAACTAATAATGTGATTTCAATTTTCAAATAAATAGGTTTGGCAAAACAATATATTATTTAAAATAATTGTGATTTACAATTTGAAAGATGGAAATGAAACTATCTATTCATGGTTCACATTTCAAATTATTGGAATAAATATAAAATATGGGAATTACCTTTCCTCAAGGGTGATTTACACAAATTTCACATTTTACAAAATGGAGTAAATAAACACATTTATATAAAACAATTTGTATAAATTATCAAGGCATGTAAAACAGTTTAGTACAATGGAAAAATAAGTGAGAAACATGGTCATGTTCCATATAGGTGTGATAGTTCCAGGTTATAGGTACTCAACACTTTGAAATGAAAAGTATGTACATACGCCCCTTTGGGCCTAAGGAAAAGGGAACTCATCACCATCGCCTAAGGAATGATGATGTGTCAATATGACGTTTTTGAAGATTGTATGTCATAAACTATTTCCCAAGATAACTCACTAACTTCCGAAGTCTTCCATGTGTTCTAGTAAAAACAATAATTGGAAATTTATTTCTTGACTTCTTAAAATACAATTTAATCTAATTGTCTTTTTTAAATATGCAAATTTTTTCTTTAAAAAACAAAAAGGTTTTTAAATCAAAAACATTCATTTTCACCAAGTTGAAACGATAAGGTTTCCATTAAAACGTTTTAAAACCATTTTTCATAAAAAAAGTATTTGAAACCAAGTCATTAAATTTCATAATCCATTTCACAATTAAATCCAACAATTTAATTTTCAAAAATTTCCATCAATTTCGTCACAAAATCCCAATTCACTAGAATTAGGGATTCCCTAATTTTTTATCAAATAAATTTTATTTAATTAAATACAAAAACTTAATTGAATATAATATTCCATCAAATTCAGAATTTTAAATAATTCCATGCCAAAAACCCATTATTCTTGAAATCCCTAATTCACTGGAATTTCGGTTTTCTAAAAAAAGTATGAAATCCATTTGATAAAAAATCAAATAATTGCATTTAATTCAAAATATTTGAAAATAAATAAATCAGTTTAATGTTAATGAACCACCTACCAAAATCAACGGATCTCATAATGTCAAACCCTATATGGGATTTGTCCATAATGAATGATGGTCAAGGAAATGGAAATCAAAGCTAGGTTTGAGATCCAAAAATAGAGGGTATTATATCCATAAATAAAAAAAGATCCATGGAACCCAAGATAGAATAATATATACAATGGGAGAATGAGATCGAGACAAGGAAACTGGTCGTGAATTGATTGAAGAGAATTCCTCTAGTTTCAGATTGCATCAAGGAGGCATTTGAGAGGAAAATAATCCTCCTTGGGATCTATGAGGAAGGGAGGAATTAGTTTGGGTTAAAAAAAGTCCATCTAGAACCTAAAATAGGGATTCGGAAAATTTTAATAAAAATTTGGATCTCTTAAAATCATGTACACGAGGTTTCTTGGGAAAACTCGTACAGTTATTCCAAACTGTGTGGCCTCTCCATGTACCCATTTAAATGGGTTACATGATTTATACTGTAACACCCCAAGATTTTGAAAATAAATATAGAATGCAATTTTTTAATCTAACAATTAAACACAACTTTGTCTCTTCTATGTTTTGAATTTCGAAAAATGTTCATCTAGTGTTGTGTTCAGTAAGTCATTTGGATTCTGATAGAACAAATTTGATTTTTAGTGAATAGTAACATACCCTTATGAATAGTAATATGACCCTAATGAATATTAAATTTTATTATTATTTTATTTTCTTAAGGCTAGAATATAATAACATCTTGGTTAATTTTTCATTGTGATAAAGAAGTAGTTGTAGAATTAGAACTGTTAATTTTAGAATTAAGTATGATTTTATTTAAAAGTTAAATTAATAATATTTAGGAAATTATTTTTCAAAAATGGACTTCACTTTTTAATTCTACACGTCAAAAAATGGTAGGGGTGATTTTTTGGGATTTTTCTGAAATTCTTGAATTTTTGATGAATAGTAAAATATGATAAAATACGATAAATGAAAAATAATTGATTTACTACATCATAGGTGATGTAAGTATGATATAATCCCATTTTGATCTATCTCACATTCCATTATTACTATTAGGGGTCACATGACACCATACTATTGGTTCTCTTGATGGAAATAATAAAATAATGAAATTAAATATTCAAAAATTACCCCTCTCCTCCACTATAAAAACCCCCCACCACTCCTCCTTCTCTTCACTCCTCTAAGCCTTGAAGAATCTCAAAGTTCTACCCAATTACCCTTCCCTAGCCTCTCCCCACGTCCAAGAAGCTTTTTTTCTTTCCAAAAGACCAAAACCCCTTCCCTTAAGGAGCTTCTCAAGGAGGTTATTTAAAGAGGTAAAGTACCCTTCTTTTTCTTTTGGTTTCTTTTCAATTTATCTTATTTTGTTATCCTATCCTCACCTTCTCTATCCAAATGATCATGATAACTCCAGTAACATCTATATACTAGATTTATATCATGTTAATGGAAGAACCATCATAAATATTCTTACTCCCTCCCTTTTATTTTATAAACGAAATCGACATCCATGAGGTTTCGATTTATAACCTTCATGGATGACGAAGTCTCGTTCTTAAATTTATTCTTAATTACTGGTCATGAAACCATATTCATGGTATAACTATACTATAATATATGTATTATAACCTAATAAATATTCACGAACCTGAATATGTACATGTAAATAAGTTATAGGAAAAAACTAGTTCACGATAATCCAATTACCGCCAAATAATTGAAGTGGTTGTAATCTAATGATTCATCCTCATTCCATGTAACCAAATGATAGAAATGATCACTACCAATTATATATGTTCATAAATAATATTTAATTCCAATCCTGGAGATTTATAACCATTCCACATGAACTTCATTACTTAAAAACAAGATAATAGAATATGAAAATAAAGGAAACAAACACTCGAGAACGAAAAAATTCAATACAATAACTTGTCAATAAAGACATAAATGAACTAACCAGAAAAATGTTAAAATAAATATATGTCTAATAGATTCAGAAATAAGTTATTAAAAATTATAATTTTATATTCCAGGAGCTTAAGTACAATAACGGAACACGTTTGGAGTTAAGGTAAGGGTTTCTTCATCGCACTTCCATTTTTGTGAGATTTTCCATATTCACTACTAATACTTTTGTATGGTGTATGTATACTGACCATATATTTCACATATCATTAATATCTTTATCTTCATGGTATTAAATCTATAATTTTTATATTATTAATTTTTTCGGTATACGAATCATTTGATTACAAAGTGTTAGGGGTTTTCCACCCGAACTTCCACTTTCATTCGGGATACTTTCATTGTCTAATTACCTATATGTAATTCTTATGTATTGTTATGTACTCATCATATTTTATTTTTTATTATCATATATATGTTTAAAAACCACAATTCTTCTTTATTTGATGGATAGTTACATGTTTTAAAAGGAACATTCAAAATTCATTCAAAAATACAAGCCCAACTCAAGGGAATTTCTCAAATTCTTACCTATTTTCAAAGGCACTCTATAATATGTTTTTGGAAACCATTATCTTTATAAAATCACTCATTTTAGTATGAAAATACTGTCTAACTTCACTTCTGGTTTTATGCAAATATATTTCCAAAAGAACTCTTCTTTTCAAAATAAAAGAGTATTTATCTCCAGAATTGCTTAATGATTTTATAAGAGTGTTTTCATCTAATTCAACACTCTTGTTGATTCCATGGTATTATTGGGTTTAATCATTTATGAGTTCATCTACCATATTTAATTTAATGGTTTATGGCTAACTCTATTGTGGATGATCTATCCTAAAACCATTCAACATATTACTCATAATGGTTAGTGTTTTATGTTTATTGATTGGGGAGAGATAGTTACATTTCATATGATAGATTAAATATGAATTTATAAGTTGTTTATGTTTATCCCCGATAATATGAGGAATGCATTAGACTTATTATGTGATGGATTGGTCCGTCTATATCTGTAACACCCCGAGATTTTATGAAAAATATTCTTTTTAATTTCATTAATGTCTTGTGTTATACGCTACACCAAAAAGAGCTTTCACAACACACATCTCTGACTTGGCTTGAATTACACGCAATCGCGACCTTCCATGATAGCGTGTGTTGTACGCAACACCAAGTTTCGCTAAACAACGATATGCTATTAAGATATTATAAAAACTAGCCGTTATGAATAGTAATAACAACTTTTTAAAATTTTGTAAATTTTATGGATTAGGAGTATTGAATTTAGCCTAAGGTGAAATTTTGGTAATTTTTGGATAACTTTCATATTTTGATGAATAGTGGAAATTACTAAATTTTAATTAAAAACAACTTTTTCAATTGAAATAATTAATAGTTATAAATTATTAATTTGAGTGGTTTTAAAGTATATTTAGAATATATTTTTACAATTTAATACAATGTTGGACATTGGATGTAATTTCACATTTAAACCAGTTATAAACAAGTGTCAATCTTTTGATAGTTATTATCTCTTAAAAACACGCTATTTGTTGTGACAGCGGAAATTAATTATAAAATTAATTAATGCAACTTATATGTTGGCACTTTTGTAAAATAGAAATCATTTTTGAATTCGGAATATCAATTATAGCCTAGGGTGAAATTTTGGTACTTTTCTGAAAACTTTCAATTTTTGATGAATAGTGAAACCACTAAGTGGTAGGTTAAAAACTGAATTTTGCATAAAACTTAATTTTACCGCTTCTATGAATGGAATTTCGAAAATCCGACAGACACGGTTAATATCAAGGACTAAAATGTGGTTCAATGAGATGAAAATAATTTTTTGGTGAATAGTAACTTTTTACTATTTTTTCCGCGGTTAATAGTAAATAGGGTAACTAAGGGTAAATATGATATTAATATTACCCTAACACATGTCCTAATTCTATTGGACAAGTGTAATTCGACCAAAAACAAACTTAGGAATAAAATATGACCATTTAGGCCCACTGGGATTAGATTAGGACATTTATTATTAATTTATTTAAAGAAGGGTTAAAATAGTTAAAATCAAAGTTTAATAAGTAAATCATTTTTTAATATGGGGTTATACATAGGATAAATTCGATTGTAAATATTCATTAGAAAGCTAAAAAGATTTCCTACATGATGGTATTTTATTTATAATTTTTAGACATCAAATAATTTAATTTATATATGACACAAAGATGATGCAGTAATTATCTTATTAATGAAATATTGACATAATTGATAATATAAATACCAAAATAAATGTAATTTAAGACTTTTTATGAATTACACTAATTTTCTAGGTTACTATGATATATTAATGTTGATTTAATTAACTTGTTTCGAACATTTAATTCTGTTATGACTCTCACAAAAATCATATATCAAATAGTGTCAAAATTGACACAAAATAGTTTTTAAATCGAATATTATATTATTAATTGTTATTTTGTTCCTAAAAATCTAAGGTTCATCCAAATGACTTAGATAAGGATATATATATTAATAATAAACAATTTGGGGTTCGTTTGGCATGTTATAGTAAGTGTATTAACCATATAGTGAAAGAAAACAAAAAGACATGGTAAAAGTTAAATTATTTAACTTAGAGTTAAATCTAATTGATAAGTTTAAAATAATATCCTAAACTTGTCTAGATTCTATTGGTTGATAGTATTTAGACCCCTCCCCACCTTAGCTTCTAAATAAGACCATTTGGAACCATTATAAACCGATTTTGACTTTAATATTGAATAATATTTTGAGATATTCCTAAGGTGCCCCTCTCCTCCCCTATAAAAGGATACCTCCCCCCCCTCCTCCTCACACCAATTTGAGCACTCAAGCTCGGACAAACCCTGCCAAAATCTCTTCTCCACTTCCCTAGCAACATCCTAGAGGTTCTGGTCTTCCTCAAAGACCAATTTTAGTGCCCTAAGAGGAGGTCTCAAAGAGGCACTTCAAAGAAGAGGTAATTACCGTTACCAATTCTTTCATTTTTATTTCTTCTTCCACTTCTTATTCTTAGGTTGTTTCATTATGAAGTAATAACATCAGTATCAATAATATACTGATATGTTATTATAAGTATGAAACAACCCTATTTCACCATCTATCCATCCTATGGAAAAAGAAATCACCGCGCGTGCGTACGTACGGAATACCGTCTCCACGCCGTGGTGTAATCTATTTTCCACCACCACCTTACATGGATGGGTATAATGGTGTAAAGAATAACTATACATAGTTATTACAACATCATATTGATTCTGATATATTGTATAATCCACTCCAATTCAATTCAATATTTATGGAAATGATATCATCGCTCGTGCGTACGTACGGACTACCGTCTCCACGACGCGATGAGATTCATTCTCCATGTTAACCATTTAAGAATGATTATAAAGTATATATAAGAAATAATAATGAAATATATGACATTATGAAGCTACTGGATTTATGTATATATATATATGTATGTCATCTACTTACTTCCATTCAAGACAATAGGGAAAGGAAAACATCGTTCATGCGTACGTACGGACTACCGTCTCCATGAACGGTGTTTTTCATTTCATTTATCTATCTATTATATATATATATACTGAATATATATGATATATAAATCATATTTTATATTCTGGAAGAAAGTAAATCATGATATAAGTAATAATAATGTCAATAACAACAAGTCAAAACACCTACGATAAAAGAAACGATTTTACCCAAAACGCTTCTTTAACATGGAATTTACAAAAGAACGGGTAATATAATGTCATAAGTGAACCATATATGATATCATAACAATGAATATGATTCTTTAATAAGTCAATTACATTATTTAAACCATTATACAAGAGATTCGGACACGTACAAAGCAAATCGGACCTAAGGTAAGGGAAATATCACAATCTCATTTTTATCCGAGATTGTTTATACGTTGGTATTAATGGGGTGTATTTTATCATCCACATCCTTGTTTTCTCAATATGTAATATTATTTACATCCACCTACAATTGTTTAAATCCAATTTTACCCTTATATGAGTTTTTAGTAAAATATATGAAAGGAATCTTTTGTCGTTTTTTTTATACGAGGTACTTTTTGACTTTTCTGACAAAAGTACGAAGAATGTTTTTTTAACTTATACGGAACGAACGGATTTTTACGGTTTTATAAAGCCTTATTTTCATGAACCTTCCTCCAAAATATTTCATGAATATTTTCAATAAAATCTTTTTCTTTTAAAATTGCATGATGTTTTGTGAAAAGAAATTGATTTTGAAGAAGAAAGGATATTTTCCTCAAGAATTCAATTCAAGTGTTTTATCAAAATTATTTTCCATCTAAGATAATAAAGGGTTCTGTTTCTATCCATATTCTTACATTGATTTGACTATGTTGTGATGGAATTATGTTTATGAATTCCTTTATCTTATATGAATGGTTTTATGATGTCATGTTGTTTAAGAATCCAATTTTTATTACATGGGTTATGCTATGATGTATGGTTTATGATTTTGTGGCACACATAAGAATGGTATCATTATGAGATGGGTGGGACCTATATCTCCCTCCAATGCATTGGGTAAATATCTTATATCTCATGAGATAGACATGGCTGGAATGGTAGGTTATACCGGTTCAGTGAAACAGGACTGAAACGAGGGTTACTCGATTCAGAAAGGGACTTTGTCCACTAAGATAGTCTTGGCAATTAGTCTTGACTAACAAGAAATGATTCTCTATGATTATGTGTGTATGCCACAAAGTTTCATGTTTTAAGTTTTGATTATTGGGATTACTTTTTCACTGCCATGATTTATCCCATGATTATGAAATTATGCTCTCTTTTGCAGGTTATGATTTCCAAAATGTTATGTTCTTATGAATATGATGTGATTGATATTTATTTTGTTTACCCTTACTGAGCATTTGAGCTCACCCTTTTATGTTTTCTTTTCCCCAGGATATAAAGAAAGGTTTTAGGTATAAAAAAAAAAGAAGATCTTTATGGGAGATGTTGAAGATCTTTCACCACGATTAGAAGATTATATTCCGAGTTTCCAAAGACACTAAACTATTACGGTCCTTGTGTGTGTGTTTTTGTTATGTACTAAGTATTCCACAAATGTAATGTAATGTCCATGTACGTCAGGCTTCGGGTCTCTACAGTTGGTATCAGAGGCAAAGGAGGTAGGAATGTATCCGATCCTTGGGAACTCTCACATGTGAGCGTTGGACGAAGCATGGCTCTCCGCCCAAGGGCTTCATGAGGAAATGGCTGCCACTGGGGATGGTGGTGTGTCCCGCCCAGGGGGTGTAGCCACCCATGGAGTGCCCTGATAGGTATCAATTGTAGTCCACTGGAAGTAATTCTAGACCGCTACAGTTGGTATCAGAGGAAAGGTTTAGTCAACCTTTGGAAACTAGGATGCGAAAACATTAGTGAGATCCCTAGAGATATTTCTAAGGTATGTCTAGGGATGTCCCTAAGGATAAGTATACGTATAGGATATAATCCTAGAACTACGATAACGATCTTATAATTTAACCTAAGATGTTAGATATTAAGGGTACTCCCCCTTTACTATGTTGTCTTCCCTATCATGATTTCACCTCTCACAAAATTCTTTTTGTGTTTTAGTTAATGGAGGGAACCAGAAGGAATTCGGTTAACATTGAATCCAATGGAAAAATTGGTGACTATGAGCAACAAAATTGTGTAATTCCTAGAGATAAAGATATTGTGATTATGCCGAATCAGTCATCGCGATATATGATTAACAAGGTGAAATTTAGTGGTATACCTAATTCATCAAGGAAGAGGAAGATAGACTATTATGCATGTTCGCATGTTGAGCAGCATAAAGAAAGGAAGATTGAGATTTCTAAAGAAGGGAAGAAGAACCTTGAGGAATACCTCAAATGGAGGGACCGATGTTATCTGTGTGGAGAAAAGGGTCATAGAGTGACAGACTGTTATGGAGTTCAATGTCTTATTTGTGGAGAACATGGGCATTACCCAACTCAATGCCCTGACCTAAAAAGTTACTTCTAAATCAAGGAAGGACATATTTCAGGACAATCATTGAAGTGGATGGACTGAAGTGTTTATGTATTGGTATTCAAGAATAATGTTGTTGAGATACTTTTATGGTGTATTGAAATATTTAAGTATTGGTCTATTATAGTTTTCAATAATTTTAAGGTACCGGTAACCATGAAAAGTGATTCAAATATTTTGGAAAGTAGATGATATGCGGATAAGGAGAAAATGAAATGTTTAATAGTATTCATGATCTCATGATTGATATAAGGACTAAGTGATATCATGGTTTGAGTATATAGAATTTTGAGGATTTCGGTATGTGAAAAGTGTTAACTTTTAACTGCATTCAAGTTTTCACTAACGTTCAATGGGTATTCAAGAGAGTACAAGATTAAGGCCTTTGAATGTTTGGAATGTGACCAACAAGATATATGGGGATCAACGACAGTATTAAATATCTGGTAATCGTTGTCACTATATTATGAGAGTGGACTGCAGTATTATGTATAAGCCTAAAGATTAGACTGGATTATGTTGGACATAAGTTAGTATTGTTTAAGGATAGAAGATTTTCGATATTATTGATGGGATGTTATAGTAACGTAGTTTTAGAAAAAGGACAACCTGCAGGACGGGCGACAGCCCATCGCTTCGGACACGGCTGTAGGAATCGAACCCACAACCGAAGTGCGACTGGCCTTTATCGCCTACCACTGGCCTACAAAAAGTCCCTGTTTAGTAGAAACTAGTTTTATTATATTAAGCAGTATGATATATGAAGTATAAGTCCATTTTAGGAACCATATATGATTAATCTCACTATAGATCGACTTATGCATATAATTTTTGCTAACCTTTTGTTTGAGACAGATGGAATGACCCGTCATTCTATCACATGATCTGCTAACACTTCATGAATAACAAATTCATCTTCATTTATTTAAGAGATGAAGTGGAAATTGTTCAAGGCACGAACAACAGTGAGATTGTACCAAAATAAAGTAAGTATTTATTCTAATTCAAATTCTTTAACTTTAGGGAAATGATCTTGAAAACCAAAAATGTTGTCCTAGTTCTCTTATACCTGATGAATCAGATGGTACCTTAGATCGTCACAAATTTGTGGATTTGTGATTACTGGCTTTTCCATAGCCATGTTCTCTACCACTCTCCATCAGAACATGATGGTTATATTTCTCTTCCATATCCATATTTTCACCTATGTGGAAACCCAGTGATTAGTTTATTTGGGTAATCGATACATTTCATACTTTAGTTTTTAAAGCCAAGTTTTGGTATTCCTTTTTATGATGTGGGTTTCTATTAAAGAAACTTTTGAATAGAAAACCATTTATAACCCCGACGAATTTCGAGGGCGAAATTCATTTTAAGGGGGGTAGAATGTAACACCCCGAGATTTTATGAAAAATATTCTTTTTAATTTCATTAATGTCTTGTGTTCTACGCTACACCAAAAAGAGCTTTCACAACACACATCTCTGACTTGGCTTGAATTACACGCAATCGCGACCTTCCATGATAGCGTGTGTTGTACGCAACACCAAGTTTCGCTAAACAACGATATGCTATTAAGATATTATAAAAACTAGCCGTTATGAATAGTAATAACCACTTTTTAAAATTTTGTAAATTTTATGGATTAGGAGTATCGAATTTAGCCTAAGGTGAAATTTTGGTAATTTTCGGATAACTTTCATATTTTGATGAATAGTGGAAATTACTAAATTTTAATTAAAAACAACTTTTTCAATCGAAATAATTAATAGTTATAAATTATTAATTTGAGTGGTTTTAAAGTATATTTAGAATATATTTTTACAATTTAATATAATGTTGGACATTGGATGTAATTTCACATTTAAACCAGTTATAAACAAGTGTCAATCTTTTGATAGTTATTATCTCTTAAAAACACGCTATTTGTTGTGACAGCGGAAATTAATTATAAAATTAATTAATGCAACTTATATGTTGGGAATTTTGTAAAATAGAAATCATTTTTGAATTCGGAATATCAATTATAGCCTAGGGTGAAATTTTGGTACTTTTCTGAAAACTTTCAATTTTTGATGAATAGTGAAACCACTAAGTGGTAGGTTAAAAACTGAATTTTGCATAAAACTTAATTTTACCGCTTCTGTGAATGGAATTTCGAAAATCCGACAGACACGGTTAATATCAAGGACTAAAATGTGGTTCAATGAGATGAAAATAATTTTTTGGTGAATAGTAACTTTTTACTATTTTTACCGCGGTTAATAGTAAATAGGGTAACTAAGGGTAAATATGATATTAATATTACCCTAACACATGTCCTAATTCTATTGGACAAGTGTAATTCGACCAAAAACAAACTTAGGAATAAAATATGACCATTTAGGCCCACTTGGATTAGATTAGGACATTTATTATTAATTTATTTAAAGAAGGGTTAAAATAGTTAAAATCAACGTTTAATAAGTAAATCATTTTTTAATATGGGGTTATACATAAGATAAATTCAATTTTAAATATTCATTAGAAAGCTAAAAAGATTTCCTACATGATGGTATTTTATTTGTAATTTTTAGACATCAAATAATTTAATTTATATATGACACAAAGATGATGCAGTAATTATCTTATTAATGAAATATTGACATAATTGATAATATAAATACCAAAATAAATGTAATTTAAGACTTTTTATGAATTCCACTAATTTTCTAGGTTACTATGATATATTAATGTTGATTTAATTAACTTGGTTCGAACATTTAATTCTGTTATGACTCTCACAAAAATCATATATCAAATAGTGTCAAAATTGACACAAAATAGTTTTTAAATCAAATATTATATTATTAATTGTTATTTTATTCCTAAAAATCTAAGGTTCGGCCAAATGACTTAGATAAGGATATATATATTAATAATAAATAATTTGGGGTTCGTTTGGCATGTTATAGTAAGTGTATTAACCATATAGTGAAAGAAAACAAAAAGACATGGTAAAAGTTAAATTATTTAACTTAGAGTTAAATCTAATTGATAAGGTTAAAATAATATCCTAAACTTGTCTAGATTCTATTGGTTGATAGGATTTCGACCCCTCCCCACCTTATCTTCGAAATAAGACCATTTGGAACCATTATAAACCGATTTTGACTTTAATATTAAATAATATTTTGAGATATTCCTAAGGTGCCCCTCTCCTCCCCTATAAAAGGATACCTCCTCACCCTCCTCCTCACACCAATTTGAGCACTCAAGCTCGGCCAACCCCTTCCAAAATCTCTTCTCCACTTCCCTAGCAACATCCTAGAGGTTCTGTTCTTCCTCAAAGACCAATTTTAGTGCCCTAAGAGGAGGTCTCAAAGAGGCACTTCAAAGAAGAGGTAATTACCGTTACCAATTCTTTCATTTTTATTTCTTCTTCCACTTCTTCTTCTTAGGTTGTTTCATTATGAAGTAATAACATCAGTATCACTCATATACTGATATGTTATTATAAGTATGAAACAACCCTATTTCACCATCTATCCATCCTATGGAAAAAGAAATCACCGCGCGTGCGTACGTACGGAATACCGTCTCCACGCCGTGGTGTAATCTATTTTCCACCACCACCTTACATGGATGTGTATAACGGTGTAAAGAATAACTATACATAGTTATTACAACATCATATTGATTCTGATATATTGTATAATCCACTCCAATTCAATTCAATATTTATGGAAATGATATCATCGCTCGTGCGTACGTACGGACTACCGTCTCCACGACGCGATGAGATTCATTCTCCATGTTAACCATTTAAGAATGATTATAAAGTATATATAAGAAATAATAATGAAATATATGACATTATAAAGCTACTGGATTTATGTATATATATATATGTATGTCATCTACTTACTTCCATTCAAGACAATAGGGAAATGAAAACAGCGTTCATGCGTATGTACGGACTACCGTCTCCATGAACGGTGTTTTTCATTTCATTTATCTATCTATTATATATATATATATACTGAATATATATGATATATAAATCATATTTTATATTCTCGAAGAAAGTAAATCATGATATAAGTAATAATAATGTCAATAACAACAAGTCAAAACACCTAGGATAAAAGAAACGATTTTACCCAAAACGCTTCTTTAACATGGAATTTACAAAAGAACGGGTAATATAATGTCATAAGTGAACCATATATGATATCATAACAATGAATATGATTCTTTAATAAGTCAATGACATTATTTAAACCATTATACAGGAGCTTCGGACACGTACAAAGCAAATCGGACCTAAGGTAAGGGAAATATCACAATCTCATTTTTATCCGAGATTGTTTATACGTTGGTATTACTGGGGTGTATTTTATCATCCACATCCTTGTTTTCTCAATATGTAATATTATTTACATCCACCTACAATTGTTTAAATCCAATTTTACCCTTATATGAGTTTTTAGTAAAAGATATGAAAGGAATCTTTTGTCGTTTTTTTTATACGAGGTACTTTTTGACTTTTCTGACAAAAGTACGAAGAATGTTTTTTTAACTTATACGGAACGAACGGATTTTTACGGTTTTATAAAGCCTTATTTTCATGAACCTTCCTCAAAAATATTTCATGAATATTTTCAATAAAATCTTTTTCTTTTAAAATTGCATGATGTTTTGTGAAAAGAAATTGATTTTGAAGAAGAAAGGATATTTTCCTCAAGAATTCAATTCAAGTGTTTTATCAAAATTATTTTCCATCTAAGATAATAAAGGGTTCTGTTTCTATCCATATTCTTACATTGATTTGACTATGTTGTGATGGAATTATGTTTATGAATTCCTTTATCTTATATGAATGGTTTTATGATGTCATGTTGTTTAAGAATCCCATTTTTATTACATGGGTTATGCTATGATGTATGGTTTATGATTTTGTGGCACACATAAGAATGGTATCATTATGAGATGGGTGGGACCTATATCTCCCTCCAATGCATTGGGTAAAGATCTTATATCTCATGAGATAGACATGGCTGGAATGGTAGGTTATACCGGTTCAGTGAAACAGGACTGAAACGAGGGTTACTCGATTCAGAAAGGGACTTTGTCCACTAAGATAGTCTTGGCAATTAGTCTTGACTAACAAGAAATGATTCTCTATGATTATGTGTGTATGCCACAAAGTTTCATGTTTTAAGTTATGATTATTGGGATTACTTTTTCACTGCCATGATTTATCCCATGATTATGAAATTATGATCTCTTTTGCAGGTTATGATTTCCAAAATGTTATGTTCTTATGAATATGATGTGATTGATATTTATTCTGTTTACCCTTACTGAGCATTTGAGCTCACCCTTTTATGTTTTCTTTTCCCCAGGATATAAAGAAAGGTTTTAGGTATAAAAAAAAAGAAGATCTTTATGGGAGATGTTGAAGATCTTTCACCACGATTAGAAGATTATATTCCGAGTTTCCAAAGACACTAAACTATTACGGTCCTTGTGTGTGTGTTTTTTTATGTACTAAGTATTCCGCAAATGTAATGTAATGTCCATGTACGTCAGGCTTCGGGTCTCTACAATATCCCCTCAATTAATCGGTAGGTCTCATGAGACAACTAGTCAAGGAATTGGACGAGGCCTTTCCCAATGTGATATGGATTTTGGCCGAGGGCTTAATCACTAGACATCTTGGCTGAGGCCTTGAAAAAATGTTTCAGAATGTCCGGAATTATTCATTCCAACATTATGAGCTCAGCTATTGATATTTAATGTGGTTATTAGATTAGTAAAATACCTATGATTATGTTTTATTAGGGCATTATTTACTCATGTCATATTCCTTCCATAATGTGTTTAAGTTTATTTATTAAAGGCATGTGTTTGCAATTATTCACCATGTCTAATGTTTATATTACCTTCCTCTGTATTTCTTAATCTTACTGATCATTTGAGATCATCCCTTTATTATGTTTCATTTTCTCAGGGGAAGAATAATTCTATTATGAATGACATGCTGAAATAACCTAGGAGTTATGGAAGTTGTCTAACGAGTTTCCATGTTGTTTTTAATTTCAAGTTGTATTGAGGAACTTATGTATATATCTTGTTTCCAATAAAACTAAACTACTCAGTCCTTCGGGATTCATATTCCTTGTTTGTACTCCAACTTAATCAAATAAGGCACCGGCTCTGGGAAACTGGGGTCGGGTCCTTACAGTTGGTATTAGAGGAAGTTTAGTAGAATACTTGGAAACTAGATTTAGAAAACGTAGAATTAGGGAAGAGTTATTATGTTAATATTTGAGGATATAAATACAATAATGTCCTGGTATTTTGGTAAGGAATAAAATATGTGGATCTTTCAAGCAATACATCCCTGTCTGGATACGATCAGGTAGAGGCGGCTCTGGCACAGACGTATCTTGGGGTAAAACCCAAAAACAGCACCTTGAGCTAGAATCGAACGGGAACTGGTGCACGACAACGGGATTTGTTATACTCTTGGTTACGACACTCCCAGGGGATATGCTTAGGATAAATCACATTTTCATTACAAGCCATTATGAAGGATTGAAATGTAAAATATTCCTCAAAAAACCATATTTGTGAATATGGGATTATCCATGCGTAGGATTTAAATTTTTCTACGTATTTTTAAGTTAAGATTATACATTATGATTCATAACCTAATATAGTGAATTCCATTATCTATATATGGCGCCTAGTGGATGGAATGGAAATCACACGAATGCACGTGTCCCATGTAGAGATTTTCCTCCAATACATGATAATGATGTTGGCTCTGGTGCTGTGACTGGTGCTGAGAAACTCATAAACATAATAGGACAACTTACCCAGGTTATGAATAATAACCTTACCCCTATGGAGCATCCAGATCCACCACATGGAGGAGCCATGCTTTATCTCTTTATGTGACAACAGCCTCCATCATTCAATGAGACTATAAACACATTTTTAGCATAGCAGTGGATATGATCCCTTGGGAAGATATTTCTCACTTTGGGATGTAATGAAAGAGAGAAGGTTGTCATGGAAGTATATCGTCTGTCGGGAGATGCGGATCGGTGGTGGTCATTAATCCAAAACATAAATGAGGAGGAAGAGATAGAAGAGATGGAATAGAGGGATTTTAAGGACATCTTCTTAGAAAAATATTTCCCTTGTGAGCAGCAAGAAGATATGGAAAGAAAATTCTTGAATCTGAGGAAGAAGGAAGATGAAAATGTTGAAAGGTACGAAGCTAACTTCACAAGAATAGCAAGAAATGCTGTAGGTAACATAGGAAATACAAGGAGAAAAATTGATCGATTTTTTGATGGCATAAATCCATTACTCTGGTGGGAACTAGTCTCCCAATGTTTTCCATCATATGAGGATATAGTTTCATGTGCCATCAAGAATGAAAAATATTTCTCTATGTCTTATAACTTTAAGGGAAAGAAAGAAAATAAGAGGGATGATGAAAACCATGGGAAAGGAAATAAGGAAATAAGGAAGAAGGGAAGAGTGGAATTTCCACCATGTGACAATTGTGGAAGGAAACACCTTGGTGAATGCTTAAAAGGAAAAGGAGTATGTTACAAATGTGGTCATAAAGGCCATCTTGTTGGTGATTACAAATGGAAGAAGGAAGCCAATGATGTTCGATGCTATAATTGTTAGGATATGGGGAAAAATTCTAATAATTTTCCAAAACGTCAAGTAAATATGAAACAGATGAGGCCAAGGGAGAAAGGATAAGTGTATGCAATCACAACTGCAGAGGTTGAAGTTCAGCGTGACGTGGTGGCAGGTACTTTGATCATTTCCTGAAGCTTAGATAATGCTTTATTTGATTCTGGATCATCGTATTGTATCATATCTTCGTAGTTTTCTAAGAAAATTACATATTTACAATTTGATTTAACAAGGGAGTTTTCAGTCAAAACTCATAAGGGAAGTATCATTGTTACAAAATTATGTCAATCTGTTCCCATTAGGGAATAAAAATGTTCTTTATCAGCTGATCTCATCATCATACCCATAATTAAATTCGATGTAATCCTTGGTATGGATTGGCTTTCATACCATGATGCAAAAATTTATTGTAAGAAGAAGGAGGTTACAATTTTTGATGACGGTGATAAAGAACACCTTATCTTCAGAGCATAATCGTCACCACCTGATTCTTATTTAGATCCACCCCCAGTAGCTCAACTAAATTCAATTATTGAGGAGGAAGAGAATTAAATATTAGTGGGTGAGGAAAGAAATGTTCAAATAGAGGATGTACCTATTGTGAGAGAATATGTCGATCTGTTTCTAGAAGATCTACCTGGACATCCTCTTGAACAAGAAATTGAGTTTTCCACTAATTTAATTCCTGGTTCAAGGCCCATATCAAAGATGCCTTATAGAATATCCACTGTGGAATTATTGGAACTAATGAAGAAACTAGAGTAATTGAGTAATAAGGGATTTATTCAACCTAGTGTTTCTCCATGGAGATCCCATGTCCTCTTTGTCAAGAAGAAAGATTGATCTATTAGGCTTTGCATTGATTACGGGGAAATCAATGCTATAACAATAAATAACAAGTATCCTCTACCTCTCATTGATGATTCATTTGACCAAATTCATGGAGCTCAATACTTTTCGAAGATTTATCTTTGATCCGGATATCATCATTTCCACGTAAGGAAGGAAGGTATTCCAATGACAGCATTTCAGACCAGGTATGGGCATTACGAGTTTACAGTAATGCCTTTTGGATTGACTAATGAACCCTCTGCCTTCATGGATCTAATGAACAAAGGTTTCAAGGAATAATTTGCTGATTTTGTAGTGGTATTTATTGATGATATCTGGGTATACTCCAAAATCTATGAAGATCATGAAAATAACTTGCACATTATCCTGAAAACTCTTAGAAGACATGAATTATATTGGATATTTATCAAGTGTGAATTCTAGATTCAGGATATTTCTTTTCTTGGCCATATTGTCTCTAAGGATGGAATCCTAGTTGATACTGCAAAGACAAAGTCATTCCAAGATTGGCCCACGCCAACAAACATAACTAAGGTACGTAGTTTTATTAGCTTACCCGGTTATTATCGGCGTTTCATGCAGAATTTTTCCCGACTAGCTAACCCACTAATGAAGCTTACACGTAAAGGGGTTAAATTTGTTTGGAAAAAAGATTGTGAATAATGTTTTAAAGAACTAAAGAGAAGAGTAGTCAATGCTTCTATATTGACTCTACTATCAGGGAATGATGGGTTTGTTATTTATAGAGGTGCTTCAAAGAAAGGACTTGGTTGTGTCCTTATGCAAAATGATAGGGTTATTTGCTTATGCATCACGACAGCTAAAAATTCATGAGAAAAACTATCATACTCATGATATTGAGTTAGATACTATGATCTTTTATTTGAATATATGGAGACATTATCTCTATGGTGAAAAATGTGAGATTTATATTGATCACAAGAGTTTGAAGTATATTTTCTCACCAAAAGAACTCAACATGAGGAAAAAAAGATGGATTAAACTACTCAAGGATTATGATTGCACGATACACTACCACCCGGGGAAGGTAAATAGGGTGGCATATGCCTTGAGCAGAAAGGATCATGGAGTTTTGAGCAACATGATAGTTGAAAGGGATCCTATTTTCATGGATCTAGTAAAGATGGATATGAGAATAACCATGGAAGGTGAAACATCAATGCTTTATGAAATGGTTGCCAAACCATCTTTACTAGAAAGGATAAAAAGTTCTTAGGCCAATGACAAGGAGTTTCAAAAGAATATTAAATCTATGAATGATGGGAGATTGAGTGACTTCGTATATGAAGATGGAATTTTGAATTTTGAGAAGAGACTTTGTGTTCCCGATATACCTGATCTAAAAAGGGAATTGTTGGGTGATGCTCATAGTTCCAATTTCTCTATACACCCTGGAAGCACTAAGATGTTTAGAGATTTGAAAGAACGTTTTTGGTGGGACAACATGAAGAGGGAGATTGCTGATTTTGTGTCAAGATGTATGGTTTGTCAACAAGTGAAAGCCAGAAAGAAACATCCTGGAGGAGTATTTCAACCTCTTCCCATACCTGAGTGGAAATGGGATAATATCACGATGGACTTTGTCATGTGACTACCAAAGACTCCTAGGAGGAACAATGAAATATGGGTCATTGTTGATCGTCTTACCAAGTCAGAACATTTTATTTCTATAAGAGAAGATCTACCACTTGAATGCCTAGCAATACTATATATTAATGAAGTTTTGAGACTTCATGGAGTACCCCTATCGATTTTTTCTGATTGTGAACCACATTTTACATCAAGATTCTGGACAAGTCTTCAGAAGGCCCCATATACTGATCTTCGTTTGAGCACTGCCAACCACTGACAAACTTATGGAAAATCAGAATGGACTATTCAAACATTGGAAGACATGTTGAGGTCTTGTTCACTTGATTTTCAAGGCATCTGGGATCAGTATTTACCTCTCGTCAAATTTTCCTACAACAATAGATTCCATTCAAGTATACAGATGGCACCCTATGAAGCATTATATGGGAGGTGATGTCGTACACCAACTTACTGGGATGATGTTGGTGAAAGAAAGCTCGTGGTCCCAGAACGTGTTGAAGAAACAATGTAAAAGATGAAGATTATCCAAAACCATATCAAAATAACTCAAAGTAGGAAAAAGATCTATGCAGATAATCGAAGGAAGGATTTGGAATTTCACGAAAGTGATCACGTTTTCTTAAAGGTATCTTCATGGAAGGGTATTATACGATTCGGTAAAAAGGGAAAATTAAGTCCCAGGTGCATAAGACCTTTTGAAATTCTGGACCGAATTGGTGTTGTAGCTTACCGTTTGGCAATGCTACCAAGTCTCTCCAAGGTTCACAATGTGTTCCACGTGTCAATGTTAAGAAAGTACATGCCAGACCCAACACATGTACTCACTTATGATGAAGTGGAACTTGAGCGTGATATATCTTACTCTGAATATCCTATCAATATTCTTGATAGTAAAGAACAAGTATTGAGAAATCAGACGACTCTTCTGGTGAAGGTTTTATGGAGGAACCATAAGATGGAGGAAGCAACATGGGAGCCTGAGGTTCTTATGTTAAATACAAACCCGAATCTTTTTAGGTAATATTCTGTGAATTTATAGGAAAAACATTTTGTATAGAGAGGAGAATGTAACACCCCAAGGTTTTGAAAATAAATATAGAATGCAATTTTATAATCTAACCATTAAACACAACTTTGTCTCTTCTATGTTTTGAATTTCGAAAAATGGTCATCTAGAGTTGTGTTCAGTAAGTCATTTGGAGTCCAATAGAACAAACATGATTTTTAGTGAATAGTAACGCACCCTTATGAATAGTAATATGAATAGTAATATGACCCTAATGAATAGTAAAATTTATTATTATTTTATTTTCTTAAGGCTAGAATATAATAACATCTTGGTTAATTTTTCATTGTGATAAAGAAGTATTTGTAGAATTAGAACTGTTAATTTTAGAATTAAGTATGCTTTTATTTAAATATTAAATTAATAATATTTAGGAAATTATTTTTCAAGAATGCACTTCACTTTTAAATTCTACATGTCTAAAAATGTTAGGGGTGAATTTTTGGGATTTTTCTAAAATTCTTGAATTTTTGATGAATAGTAAAATACGATAAAATTCGATAAATGCTAAATACTTGATTTAATACATCATAGGTGATTCAAGGATGATGTAAGCCCACTTAGTTCTAACTCACATGACATTATTACTATTAGGGGTCACATGAAACCATACTATTGGTTGTCTTGACGGAAGTAATAAAATAATGAAATTAAATATTCAAAAATTACCCCTCTCCTCCACTATAAACCCCCCCTCTCCCTCTTCTCTTCACTCCTCTAAGCCTTGAAGCTGAAATTTCTGCCGAATTACCCTCCCCTAGATTCTCCCCACGTCCAAGATTCTTTTGGTCTTGTAAAATGATAAAAACCTCTTCCCATAAAAAGTTTCTCAAGGAGGTTATTTCAAGAGGTAAAGTACCCTTATTTTTCTCTTGGTTTCTTTTCAATCTATCTTCTTTTGTAATCCTCTCCTCACCTCCTTGGTCCAAATGATCATGATAAATCCATTAAAATTTATATACTGGATTTATATCATTTGAATATAAGAACCATCATAAATATTCTTACATCCTCCCTTTTATTTTATAAACGAAATCGACATCCATGAGGTACTGATTTATAACCTTTGTGGACGACGAAGTTTCGTTCTTCAATTTATTCTTCATTATTGGTCATGAAACCATATTCATGGTTGAACTATACAATAATATATGTATTATATCTTAATAAATATTCAGGAACCAGAATATGTACTTGTAAATAAGTTATACGACAAAACTAGTTCACGATAATCCAAATACCGCCAAATAATCGAAGTGGTTGTCATCTAATGATTCATCCTCATTCCATGTAACCAAATTATAGAAATGAACATTACCAATTATTTATGTTCATAAATAATATATAATTCCAATCCTGGAGATTTATAACCATTCTACATGATCTTCATTACTTAAAAACAAGATAACCGAATATGAAAATAAAGGAAACGAACACTCCAGAACGACGAAATTCAATACAATAACTTGTCAATAAAGACATAAATGAACTAACCAGAATTATTTTCAACTAAATATATTTCTAATAGGTTCTGAAAAATTTTATTAACAAGTATAATTTCATATTCCATGAGCTTAAGTACAAGAGTGGAACACATTTGGAGTTAAGGTAAGGGTTTCTTCATCTCACTTCCATTTTCGTGAGATTTTCCATATTCACTAATAATACTTTTGTATGGTGTATGTATACTGACCATTGATTTCACATATCATGAATATATTTATCTTCATTGTAACACCAGAGATTTTATGAGAAATATTTTGTTTTTATGTATAATTTTATATAAAGGAATCTTTCACTACACACAACACTAGGAGAATTTGCAAATTTACATAAAACATAATTTTACTGCTTCGGTGATTGGAATATTGAAAATCCTAGAGAAATGGTTAATATCAAGGAGTAAAATGTGGTTCAATAAGATAAAAATAATTTTTGGTGAATAGAAACTTTTTACTTTTTTTTACTACGGTTAAAAGTAAATAGGGTAATTAAGGCTAAAAATGATATTATTATTACCCTAACACATGTACTAATTCTATTGGATAAGTTTAATTCGACCAAAAACAACATTATTAATTAAATATGACCATTTAGGTCCACTTGGATTAGATTAGGACATTTAATATTATTTCATTTAAAGAATAGTTAAAATAGCTAAAATCAAAGATTAATAACTAAACCATTTTTAATATAGGGTTATAAAATAGATAAAATCGACTATAAATTTTTATTAGAAAGATAAAAATATTTCCTAAATAATGGTATTTTATTTATAATTTTTAGACTTTAAATAATTTAATTTATTTATGACACAATGATGATGCAGTAATTACCGTATTAAGGAAAAATTTACATAATTGATATTATAAATACCCAAATAAATGTAATTTGAGACTTTTTAAGAATTAAACTAATTTTATAGGTTAATATGACATATTAGAATTTATTTAATTAACTTTCATTGAACTAATAATGCTGTTATAATTTTCACAAAAATCAATTACCAAATAGTGTCAAAATTGACATAAAATAGTTTTTAAAACAAATATTATATTATTAATTGTTATTTTATTCTTAAAAATATAAGGTTCTGCCAAATGAATTATATAAGGTTACATATATTAATAATGAACCACTTGGGGTTCGTTTGGATTGTTATAGTATGTTTATTAACCATATAGTGTAAGAAAACTAGAAGACACGGTAAAAGTTAAATTATTTATCTTAGAGTTAAATCTAAATGATAAGGTTAAAATAGTAACCTAAACTAGTATAAAATATATTGGTTGAAATGATTTAGATACATACCAAACTTATCTTTTAAATAAATCAATTTGGAGCTATTAAAAACCGAATATGACTTTATAATAAAATAATATTTTATGTTTTTTCTAAGGTGCCCCTCTCCTCCCATATAAAAGGGCACCTCCTCCCTCTCTTCCTCACACCACATTGAGCATTAATTCTCGGCCAAACCCTGAAAATTTAACTTCTCCACTTCCCTATAAACATTCCTGAGGTCCTGGTCTTCTTATAATACCATCTTTAGTGCCCTAAGAGGAGGTTAAGAAGAGGTGCTTCAAAGAAGAGGTAATGTCTGTTATCGATTCTTTCAACTTTATTTATTCTTCTACTTATTCTTCTTTAGTAGTTTCATTATGAAGTAATAAAATTCGTATCACTCATATATTGATATTTTATTATAAATATGAAACAACCCTATTTCACCTTCTATCCATCCTCCGAAAAAAGAAATCAACGCGCGTGCGTACATACTGAATATCGTCTCCACGCTGTGGTGTAATCTGTTTTCCACCACCACCTTACTTTGATAGGTATAATGGTGTAAATAATTACTTTATATGATTAATTTAAAGTTATATTGATTCTGAAATAGTATACATACACTTCAATACAATTCCACGGTCGTGGGAATGATATCATCGCTCGTGCGTATGTACGGCCTACCATCTCCACGATGTGATGCGACTTGTTCTACATGATCTTCATTGAATAATGATTATATAAATGAATTTAATGAATAAATATTATATATATTACACTAATACCATTCTGTAAATGAGGTATCTATAACCTAAAAATAAGAATAAGAATTTATTCGACAAAACACGCATAAGAACAAAAAGCAATAAACATCCCAATAACAAGTAACAATGAAATATTACTAATAAGAAGCTAGGAATATGACCATATATGATATCATAACTATGATTAAGATTCTGGAATAAGTAAATAACATTATTTAAATAATTATACATGAGTTTCAGACACGTACGAAGAAAATCGGACCTAAGGTAAGGGAAAATATCACAATCTCATTTTTATCTTAGATTGTTTATACTTCAAAATTTACTGGGGAATATTTATCATCCACATCCATGTTTCCTCAATATGTAATATTATTTCTATCCTCAACCAATTTTTTAAATCCAATTTTACCCATTGGTGAGTTTTTAGTAAAAGATATGAAAGGAATCTTTTGTCGTTTTTTTAGTACGAGGTATTTTTTGACTTTTCCGACCAAAGTACAAGAAGAATATTTTTTTAACTTATACGAAATGAATGGATTTTTATGATTTCATAGAAAATTATTTCCATGAAGATTCATTTACAAGTTTTCAAGTTTATTTTTAATCAACTTATTTAGTTTAATATTTTATGACATGTTAAGAAAGGAAAAATGTTTTTGAAGTAGAAAGGATATTTTCCTCAAGAATGAAGTTCAAGTGTTTTATCAAAATTATTTTCCATATAAGAAAATATAGGGTTCTATTTATATCCCTATTGTTACATTGATTTGATTATGACGTTATGGAATTATTTTTATGAAGTCCTTTATCTTATATTAATTGTTTTATGATGTCACGATGTTTAAGAATCCCATTTTTATTACATGGGTTATGCTATGATGTATGATTTATGATTTTGTGGCACACATAAGAATGGTTTCATTATGAGATGGGTGGGACCTATATCTCCCTCCAATGCATTGGGAAATGATTTATATCTCATGATATAGACATGGCTCGAACGGCAGGTTGATCTGGTTCAGTGATACATGACTGAAACTAGGAGTGAACTCACATCAGAAATGGAATTTTTCTGCTAAGATAGTCTTGGAAATGAGTCTTGACTACTAAGAAATGATTCTCTATGACTATGTGTGTATTCCAAAAAATTTCATGTTTTATGTTATGATTATTGGGATTAAATTTCACTAATATGATTTATCCCATGTTATGATATTATGATCTCTTTTGTAGGTTAAGATTTCCAAAATGTTATGTTCTAATGAATATTATGCGAATTATATTTCTTTTGTTTACCCTTACTGAGAATTTGAGCTTACCCTTTTGTATGTATTCTTTCCCCAGGTCAAGAATAAGATTATTCTGTAGGATATGCCAAAAGGGACTCTAGATGTGATGAAATAAACTAGAGACAATGTAGATGTTTTATGAACCAGTTGTTTATGTTTCCTAGTTTCTAAAGACACTATACCTATACGGTCCTTTCTTGGTTTTGTTATATGTTGTAATAAGTATGTTTAAATTCTGAAGTAATAACAATGTATGTAAATTATGGGTCGTTATAGTTGGTATCAAAAGAAAGGTATAGTCAACCTTTGGAAACTATGATGTGAAAGCCTTAGTAAAAACCCTAAGGATATTTCTAAGCATGGAACATAATATTAGTGTTTTAGAAATGTCCACGAACAATCTATGATAGGACCTTATGTGTGAAATTTTATTCTTGATTATGTGGTTTTCCTATTATAATTAGTATTTCTCACACTATTCTTATTTGTTTTAGTCAATGGCTAGAACCTGAAGGAACCGTGTTAATGCGGAATGCGATGGGCAATGAAATTATTGTCCCCCTGAGCAACCAAACATTATGGGATCTAGAATGAAAAATCTTGTATCTATGCTCACACAACTTTCTCAAGCTATGAATCATACAGGACTTCCAAACGAGCAAAGGAAGGAGAAACATTCTGTTGAATCCTTCATGAGGAAGCGTCCACCCTCATTCAGTGGGTCTACTAATCCATTAGTGGTTGAACAATAGATCAGTACCACTGAAAAGATATTTTCATTTCTTCAATGTTCTGAACATGATAAAGTCATCTTAGTAGTATATTGTTTGGAAGGTGAAGCTAATCAATGGTGGAATCTTATCTAGAATATAAAGCCAGGAGATGAAATTGAGTCCATGGAATGGGAAGAGTTCAAGAACTTATTTTTCAATAAGTACTTCCCTCGTATTATTCAAACAAATATGGATAAGGATTTTCTTGAACTAAATCAAAAGGATGATGAATCTTTTGGTACCTACGAAGCAAATTTTATAAGACTTGCAAGGTACGCTTCTGGGATTATTATCTAACCTGAGAGTAAGATTGATCGATTCTTTAGTGGCTTAAAACCAAGTCTTCGAAGGGATTTAGCCATAAGGGGCTTAAATAGCTATGAGTAAATCGTTTTATGTGCTCTCAAGGTTGAGATAGATATTGGAGTAACCCATCAGTCATATGCATTTCATAAGAAGAGGAAAATGGAATTCAAAGGAAAATCTAAAGATCACACTGAAAATAAGATGAATTTTCCCTTATGCTCAATGTGTGGAAAGAAACATGGAGGGAGTTATCATAAAGGGACAATTAAATGTTTCAAATGTGGAAAAGAAGGTCATCGGGCATTTGAATACTGCAATGATGGGAAGAATATGTCTAGTGATGCGAATACAGAAAAGGCTACGCAGAGTGCACCTCATACACTTCAATGATACAAGTTCAAGGAAATGGGGAAATATTATAATCAATTCCCTAATCCAAGGTTCGTTGATGATGATCGACTTCAACAAACTCTTAAGGCTAAAGACAAAGGAAAGTCACATGCAATTTCTATCAGTGATGTGGAGTACGATAACGAAGTGGTGAAAGGAACACTTACCATCCACTCTAAATTATCAAATGTTTTATTTGATTCTGGATCCACCCACTCTATTATTTCTGAAGAATTTTCTAAGGGTATCACCATATTACCTCAAAAATTAGATTTTGAGTTAGCTGTGACAACAACTAATGGCACAACAGTCGCATCAAAAGTTTATAATTCTTCTCCGATTGAAGTTTTTGGGAAAGTGATTCCTGAAAATCTTGTGATCCTTCCAATAGTGGAATTTTATGTGATTCTTAGCATGGATTGGCTTTCTTTATATAAAGCTCATATCAATTTCCAAAGAAGGGAAGCCACATTTCATATTCTATATCAATCTATGATCGTCTATCAATGCAAGGATGAACATAACCTTCTAGTGGAAATTTCTTCCATATTATGGGTCTTTATTCCACTAAATGAAGGTTATTTATCTCAAATGGTTGGTGAGAAACTCATGATTATGAATATTCCCATTGTACGGGAGTTCTATTATGTCTTTCCATAGGAATTTCCAGGTCTTCCACAAAAATTGTGAAGTTGAGTTTTCAATTGAACTCATACTGGGTGATTTACCTATGTCAAAGACACCATATAGAATGGCCCCAATTGAGTTCTAGGAATTGAAGAAGAAACTCTAAGAGAATCTTGATAAGGGATTCATATACCCTAGTGCGTCACCTTGGTGAGCACCTGTTATTTTTGTTAAGAAGAAAAATGGATCAATGAGACTCTGCATTGATTATCGATAACTTAACAAGATCACTATCAAGAACAAATATCTTATCCCATGCATTGATGACTTATTTGACCAACTATCCGGAGCTCAATAATTTTCCAATATTGATCTTTGTTCAGGGTATCATAAATTAAGGGTCAAAAGGGAGGATATACCAAATACATCTTTCTGTACAAGGTATGGACACTATGAATTTATAGTTATTCAATTTGGTTTTACTAATTCCCCTACGCTCTTCATGGATCTGATGAATATAGTATTTATAGTCTATCTTGATCAGTTTGTGGTAGTCTTTATAGATGATATTCTTGTCTATTCAAAGAGAAAGTAAAAACATGATAATCAGTTGAGAATTGTATTGAAGACCCTAAGAAAGAAGAAGCTTTATGCCAAATTTTCCAAGTGTGAATTTTGGCTTCAAAAAGTTTTATTTTTGGCTCACATAATCTCAAAAGAGGGGATACCTATGGATCCAGCAAAAATAGAGGTTATCAAAAGATGGTCAAGACCAACAACACTAACTGAGATCCGAAGTTTTCTTGGTTTGGCAGGATATTATCGACGTTTTGTGAAATATTTTTCATGATTATCTAATCCACTCACTAGGTTGACTCGAAAATGAGTTAAGTTCATTTGGACAGAGGAGCGTGAAGAGAATTTCAAGGAATTAAAAAGAAGGTTATCCAGTGCACCTGTGCTCACACTGCCTTGTAGTGGAGAAAGGTTTGTGATATATAGTGATGCATCCATGAAGGTATTGGGGTGTGTTCTCTTGCAAAATGATATGGTGATAGCTTATTCCTCATGGCAGTTTCAAATCCGTGAGCAAAATTACCCAACTCATGATTTGGAGTTAGCTGCGGTAATCTTTGCATTAAATATTTGGAGGAATTATCTTTATGGAGAAATGTGTGATATTTATACTGATCATAAAAGTTTAAATTATATTTTCACACGAAAGGAGCTGAATATGCGCCAAATAAGATGGTTGGAGCTGATTAAGGTTTACGACTGCTCAATTCATTATCACCCTGGGAAGGCAAACAAGGTGGCAGATGCATTAAGTCGACAAGACCATGCTAGCTTATCCATGATGAGGATCACAAAAGATCCAATATTTATGGATTTACAAAGGATGGATCTTGGAATTATAATGGAAGGGGAAAATCTTATCTTTATCAAATGAATGTTCAACCATCTATACATGTGAAGATTAAAGAGGCACAAAAAGAAGATGTAGAGTTACAAAAGAAAGTGAGAAATGTTCCTGAATTCAACCTTGATTTTGATGGGATAATAAGGTTCAAGAATCGGGTTTGTGTTCCTCCCATACTAGAATTAAAGAAGGAGCTACTGGATGAGGCTCATAGTTCTTAATTCTCCATTCATCCTAGAATCACGAATATGTATAGGGACCTGAAAGAGTACTTCTGGTGGGATGGCATGAAAAGATATGTTGTTGAATCCATCTCTTGATTCTTGGTTTGTCAGCAAGTTAAAGTTGAGAGACAAAAGTCTAAGGGGATGTTACAACCATTATTCATACCCAAATGGAAATGGGAAAACATCACTATGGACTTTGTCATTGGACTTCCTAAAACATCCAAAGATAGTAATGCTATCTGGTTTATAGTTGATCGTCTTAAAAAGTTGGCACACTTCATTGCTATTAGAGAGGATTTCTCTCTTGATCATATTTCCAGGATATATGTAAAGGAAGTAGTAATATTGCATGGAGTACCACTTTCCGTTATATCTGATTGGTATCCGAGGTTTACCTCGATGTTCTGGAGAAGTCTTCAGCATACTCTAGATACAAAGTTGAGTTTCAGCACTGCTTATCATCCTTAGACAGATGTCAGTCTGAGAGGACAATTCAAACTCTAAAAGATATGTTGAAAGCTTTCCCTATGTATTTAAGAGGTTGTTGGGATCAACACCTAACTTTGGGGGCATTTTCTTATAATAATAGATTTCAATCCAGTATTCAGATGGCTCCTTATGATGCTCTCTATGGAAAGAAATGCAGGAATCCAACTTGTTGGGATAAAGTTGGGGAAAGAAAGCTATTAGGACTTGATCTTGTTGATGAGATGGCAGAAAAGGTCTGATCTATTCAACAACACATAAGAGCATCTCAGAGTTGAAAAAAATGTTATACCGACAACCTAGGAAAAGACCTAGAATTTGAATTGGGTGATAAAGTGTTCTTAATAATATCTCCTTGGAAGAGAGTAATGAGATTTGGAAAGAAGAGAAAGTCGATCCCTAAGTATATCAGTCCTTCCGAATTACTGGATCGTGTTGGGAAGGTAGCTTACCGATTAGTGCTTCCACTGAATCTCTCTCAAGTTCACGATGTGTTCCATGTATCTCTCCTGAGACAGTAGATACCCGATCCTTCCCATGTACTCAGCTCAGAAGTTTTACCGCTGGAGAAATATATTTTTTTATGAAGAATAGCTGATAGAGATTTTGGATCATAGCGAAAAAGTCATATAGAACAAGACCACTCGCTTGGTGAAAGTTTTATGGAGGAACCACTAATTAGAAGAAGCTACATGGGAGGCTGAGGATATGATGAGAGAGAGGTATCCTCATCTATTTGTTACAAAGTGACGAATTTTGAGGGCGAAATTCATTTTAAGGGGGGTAGAATGTAACACCTGAGATTTTATGAGAAATATTTTGTTTTTATGTATAATGTTATATAAAGGAATCTTTCACTATACATAACACTAGGTTGGCTTGCTTTACACACAATCGGGACCTTCCTTGATACCGTGTGTTGTACGCAATACCGAGTTTCACTAAACAACGTTATGTTATTAAAATATTATATAAACTAGCCGTTATGAATAGTAATACCCAATTTTTTAAATTTTATAAATTTTATCTTTCAAAATGGACTTAATTTTTGGATTCAGAATATCAAAATTAACCTACAGTAAATTTTTGGTATTTTTCTGAAAACTTTCAATTTTTGATGAATAGTGAAAATACGGGGTTACTATTTAAAAACCAACTTTTATTTAAATAATTATTTATTTTATTTAAATTTATTTTAGGTCAATAATGATACATAATACCTATATAATTTCAATTTAATTCATTAGAGTCATTTTATAATAATTTTAGATATATAAAAGTTTTATTGAACTTTTCACCGTCTTTTACCCACCTCTTAGGAGAATTTGCAAATTTACATAAAACATAATTTTACCACTTCGGTGAGTGAAATTTAAAAAATCCGAGAGACACGGTTAATATCAAAGAGTAAAAGGTGGTTCAATAAGGAAAAAATAATTTTTGGTGAATAGTAACTTTTTACTTTTTTTACCACGGTTAAAAGTAAATCGGGCAATTAAGGGTAAAAATTAAATTATTATTACCCTAACACATATCCTAATTCTATTGGATAAGTTTAATTCGACCAAAAAAACCTTAGTAATAAAATATGATCATTTAGGTATACTTGAATTAGATTAGGACATTTAATATTATTTTATTTAAAGAAGAGCTAAAATAGTTAAAATCAAAGTTTAGTAACTCAATTTTTTTTAATATAGGGTTATAAATTAGATGAATTAGACTATAAATATTCATTAGAAAGATAAAAATATTTCCTACATAATGGTATTTTATTTATAATTTTTATACTTTAAATAATTTAATTTATTTATGACACAATGATGATGTAGTAATTACCTTATTAAAGAAATATTAACATAATTGATATTATAAATACCCAAATAAATGTAATTTGAGACTTTTTAAGAATTAAACTAATTTTATAGGTTAATATGACATATTAGTATCGATTTAAATACATTTTTCTGAACTAATAATTCTGTTTTAATTTTCACAAAAATCAGTTACCAAATAATGTCAAATTTGACATAAAATAGTTTTTAAAAAACATGTTATATTATAAATTGTTATCTTATTCCTAAAAATCTATGGTTTGGAAAAATGACTTAGATAAGGTTATATATATTAATAATGAACCACTTGGGGTTCATTTGGCTTGTTATAGTAAGTTTATTAACCATATAGTGTAAGAAAACTAGAAGACACGGTAAAAGTTAAATTATTTATCTTAGAGTTAAATCTAAATGATAAGGTTAAAATAGTAACCTAAACTAGTATAAAATATATTGTTTGAAATGATTTAGATACATACCAACCTTATCTTAGAAATAAATCAATTTGGAGCTATGAAAAACTGAATATGAATTTATAATAAAATAATATTTTAAGTTTTTCCTCAGGTTCCCCTCTCGTAACTTATAAAAGGGCACCTCCTCCCTCTCTTCCCCACACCACTTTGAGACTTCAAGCTCAGACAAACCCTGCCAATTTCTCTTCTCCACTTCCCTAGAAACATCCTAGAGGTCCTGGTCTTCTTTAAATCCCATCTTTAGTTCCATAAAAGGAGGTTAAGAAGAGGCGCTTCAAAGAAGAGGTAATGTCCATTACCGATTCATTCAACTTGATTTCTTCTTCTTTAGTTGTTTCATTATGAAGTAATAACATAAATATCACTCATATACTGATATGTTTTTATAAGTATGAAACAACCTTATTTTACCTTCTATCCATACTACGGAAAACAAAATCACCACACGTGCATACGTACGGAATACCGTCTCCATGCCATGGTGTAATCTGTTTTCCACCACTAACTTACTTGGATGGGTATAATCGTGTAAAGAAAAACTATATATGTTTATTTTAAAGTGATATTGATTCTAAAATAGTGTATATACACTTTAATACAATTCCACGATCATGGGAATGATATCATCGCTCGTGCGTACGTACGGCCTACCGTCTCCACGATGAGATGTGACTCGTTCTACATGATATTCATTGTATAATGATTAAATAAATGAATTGAATTAATAAATATGATATATATTATACTAATAACATTCTAGAAATGAGGTATATATAACCTTAAAAGATGAATAATAATTTATTCGACAAAACACGCATAAGAACAAAAAGCAATAAACACCCGAATTACAAGTAGCAATGAAATATTACTAATATGAGCTAAGAATATGACCATATATGATACCATAACAATGCATACGATTCTGTAATAAGTAAATAACATTATTTAAATCATTATGCAGGAGGTTCGGACACGTATGAAGCAAATCGGACCTAAGGTAAGGGAAAATCTCACAATCTCATTTTTATTCGATATTGTTTATACATCAAAATTTATTGGGGAATATTTATCATCCACATCCATGTTTCCTCGATATGTAATATTATTTCTATCCTCCAACAATTGTTTAAATCCAATTTTTCCCATTTGTGAGTTTTTTTTAAAAGATATGAAAGGAATATTTTGTCGTTTCTTTAGTACGAGATACTTTTTGACTTTTCCGGCCAAAGTACGAGAAGAATGTTTTTTTAACTTATACGGCGTGTATGGATTTTTATGATTTCATAGAACATTATTTCCATGAATATTTATTTACAAGTTTTAAAGTTTATTTTTAATCAAATTATTTATTTTAAAATTGTATGGCATGTTAACAAAGGAAAAATGTTTTTGAAGTAGAAAGGATATTTTCATCAAGAATGAAGTTCAAGTGTTTTATCAAAATTATTTTCCATATAAGAAAATATAGGTTTCTATTTCTATCCCTATTGTTAAATTGATTTGATTATGTTGTGATGTAATTATTTTTATGAATTCCTTTATCTTATATGAATTGTTTTAGGATGTAACGATGTTTAAGAATCCCATTTTTTATTACATGGGTTATGCTATGATGTATGATTTATGATTTTGTGGCACAAATAATAATGGTTTCATTATGAGATGGGTGGGACCTATATCTCCCTCCAATGCATTGGGTAATTATTTATATCTCATGAGATATACATGGATGGAACAACAGGTTAAACCGGTTCAATGATATAGGACTGAAACGAGGAGTGAACTCAGTTCAGAAATGCACTTTGTCCGCTAAGATAGTCTTAGAAAGGAGTCTTGACTACTAAGAAATGATTGTCTATGATTATGTGTGTATTCCTCAAAGTTTCATGTTTTATGTTGTGATTGTTGGGATTACATTTCACTACTATGATTTATCCCATGTTATGATATTATGATCTCTTTTGCAGGTTATGATTTCCAAAATGTTATATTCTTATGAATATGATGTGATTGATATTTCTTTTGTTTACCCTTACTAAGAATTTGAGCTCACCCTTTTGTATGTTTTCTTTCCCCAGGTCCGGAAGAAGATTATTAAGTAGGATATTCCAAAAGGGACTCTATATATGATGAAATAAACAGGAGACAATGTAGATGTTTTATGAACCAGTTGTTTATATTTCCTGGTTTCTAAAGACACTATACCTATACGGTCGTTTCTTGGTTTTGTTATATGTTGTAATAAGTATGCTTAAATTCTGAAGTAATAAAAATGTATGTAATGTATGGGTCGTTATATTCCTGATATTAAATCTATAATTTTTATATTATTAATTTATGGGGCATATGAATCATTTGATTACAAAGTGTAAGGGTTTTTTCACCCGAACTTCCACTTTCATGCGGGATACTTTCATTGTCTAATTACCTCGATGTAATTCTTATTTATTTTCATTTACTCATTATAGGTTATGTGTTAGTATCATATATATGTTTCAAAACCATAATACTTCCTTATTTTATGGATATTTACACGTTCTAAAAGGAACTTTCAAAATTTTTTCAAAACTACATACCCAATTCAAGGGAATTTCTCAAATTCTTACCTATTTTCAAAGGAACCCTATAACCTGTTTTTTGGAAACCATTATCATTATAAAATCAATCATTTTATTATGAAAATACTATCTTACTTAAATTTTGGTTTTATACAAATATTTTTCCAAAAGAACACTTCTTTTCAAAATAAAAGAGTACTTATCTCCAGAATTGCTTAATGATTTTATAAGAGTGTTTTCATCTAATTCAACACTCTTGTTGATTCCATGGTATTATTGGGTCTAATCATTTATGAGGTCATCTACCATATTTGATTTAATGGTTTATTACTAACTCTATTTTGATGATCAATCCTAAAACCATTCACCATATTACTCAGAATGGTTAGTATTTTATGTTTAATGATTGGGGAGAGATAGTTACATTTCATATGATAGTTTCAATATGAATGTATAAGTTGTTTATGTTTATCCCTGCTCATATGAGGAATGCATTGGACTTATTATGTGACGGGTGGGGCCCGCTATATCCCCTCGACGCATCGGTAGGTCTCATGAGACAACTAGATGAAGAATTGGCCAAGGCCTTTCCCAATGTGATATGGATTTTGGCCGAGGCCTTAATCACTAGACGTCTTGGACGAGGCCTTGAAAAAATATTTCAAAATGTCCAGTATTATGAATTCCAACATTATGAGTTCAACTATTGATATTTCACTTGGTTATTCGATTAGTAGAATACCATTTATTATGTTTTATTATGGCATTTTTTACTCAGCCCATATTCCTGCCATAATGTGTTCAAGTTTATTTATTAAAGGAATGTTTTTTCAATTATTCACCATGTCTAATGTTTATATTACCTTCCACTGTATTTCTTACTCTTACTGAGCGTTTCACCTCACCCCTTTATTATGTTTCATTTTCTCAAGGCAAGAAGAATTCTATGATGAATGACATGCTGAAATAACCTAGGAGTTATGGAAGTTTTCTAAGTAGTTTCCATGTAGTTTTTCATTTCAAGTTTTAATAATGAACTTATGTATTTATCTTGTTTCCAATAATACGAAACTACTTGGTCCTTCGGGATTCTTATTCCTTGTTTGTATGCCAACTTAATCAAATAAGTCACCGGCTCTGGGCAACTGGGGTCTGGTCCTTACATATACTGAGAGGGATCATGGCTTGACTAACCATGTACCAACCATGTGAAATCATACTACCTCGGGTTGCAAGATTTTATCTGATAGGGAACACGGTTTGGGAAAACTATGCGCAAACTGTGCATTATCTCATAAAATTAAAAACGATTAAATTTTCAACTTGAAGCAACCCCAATCGAAAACTAACCAAAGCTCAATTAAAAATACGGGTTTAGGAATGCCTTAAAATAATAACAAGATGTTAAAACTTGTATATATGTTACTTTATAAAAAATTAAAATGAGTGTATAGAATAAGAAATCATCTATAAAGATATAAATCTCATACCATAAATCAAGGATGGGGTGTGTTAGACTTTAATGAAATGTTTCATAAATTGAATTTATAATAATATAGTTAGTATAAAAAATTATTGGTGTATATGTGATGTGATCATTATTGATCAATTAGATCCCCCCGCTATTTGAATCCCACCTCATTTGGTATGGTATGAGGCATGTATTAATAAGTTATGGGTTTTAGAGAGGATAAAACTTATCTAAACTCAGGGTAAAACATTATCCATTCCATATAAATACGTACTATGTTTCTATTCATATTAGAATAAAAATATAAATAAAGAACTACATACCTTTTTGGTTGTTGAACCTAAATCCATCCAATCTATTCTACATGATCTTGATAGAGACAACTAAGAAGAAACATACAAAATCAATTATTAGAGGGTATCCATTAGCTAGATGATCCACCCAATTCATGGGAAGGATATCCTTCAAGCCTTGGTTTTATATAGCCTTCATTTTATATTATTGAATAAAAATTTGATTTAAATAGAGATTAAAGTTAAGAACTCTCATTGATAGGAATCAAAAATGGATAAAAACCTATAATCCTATTTATATATATATCCAAAAAGGCAACTTATATTTCAAAAAATTAATCTATATTGAGTGAAATGTTTCATAAATTTTTCATGAGAATTTTTTTTATAACTCTTGAATTTTTTTATGATAAACTATTTAATGTTTATTCAAACTCTACTAATTATCAACATATAATAACCTAAATTGATCATGATTACTTAGAGTGTTAAATAGTGTTTCTGTCACTCATTATCACTAACTACATACATTTCATTTCAAAACACTATGACATAGTGACCCTCATTATGACATGGTTCACACCATCATAGATCGTGATATGTTCCAGAACAACACATAGTGGTGTTTACATTAGCTCATACTTATTCAAATCTAAAACTTTCACTAAAGTCATATAGACTTAGAACACTTCCACATTATTCTACATCAAATATAACAATTTTTGAAACCATATCCAAAAATAATTTTGGATATATTCTAAAACTATTTTTTTGAAAATATATCATTAATTTTCTCTTCTTGTAACATAATATATAACAACTTTTAAAATTTTATACAAAAAAACTTTTAGATATCCTCTACAAACATTTGAGGTGTCTTTTAAATTTGTGAACAAACACTTTTTCATAAAATTGGACACTTATTCACCCAACTACAAAGTGTGACCCCATGAGAATTTTTAGCTTTGAAAATAATTTTCAATTCCTTAAATAATAATTATATTTATAGATTAGCCTCTAGAAATGTTCCAATGATAATCAAGATACAAAGGGATCTATTTTAAATTTTATAAAAACACGTATCTCCATAATTATACCCACCAACAAAACCCTATACAAGTTAAAAAAAATCTTATTATCATTTTATTCAAGATATCTAGTGACCATGGGACTCAGATTAAATCAATATCATATAGCTAACTCATACATTCTCAATTATCTCTGTATAGACTAAGCAAATTGATGAACATATATCATGTTATTCATCCAAGAGGATAATCACATCATGTAACACCCCATCCCAATTCACTCATTTTGAGTGGAGCGGTACATGAAATCATGCATTACTCCATGTATGAAAGATGTTTTTAACTAGTGATAAGGGATTAAATTATACATTGGGTGGACTATACCCTTGATTTAGAGTCAATTGTTATGATCCATGACCTTCTTGGAAATTGTAATGTTTATTCCTGACAGGGAAGAGCTGTAAATTCTAAAGAGGTGGACCGTTAAGGCCATTTGGGTAGGAAATTTAGAGATTGTTTTTCTACCTCTACATGTGTTGGGAGAGAATGGGGAGTAGATTGTTTTTATGCCTCTTAGGAAAAGATAGGTAAGGTGGGGAAGTGGGGATTTTGAAACTGCATTAAGAGAATGTGGGAGGAGAGGAGGGGAATGGTTTTGGCGCTGGAACAGAAACTGGGGAATCTCGGTTGTTAGCTTGGGTGGGAACTCTATTTGGGGAGTTTTTATCTGCTATTTTATTTGTTTCCTTTAATTTTTGTAATTCATATTCTTCCATTAATACAAATACCTCAGTTCTCAGTTTCTACCACATGGTCTGACCTTCCTTCCTCCATCATTGGACCTCTTTCTATCCTCTTGTTCTTCCTCCTCTCCAAAGGATGGAAACCCGTACAAAACCCCATGTTGATATCCTTGATCAATGAATCAAACAGGTTGAGACAACAATTTCTTATGTCTCCTCTACTGTCTGGAACATTTAAAACAAAATTCAAGAGCTTCGATTTGGCCAATATTGTTGGGACCAAGAAAGAGTCGTGCTAATGGAGTTCTGCACACTCATGCAGTGTCACATAGAAAAATAGCCACAGGATGATTCTCTTTGACTAATGGAGATCTCTAATACATCATGTACTACTGTTGAAATCCCTACCCTCCTGTTGATTCTTGGTCCTGATCTCATCTCTACTATTGCATTCCTCCCTTTTGATCCCTCCTCGGTCTCTAATCAGCTGGAGTTTCCTATCTTTGATGGTTTAGATCCTTAAGGGTGGCTTATCCAGGAAGAATAATATTTCTTTGTGCATCAAACTACACCATCACTATGGATCCAACTTGATAAAATCAATATGTATGGTTTCTCTATCCATTGGTTCATGATCATTATAAAGGTATATGTAAATTTCTCTTGGCAATTATTTAAATCCGAACTCATCAAACGTTTAAGTGGTCTTGAGATCTAGAATTCAAATTCAGAGTTAGCATCACTTCTGCAATAAGGCACGGTCCAGGAATTCATTTAAAATTTTTTAATATCTAGCCTTTTTCTTGTGCACGTGAACCTCATCCCAGTTGGTGAGGACTCGACAAGTGCATCAAAGAGTCCCGAGTTCAAAACTGGGTGGAGACATAATTTCTGGGTTGTTTAGTAGTACTATAGTAGGCATTATAGTGGGTACTATAGCAGACACTTTTTAGTACTATAGCATCTGGAACTATTCATCTGTTTGGGATTTTGGGCCACCTGTTTGGGCCTCGGGTCCTTTAAGGCCTTCAGAACACCAAAGGTATTTGGTCTAGTAAGGATTTTAGGCCACCTCAAGGCCTTTGGGACACCTCAAGGACTTCGGGATACCTCATGGCATTCGAGCCACCTCAAGAACTTAGGTCCATATGAAATTATGCTTAATGACCAGACAAGATCAACTAGGGGAAGACTCCATATGAGGATTCAGAGAAGTATCATTCACCAGAGAAGAAGATAACTGGATTTTTCATAATGATATTGTGTGCCATTGTCATCGGGAGCAGTCTTTTTATGCATGGGAAGCCTAGCCGAACAATCCATGTGAAGGTGGGGAGCTAAAATCCTGATAAAGAATCTAGGGGGGGAGTAGTTCCATGTAGTTATAGTCTGTATATTTCCCTAAGACCTACATGTCATGTAATATCTAATCCTACGGGCCATGTAAGGCTTCCCGATCATCCCTTGAAAGGGAGGATGTTAAAAATAAATAAAAAGAAGGCCTTTGGGCCATTCGGGCTCAGGCTAGCCTCTTTCTTACCCACATTCCCCAAACAACAATATCTTAGAAATTTTTTGCATGGGTTATAACCAAACTCTCATTCATGGGTGTGGATTCATGATCCCAATACCCATCTTCAAGAACTGCACCTAGCCCACCACATTGAACTATCTCTTCTCCACATAGACACTTCCAATAGTAATGGGGGAATTCCTCATGTTCCATCCACAACCCAAGATCCTACTCTTTGACAACCACCACCATGCTCATCTCCTCTAGTGGCCTTTGACTCTATCCTTCCACTCTCTCATTTCTCCAAGGGTGTTTCTAGCACCGTAGTGGACGTGTCATGCACTTCTGTTCCCTCTTAAACTCATGGTACCCACCTTTTAACATCATAAGAATGGGAGGAACACCATAAGAAGGTAATTTATTTTTTGTGTGCTCTCCCATACTCTCCCACTCATCATTTCATGGATCTTGAACTTCACAGTATTATTCTAAGTGATGGTGAAACTACTAATGATGATCTGGATCTCCCTATCAATGTAACCCCCCGCCATCTATGTCAGAGGATGTCGAATGCCAAGTAATTGGGATACATCACCCCTATTAGTACTATCTTCTTACTGGAATTACCAAAGGGGTTTGTCCTCTTTGATTATTGAAGCTACATGGGGGTTATCCTATCTTTCTCTTAATTGATAGTGGTCCCACCCGTATCTTGATTTCCACCTACTTAACCCATCTTATTGCATTAGACATCCAACATTTCCCCACAGCTCCGAATTAAATTAGGGAATATCCACCTATTCTAGACCTTGAGATTTTTTCAACACATATCCTTATGTGTTGGACACTACAATTTTACCATTGTTTCACATGTATTGGACATAGGAAACCTTGACATCATTCTTAGTATTGCTTGGTTGTGGACCTTGGGTGAAGTTTAGACCAACTGGCTCATCATACACATGAAGTTCTCTATAGGAGGACATCTCTAATACCTTCCTAGGTTATACCTACTTAGAGAACCCACCATATCCATATAGAATTGTGCAACACAACCCCGTGACATAGTGTTTTTCTGTCTCCTCCTATGTGGCCCGCCTGCTGTCACCTCCTTCTTGAAAAACACTTACACACTGCCATTAACTAGTTGTTTTCTCCATTTGAACCGCTTTTTAGATCCCCCTCTAATCTCCCTCCAATATGGCCATGGGATCATTCCATTCTCTTATACCCTGGCTAGGGTTCCATTGTGGTGTGGCCTTACTATTATTCACACTTGAAAAAAAAATGAAGTAGAATTACATATGGCAGACCTCTTTAGGAAAGTATTTATTCGCCTCAGTTATAATGCTTATTCTAGCACAGTTTTTTTGATAAAAAGAAAAAAAACATAGCATATGTGTATTGACTACCATGCTCTCAACAAGGACACAATTCTTGATAAATTTCACATTCATTTGGTAGAGGATATTCTGGATGAACTACATGGTGCTTCTTATTTCTCCAATATGGACCTCATGTATGTTTATCATAAAATCTGAATGTGGGAGGATAAAATTGAAAAAATATCTATCTACACCCATCCAGGCCATTATAAATATTTGGTGATGCCATTTTTCCTTAAAAATGTCACTTTGACTTTCCAAGCCACGATGAATGCCATTTTTTAACCCTTACTACACAAATATATGATAATATTTTGGTCTATAGTGAAGATTGGAAACACCATCAAGTCTACCATACTATTATCCTTCATGTGATTTAGGAAAATCACTTATTGTTGAACTGCCAAAAGTGCCACTTTTCCCATCAAGAAATTGAATAACTTAGCCATATCATTTCCATCCCTGGTTTTTCCATGGATCCGGAAAAAGTGCAGACCATTTTGGACTGGCCACGCCCTACAATATTTATGTGCGATGTAGAGATTCCTTGGCCTTACCGGGCATTACCAACATTTTATTAATGGATATGGAGTTATCTCCCAACCCCTTACATCCCTCACCAATAATGAGGGGTTCATCTAGACTTATAGAGCCCAAGAAGCCTTCATACAACTCCAGCACATTATGAACCAGGCCCTCGTCCTCTCCCTGCCAGATTTTTTTGCTACCTTTGAGCATGACTGTGATGCAAAGGGCATGGGCATTGGTGATGTTCTCATGAAAAACAACTTCTCTGTTGCATTATTCAGAAAATCATTATCCCCTACCAATATGATCAAGTCAACATACGAAAAGGATCTCATTGCTTTAGTGATGTCCATCCAACATTGGCGTCCTTACCTCTTGGGTCAACCTTTTGTTGTTTATTCTGATTAGCACAACATGAAATTTTGTCTCCAATAACATATTACCATAGCTGATCATCAATTTTATCTTGAAAAGTTATTGGGCTACCACTTTGAAATGAAATACAAACCTATCCTCCAAAACTTACAAGCTTAAGGCCTTGTCCCACTTCCATGATTCCCACTCTCTCAACCTTATTCAATCTGCCCCCTTTGGATGGATGTGTCAGCTATCCTGTAAGATGTTTCAACTACCCCCCCCCCCCCCTATAGAAAATAATCACTACTATACAGGGGGTAGACCCTCTTTTCTAGGATACACTTTTACATAGCATATCCTTTATTAAAAAGGCTGCCAATTTTTATCTGCAGTATTATCCTAGATACGTAAACTTTTGAAAGAATTTCATTCCTCTCCCTAGGATATCCATTCTAGGTTATACCATACTTATCAATGTCTAGAAAATACCATTTAATATAAAGTAACAAAGATTTTTATTTATAAATATGTCTGTGAATGCACAGTTTTCCAACAACAAAAATACTTCACTTTATCTCCAGCAAGCTTACTCCAACCACTGGAAATTATAGACCTTATATGGGATAACTTTTCCATGGATTTCATTACTAACCTTCCTAAATTAGGTGGTTTTGATTTCACTTTGTGTCAGTTGACCTCCACCCCGTGTATTCACATTTTCTCTTGTTAAATAACCCTTTTATGGACATCAAAGTCATTGATCTGTTTTTCCAAGAGGTTGTTCGCCACCATGTATTACCCTCTTCCATTGTTAACAATTGAGATCCAGTTTTCCTCATCCATTTTTCTTCCAAGATTCTCTATTTACATGGTACTAATATCTATTTTATGCTTGCCTACCATCCACAAATGGATGGACAAACAAAGGTTGTTAACCGTTGCCACAAAACATACCTCTGTTTCTTCAGCAATGAGAAACCCAAACATTGGTCTTTTTTGTTACCTTGGGAAGAATTATCCTATAATACTACCTGAAATTTGGAAATCCAAAAAATCCCTTTGATTTTTTCTATAACCACAAACCACCTTCCCTTCTCAGCTACCTAACCTCTGAAATTTGGGTGGCAGCCATGGAAACTGATTTGGCATACTGTGATGAGGCTTTGCTCAGCTGTGGCATCACATTCAATGTGCCCAAGACATTATGCTCCACCAGGTGGATAGGCACAAATGTCTGGAAAATTTTCTAGTTTGAACCCATGTCTATGTCAAGAATTTCCCTCACAAGAATAAATCCCTTTTCCGATGCATTACTCTAAAGTTGTCACCTCGATATTACGGTCATTTCATTGTCATCCAACGGACTAGTCTTGTAGCTTACCAAATCTCTTTACCACTGAAATCCCACATACATCCAGTTTTCTTTGTGTCCCAACTAAAGGAGGTTGTCCGGAACCATCCCACACCTGACTCCCTCCCTCCGGATTAGGATGGAGTTAACTCCCCTCACCCGAAGCCTCACAATGTTTTGTCTCCGCATCTCCATCTTTAAAATAATTCTTATCAACCTCAGTACTTAATTCTGTGGAAGGGTAAAATAGTTGAGGATGCTACTTGGGAGGATTAATTCATCCTCAAAAATTAGTTTCCCACAATCATTCTTGGGGACATGACTAATTCTAAATGGGTGGGAAGTGTTATGATTCATGACATTACTAGAAATTAGAAATCTTATTCCAGGGAGGGCAGAGCTGTACATTCTAAAGAGGGGGACATTAAATTCGTTTGGGTAGGAAATGGGATAATTTTTTTCTTCCTCCACGTGGGTTGGGAGAGAATGGGGAGTAGATATTTTGTTATACCACATAGGTATAGATAGGTAAGGTGGGGAATTGGGACTTGTAAAACTACTTTAAGAGAATGTGGGTAGAGTGGAGGGGGCAGTTTTGGTGATGGAGTAGCAGCTATGGAATCTCAGTTGTTAGCTTGGGTGGGAACTCTCTTGGGGGAGTTTGTATCTACTATTTTATTTTTTCAATTATTGTAATTCATCTTTTTCCATGAATATAACTACCTTATATTTCTGTTTTTACCAGTCAACCTAACATAACCACAGGTAAAATTAATAATAACGAATAATGGAATAGTATGGAATCATATCTATATGCCAAATATAAAAATCATAGAATAAGTAATATCAAATTAACCCCTATCCTTCATATATAAACAAACAGAATGATTCCCACATTAATTATATCAATACATGTGATAAATAAATAGAATAAAATAATACATAAGGCATGCTATAAAATATCCCGAAATATGTACTTGATTGATTATGTTCCCAACCAACTCCACCAACTCAATAGTCTAGTATATGGATTTTCTCTTTACCTTGATCCCTAATATTAGATTTTGCACACGCATCGGAGTTCCTATATAGGGTGTGAGTATAAAACATAGTATTACACCACTAATGGGTCTTTAATATAAGTGAGATAATATATGTGAGTGAAATCACTGCAAATGAATAAAAAAATAGAAAACAAGAATTCATCCCTATTATATCATCATGCACTTACTAGGCCACCCTAATTCCTTATCATACAAGAATTTGATGGTTCAAAAAGAAAGTTTCTCCCCATATTAAGGAACCATCACTGGCAACATAGGTATTAGAATCAAGGAAGTTATAACATAACTAACCTTCCATGTGATATAAACCTTAATTCTAATCAAATTCTCAATGGCTAAGTCTCATGTACTTTTTTCATCATAGGTAGCAATGATAAAGAGGGCATGGCATAGCTAACCACTCACTTGAGTCTAACCCACACCCTTATCAAGTTATGATCCCATGAATATCTCTATCTCAACTTGATGTACACCCAATTTTATAACCCTAAACTATTACACATACCTTATATGGTCTATCCAATTGTTATAACTCACCATTATATCAAATATCCACTAGGAGTTATCTCATTGTCTTCACCCTTTAATCATACCATCTCATCGCTTCAATTTTCCATTTTCATCTACAACCCTTATTGAGTTAGTGTGTTCACAACACGTGTCCATAACTCAAATATCATGACTTTTGTCCACCCAAATCATTTTTTCATTTTCATTAAACCACTTTTAGGGGAAAAGTGGGAACCCTCACAATATCTAATACACATTCCAGTGGGTAAACTGATCACAGGTTCAAAAATCAAAAACCAAAAACACATATTTCAGCGGTAAAGTGACCACAATTTCAAAATTCAAAAACCTAATAAGAAAACAAACAAAATAGAAAAGTAGCCAAAAAAGCCATGTTAACAGCACCCTGCAAATCAGGCGATCTTCCCAAGTAATCCTGCATCAAAAGAATTCATGACTAGACCACTACACCATTCACTGCTTCTCCATCATCACATACCGTCGTCACCAACACGTCGCCATTGTCCACCCTCGACGTTGTCAATACAATCGATCTAACAGGGTAAAAAAGCTCACCAAGATCACCTGAACCAACTAGCATCATCCAAAAGCTGCAAGGAGAAACGCCACCAAGAACCAAAAGGGAAGAATCCAATGCGAGACGTGCCTCTTAAAAACCGAAGGACGCTCGAACAACACATCCCAAAACATCCATGGAGACCTCTGCACCAGACCGACTGGGAAGGGAGCATTGGACTATGATGTCAGGGCAGAGTTGGCGGACAAAGGCGTCAGTGGAGGAAAACTCCTGCACATGAACTTTATCCCTTTCTTCAGATTCCACTGCTACCAACAAACCAGAATACAAAAGTCCAAATAAATGATACCTCCACGTAGAAGAATCCCAACATCACATCAAGCAACTCCAATCGAAAATCCTCACATCCAGAACGAAACCTTAAGAGACGATCAAAAAACCGAAAGCATCGGAGAGAAGAAACCCCACAAAAAAGAGAACCGAACAGGGGAGAGAAAATAAGAAAATGATGCCAATGAGGAGTAAGACCTAAGACCTCTACAGCCCCCTATAAAAAGGTGAAGGAGAGAACGAGACTGGAAGAAGAAAAGGGGGGCCAAGCGAAGCAAAGGGTGGAAATCCGAGAACAAAATAGAAATGTGGGGGATGAAGAAAACAAGACAGGGAACAGAGTACAAGGTCAGTGAAGTGAGGTGTGGTATTGTTGTCGAACAGGGGACCAGGAAACCCTAAGTGGAAGGGGGTGAAGCCGAAATGCTAAGAGCGCTAGGAGCAACGGGCGAATATGGGGCCATTTCCGTATACCTCAATTTTTTGTAACCACTAATAGGTTTAGGTAATTCCCTTTATACCTAATCTAACATGGAAAACAACCCTCTGTAAATCACCTACTAAAACCACTATTAGGGTCCACTAAAACTAGATATCCCATGATACATCTTCAAAATTCCCATTTAATTATTTATAACCAACATGGGCACTGCTATACCTTGATTAGAAATAACACAAGAAAACTATCACACGTATAATCTTAAAAGATATTTTAGACCTATATAAGTGTTATAACACGGTAAATAATCCATACCTCTAGACTTTATAACTCAACCCAAAAAAACCTATAATCCATTTCAAGATCTAACCACTAGAATCCAATTATATAAAAAAACACCTAAAATGATGTACTTCACATGTGGGATGAATAAATAGTTAATGTCACCATTAATAGATGGAAAGATAGGGTTAGGAACACTAAAAGATAACCAATGAAACCAAAGGAACTTTTAATGGGGATGAGATAAGGCTTGAAGGTTCTTTAAATGCTAAGAAGAATCTTCGGAGGAGCTTTATTCATGTTAGGGTAAGAGAATGAGAAGGATCATTTTATAATTTTTTCATTATTATAACTAATTTAAAAAATTATATAAAAATTATTAGTATGGGGAAATGTAATGTGACACATAGGGTTATGAAGCAATGTCCCAGTCCACGGGTCACATTGTTACATGGCCATATTGGTCAAGGTTAAATACCCATTTCTTGAGAAAATCCTAGAAACCATAGTATCCAATTATGGTATGACCCACATCTTCATGGTAAAACATTCTTATTATGGTGTAACCTCCTCCAATTTTAGAAATTTTATTCTTAATACCATGATTCCACTTATTGCAATGTGACCTTCCATAAGAATAAATTTTTCACACACCAAGTCCTACTCTTCAAATACTTATTCCTACCTCTCGTAACTCCTCCAATAATTAAAAATCATTCAAATACACATGGTTTGGAAAAAAAAATCAAACCACGCATTAAATTCAAGGGTTGTTACACATCGCATGACATTCATTGAGATAGATAAGCATAGAACATGCACCTAATCAAGATATAGCCATAGATATCATCATTCTATATCAATTGAGGGAACATATATTAAACTCTTCATATAAGAGGACAATTATCATATTGGTTAATCCTTAACTGATGACATGATCCGAAAATTACCTAACCACCTATGATTGACTCAAACTCGGTGATTTCATAATAATATATTCAAAGCATGTAATTTATCATGCCATTTATATTTTTATTCTAATTTATATATATTAAATATAAACTATTCACCTCTAACATACCAAAGAAATACTGTATGACACTCCATGTGTTATATTTTGTGGTTTATCCTCAACAAAAAAACTCATTTTGTGTCTTGTGATCATATTTTGTATAAATATATAAAACAACCCAAAGTATCGTTATCATTTTTTCAACAAACTAAAATAATCCCTGAAAAAAATTAGACAACTCAACGTCAGACCTTAAGAGGTCAATAATAATTGTACTTCACGTAATATATGAACTAAATGTGAATGATTCATAAATTTCAGTCTACCTTGTGTAGAAAATGATAGATTTTATATTATTAAACTCCTTTAATAATACTAAAAAACTATATATAAGTGATCATCTAATCAGATCCCATATGATAGACCACCAGAGAGGCCATATGTTTTCTTCACATATAGGGTTTTGTAAAACTCATTGTATATCTATGTAATTCTAGCCACATGTCTATATTACAATCAATAAAACCACCATATAAACTCAATTAATGTGTAATATATGTGAATATATTTTTGGAATAATGGAGATACTTAGTAATCATATCCTTGATGTTCAACTATTTTAGCATGGTATTCAAACGTCTTTAATTCACAACATCAAATGTTATGATGTTAACAAATAATGTTCTATAGTTAAAAATATTTCTATATTACTCATATTTATCTGGGAACTTTTACATTTAATAATTTATTTATGATCATTTTGGTAATAAAATTCAAATCGTTATATTAATATTATTTACCAACATACAGTAGACAATTTTAGGATATAAATAGACTTTCACTTGGAATATATTAGATTTAACCATTTATTTATTATACTTTGAACATATGCATGACCAAATATATTTCCATTAATCTCTTAAAACTATATTTTATCTAAAATTTCATGCCAAGATACACGAAATATATTTTTAGTAAATAACTATTGGTTCAGAGATAAGAGGTAAAAATATCCATGTGGGGATAAATTGGACTTTTAAAATGAATTGATGTATATAATGTTATATCATATAGTTGAAGTAAATACTGTGGAAATAAAAAATAAAAACATCCATAACAGGTTTTTATAGTGGTTTTGATCTAAATTCTCCTACTCAACTCTTCATGCCTCTCACAAACTGAGAGCGATGACACCCACTATAACTAATATAATAGAATAATACAATTTTTTTTCTAGATAGAGTCACAACCGGATTACAAATTCATTTCCCCCTTAGAGGCTTGAACCCAAAACAATCCTGCCTTTTTCTACATGAAGGCAGAACCTAAACATCCTGCATTCTTTCCTTGGAGGCACAACCCAATTCCAAACTTTTTATTGGGATTCAAAATATAAAATACTAACTATTAATTGATAGAATAAACCCTTAAAATAATGCTCACATAAAAAAGATATGAAGAAGTAAAACCATATAACCAAATGTATAGATTCATTGTTTGAGTGTTGAGGTAGTAGTGTGCTCTCACGTAGCAGAGGATCAAATAATTAAATTCCAATTGAGAACCGTACGTGATCATCAACATTTTTCCCTTGTATAGTTCAACAATATCATCATCCTCTGTTATTGATATGGATCTATAAAAATCTATATATTGGGTTCATCTATGCACAAAATATTCAACATTGGATGTCTATTGTATTGTATCCTTCCTAATAAAACATAATGTTTCTTTATTGAATATGCATGAAAAATAAACTCACATGGGTCACTTTGATAATATATAAAATTAAATTAATTTTGTACAACTATTATATGTTGTTTTAATTAATATAGTATTAATTAATAACTATATTCAATATTAAACTCCCTTGATAAATTACCATAAATAATGGGATGAATAATTTTCACATTCCAACCATATTTAATTTAGAGCTAGTGTTTTCTAAATAAATCAATGTTAAACTTCAACCCATGTGATAATAATTTAATAAAACAATTTAAAATATATTAATATAGCTTCTAAATAATTAATATGTAATTATTTAACAATTAAAATATTAATTATATGCATAATAATAATGAATCAAATGAAAAAAAATGAAATTTTATGAAAAACATAGAAGATATCATGATTTTACAACATCTTTTTGAAAATCACATATCTATGTAATCAAATACACATATGGGATTCACATAGTATATTTATGTAGGGGATTCACATATGAGAATCAATGTAGCTAAACCCATGTAATGATATTGACGTAACCTGTTATCACCTAGGAGATTCAAGAAATCTGTAGACAGTTAAACTTATAAAGTGTCAGATATAAAAACATATCATAAAAATAGAAAAATAATCTTTATCACTATTTAATTATAATTATATTTGTTTATTATGTTTTCAAATAATAAATAATCACCTTAATTTCACTTATACTTCTCAAGTTATCATCAGAATATAGTATAAACTTTATTTTGGAAAACTACAGAATACTAAATAAAAACATGAAATGACATAAATATAATTTTTTTAGTCCTAGAGATTGATTTGGACTTTGATTTATTCTAATTAAATGTATATAATTTTTTTATATTTCCAAAACAATAAGAATCACTTAATATAGAGTTATTTATCCCACATTATAGAAAAAATACATAAAATTATTATACTCACAATCTATACTCATGATATGTCCGACAGTATGTTCCACAGTAAATTCCATAGTAGGTTCCATGGTAGCTTCCATGATAGGTTCCAAGGTAAGTCCCATGTTATGTATATTTTTTCATACTGTAGGTTCCATAGTAGATACATTTTGTTCATGTAGTAGGTTCCATAGTCAGTTGACACAATCAAGTGACATGGTCTAGTGACATGGTCAGGGGCCACAGTCACTTAACATGGAAGGTTTCAGACTTTTCAAAATTTCCAATTTCCATACTTTTCCAAATTTTGGTTCCATAATAAGTAAAATGATATTTTAAGCTCCGTAATGAATATTCAGCCTAGGAAAACATCACGAGACTTGTAGTACTTGTTTTGAAATATCAAAACTGAAAAACTAAAACCATTTTAGGAAAATAAATGTTATGATAGGATCATGATTAACCATGATTTAATTAATACATAATTAGAATTAGTAAGACATTGGATGGAAATAAAACAAATAAATATTTTTAATTATCAAAACATATAGTAATTCAAGGAGCCACTCAATATTCTCACATTTTTTTATAATTATAAAACAAATTATGATTTTGAAAAATTATTCCCCTTTTTGAAATTATCCAAAAGATAATGTTTTCATAGAATAATTCTTTCTTTGGAATTAATACTCAAAATATTAATTACATTTAAATAAAAACATACATGAAAAACACATTGTATTACATAAATTTATTATGCATTCATATTTGAAAACATGTATCAAATATCCACAAAAAAACATTACATTTTCAAAACATTTATCATGAAACAACTATTAAATGAGTATAATTTTAAAAGTTTTTTTGTAAAAACTAATGAGAAACCCTTCAAAAAATAACATTTTATTCTAAATAAAATTTTATATAGTAAGTTAAAATTATCTTATATATATGATAAGTCTCAACATAATAATACGAAACATATATATATATACCTAAATTAAAAAAATAGTAATCTGAAAAAAATTATAGGTGTTACAGATTTCATGTAAATCTGAATATTTATGCACATAAACACACCCAACCTCCCCATAAATTCCTTCAATTTAAATTTAAATCTCCATCATATCAAGTTAAAACATGATTTTTTTACTTAGTAAATTCATAGAGCTTAGTAAATATATCGGGAAGTTGGTATTATATAGAAATAAATACCAGACTTATAATTTCTTTTTGAAAATAATCTCTAAGAAAATGAAATTTTACATCAATGTGATTTTTACATTCATTTTCTAAGGGATTTTTAGAAAGTTAAATTTCAGAATTATAATCATAAAATATAGTAATATTTTCAAAAACAAAACAGAAGTCACAAAGTGTATTTATAATCCCAAAAGATTCATCACAACATAACGCAGCAATAGTAAATTCTAATTTTTCTGTTGATAGAGAAATAGAATTTTGTTTCATTAAATCCTATGAAACTATATATTTACTATGAAAATGGAACATAACTGATGTTATCTTTCTATGTATCATGCATCCACCAATATTAGAATTAGAATAAATTGTTAAATAATTTTTTTAGAAGTATAAAAATAAAACATGATTCAAATAACCTTTATCATATTTAATTTTTCTTTTAACCGATTTAACGTGACATTCCTTAGGATCAAATTGATATCTAGCACACATGAAAATTGATAACATTAAATCAAACCAAGAAGTAGTTAAAGATAACAAATTCTCAATCATTCTTCTATATGTTTTAATATCAATATATTTTCTAGAATTATCCAAATCCAATATTCATATATTACACATGGTAGAATTTTCACTTCTAGATGATTCTAAACCAGATATCCTAACTAATACTTTAGATTAATTGGATTTATTTAAAAAAATACAATCATTTCATTATAAAATTTGAAAACCAGGTAATAATTTCAATTCAGACATCGTTATCATATCAAATTATGAGGTCATCAATTATGGAAATTCATTACAAGTATTTCCATTTGAAGATCCTAATATGATATCATCAACATAAATTTTTACAATCACAATATCATTATGAATTTTTTTAGTAAATAAATTATGATCATCCATTCCAATCTCAAAAATATTTTTTAAAATAAAACTAGTCCAAATTTAATACCAATCTTGATGATCATGCATCAAACCATGTAAATTCATAGATAAAAAACATGATCAGGTTTAATTTAATTTTCAAAACCTGGGGGATTTCTAACATATACTTCATCAAAAATATAACCAATATAAAAAGTGGTATTAAAATCCATTAGAAATTATTTGAAACCATGAAACTCATTATTTCTTAATTATATCATAAATTCTTCTAACCTTGAAACAGGTGAGAAATATTCTTCAAAATAAATTCCTTCCTCTTAAGGATATCCTTGTGTAACTAATATAGATTTATTCTAAACTATATTTCCATATTCATTAAGCTTTTTTCTAAAGATCCATTTTTTCTAATAATATGAGAATTAATTGGTGGTATAACTATAGACTACACATAATTTTTAATTAACTAATTTAATTAATCTTGAAAAACCAATACCAAATTTACATAACCTAAAGCTTCATCAATAATCTTTGCTAAATATGTGAAATAAAATCAGGATATGAAAGAATATTTATAAAAAATTTATATTTTCAAAATTTTATTCAATATTACCAAAAACGTTATCTTTGTGATTCTCTCTATGAGAATTCTATGATTTTTCATGATTAGGTTTATATTTGAGAATAAATATTATTCCCTTCAGGAAATGAATCATTATCATGGAGTTATTCTTCTTCAAAATTATTGTCTCTAAATTCTTCCTCAATTTTTTCAATATCATCAAATATTTTATGCAAAGTCTTTTCATCAAACATAACATGAATCAATTCTTCAACAACTATGGTTTATTATATTATACTCTTTTAGACATACAATTATTTTAATATCCTAAGAAAATTCTTTCATTATATATTTCATCAAATTTACATAAATTATCATTTGTATTAAGAATAAAAACTCTATATACAAAGACTCTAAAATAACCAATTTTAGGTTTTCTTCCTTTCCAAAACACATAAGGTGAATTTTTCTGTAGGACAGTTAAAATAATTTTATTAGTAATATAATAATAAGTATTAATAGCTTCTAAATAAAAATATTTAGGTAAGATATACTCATTTATCATGGTTATAGCCACTTCTTTTAGTGTTCTATTTTTCACCTTTACTACACCATTTTTTGGGGTGTCCTGGTGGATGAAATTTTTTGAAAATACTCATTTTCCTCACAAAAATGGATAAATATCATATTCTGGAATTCACCATCATGATCACTTTTAATTTATAAAATTAAATTACATTTATTATATTGATCCAATTTAACAAAAAGTAATAAATTTAGATAAAGTTTCATATTTAATGGTAAGAAATTAAACTCATGTATTCGTTATATAATCATAAATAATAATAAAAAGAATATATTTTACCACCAAAACAATAAGGTTTAATAAGACCAAATAAATCTAAATGAACATGATCAATAGGTCATATAGTTTTTTCTTCATTAACTAACATGAAAATTCCATTGTGTTGTTTACCTTTTAATCATTAATCACAAACAAAGGTGATTCCCTATTTCATTTTTAATAACTATAAAATATTTGGGTTCTTGGACAGCTTATGCATCAACATGAAATTAGAATATCTCGTACTGCTATGCAATAAAATTAAATCAGATTGTATATCATTTAAATATTTTACATTTAGATCATTTAACTTAGAAAAATTAATTGAATAAATGTTATCTTTTCTTTTTTCATAAAATGAAACATATTTATCCTTAAAAATAATTCATTTATTATTTTAAAATTTAACCAAAAAATATTCCATCACATGGTTGAGAAATTCTTATTAAATTATGTTTCAATACCTATATATATAGAAATTTTTATGTAATAAGTGTTTTATAAATTCTTACCATTCCAAAAAACCTTAACCTTTACATTGGAATTATCACTAAATATAACATTTCCTTCATAACATTGATTTAATGATAGAAAGTTTGTAATATCAATAGTCGTGTGTCTTGATCATCCATTGTACATGTACCAAATATTTTTCCTGATTATCCCCATAAATATTTACAATAAAAACATATTTAAGAAAGCTTTAGTACCATTAAAAATTTTAATTTGACTGGATTAGCATATGAATTTTGGGTAACCGAAACAAATTTCAAACCATTTTTAGGGAAAATTTAAAAGTTAATGACTTATAAATACAAGACATAATATGTCCAAGTGATTGGGTAAATCTTAAATAATACTCATTGGCATAATGACCTTTAAAATGCCATCTAAAACTAGTGGTAGTGGATGTACTTCCATTAGAACGTTTTACAAATAAGTCCTTATATATTTTAGGTAAAATATTATCATATTTGAGATTGGTTCCCCTTTTGTTTATTTAATTAACAATCATCATTTTATCAATTTTTTGTTTAACTTTAACAAAAATAAACATATTTTATATTAAAATTCCCACTTTATTTTTGAAAAGATCATTCTCCTTAAGAATGGGATCAAAATTTATTATTTCAAATTCATGATATTTTGATATGAAATAAACTTGTCTATTTAATTTTAACTCTTAAAATAAATCATTTTTTATATTTTCATGTGTAATTTTGAGATATGAATGAGAAGAATGTTTCACATCCTGGATACATTTCTTCATATTTTCACTCTCCTTAAGAACATCCATATATTTTCTATTAATATTCTTCTATAAAAGAGTTTATTTTTCAACTTTATATTCAATTATGTCAACATATTTTAGTAATTAATCAATTGTGAGGTCTTCATATTTAGAATTAGAATGTGAATAATTAGTAGATTCACTTTACTACATTTAATAATCCATTAATCACAAGTTTACCACAATTTTTTCCAAACCATCTTCTACATAAATACTTGAATCCTCTGTAAAACTCAATCTAGAATACATTTCCTTCTTTTATTTCATGAATTACTTACTTTTATTATTTTCCTTCTTCAGTCATATGAAATCAAGATTCATATACCCCCTTTTTCTACACTCGTGAAAATTATATCTTAAGAATTATTATAAATGAAATTATAGTTCTTTTTTCCCTTGTGGTAATCCTTCATATAGTCTTTTTGAGATCTCGTTGAGTATCTTCTATTATTCTATATCCTCTATATGAAACAAATGTTGTGTAATTACTATCAATAATCTATAAATCAGAATCAAAAGATTAATTTGATATATTTGATTTAATGTAAATTCCCTTTTTCATTGAATTATCTTCTTTAGTTTGATTTTTCAGTTTTAACTCATATTGTAATAATGATCTAATAATCTCATAAAGAGTGTATTACTTGAAATTATTACTTTCATATATAGCTAACTTTTTTGAATTTCACTTCATATTAAGTTATCTGAGAACACTATCAACACGAATAGAATTATCTAGAGTCTCACCCAAATAACATATACCATTTACAATAATAGTAAATCTATCGAACATTTGATTACCATTTTCATTATCACCCATTTTAAATTCTTCTTTAAAGTTCTGGCTGAATAATTAGACCGGTTCCCCCCTTATCTCAATGGTGTCTCCTAATTTTCTTGAGGATAATACCAACTTCTCTATAGAAGAGTTTATGCAATATAGTACTTCTAATATCTCGAATATCATCATTCAGGTCCTTGATAACTACCCTTTTTCTATCTCAGAGGATTTCCTTATTTGGGAACCTTCCCACAATGTCATTATTGATTCCAAAAGTTATTACAATCACAATATTTCCAACTCTGATGCAAACTTTTTCTGGTTGAATTCTTTCAATAAACTCTGTATTAAACCCTCGAGATTTACCAAGGTTTGGCGCATTGCTCATAATCGTGTTCCCACAGAAGTGTGTCTTCAATATTTTGGGGACCATATTTTCTCTATGTGTCCTTTTTGTCACCAACACATAGAAGATACTAACCATCTTTTTTTATCTTCTGATACTACTTCTGCACTTTGGAATTTTTTTTCTAACATCTTTGACGGCAGATGGTTACTCCATGACACTATTATCACTCAATTAAAAAGTTGTGTGGTTCTTGATACCTCTCAACAAATTAGAAACCTTTTCCTAAGTGTTTTTGAGGAAATTCTTCATGTGATATATTATGATAGAAATGCTATTATCCACAAAAATTTCTCATTTAATCTGAATTTTGATCGAATGCGTATCCTCGTTGTGATTAAAAATGCTACAATGACTCAAAAATCACATTGTGACAACTTCGTTGGAGACTTCAAGATTCTTCGTCGACTTCAGATTGGTGGGATTTACAAACAACTGTGACGTACTTTTGAGGTCTCCTGGAAAGCTACACTTCTAGGATGGATCAAAGTGAATGTTGACGGTGCCTCCATAGGAAACACAGGTCCTGTAGGTTGCAGGGCTATTTTTAGAGACCATCTTGGTCAATGTCATGGATGCTTCTTTGGTAGATGTGGCATCGCCTCATCGTTGGAGGCTGAGATGATGGGTGTGATTCACTCCATGAATTTGGCCAAGCAAAAGGGTTGATTCAATTTTTGGATTGAAAGTGATTCCACCACTGTCGTCCATGCTATTTGGGAGGGTATGGTACATCCCACATGGCCTTTGAATACCCGTTGGATGGGCTTCCTTTCTTTGCTTTAGGAGAACAACCAAATTGCCACTCATGCTTTTCATGAAGTGAACATGGTTCCAGATGGTCTTACTAACAAGGGAATCAACCCAGCCTTAACTTGGATGGATAACCTTCCTGTTGACCTTCTCCCTTTTTATGATAAATATTGTAATAAGATTCCTTATTTTAGACTCATGTAATTTGATTGTTTTTTTTAATAAATTGTGTCTCAAATTTTGTCTCAGGCACTACCTATTTAAAAAAAACATATGCAATTTTAGTTATAAAAATTTTATTAGAACCAGAAGGTTTAACTTGTGGAATTTTACAAATTTCATGTGCAATTTTACATACTGAAACATGACTATGAACATTAATATTTATTTTATATTATAATATACTCATCACCCTATAATTCAGAACATACTTTTCTGCATAATTTCGAAACAAATATTAAGGTTAACCTTCAGGCGGCTTGTATGTATTTTCAATGATCGTCCAATTATCAATGCTATGTTTCTTAAATAAAGCTACCATTAAATATTTCCAATATCAATAGTTAGTTCTATAAAATTGAGGTGTTCCTTGAGGTATCTATCCATCATTAGAACTAGTTACTGCCATATTAAATTAGATATTTTCCCCTTGACAATTAAGTTAAGAAATGGTTATCAAAAATAATATATATATATATATATATATATATAGGTCCTCCTATAATACCATTTTTTGGTTTATATTTAAGATGGAAAAATATCCAAGTGGGAGGAGAATTGGCCATTTAGAATTAATTAATAAATATAAAGTAATATTAGATAATTAAAGCAAATTCAATAAAAAAAGAGAACATAAGATATTATAGTGGTTTGGATCTAAATGATCCTTCTCCAATATTCACCCCTCTCATGAACTGATAGATATGATACCAAATATAAACAATATAATGGAATATTAAAATGAATTTTTACCACTTGGAGTCATAACCTGATTACAAAGAATTGTCCCCCAAGAGGGTTAAATCCAAAACAAACCTTTCTTTTTTCTACCTAGAGGCACAACCTAAACAGTTTTCCTTTTTCCCCTGGAGGCACAACTTAATGTATGACTTTTGATTGGGATTCACAACCTGAAATACTAAATTTTAAAGGGTAGTACAACCCATTATAAAAAACATATAGAAAAAGGATATAAATAACTAGAAACATAGTTCCATTTGTATATATTTAATTTTTAATTGTTAAGGTATTAGTGAACTCTCCTGCTACAAAGGATCAAACTGTAGAAGTCAAGTAGAGATCTAAAAGTGATCTTCAAAGTTTACTTCCCTTATACGGTTCAATAATTCCCTCAACCTCTTGTTATTGATCTAGATCTATTGAACTCCATATATTTATTTCAAATATGTAGAAAATATTCATTGTTATAGTTATGTTTCTTTTTATCATTCCAAATACAACATAGTGTTTCTATATTGAATTCACATGAAAAACATACTCACTTGCATCCATTCGATAATCTGTAAAATTGAATTTATTTTATACATTGATATCACATTAGTGTGATTGATACAATACTAATAAAAAAGTATAGTCAATATTAATCTCCCTTGGAGAATTCTCATAATGAATGTGAGACAAACTATTCGCATTCTGACCATATTTAATTTATAAATATCATTTTCCATGAAATAAATCTTAAACTTCAACACATGAGACAATAATTTAATAAAAACAATAATATCAATTCTCAGGGATTATAAATACTTGATAAATAGTTATAGAAAATATAAAACATTAATTATATCGATAATAAATGTGCATCAAATGTAAAAGTGAAATGTTATAAAAAATATAGTATATATCCAAAATTTACAACATCCAGTAGAAAATCACAAATCTATGTAATAAAAAAAAATTGGGATTCACTTAGGATATTTATGTATGAGATTCACATAGGCGAATCTGAACATCTGAATAAATGTAAGGACATTAATATACTGTGTTTTCACTTATGTGATTCTTTAAATTTATAGAGAACAGAACTTGTAATGTTTAAAACATAAAAATATACTGTAAAAATATAAAAATAATCTTTATCTCTAGTTCAATTATATTAGTATAATTTCATTATCCATTCATACAATCAAGAATAAAAATAATTTAACTTCTATAGCTCATGTTATAATTAGAATAAAGTAAAAAATTATCCTGGAAAACTACAGAATTCTAACTAAAAAATACAGTTACTTCAGTCTAGTTTGTGTGGTTATAGATATCGATTCAGAGTATTATTTATTATAATTAAATGAATATGATTTTTTACATTTCCAACACAATAATAATATCATAATTTTGAATTATGTAACCCATTTTATAAATATAATATAGAATATAATGTCACTCATATTCAGTACTCATGATAGATTCTATGGTAGGTTCAATGGTAGGTTTCCTAATGGTTTCATATTAGGTTCCATGGTAGGTGCATTTTTTCATACAGTTTGTTCTATGGTAGGTAAAAAAATTCATGCACTAGGTTCCACAGTCATGTGACATTATTAGGTGACAAAGTTAATTGATATGGATGATTCAAATGTTTTTTAAATTTTCAATTTTCAAACTTTTCCAAATTTTAGTTCTAGAATTAGTAAAATGAAATTTTAAGGTATAAAGTGACTTATTTAGCCTAGGAATACCTAATAAATATTTTAGTACATGTTATGAAATCTAAAAACTAAAAATCTAATGAAATTTAAGAAGACAAATATTATGACATGATCTTGATTAATCAAACATTAATTAATATATAGTTTAAATTATTAAAACATTGAAAAGAAATAAAATAAATAATACTTGGTAATTATAAAAACATAAAGTGGATCAAGGATCCAGTCAAAAATAAAATGTATTTCCATTAGTAAGAATGTTTTAAATATATATTATTATGTCAATATCATATATGGCATTCTATGTGTTTAATGAAATATTCTAAAATGAATATTTTATACTTCAAAATAATCCACTATCGAGTTGTGGGAACTCTTTCCCTTGTATTTTAACAAATTTCGGGGATAAAAACATTTATCCTAGATATAAATCATTTATATTTATCTTATTTTTAAATTTTTTATAAAATATGATGAATCATGATCCATATGTATCAAAAATATTGTCTCCTATTGTACATAAGAACTCTTTGTTTACAAATAACAATTCTTATCACATAAGAGAAATGAAATAAAGATACATATCTTTTTTTTATAATCATATAAGCGTTATATATTCATTTTCTTTAAAATATCCATAGTATTATTCTTTTGAAACTTTATTTTTATGAAAACAATAAGATTCCCAAAATGTTACCTTGATTTTAAACTCATGTATATTTATAACTTTTAAAAAATAAATAGTCGGTATAAAATACCTGTAAAATATAATTATTAATTTTATAACACCACTAGATGATGTGGATTCTCACATGAGTTTCATAAACTCCTTAATGTATTCTATGTAATTCACTAGGCCAAAAAACCATTTAATGTTTGTTTTTTTGGCTTTATGTGTTGGTTTAAACCGCTGCTAAATTATCCATGATTTTTTAGGAAACTTTCATAGATACCAATTTTTGGGATTATTTCTCAATGATTATTAAAAAACATGGTAAATTATTTCCTAAAAAGTATCTACTATTGGTTTTTATTGTTTAATTTGTTCTTTGTATTAAAATATTTTAATGAAAATTTAAATATATATTTATATTTATTTACTTATAAAGATAGTTATAAAAACTTTTGTTAATTATTTAGCAAGAGTTTTTAATTATTTAAAAAACAAATTTTAATTGGTTTGGGGGCTGACATACCCAAGCCCACCTCGCCAATGGCCCAGTCAGACCAAACCCACCACTAATGGCAACTTAAGACATGACCCAGTCAATCAAAGCATGTAGCCCAACCTAACCCAACCCATATTCTAAGGGAATTTTATTTTATATTAGAGACCACTGGGATTTGAACTCATAATATCTTCCTCATATTCAAACAACTTTATCACTTACCTAAGCTCATTATGTGTTTATTACACTAACATAAGAGTTAATATACTTATATCTATACATGAAAATTCCTAAAAATAAAATTATGTATATATAAAAATATAAATATATATAAATATATATTATTATACATAAATATATATATAGAGAGATATACACTCACAAAAATACAAATTAATATATATATTTATTTATTTATGTGAATTTATATAAATATATATTCATATTTATATATATACACACGTGTAAATATACCTAATTATATATAACTATATATACATATAAATATAAAAAAATATGTTTAAATTTACATAAATATATATATATACAGATATATTTATATTTATATATATATACACAGATATATTGATATAAATATAATTAAATAAATATAAATATAAAAACATATAATATATTTAAATATATATATATATATATATAAATATACATATATACATATAAATATATATAAACTTACATAAATATATATAAATACATGTATATATATAGCCACATGATATATATATATATATATATATATATATATATGTATACACATATACATTTATATAAATATACATAATTACTTTCCTGGAAGAAGAAGCCCCTATTACAGTATGTCCAAGATAAAAAGAGGAGAAAAAACAAGAAATTGTGAAAATAATGACAAAGGAACCCTTGATCTTTCCCTCAAATTTAAGATAATTGATATGAAGATCAAAATAGAATGGGTTTCTCAGGTATATTAGAAATCATTTCTTCATATGGAAGGCATTTCTTAACTTTAATTCTCTTTTTTCTTGATGAGGTCATCCCACCACATCCCATGGAGATGCTTGGATCAATATTTTCTAGAGAGTGTTCATGAGACCTCCATCTAGTAGTGTATATAAATACATATATGTATATGCACACACATATATATACACATATATATGTATATAAATATACATAAAACATATAAATTTATATAAATTTACATAAATGTATAAAAATGCATTCATATATATATAATTAAATATATATATCCGCATAATATACATAAATGTAAATACATATAAATTTATATAAATTAAAAAAATACATGTAAATATATATAAATATAAATAAATATAAATAAATAAATGTAAATATATATATATATAAATATTCATAAAATAATACAAATATATTAATAAATATGTATAAATTTATATAAATAAATATAAATACATATAAATTTAAATAAATATATATATAACTATATACATATTAATTGATATATTGGGTGCCCCATTTTCTCTGGTCCTTTAATTGGGCCAAATTAATAATCCAAAAGAACTTGTAGACACACTTTAGCCCAAATCAACCCGCTACTATGTCAGGTTGAAAGGAACATTGATGGTCTGGGACACACCGTCTTAAAAGGCCCCATGACGGTCCTTGTCACCCAACCATATTATAACCAATTAATAAGGGAAATATGGAGAACCCCTTTACCCCATATTTTGGGGACCATGTATTAGGTGAAGTGGAGAAATCCCCAATAACATCTGATCATAAGGAATTTGTGAATGGCCCTCCCAAGAATACCACATGGGTTCCCTATTCACTCATGTCCTTTAATTGGGATAAATAAATTGTTTAAAATACACTGGGGAGATTTCTTATCTTGAGTCAAACCGTATATGGGACATGTCTAAAGGCACCATGATGGTCCTGGAAACACATTCTTAAAATAAAACATTAAGGTTCTGATCATATGTCTGTAGTATGACCAATTAACAAGGGAGTGATGGAGAATTCCCAAACCCCCCATTTTGAGGACCAAGTATGAAGTGTGAAGGAGAAATTCCTCGACAACATCTGAGCATAAATAATTCATATCCATGCCTCCCAAGATTCCCATATGTGTGCATCATTTGCTTCAGTTCTCTAGTTAGGATAAAAAAATTTCTCAAAATGCCTTTCAATCAATCTTTTTCCTGAATCAACACACTACAAGGTTTTTTCTAAAGGTGCCATGATGATCTGGGATGAACAACCTAAAAAATGTACCAAAAATTTCCTTATCACACTTCTATGGTATAATCAATTAATAAGTAAAATATAGAAAACCTCTAGACCCCCCCCCATTTTAAGGGGAAATTACTAATGGTGGAGGATTAATCCATAACAACATCTAAGTGTAAGTAATTCACACCTAAGCCTCCCAAACATTGCACCAAGTTCCCTTTTAACTCAGGTCTTTTAATTAGGTTAAATAAATATCTTAAAATACCATTTACATGCTCTTTATATTGAATCAACCCACATCAAAGTCACATTAAAAGGCACCATGATGGTCATGGATACATGATATTGAATGGTTTCTTATCACATGACTATATTATAACCAATTAATTTGGGAAATATAGATAATGCTTGGAATCCGCGTTTTTAGGTCCAAGTTTCAAGTGTGTGGATAAAACCTGAAAAACATCTGAGTGCAATGAATTTATTCCCAGGACTCCCAAGATTTCCACATAGGTGATTCTTTCACTATATTCATTTAATTAGGATAAATAAATCACCCAAAACCATTTTTTGACACTTTTTAACCTAAATCAACCTATGACTATGCCATATAAAAAGGTACTATGATGGTCTTGGAAGAACAACCATAAAGGGAACCATGAATTTTTTTTGAATGACTTTTGTGTAACTAATTAATAATAAAAATATATAAAATCCCTAAAACTTAATTTCCAGTACCATGTGTGAATTGAATAGGATAAATACTTCAATGCATATAATTGTAAGGAATCTACACCCATGAATCTGAAGTTTCTCACCTGGGCACACCATTCACAAAGGTCCTTTAATGGGGCTAATGAAATTTCCCAAAACACTTTTCTGACACTTTTTAATCTGATTCAATCCACTAATAAGTTACATCTATCTAAGAAAACTAATATGTGTAAGCCCCAACCATATCATACTTTATCAATATATGGGATATAAATTCCATGGGCCTCCTACCTAGTGTACTCCCGAACCGTGTCCTCCTCAGTGATCTCAACCTTCCACCCAATGAATCAACCATAAACACCATCATCCTCATACTAAGACAAAAAGTCCCTCTTAAGTGAAGCATAAATACTATCAAACTATATAAAATTCCTTAATTTAATCATAGTTTTTCAGGTATTGCAATATTTGTTTGACCCAAAAAAATAGAGTGTGATCATCCTATACTAAATAGTATTTAATAATTAATAATTATTTAAAAATTAAAAAATAATTAATTTTTAATAATTAATTTAGTTTTTATGTAATAAAAAATAATTATAAATAATTAATAATTATCAATTAACAATTAATTACACTTTTAAATAATAAATATAAAATATTTATAAATAACACATAAAAAATAGAAAAAATTAAATGAAAAATAAAAAATATATTTATCGATAGTTTTAATTAAATCACCTCTACTTGGTGGGGGTTTCTTAAAACCACACCGTAAAATATTAAATTAAATATTTAGAGGTGATTTTGAAAACATCCGTAAATAAATAACTACTAGGTGACTTATTTACTATAGTGATTCTATCTAATTAAATTTTTACACATCCATTTAGAAATATCATTTAGGTTTTAGTGAACTAGTCTAATAATTGGATCATCCAATTTTATGCATTTGACTCAAAACATTACCCATTTATAGTTTTAACAGATTACGAGATACAAAACATCTCATACCTAGTTCTTCAATTCTAAATTTTTTGAAAAATCAAGTAAAATTTAATTAAAATAATTCTTATAATTGAAAAAAATATAATAATAGACACATAAATAATTCCCTATCCAGAACCATAATAGAGACATTCAGTCTCTCCAATTCATTAACACACTCAATCACATTGAATATATAACTGGAGACTAAAATTAATTTGGCCATTTTGAATTTAAATGATGATTTTGAAAATATCAAGTGAATCATTATAATGTTATCCTAAACATTACATCCACTTTTTTAATAACTTCAACTACAAGCTAATCATAAATGGGATTCATTAACATAATGAATTTCTCCACATTCTTAAGAATTAATCATAAGATTTTGTACTAGTAAAGATGTTTCTTCCATTAAGCTTCTCAGTTCCCAATATTTATCTCAAATTCATATTTTATGATGATTTTTCCATTTTATCATGATTATAAGATTTTATTAGATAAGTTACAATATTTACATTCATTTAATAAGAACTTTAATTAAATGTGCTCCCACTAAAATAATGGCACCCTTTTAAATTACATCATATCCATCAGTGGGAAGAGATCCATATTTCAAAAAATAATTGTTCTGTTTTAGTATTCCACACACCTCATAGTTTCATAGGCAGTTCACTATATAATTCATATCATATATAACTCTTGGATAGTTAAGTGGATAATGCTTTTCCTTATCCATCATAGGAGTAATGCCAACTACATTCTTCAGGTGTCTTAACTCTTAAGGTTTAATAGAAAAGTTTAACCCAAATAATATTCCAAAAATGATAATATAATCATATTAGTGTCACCCATAACTTTATATAGTTACATGTGTTTTCTATGGGCACCCAAGTTTATCATGAAATGCCTCGGTTGGATAATTGAGGTCTTAAAAACTGTCACATTGGAAGTAATATAAAACATAGTATTTTAAGGGGATTTATCATATTAAAATATTATCTCATTTATTTTCTTTACATATATTCATAATTTTAATTATTTAGTTTAGAATCCCTATTCTTCTCATCAAATAAATTTGTTCAATTCATATTGATGTATAAAAATTTATACAAGTCTTAGTTTATTTTGCTAATGTGAATTAAAAAACTACTATGTTTATACATATGAAAATTCATCTCATGTATATGTTAAATGAAACCATTTCATTTAATTTGTTAGAATCATATGAAATAAATAATCCCTATATGATCATGCATGGGGAAACGGTTATCCACCCCCAAATTTTCTAGATAGAGCGAAAGATCCAAAGACAGTGAGCAGTTTGACCTAAAGTCCCACTTACTCAAGGGAGGCTGAAATTCCATCATAATTACAACACCTAATATGTATAAAATATAATCAAACATTAAATTCAAGCTCATAAATCATCAAAAATATAAAATATTTTTAGTAAAAAATTAAATAAATAATAATACCTAGTATATAACTCCTTAAATACTTGTATAATAATATAAAGAATCAGTTTAATACTTTCAAACATAAATATAAATCAATTCGTAATATAAACAACTTTTTTTATGAATAAACTAAAAAATAAATTAAATAAATAAAGAATTCATAAATTTAAACTTGAGATATAAATTTATGAACAATTCATAAATAATGAAAATTATAAAAACTATATAATTTAATATGATCTATAGAAATTCCATAATATAAATAAGATGGGAAATTTCACATTTATTCTAATAGGAACTCTCTCATTTACTTATTTTATATAGAATTTAATATGAACTTTTTATAATCCAAAATATGAAATACTTTATGAAAAAATTTATAACAATATAAACATTTCATATATTACGTAAACAATTTACATAATTAACATATATCAAATTTAATTTTATTTAAACTTTTGATATAATCAATAAAACACATTTTTTATGGTTTAAAATTTTCCCAAATATTTCCTTGTAATATAAATATTTTATATTCTCATTTATAAGAAATTTATATATCAATATAAACACTTTCATATTTTTCCTCATTTTATAATTTATAAAATTATTTTAAATTATACACCATGTGGATACACATCAAAATCTTGATCACATCTACCAAAAATATTTTTTATAGTTTTAAGACACATCAAATTTGGTGTGGTCTCTCTAGGACTATGTTGTTACAGGTTTTTGAGAATTTTAAAAAAAATTATTTTATTTAAAACTCTACACACCATGTCAATTTGGTTATAGACCAATAAAAGGTGATTCCCCAAATGAAAACACTTTACATGGGATAACCATGGTAATTTTTTTCATCATCCAACCCATTTTAATCAATGAAAATATCATAACTGTGGTCATTTTGAACGGATCCAAGTTTTGTGGTAGAAATCAATCATTTAACGCCACAATCATTTTCCCTCTAAAACATAATGTAGTTCATCCTTTGTTAAAAGATAGACCGTGCTTGTTTGTTTTAGGCTAATTCATTTTTATACTCTAGTATAAACATACAAAACATATTGTTGATATCTTCCATGTTTTGGAAATCCTCAGGATGGAAATAAACCATGACAAAGGTATTAGTTAACATTTGCATGGTGATATTGAAATATGATGCTCTTTTTTTTATATAACTTATATATATCCAATTTTCCTAAACCATGATGTGTTATTGTGACTTTTTTAGTACATTACCATTTTTTATGACTTTTATGCCAGGTTTTAGTAAAAGTTAAATAAAAATGGCAATTTTAGAATCCCAAATAATCGTAGAATCTAGAATTATAATTTTTTTAGTTTCTTCATTTAATAAAAAACTCAATCCAAATGAGACAGAAAAGGATCTGATAATTTTGGTGGGTTTTTCATGGAATAAAAATTATACAAACACAATGTAAAAGATCATCCAAAATCAATAAATCTATATGGACTTTCTATCGGTAGTAGACTGAATATATAAATGAAAAATGAATTGTTTTTTATATATTAAAATTGAATCTATGAAAACTCATTCACATGATGTTAGAAATGATCACTAAGAAGAATTTTATAGCTTCCATCCTCCTAGGTTGACCATAGGTTGATGAATCTTATAATTATTTATAAACATATCATTTAATACGTGGTATTCTAAACCCTTTTGTATAAATTCTTGAACAAACAAGACAGCTCGAAAAATATTTATCTTAATGAGTTTCTGATAAAACACAACTAAAAATACATTAATAAATATTACATAATTTTAAATTTATATTCATTAAATATAAAAATTAATCACACCCCATTTTGGGATTTTTTATTTCTATGTTAATATTTTATTTTATTTTTTAATTTTCCAAAATCCCCCAATATTTTATGGGGAAATCAGTTTTTACTATCTCATTGTATTTTTATTATATCATGATTTATAGTGATTGGATTTTAATAAAAACTATTTCATATAAAATATAATAATTTTATCTAAATTTTATTCAACAATGTAAAATTCTAAATAAATCCTTATAATTTTTTTCATTTTGATCCAAACATGCGGTATACTTATAGTTTCAACAATAATATTCAGTTTATAGTGCTTCATAGTTTTATTTAGTTATTGTGTTATATCAAGATCTATATATATCAAATATTTCTTGTGACTTGTTCCTTTTCATAGCCAATAAATTTGTTTACATTTTATTGAACCAATAAGAATTCTAAACCTCTTGTTTACGTGCTTTAAAAACTCCCTAATTCAACAAAACAGTTCTAGAATTTTAGAATTTATATAATACTATTTCTTCTTTATTTCATTGATAAGTATTGATATATTACTCAGAATCAAACTTCATTTTTCTCATTGAAAAGATAATATATTTTTCTACATTTCATTCAACTAAATGAAATTCTGAAAAATCCATTTATAAAACTTATAATGGCCAATGTTATACAAGTTCGTCATGATTTTATTTTGCAGCTTTTATACTATGTTATTTATTGAATTTAGATGATATATCATGTTACGTATGTCAGATAAAATATTTATTTGATCCAATGTAAATATATTTATTTTTTTAATTTATGATAATAAGACCAACATCTAAATATTATGTTCTAAATGTTTAAAATTCAGTAAATTTTATTTTGACAAATTATTACATGAAATGATGATCCATTATTCATAATCCCCACCATGATTCTCCATGGGTATTCACATCAAACCATCTTCTCTCCCTTGGATCATCTGTTCAAGTGGAAGAACCCTCAAGAAATCATTTCACATGATGAATTCACTCATTCAGCTTCTACCATGCAGTGTCTACCATGAAATATCCCTCTTATTTATTGAAATGGTTCTCCTTGAAAGTGTACCATGAATTTCCTCATTTTTCTCATGTTTTATGAATCTATACATGTCCATGACTCCTTGAATTCTATCTCCTCCTACCAGTGGTGGTTCAACCCTGAGATTAGCATGACATCCACTACCGTAGATCATACTTTATACAATGTTGTCTTTTATCTGCACTAAACATAAATTCTGTCTAAAAAGGTAAACTTTATTAGCACTATCTTAAACAACTGATAAAGGGAAATAATTATCAGTTCTTTTCTTATCACTGATGAAAATATTAATTAAAAAATGTTATTAATATATATATAACTATCATATTTATATTAAAAATTAATGTCTATTTTTATAAATTAATTAAAAAAGGCATGTATATAATTAATATAAATATGATATATTAATATGTATATTTTAATAATTCTTACAATATGTATTGTTAAAATGTGATTATAGAAGGACAGGTCAGATAAATATTCTATAAGTGGAGAAGATGAGGCTTGCAGCATCATTGATTTCAAATTTCTTGTCTTTTACGAGTGGCACCTTCCGTTTCCCATATACACCTTCAATGGTATCAGAGGAGGTTGAAGAAGGATTAGTGTGATCCTATATTTATTTTGATTCGAATACCCTTGATCATCTATAAATGGTATCAAAGGGATGATTGAATTTGAGGTGAGGAAGAATATATCCATTGTATATGTGTCCACTACCAATTCCCATAACCACCTTCAGATATATCATAGGCAGGAACAAAGGTGAGATGAGTGGGCATAGATTTGTGGGTTGTGCTCTTAATACATCTATTGCACAGCCAAGAGGGGTCTATTATATCTCCTTCCAATCAGTTTTAGTGGCTAATTTAAGATGATTATGAATAGTTCTACTAAACCAAACTCATTGACATGAGATTTTTTCCCTCCCCTTTTTTTCAATCTCAATTTTCCAACAATACAAAAAATGGATCTACCTTTGACGTTGTATAAAATAAAATTCTATTTTTCTAAAATATCTATTTGACTTTTAGAAAGTGTATTCAATCCCATTTTTATTCCTTTTTTGTATCTTACAATATTCTTATCTCTTTTCCATTTTAAGGAAAAAAATATCACCACACTCCATCCATCTTTGCTCTCTTTTCCTTATTAGATTCAAAAAAAATTGAAATCTGTTTCCAAAAAAATAATTGCAATCTCCATTATCCAGAAAAAAATTCTAAATATTGAATTCAATTTCATTGATTATCCCTAAAAATTATTTCTAAACATCAATGATGATGACAGACACCCCCCACCTTCATATTTTTCCAGGAAGATGAATCAATTTTATACATCAAAATATACCAAATAAATGGAGTTGTTATCTATTTAAGACGCCTTCCCAAAAATCAACAAATAAAAGAAGTTTCTATCATATGCATATGTCTTCCTAAAAGTTGAGACCTGTGTCGGCATTGTATTTGAAGAACCATCCTCCGCTTGAGGCTTGATTCATCAAATCCTCATGTCGGTTCCCCTGATGAAGAAATGTGGTACCTCCATCCAATAGGTCTATGTCCCGATAAAGTCCCGCAGCAAGGGGGGACATCTCAAAAAACCCAAGAAAAAATATTCCATACAAAATAATCTGATTTTAGAATATGAATTAAAGCTAGAAGAATTCAGAATCAAATAAATAAAATCCATTTTGCTTCTTGGTGATGTTATTTTATTTTTTTTATCACCTCTACTGATCTTTTAATCTGTTGTCGCATGTGATTCTAAATTTACTATGGGTAATGACTATGGTGAAATCATTATACCTATTGGTTACCCACCTGAATGTGATGAAAATTTATGGGTTACAAGGAAAACAAGTTTAAGGGGTGTGTTGGATATTACACTCATTTCCTTGGATGATGCCTTCCTCTATTATTGTGATAGTGGTTTGTAGAATTCAATGATTAATGCTTGACATATTTGGAGGTGAAGGATTGGGCGGTACCTTACCCACCTAATTAATAAACTTTTTATTTCTTCTATTAATTTAATTTGGTTTTTTTGTGATGGTATTGGTATAAATATGTATGTCATTTGTGTTTTATTTCAATCTAAGAGACAATAAATAGAATCGTGTGTTCCTACTACTGCTATTTTTGTTCCCATAAAATTTATTAAGATCACCTACAATGATCTATATCTATGGGTGTTTGTGTTACTTCTTCATCGATCCTCCAAAAAAATTGTGTCAAATTATTCCATCCTGCTTCTAGAAATCTTGATCTCAATTGTGGGGCCCCATTGAGTAACCCGACTATGATGGCTTCAGCGGCCCTAGTGGGTGGCGTTTCCGGTTCCCACTCCTTCAAGGTTACTCTTTATGGGCCTTCTTCTCAAGTATTCTCACTTCTTCCTCCTTGCATCTCAAGAATAAATAGTACTTTAAGATGTTCGTTGAGGGTAGAAGTTTTTCCTTCCCTGGATCCCACTACAATAGAACTAGTTTAAATGGAATCTTTCCATTGTTGGACCCCGATGGTGAAGTTTGTCCGTGATCGTCTGCATATTGATTCTCTTCGGGCTTTTGTGGGATATTTGTGTCTTTCTCTTCAAGCAGTGATGTCATCCATCTCTAGGTATACCTTTCGAATCCAATACTTTTCCAGGGTGGAAATTTTTTTCTGGGTCTTGGGTGTCTCAGAAATGTGTATCATTGAGATTCTCTCTCTTCAGGTGGTCTTAGGATGTCTCATTGGGAAGAGACTCTAGTACGGTGGTTGTGTGGGAGAGGCTCTCGAATGTCCATGTTTTATTCTTCAACCCTTCCATTCTTCAGAGTGTGTAGAATCTCTAGGTGTATTCCTTCTTATAGATGGGAAACTCGAAGCTTTTAAGATACCTCATCATTACATATGTTCTTGGAAGTGGATCACTTCTCACCTCTCCCCTCTCGCGTCTTTATTCGAGATGGTAAAGGTTTCTATTGGTGTCAATGTGTTCAATTTTAGTTTTTTCCTCTCTCATTTTAGGTTTGTTGGATTCAGGTATATTTAGCATAGGTGTAAAGGTTCCTTGATGCTTCAAAATAGAAATTCCCCCTCAAATATGAGTCTCATGTTGCTTCCCCTTCCAAGGCGGAACCTTGTTATCCCCTTCATGTGGTATCTTCTTCTCCAAGTGATATTTCTCATGATTCTCATGATTTTATTTATTTTATCATGGTTAGAGATCAGTCTTATCAACTGCACGATTTCACATCCTCTCTTTTGGAAAGGGACCCATCTTCCCTGGTTTCGAGTGTTGCTTGTTATAGAGGACAAACATTTATCACTAAATTAGTCTCAACATTGAAGTAGGTTTCCCATGAAGTTGAGCCAGCTCGTCGGATTGTTCATAAAACAATAGTGGTCAAGCAACCAATTCTGTAAGGAGTTAGTCATGAGTCTGATAGGCAGGACTCGCTAGGTGGTTTTTATAAGGGATAAATCATTTCCCCGCTTCTACTAATGATCTCTCCTAACCATTTTGCAGTTATTTTGACTCCCAACTAAGCAGAGGTTAAACCATCCCCTTTGGATACATGATATCATTAACAGTTTCATACATCTCATCTTGTGGTAGGCTAGTATACCCATTCAAAGTCTAAAGAAACAGTTAGTTTTTCCAATGCAATTCAATCTTATTCTAAGTCACAGGGCCAAAAGTCCAAGACCCAAATTCTTTAATGATCAGCATCATCCAACAAAATGATAGTCTTAGGGACTCAGGGAAAGCATTCTATAAATTCTTATGATGTTAGGAAACATCGGGTGTCAATCCTAGATGTCTTTTAGCATAAGCAGAAAGAAGTCCAAATCAGGTGTTCTATAAGAAAACATAGTTCTACGTACTCGATGCATGTGCATCTCAATAATTGTAATGTTTGGATATTCTAGAATAAAAATGTAATTATTGAAATTATAGATGTCTCATTTCAACATATTACTGGTAAGGTGGATTTTGGAGAAGCTACATTTAGTTTCACTTTTGTTTTTCCAAAGTTTGATATGTCTGAGAGGTCGATGTTGCGGAAACAATTATCCAAATTTCATCTAGGGAATCTACCATTGTACAAGGGCATGGAATTAATTCCATTATAGTTTCATCGAAAAAAATAGGGAGTAATTCTCATAAATATCGATTCATGAATTCAAATATTTTCTATCTAAAAATTGTTTGATGTACATGGGGTTCTTGGGAGAACTATTCACTAAGTGAAAAAACCATAAAGGCAGAAAATGTATTTAGATCTGATAGATGCTTATGCAACGGGCAAGGTGTCAACTCCTATCCTCAGGATAGAGTGACACACCATCCTCAAGGAATTTCTTATTATGCCCCTCTTCTTTTCCAACTTAGAAGGGAATATATGAGGACTGGAACTCTTCATCTTCTTTAGATGCTAACTTTAGACAAAGGGTCTCTTATAGATGGTGAAGCATTTGTGGGACCAATAGACTAGAAGCAACACTTGGACCACACTTACTGATAGATTGAAGATATTACGGGATATTCTCTATGAGTTAAAAAACTAGACCCAACTATGATTCTTTCCCAAAATAACTGAAAAATGACATCAAAACGTTAGAAGTGAGACTACAACAATGATGAAATGATTATGTTTTTTCAGTCATGGAAGATAAAATAAATATTTTTTCAAAGAAATTGGCAGAGGTAGAAAGAATGAAAAGGGAGAAATAAAGAGTTCTTTGGATCAAGGAAGCGGATAGAAATATAGGTTTATTTCATGCTTGTATGAAAGACAAAAACTACATGATCTATCAATATAAAGATGGAGTATAATACCTTTACTAGAGACCTAGATGTGATAGAATGATAGAAGAAAAGCACTTTGAAAATATTTTTGTGAGTTAGCTCCTTCTAAGTGATTCTAGGAGTTTAAGGGAAGGGATAAATGTGAACTTCTAAAATAATATCACTAAGCAGTTCACCGCCATTGATCATAATGAAATGGAGGCCATCCCTGATGAAAAACAAATTAAGGATTTTGTGCATCATTTGAACCCTGAAATCACTCCAGATCCTAATGGTTTCTTGAGTATGTTTTACATGTTTTCAAGGGTTGTTATGAAAATTTTGTTCATTCACTACTACAAAAATGACCTTTAATAGTAGGAAAAATATCCTTTAAAAGCGCTAAAAGGCATTGTTAATCATAGCGATGATAAAGTGGGATCCCCTTTAGCAGAGATTTTCTAGCACCGATAAAGGGAAACCCACCTGTACTGTGTTTTTTATGTAACAACACACCCAGAAGAAACAAATCTATAATTTAAACACAACACATCTAGAATCAAACTGCAATCTAAACAAAACACCATAAGAAATCCTAAAATATACCTTTAATTGATATCATGACTACTAATCTGTCCTCCCATGGTATATACCAAAATAAACACTGCTATTTATATTTCAGACAAAATGTTTTATATAATTAAATTTACAATTTCCCAACAACAATTCTAAAACATTAATATTTCATCTTTTGAAATTTGTGATCCCCTCTCAAAAATCTCCACCCATGGTATCTGTTGCCCAAAAAATCATCACAATTCGAGAAAAAGATTCCACATTTATAAGAGACAAAAATTATGTTAGTAATACTATAAATAAATAACTCAAACATTAATATGAAAAAACACATTAATAAAATTTCAATATTTAATAAAAATGACACATTTGAAGTAATACTGATCACAATGTGTATCTTATTGCGGTGGATTTGATTCATATATGTTAAAAATGAGTTATGGATCGTTTTCCTAAAATGTTATGGCAATACGATTGTGTTTTCTCTATTTTGAGTATATCACTTGTTCTTTTACTAAAATTAATTTCAATTTTAAATAATGACACATTTGGAGTTATACCATCCACATCGTACATTGTATTTAGGTGAGGCTAATTTTAACACATCAAAAATATCTTATGGATCATTTCCCTAGAGTATAAAGACAATCCGAATATTTTTGCTCAGTTTTTAGTATATCTTTTGTGTTTTTTTACTAAAATGTAATTTCAAACTGGAAACACGCATTATGAGCCATAACGGTCACAAAATGAATCTATTTGGTGTGATACTACTTCATACATGTTAGAAATGTCTTATGAATCACAGTCCAAAATTATCGATACAGTCAGAGCTTCTTTTATTGGTTTTCAATTAGTGAAATGTTTTGAACTAAAATGTCAATTTCAAACTGATAAAAAAACACTGTTACTCATACCAGTCACATCGTACATCATATTGATGTGAGTTTTACTCTAACATGTCAAAAATGACTCATGGATCATTTAAATAAAGTATGAAAACAATCAAAATGTGTCTTCTCAATTTTTAGTTTGTCACTTGTTTTTTCTTAAATTAATGTCAATTTTAAATAAAAAGAGACAATTTGAGTAATACAGGATACACCATGCATCTTATTGAGGTGAAACTGGTACCTACATGTCACAAATCACTAATATATTGTTTTTGAAAAATATAAAAAACAATATGAATGTGTTTTTGTAGTTTTCAATATGTTACATGTTGTTTTTACTTAAATTAATGTCAATTTTAAATAAAAAGAGACATTTTCTGTCCTATCAGTCACATAGTGCATTTTATTAACATTTTTTTGACTCTTAAACATTAAAAATGACTCATGGATCATTGTTCTAATGTATCAAACCAATCCGAATACATTTTCTCAGTTTTAAGTATGTAACATATTTTTACACAAATTAATGTCATTTTAAAATGAAAAGAGACACTTTGAGTTATACCGGACACACCATGTGTCTAATTGAGTTATTTCTTATCCCTACACATCAAAAATAACTAATAGATCGTTTTCCTAAAATATAAAATCAATCCAAATGTGTTTTCTTGATTTTCAGTATGTCACTTATTGTTTTTACTCAAATTAATGTCAATTTTAAAAAAAATAGAGGCTTTTAATAATTTAGATCCCACCCTAAATTGGATTAAAGTTTGGTTCACTAATACATGTCAAAAAAACTGATAGATCATTCTTCTAAAATATCAAAACAATTCTAATGTTTTTTCTCAGTTTTTAGTATGTCACTTGTTTTTACTTAAATTGATGTCTGTTTTAAATAAAAAGACACTTTTAGTTATATAGACCACACTATGAATTGTATTGAGGTTTGGATGACCCCTAAATGAAAAAAAACACTAATAGACTATTTTCCTATAATATCAAAACAATCTGAATGAATTTTCTTAGTTTTCAGTATGGCAGCAGTTGCTTTTACTTAAATTAATGTCAATTTTAAATAAAAAGACACTTTTAGTCATATCGGTCCCCCTGTGCAACATATTGAGATGATATTGACTCCTACACATAAAAAATTACAAATTGACCATTGTAACAAATTATCAAAACAATATGGATGTCTTATCTAATTTTTGATTTGTCACTTGTTTTTACTTAAATTAATGTGAGTTCTAAATAAAAAGAGACACTTTCGGCTATAACGGTCACACCGTGAATCGTATAGAGGTGTGGCTGATCCCTACACATCAAAAATTACTAATATATTGTTGATCTAAAATATAAAAACAAAAATAATGTGTTTTATTGTTTTCAGTAAGTCATTTGTTGTTTTTTACTTAAATTAATTTCAATTTTAAATAAAAAGATACGGTTTTAGTCATACCGGTCTCACCGTGCATCCGATTGAGGTGAGGTTGACTCCTACACATCAAAAAGTACTCATGGATCATTTTCCAAAATTATCAAAAAAATAGGAATGTGTTTTCTCATTTTTCTTATGTCACTTGTTTTTACTTAAATTAATGTGAGTTTTAAATAAAAAGAGACACTTTTAGTTACAATGGTCACACTGTGCATGGTATTGAGGTGCGGATGATCCCAACACATCAAAAATCACTAATAGATCATTTTCCTAAAATATGAAAATAATATGAATACATTTTCTCGGTTTTCAGTATGTCACTTGTTGTTTTTACTTAAATTAATTTCAACTTTAAATAAAAAGAGACGATTTTAGTCATACCGGTCACACTGTGCATCGGATTGAGGTGTGGTTGACAATTACATGTCCCAAATGACTCATGGATCATTTTAACAAAGTATAAAAATAATATGAATGTGTTTTCTTGTTTTTTAGCATGTCACGTGTTTTAACTTAAATTGATTTCAGTTTTAAATAAAAAGAGACACTTTCTGTTATATTGGCCACACCATGTGTCATATTGAGGTGAAAATGATCCCTACCCATTAAAATCACTAATAAATATTTTTCATAAAATACTAAAACAATCAAAATGTGTTTTCTCAGTTTTCAATTGGTCACGTTTTGTTTTTACTTAAATTAAAGTCAATTTTATATAAAAAAATACTCTTTTGGTCATATTGGTCACATCGTGCATCATATTGAGGTGAAGTTGACTCCAACACATCACAAATGACTCATGTTTCATTTTCATAAATTATCCAAAAAATAAAAATGTGTGTGCTCATTTTTCAATATGTCGCTTTTTTTTACTTAAATTGATGTCATTTTAAAATAAAAAGAGATACTTTGAGTAATACTGGCCACACAGTTCTTCGTATTGAGTTGAGTATGATCCTTAAAAGTCAAAAATGACTTATAGAATGTTTTTTAGAGTATAAAAATAATCTAAATATGTTTTCTTGGTTTTTTTATATCATTTGTATTTTTTTACTAAAATGTCATTTCAAATTGGAAACATGTATTATGAGTCATAATGGTCGCACCATGCATTGGTTTAATGTGAGAATTCATTAACATGTCACAAATTACTTGTGAATCACCACACTAAAATATCAATATAATTATTTTTTTTTTTCATTGACTGATACATTTTGAACTAAAATGTCAATTTTTAATAGATAACGGACAATTTCAGTCATATCAGTCACACCGGGCATCAGATTAAGGTAAATTTGACTCTCACACATAAAAAATGACTCATGGATCATTTTACTATAGTATTAAAATAATAAAAATGCATTTTCATGGTTTTTAGTATGTCGCATTTTCTTTTTTCCCAATTTAATGTCTATTTAATATAAAAATACACACATAAAGTCATATTGTCCACATCGTGCATTATATTGAGGTTCGGTTGATTCATATATGTCAAAAATGACTCATGAATCATTGTCCTAAAATATCAAAATAATTCAAATGTGTTTTCTCAGTTTTTATTATGTCACTATTTTTTTACTAAAAGTAATGTCAATTTTAAATTAAAATAAACCTTGAGTGATACTGGGAACTTATTATTATTTCTCAATTTTGAGTAGTTCAGTTACTCGGATACCAACTATATTGACCCAAAAATTTCAAACATAGATATAACATCTTAGTTGATTAATATTCCTTACATAATATAATGATCTATACCGGAATAGGTTAGGTTTAGTGCTTTTGGAAACATGAAAACATAAACAACTGGTTCATAACAGTCTCTCATTATGTTATTCTTTAATAGAAACCTTCTTAGACATATCATTTCTAAAACAATTCTTAATAACCTAAGGATATGAAACATAATAAATGGTTTTCATAGATGCTCAATAAGTGTAAAAAAGGGAGATATCAATGATCATATAATGATAACATGAGCACAGAGATATGAGAAGGTGGTATTAACATTAGAAATTCATACCCTACATAACATAGATCTTAATCATGAACCATGGATCAAAGCATGGTTATTTAGAAGACAAGAATATTAAAGGATCAAATAGTATTATAAACCAAAAAAATTCACTTTGAGTCACATATTCATGCTATTTTTTTACATTCTTTCATTAGGAATTCTTCCAATTCGTTTCTGAGCACATCTATATCATCTTGTGAACATGAGTCTTTTCGACAGTCATAGTAGTACCAGAAAAATATAACTACACACGGTATTAATAAATATGATAAATTAAATAGTATTTATCTTCAAAAAATACCTCTTCAGGGATGATTGGTTGTTCATGTAATATGATCTCTCTCATAAATGTACAAGCATAATATCCGTAATCATTTCCATTGGTTTGTTTCAAACACTGCAGAAACATTGAGGAGAATAACTATATTTTTTATATGTGTTTTGATTGTGAAACATTCTTATATATACCCTGATATTTATCTAGTTATAGTACATTTCTTCATCCTTTTCCTTATCCCCTAGCCTAATTCCCTTTTTTAGATGATATTGATGCACTGCACTATCATAACAAAATCCTCATTAAAAGATAATATAAATTATATAACTTGATGTTTAGTTCTGAAGTGTTCGATGTAGTGTATTAAAATTTGACAAACACCATAATGTGTGGATGATTTTTTAGATATCTATACATTGAATCTATGAAATAAATATTTAGAGTATCCAAATTTACTACAATGAGCATCCAATGCTGCTTAAAAAAAAGGAATAATTATTGAAAAAATTGAAAATATATTTGATATGATTAAATTGTATAGTTTAACTCCTACATCGTAGGTATTAAATAGATTCTATCATCTGATATTTTTCTTTCGTTGATTTGATCAACCCTTTCACTATTTAAGTCTTCTTTTTGGCCTTTATTTTCCTTTATTCTCTAGAGGAGATGTGAGGACTAATGATTCAGAATTATCTTTCATGGGTAAATCCCTTAAAAAAAAATTTCATATATACACCTACAAAAAATATGTAATTTATTTATTCATAATTAACACAGTATCTTAGATTTTGGAAAATCAAATCATTAAAACATACCTCATGCTTACATTTACAACTGATTCACTCAGCCAATCATAGTCGAGGATTTTAGTTGCATTATCATGACCAATGAAGTATTGATCTTCCAATCTGTTCATTTTTTTTTAAATTCAATTAAGTGGTTGCAACTATCTTTTAACTTTGTATCCACGTGAGCCTTCGGTGATTGTAAATGTGGATATAGAATGGGTGGGGTGATGGTGCTTCAAGTATATCTTTTTTATCTATTGGTCGATCCTTTAGATGGTTGTGATATGGTCTTTAAATTCAACCTCTTCTATTTGTATTTCTATAATAACATTCATTGGTTCATAACTTTTTTTCAAAAATTGTTAAATATTTATCTTGAAAAGTAAATTGGAAATGAATCCACTTTATCGACTTGTTTTTTTACAATATTTATTTTTCATGTGATGAATATTCCAATAGATTTTTTGACTATATTAATATCATACTCATGAACTGGAATATGTAGCTTAGCAATCAGCTTGTGGGCTATGCTGATTGACACTCTCACATGCCATGTTGGAAGTGGTCTGGTTTCCAGCATGTCGTTTTAAATATTGAACAATGTAGCCCTCTACCCAAAGAAATTGGTGGGTTTTTCTAGATATAAATAACAATCATTATCACCTTGTACAATATCTATAAAAAATGTATCACTTTCTGTCTAATTCACAATTCATAGAGACATTTATTATAACATTTATTACCCCTTCTATGAAATCTTGTTGTGGGGAATGTCTAGACACATTGCTAGTGGGGGTGGGGCCGGATATCCATGTGGGGGTTATTCATGAGTTGCTTATTCTATTTTCCTCTCAAACATTAAATTTTCCATCATCTCTCTATGGTATTGGAATTTTCTTTCAATGGTAGATATTCTTTCTCTCATCTGCTTTATTAAGTCACTTTTATTTCCCTCTTTTTTCTCAAAATATGTTTGGGGCCCGCACCTCTGATGCTGTCATTCTATTCTGGCAACTTCAAGGCCACTGATAGTATATTTTCATCTAGTGTATTTGTTTCTGATTCTTGTTAAGTAATAGTGATTTAAAGAAAAAAAAATTATTATGTAATACTTACACATGTTTCCCATTCTTTTTGTCTGTTTTCATCAATAAGTATCTCCTCTTTATTTATATGTGCCTCCTTTTATAACACATGGTGTGGGATGGAAGTGGCTTTAGATTTCAAGTCATCAATCTACATATAAATAGATGAACAAAATTATGGTGTTCTTTCATGTCACATAAAAGTATTACGATCGATTTAAAATATATACCAATATTTTTCAAGTGAAGTGTACCCCATCCTTACTTTATGGTAAGGGTACACTAGTTTTTCTACTCATTCCTTATTTCCAATACTCAATTTCTGTTTCATAAATAAAAAATTGTCAATAAAAGTGATGAATAAATGTATCTTCAAACAATTTATTACTAGTCACAATGTACCTGAAAATGCTCATCTTCGCCATGTCTAGTAAACACATCCTGTGCTTCTTGGGTTATCAGGTGCGCATATATAACCAGTGGGTGTGGGTTTATTTTTCCTTTAGTATCATTACGATAATGTCCTGTTATAATTGTGTGAAATTCTCTACGAATCCTTCTAGAAAGCATTAATACATACTTCCTGTGGGATTTATCTACTATAAATTCACTATGCACTAGAGGATGAAGATTAATTCAATGTTTTTTCATTTTATTTTTTATTAAAACAAAAAATGATATCATAATATTACAGTAATATCTTCCCAAATTACTGTCTTCATCCTGATCACTACATTTTTCCATGAATCTACATCAATATTCATGTTTTTTCTAATGATGATTCTAATATAACTTCTAAAAATGGCCTTGTTGGGATTAACATGATGACCCCTCGCATTCCATCCCACCTCAAATTTGATGCATTCGAATTTGGACTTAATTATTTTTTCTAACACCGTTGAACTACAATGCTCCTTTTTCTTCATGTCAGTCCTTCATCACCTACCATTTCCCTATAATCAGCATCATCAATATGTTCCTATGGAGTGTTAGCATCAACATGTGCATATGGTCATTGAACCTCTACACTGGGAGTAATGACACGTAGGGAAATCTATTATTCCTTAGGAATGGGAGCACCAGAATGTGTAGATGGTTGGTAATCTCCACTAAGAGTAGCAGTAGGTTGACAGACCGGGTGTGCCTCATAATTCGAAGAATTGTAACTTGAAAAAGGTCTCTCCTCTATAATGTGAGAAGCAGTAGGTTGAGAGACCTTCTATTCCTCGGGAATGGGTGCACCATCACATGAAAAATTTTTCTCCTCTGCACTACGAATAGGAGTAGGTTGAGAGACCTATTATTCCTCGAAATATGGAGCATGAGAATGTGTGGAATTCATTGTCTATATAAGTGGTTTAACATTTAATTTAGAGTACATAAATTTAATAGAAAATATATTATAACATGTGGTAACAGGATTTATATTTCAAAAAATGTAACCTGGCTATCGAACTCAATTTTTCTTTTATAAAGTATGAAAGGATTTGACCCCTCTATAGATGATCCAAATCCCTTCATTGTAGTCTCCTTTGAAATAAAAAACGTAGTCTATATTAGGAACACTACCAAATTATTGTAACATCCCAAATAAAGGGTCATCATCAATTGAATTTTCATCTCACCCTTCAGTGGTTTTGGTTGACAACAGAACAATTGACCACATTAGGTTTGTAGGATCTAGAACATAAAATACTTGTACTACCTATGATGCCATTATAAATAGTTCATCTTTGTACCCTTCCATACTGAAATCAACTTTCACTAATCAAAATTAATCTATTTTAACACCACTTATGTTATCAGACCACTTTCATTTAAAAAACATCAATTGGAATTTTATATAATCTAACTCCCATATTTGTTTGGTGATACCAAAGTATAACATATTCACGTAAATTGGATTTTTGTCCTTAGTACCAGAAATATGCATCGCTCCAGCCACATGTGTTACTCCAATATTTTTCATGGCAATATATTCATATTTATTATTTGAATTGAATGTATAACCATTAATTACATAAACATTTTAATATAATACAGACACACTGGATCCTCTGGCTAGCCATCGAAGATGTTTTGAAATTGAATTTGTATTTTCATATGGATTCTTCAAAATATGGTCCTAAAACCATCATATAAACTATTGATTATGTGTATTTGATATCCATATTTCAGCCCATGATTGATTTAAATGCCTAAGAATTTTTTGTGTGTTTCAACATAGGGGGAATCCTCCAAACTGTTATGAAAAATGTAAAGGTGGGTCTTCTTCTAATCTATAATATTGATTGTGACAACATCTCTTCTAGAAATTCATTCACCTACAATCCACCCAGTGTGATGGGATTTCCCTAAAACAATATTTTTCACACCAGACATGTATTCGGTACAGAATTCAATAGATTCCTTAACAATATATCACTCCTTAATAAAACCCTCTAGCCAAATTCTATTTTTGACATACCCTTTCAAAATATTCATAAATAATTCAATGAGGTACATCAATCTATAGTGTACAGGACCACATAGTCGAATATCTATTACCAAGTGAATCCTCAAATGAACTATCATATCAAAAAAAATTGGTGGGAAGAACATTTCCAATTCACATAATATGACAGCGATTTCTATTTCCATACTCATCAATTTTGTCAAGTCTATAACTTTGATGCATATAGATTTTATGAAGAAATAGATCTTGGTTAATGTATGATGGCCATTCTTAGGAAAAATGAAATGTAAAGATATAGGAATTTGATCTGACACCAAAACATAGAAGTCATGTGATTTTAGACCCTTAAACATTAAATAGTTCATTAATATGATGGTCTTGGTATTCGATGAATACCCCTCTCGAACCATTACATCATTCAAGTAGTTGAAAAACTAATATCTCTCCAACTTGGAAAGAGTGTAAGCAGGTAAAGGAAGTGAATCTTGTTTTTACCCTTCATTGGTGCCAAATCATCTCGTATTCCCATGTTAGCCATGTCCAACCCATCCTTAATTCCATCCTTTATTTTATCGGGTACATTTAGCAACGTGATGATGAAACTATAACATACATTTTTTCAACATGTATTACATAAAGTAAGTGTTTAACGTACATAAAATTCCAGTATGGTAATTCAAAAAAAACTAATCTCTTTTTCAACTAGTTTTTGTAAGGTTTTTTAAAAATGTTTTACCAAAATAAATTTCCATATCTTTTACTTTCTCGAATAGTTTATCACCTGTTAGTAAAGATTATGATGTACGTTATTATGAACTTCCATTTAATGATGTCATCCAAGATCGGTACTTTTGTCATCAGGGTAGAAATCTATGATGTCCTAGAAACATGGTTTTAGATTAATGTTTCAACCAAATTTACTATATACCTTGTTTGCAAATGGGACACCCATGAGTTCCTTCAATGCTATAAACTAAAAAATTTCCATAATAAGGAAAGTAATTTATTTTACCATACAACATGGATCTCAATGTGAAATATTCCTTTCTATAAGCATCATACAACATACAACTTTGGTAAGAACCTGGTTCTTATTCTTGAGGTACGGGTTTCTTATTTTCCTTTTTCATTAAATGTTTTTGAGAAAATAATGAAAATGGGGAAAAATCCCAAATTTTGTGGGTACACACCATGTACTTTCCCACAATCCATGTTCTTTTGCAGTGTGGGAAGAGTACATAGGGCGTGTTGGTCTGCCGGTGATGAAGGGTGTAAAAACTGACTACACGCCATGTACTTAGTATTTGCATGCCGTGTAATCAGTCGGTAGGTCAATAGTAATGTGGTGGATGTAGCCACCAGTTGAGCGATAGTACACATAATGTACTCATATCAACATATGAATAGTGTGGTGGTGAAAAGTAGCCGCCAGAGAAACAGTTAAATGATGAAAAGTACACACATTGTACATGAGAGTACACACCATGTAGTTTGTTTTTTTGCTTAAAATAGGAAGTAGCCTCCTATTTCGACAAAAAAATCTTAGAACACTATAGGATCTCGGGAGAGGAGTTCAGACCTTGGGGGAGCTCTCGATTGCATGCCGGAACTTGGATTCTTCCGTTATCGATCTTGTTGGAACCGTGCGGTTAAGATCTTCCTTCTCATTTATCTATTCGTACCAATTATTTCCCGAGGGGATGTTATTTGAGGTTGAACATGTAGTTTTTATCTTATATCTATGCCATTCTCGGTTGTTTTGGGAGGCATCATTTGCATATATTGATCAGTGGAGATCAAGGTATGTGGTATGATGTTTAATTCCCACTGTCATGTTGTTTTTGTGTACCATTGTGCTACACGCCCATGATTTGGGTGTCGTATGGCTAAGAACTTGATTAATTAAATACCTAAAATTGGGTAGGTAATTTAATGAATATGTACAACTTCTATTTGGGATCATTGCTTGGATCAAGGGCCACCCCATGGGTGTGTTCCCATGTTTAGACGTTAGGTCAGGATACCCATGGGTATGCCATGATTTTGCATGCTTTGAGTTTTATTGGGAGAAAATTTATGTAATTGCTTGCTTATGTGTTGGGCTCGGCCCAGTTGCTTGTTTATCCTGAGAGCAGTGTTTCCCATGCCTGAGGGCAAGTGTTTTGTTTAGCCTGAGGGAATATTTTCTTATGCCTGTGGGAAATTTCTTCTGTTCCTGAGGGCATTATATCATACACCTGAGGGAAATATTCGTTCTTTCTATGGTCAATCACCGGCTGGTTTTGATTCTGATTACCCGAGGGTAAGGATTTTTCATGTTAGTGGATAGCATTTACTTTGTGTATTCACTGTGGTGATTTTTGTTGGTTATACTTGTCAAGCTAAAGCAAAAGCATCACATTTTTAAATGAATATAAAAATGGTAGTGAAACTGGTAGTGATATTTACTTTTGAGTGCTGCCTAGTTTATTTCATTTTATTTCTGCACACTGTTGTTGCACATTTTCACTGACAGTTGGGCATGGGCCTTTGGTGGTTGCCTACTAGGATTTATTTCTCACATCCTGTTTGTGTCATGTCTTCGGCCCAAATAGATTATATTGTTGTAGGTGTAGATAAGGGAAAGAGTCCTTATATAGATACTTGATTGTTGCATAGGAGTATGAGAGCATGAGACCGATCTTAGGCTTGCGATGCTGCTATGTTCTGGCTGCACTGCTTTATTTTTCTTTGCTGTATTTATCTCTTGTACTGTATTGGTTCGATTGTAGTGTATCCTATTTTGGATTCTTTCTTTGACTTTGGGAAATATTTCATCATTATATATGATTGTTGGTCTTTTCTTTATTTTCGTATTGTGCCCATTTCCGCATTGGTATTGTTTACTGCTTCCACATTTTTTATGTTGATATCTATTTCTGCTGTGTTACACTTTGAAAAATGAAGGCATATTTTCCCCACTATCAGACCTAGGCCCTTACTGCTAGTCGGCAGCCTCTGGCATTTGGAGAATGCGCTTGAGGTCATGTGACCAACCGGGTTCGGGGCACCCGTTGTGTGGCACCCGGATCTGAGACGTTACAAAGTGGTATCAGAGGGTTTCTTTTCTCTTGACTTACTATTTGGCGTATATATCCAAGGATAGAATAGAATAGGAACTTGGTAAAAAGTTGTGCCTCGTAGTAGCTAACGCATGTATAGGGAAAATCCAATTTACCTCGCATAACAATTTTTCTAATTTTTCAATTTTATAGTTGATTTGATTTTCACCATTGGGTGACGTACTGGTGGTGTGTTGTTTATATTTTTATACTTGGGATCTATTTAGTTGCAACCCAATGATATGAGGGTATGCCATCACATGCATCATTTAGGCACATGTTAGAATCACATGCCATGCAAAGTTTTCATGCCATGTTGGTGCATTATAAATTTCATGTTGTTATGATAGATATTGTGCTAGAAAATGCATGCTATTATGATAGATGCCTTGATAAAATACTTGCTATTTGATAGGGTATTATTATGTGAGATTATGTTAATGAATACTATACTTTGGTTTTTGAGAAGTATAGGCCCTCACCAATCGGAATTTGGTAGATCATCGACTTGTTTACTTTGTTATAACACATATAAGATTCCAAGCATGGGTTCACGGAAAGTATGGGCCCTCACAGATCAGAATTTGGCACCTAGGTATTCGTTTTAGTGTTATTTTGGGATCCAGAGTGGTTTCTAAGGCTTACTATCTGAAAAAACCCAGAATACACACCATGTAATGATGATTACACGCCATTTACTCTTCTGTTTGGGAACAAAAAGAAAATGAAAAAATTTCAGGTACACATTGTGTACCATAAGTACACGTTGTGTAGTCTCTAACCTTGTCATAGGCCATGTGGGAAAAGACATGGGATGGGGAAGTACTAGAGAGAACATGCCGTTTGATGATTGTACACAACATATTGTGTTGACCCTGTGTCTGCCATGTTACTAACAACACAGGTGGAGGAATTTGAACTGATACATGTCATTTCAATGACGTACACACTGTGTAGTTCAACTTGGGGATCTGGCCGTGTAACTAACAAACATGGGTCGATGTTACCTCTTCTTGGACACGTTGTGTACCTGTGGGGCACGCCGTGTATTCTTGACCAGTGAGAGACCATGTGGACTTGGCCATGTGACTGGGAAGATGGAGTGGTGTACACGCCGTGTACTAGTGTAACACGCCGTGTAGAGTCAGTCGAGTAGTCGACCGTGTCACTAACAACACAGGCAATTGGAATCTAAGCCGTACACATCGTGTCCATTTGGAACATGTCATGTAGTTTGAGCTATGTACCCGGCCTTATAATAGACAACACGGGTCCGTGAAGCTTGTCTAGTGCACATCGTGTAGACCTTATACACACCATGTAGCTGTGTTCAAAGGAGAGTCATGTGGCTAATCCATGTATAAGGACTCAGGAAGGGAAGAAAATTCATGTACACATCATGTGTATAGACAACACTCCATGTGCTTGGGGTGTTACACGGCCAGTTATGGAAGAGGTACATGCCCATGTGAAAGGCTTATGGGAACATGTCGTGTAGTTATTATACACATCGTGTAGTCTTGTTTTGTCAAACATGAATGTTTTCTTTCTCATGTTCCCTTCTTACAGTCCTTGTTTTCAGTCCTTGATGATCTTAATCTAAGGCGTGTGTTTGACACTGTAGATTCATTCCGGTGAGATGACCTAGAGTTGTTCTCCAAGATAGCATCAACAAGTTACTCCCAATATGGTAGGCCATGGGCTACCTATGGATACTCCAGTAGAGCCAGATGCGGTTCCAGATGTTATATTGGACACAGGCACAGATGAAATTTTTTGTGTAGGCTTCATGCGATTTATGCAGACCTTCCAGGGAGCACCGCCGGCAGCTACATCTATGGAAGAGCTGACACATATATTCCAGCAGCACCATCCACCTACATTTATAAGGTATGGCAGACCATAGGCTGCATATTCTTGGCTGGGTTCTATGCAGACTATTTTCGAGCATCTGGAGATGCCTCCTGGGTGGAGGGTGACGCTCACTAAATAAATGTTGTGTGATTTCGCCAAGAGGTGGTGGGATGTTACCACCCAGACCGAGCATCATCGGGACATGGCGTTGGAATATTTCCAGGTGGTCTTCTGTGACTTTTTCTTTCTGGATACGTAGAGGGCAGATCGGCCTTGAGAGTTTATGAATATGCAGCAGGGCACTATGTCAGTGATGGACTATTCTGTCTGCTTCACTGATCTACAATATTTTTCACCTATTCAAGTGGGTGATGAGATGCTGAGGGCTAAACGCTTTGATGATGGTCTTAGATATGACATCCGCACACTGGTGAACATTTTCAGGTTTCCTACAGTGCATGTTATTGTGAATCAGGAACTGATTACTGAGCGGAACCTACGAGAAGCTAGTGGTGCGGGCCAGGGTGGTTCGACACCAGTTTCTGGTACTATATCTACCGGTAAGAGGAAGATCCAGATAGACTTCTATCACAGTGGTAGTACTAGAAAGAATATTTCTTCTGGTGGCTAGGTCAGGTTCTATTACTGTGGTAGAGAGAGGCGCAAGAGACCTCAGTGTTCACGTGACCTAGTGAAGTGCCGAGCTTGTGGAAAGATGGGTCATCTTCACCATTTCTTCAGGGTGTTTTCATCATAGGATAGTGAGAAGGGTTATGTGCATACTTCTCGTGCGGGGGCAGGGCTAGTAGCGTCTTTCCAGTTAGGGAATTGGGATACATCGGGATGTACAGGCAGAGGTTGTGGTCGTGGCCATGGTATCCAGACACTAGGATCTCATAGATAGCAGGGCGGGTTAGCTTAGGGTAGCCAGGCTATGTCATAGGGCCGCAGCACTAAGCAGGCATATGAAGTGCAACAGACCCAACAAGAGCAGGATCCTAGACCATTCACTGTCAGAGGGACTATTCTAGTTTCTTCTATTTTTATTCAGTAATTTTTTATGTGGGCACTACACATAGATTTATATCTATTCTCGTTGTAGAGAGCCTTGGGATTTGTGTTTCTTCTTCTGATTTTATGACGCTAGATATCCAGTTGGGGACTAGAACGTCTGGTATGCATTAGTGCAGGGTGTTCCCCCTAGAAATTGGTGGGTGTCACTTTATATGGGACCTCTATGTCTTAGAGATGACTGGATATAACGTCATTATCAGGATGGACTGGTTGGTACCCTTTAGAGCCTTTGTAGATTTCTATCATCGTAGGGTGAGGTTCACATCACCAGAGAGTGGAGAGTTTCTATACAAGGGTGAATGGGATGTCCAAGCGAGCTGAGCTGGACCCGATCATCGTGGGCGAGGTGGATTTCTCTATTGATCTTGTTCTAGAAGAATCACCAGTGTCCATTACTCCTTATAGGATGGCTACACCAGAATTGCAGGAGCTCAAAAGGAAGTTAGAGGAGTTGCAAGCAAAGGGTTTCATTCGACCCAGTACTTCTCCTTGGGTTTCGCCTGTCCTGTTTGCTAAGAAGGCAGACGGTACCCTTAAACTTTGTGTGGGTTATCAGAAGCTGTACTAGTTGACGGTTAAGAACTAATATACCTTTCTAAGGATTTATGATTTTTTGATCAACATTGATGACCACGAGTGTTCTCAAAGACTGACTTGAGATTCAGATATCATCAGTTTCTTGTTAGACCATCGGACATACCGCTCACATCTTTTAGGAGCAGATATGGTCTATACGAGTACATGGTTATGTCATTCGGACTCACGAACGTGCCAACAGTTTTCATGGCTCATATGAATCATGTGTTCCACCCTTATCTGGATTCTTTTGTGGTAGTCTTTTTGGATGATATCTTGGTGTACTATCACACTCGAAAAGACCATGCTAACTATCTTGAGATCATTCTGAGTACACTAAGAGAGTATCATGTTTATGCTAAGCTCCCAAAGTGCCACTTTTGGATGGACCAGATACAATTCCTGGGTCATATCATCTCATAGACAGGAGATGTGGTGGACCTAGAGAAAGTGAGAGCAGTAGTTTCTTGGGAGTAGCCTAAGAACGTTTTTGAAATATGGAGTTTCTTGGTTCTGTCAAGTTACTACAGGTGATTTATACTGGACTTCTCCCTCATAGTAGTGTTGTTGATGGGTTTGACAAAGAAGGGTGTGAATTTCATTTTGTCAGAAGCTTATGAGATAGCCTTTCAGGAGCTGAAGGGAAGGTTGACATCAGCACCAGTACTAATACTTCCAGAGTAAGAGAAAAACTATACAGTTTACTGTGATGCGTTAGGTATTGGGCTGGGAGAAATGTTGATGCAGTGTGACCGAGTAGTTGCGTACAAGTCTTGGCAGTTGAGGCCACATGAGAGGAATTACCCGACACATGATCTCGAGTTGGGAGCTATTGTTCATGCATTACGCTATTGGAGACATTATCTCTTGGGAGAGTATTTTTTAGTGTTTACGGACCACAAAAGTCTCAAATACATCTTTACCCAGCGTGACCTATGTTTGAGACAGTGAAGGTGGGTTGAATACCTTCAATCGTTTTACTTTGAGCTTGCCTATACACCTGTTAAGGGTAACGTTATTGCTGATGCATGGAGTAGGAGGACCCAGATACCTGCAGTGCAGGAAGCCCGTGGTGAGTGACAGCATATGGATTTGTTCTCTGAGATGCATTTAGAAGGTCATCATAGTAAGGGGCAAGATTCTCTCTCATACTTAGCTATGACTTCTACTCTCCTATATTGATTAAGGATGAGACAACTATCAGATTCAGAAGGCATAGTTCTACGGTAGTTGGTGGCAAGTGAGGACCCTACTATTGGTTGGGTGATATGCGATGACCAGGTATTGTGTATCCATGGAAGAGTGTGGGTTCCAGGGGATATATGTGAGTGGTTGTTGTGAGAGTTTCATGCTTCCACTTGGGCAGTTCATCTTGGAGTCACCAAGATGTACCGGGACTTGAGACGTCAGTATTGGTAGTTGGGTATGAAACAAGAAGTAGTTGGTTTTATTGCGAGAAGTTCCACCTGTCAGCAGGTGAAGGCGGAGCATCAGACGCCAGCCAGACTGTTACAACAGTTACCCATTCCTAATTGGAAATAAGATGATGTCACAATGGACTTCGTGTCCGAGTTTCCGAGGTCACCTCGAGGAAATGATGCCTTATGGTTTGTTCTGTACAGACATATGAAGGTAGTTCACTTTTTTCCGATCAAGGAGACCTTTGGCATTGACGAGCTTAGAAAGTTGTATATCTGAGAAGTAGTACGCCTTCATTGGGTCCCTCATTCTATTGTTTCAGATAGGGATTCCCATTTTACATCTCGTTTTTGGCAGTGCTTTCAGAGGTCACTGGGTACACAGGTGCTTCTGAGCACAGCTTACCACCCTCATACTGATGTCCAGTCAGAGTGTATGATACAGGTGCTAGAGGACATGTTGCGTGCATTCTTCCTAGACTTTTGGGGCTCTTGGGAGAAGCACATACCCCTGGTTGAGTTTTACTATAATAATATTTTTGAGGAAACTATTGAGATGGCACCTTACGAGGATTTATATGGTAGGCGATGCCGATCACCCTAGTGCTGGTTGGAGGCAGGTGAGGTAGCTTTATTGGGGCCACGTCTCATGAAGGAGGCATCAGAGCAGGTCCAGATGATTCAGAAGTGGATGGCTACTACACAGTCTTGTCAGAAATCTTATGTTGATCGCCGCAGATGACCCTTGGAGTTTGTGGCCGGGGATCAGGTTTTCTTGCGTGTTTCACCGAGGTTGGGACACAGGCGGATCAGGAGATAGGGTAAAATTTCTCCATGGTAAGTGGGGCCGTTTGAGATTCTAGAGAGAGTCCATCCAGTTTCCTATCGGTTGCAGTTACCACAGAGGTACTGGGACATGCATGATGTCTTCCATGTATCTCAGCTACGCCGTTATCACTCAGAACCATCTCTCTTTTTTCACCCCAAAGAGGTTGAGATTCAGGTCGATGCATACTTTGAAGAGCATCCGGTTTGTATTGTTGATAGGAGCACAAAGGTTCTCTGAGGCTAGTCAGTCCCTCTCGTATGGGTGTTATGGGCAGCATGGCTGACTGTAGGACAAAACCTGGGAGTGGGAGACCGACGTACGTGCTCAGTGGCTAGAGTTGTTCTGAGCTTTATCTTCACCACCCTTAGAAGGGAAATTCCGGGACGAATTGCTTTAATGGGGGAATTTTGTAAGAACCTAGTTCTTATTCTTGAGGTATGGGTTACTTCTTTTCCTTTTTCCTTAAGTGTTTTTGGGAAAATAAGGAAAACGGGGAAAATCCCAAATTTTGTGGGTACACGCCGTGTACTTTTACACACGCCGTGTACTTTGTCTGTGTGGGAAGAGTACACAGGGCATGTAGGACTTCCGGTGATGAAGGGTTTAAAACTGACTACTAGCCATGTACTTAGTATTTACACACCGTGTAATCAGTCGGTAGGTGAACAATAAGGTGGTGGAAGTAGCCGCTAGCTGAGTGATAGTACACGTAATGTTTTCCGAAATACACGATGTGTACTCATGTCGACAAATGAACAGTGTGGCGGTGAAAAATATCCACTAGAGGAACAGTTAAATGATGATAAGTGCGTGTCGTATACTTGAGAGTAAACGTCGTGTAGTTTGTTTTTTTCGCTTAAAATGGGCAGTATCATCCTCTTTCGATAGAGGAATCCTAGAATTCCAAAGGAGCTCGATAGAGGTGGTTGGAACTTGGAGTAGCTATCGATCACATGTCGAAACATGGATTCTTCCACCGTCGATATTGTTAGAACTGCACAGGTAAGAGCTTTCTTCTCCTTGATCCATTATTACCAATTATTTTCAAAGGGAAGTTATTTGAAGTTGAATGTGTAGTTGTTTATCTCATATATATGCCATTCTTGGTTGTTTTTGGAGGCGTCGTTCGCGTATATCGATCAGCGGAGATTGAGGTAGGTGGTATGATTTTTAATTCCAACTGTCGTGTCATTTTTGTGTACCATTGTGCTACGCACCCATGATTGGGGTGCTGTATGGCGGAGTCCTTGATTAATTGAATACCTAGAATTTTGTAGCTATTTTAATGAATATGTACAACTACTGTTTGGGATCATTTCTTAGATCCAAGGCTACCCCGTGGGTGCGTTCCCTTGTTTAGCCATTTGGCTAGGATACATGTGGGTATCCCATGATTTAGAATCCTTTGAGTTTTCTTGAGAGAAAATGTATATAATTTCTTTCTTATGTGTTGGGCTCAGCCTAGTTGCTTGTTTAGACTAAAGGTAGTGTTTCCCATGCCTGAGGGAAAGTGTTTTGTTTAGCCTGTGGGAAACTTTTCTTATGCATGTGTGCAGTTTCTTCCGTGCCTGAGGGAATTATCCCATATGCCTGAGGGAAATATTCATTTTGTCTGTGGGAAATCACCTACGAGTTTTTATTTTGATTACCTGAGGGTAAGGATTTTGCATGTCTATGGACAATGTTTACTTTCTTTATTCACTGTGGTGATTTTCTTTGGTTATACCTGTCAAGATAAAGCATAGGCTTAGCATTGTTAAATGAATATTAAAATGGGAATTAAACTGGTATTCATAGTTACTTTTGAGTACTGCCAAGTTTACTGCATTTTATTACTGCACACTACTATTGAACATTTTTACTAACAGTTGGGCATGGGCCTTTTGTGGTTGCCTACTGGGATTTATTTCTCACACCCTATTTGGGTCATGTCTTCGGCCCAACCAGATTATATTGTTGCAGGTGTAGATAAGGGAAAGAGTCCCTATACAGGTACTTGATTGTTTTAGAGGAGTAGGAGAGCATGGGACCGAGCTTAGGCTTGCGATGCTGCTGAGTTCTTATTGCACTGATTTATTTTGCTTTGCTATATTTGTCCCTTGTACTGTATTGGATAGATTGTAGTGTATCCTGTTTTGGCTACTTTCTTAGACTTAGGGACATATTGCATCATTATATATGATTGTTGTTATTTTCTTTATTTTTGTATTATTCAAATTTTAGCATTGGTATTGGTTATTGCTTCTTCATTTTGTATGTTGATGTCTATTTCCGCTTCATTACACCTTGACAAATGACGGCATAGTTTTCCCACTATCAGACCTAGGCCCTCGCTGCTAGTCAGTAGCCTCTGGCATTTTGGGAAATTCGCTTGAGGTTATGTGACCAACCGGGTTCGGGACACCCGTTGTGTAGCACCTGGATCCGGGACATTAAAACTTGAATCCCAAAATAATTTCAAATATTCAATAAATGGATCCAAATAAACATCAATATCATTACTCGATTGTTTTGGTCATGATATAAGCATAGAGAGCATGGTGTGTTTTCATTTCATGCATAACCAAAGTGGAAAGTTATAATTTACCAACATAACCAGCCATGTGTTGTGATTGATGCATTGAAAAACAAAAGGATTCACTCCATCTGTAAATAACACAAGTCAAAGGATTATAATCTTATTTCCAAAATCCGAATACTCGTGATCAATTCTCTTCCACTAAGAAGAGTCTTCCGAGTGACGTAGTTTCCCATATTCATTTCAAATTTATGTGTGCCACACCAATTTATCTACAATGTCCTCACTTCCATATAGGCTCTTAAACCTTGAAATGTTTTGAAAGTACCATAAAAATTTCATAGGATAAAATTCATCTTTCTTGTATCGAGAATAACCACACTTTTGGAATTATCTATGTGATTTATGGTCCTTGAAAAATAGTATACAGTCATTTAGGTAGGTGTGTATTCTTTTAGATATCATACCCATCGATCATAGCATTCATTTAGTGTTGTATGTTTGTTATGTGATCTCATTATCTTCTTAGAGAATGCCATTAAATAGAGAAAGTAATTCCATAAAACTACCATCACTCCATTAGTTTCTTGCTTTCAAATTATGTAGCTTCTATATGATTAACAATGCTCTATAAGTAGTGAAAACAATATACAATGAAGTCTTTGCAAAACTCTTTAACTGCTCAAACAATTTTGGGCAATCACAAAGTTCATCTTTAAATGTCCTCTTCATTTTCTCAGTAAGATCTTCACCATCATTCACATCTATAATCACATCATCAATACGATCTTCTTCATTATCCACACTTGTAATCATAAAAGATGATCCATAAACCATAGTGTTTTCCCAACCACTAGCTACATTCTCCTTTTCCATCGGTTTATTCAAACATTTATAACTTTGATCTATTCCTTGACATATCAAGTATTCTTCCAACTCCTCTAGACTAACATATCTTGAATAAAAACAGTGTAAACACAGACATAGGATTTGAGAATGTACATTTGAATGAGATTTTGGAAACTTGATGAACTCTTTCACTACATCTTTGTACTCTTTAATAAAATGATTGTCATCCATCCATTATTTATTTATATCCACCCTATGTTATTCAGTAATATTAATATTTAATAAAATAAATTCTAAAAACATTGATATAAAAAATAACAGAGGCTAAAAAAAGTTATAGAATGTAAGTATCTTTGAAAACTATTCATAAACACATAGTTGAAATCATGTTAATTAACTAACCATTTACAAAAAATACTCTTTAAAATAAAACACCCTTTTTAAAATTAAACAATTACTTTCAAAAACTCTTTCTCAAAACCCTAATTCATTGTTTACAAAGCATTCAAGGAAAGTTCATGACCCATTAATATTAATCATTTAAAACGAGAAACAAGCCTCTATATTTTACACATTTTCATTTAAAACATCACACACACCTTGTTAAAATTATTCCAGCATCACATACACTTTCAAAACATTCACATACCTTTATAAAGGCCAATCAGGATAATTTATTAACACTTGTAATGCAACCTAAGTCCATGAAAAGTGTTTAAATCATTTAAAAGTTATTTAAAACCAAAACAAATTATGTGGAACACAAATAATTTTTCAACAAACATTTGAAAATACTTTTCATTTTTAAATATCCACATAGAGATTTTTCATAAAGAGATAAATCCCAAGATAGACACTTTATAAAGGATACATGAATCGAAAATAACAATTATTTTATAAAATATAAATCTATAGAAGGTTTATCAGGTATCTCATGAATAGATTGTATGAATCTTATAGTTTACTCTTATAAGACTACTAAGGAGTGAATAAGTGAGAGATAAAGAAATAAGTGTCACTTGCCCATTATACTTTTGAACATAAAGCCACATCCCTTCAAAGTGGGAAACAATCTTCCACTTGATTCTTGAATCATGTACTACCTAAGCTTGATCCTTCCACTATTCCTATTCATATCATCCACACAACATCTCACATAACCACTTCACCACTCTGAATTAATAACAACATCATAACATCTCTTTCATATAAACTACATCACCTCATGCCAGCCATAACAAACCAAATGAAACATGAAAACTCATCACCACTTAAAATTATCTACAACAACCAATAAAATCAACTCCTTCCTATATCACCAATCATAACACCCCAATATCAGAAACACAATAGTTCATCCATCACTACAGCCAAAAAATCATCTATTCACCACTTCCATATCAACAATCACAACTTATTAGGATTATTGAGTAAAATGACCACCACACCTACTTCATAACACATTCCAACACCAAAACCAAAAAAAAATAATTACCAATTGAGACTACACAACATACAGAAAAGGTAACACAAGAAACCACAACAATCCCAATAATAAAACACAAACCAATCCCCCATTCATAATTATTCTCATAAGCATTAAGTGTGTTCAATACAACATCATCACTAAATTATAGATTTTTAAATAACATTCTCAATAACTTCTTTAAAAGATTAACCTTTTATGGAATGTTTCCATATCAATTAAACTAGATATATAGCACATAATAAATATAAGATGAAATATCTCAAACATTTATCACATTAAATATATTTTAATGAATCTTCATTGAAATTATAGACATTAACTCAATGAAGAGTAAAATTAATCATAACTAGCCTTTAGATTATCAAATTTTAGTTTTAGGAAAATCGGTTACCAAAAAACATATCAACACCTTTTGGAATCAATAATAAAATAAAACATTAAAATAATTTCCAAAACATTTTTTAAAATAAAAAAGTTTTTAATTCAATAATATTAGTAAAACATGACTTCAGATTATAAAATGAAAACTCACAAGGTTAAATTTCATGCTTTAGGATTGACATACTCAAAATAACATGTATTAAACATTTCACTACCATAGAGACATACAACCATATAAATTAAAGGGTGACATAAAAATTCTTCCATACTTAGGCGCAACATTCTCAACACATAATCATGATTAAGAAATTATACACTAGTGATTTCATAATAATTCATGAAAACATCTTAACTTTATACATCCTTCCAAAAACATATAATCTATACCTTACCCTTTTTATGTTACTATAACAACCCATACTTTACATACATGGTTAATAATTCAAAATTGAAGCTTACTTATTACAACATATAACAAAACCATGAAAGGAACGTATAGGTATAGTGTCTTTAGAAACTGGGAAACATAAACAAATGGTTCATAAAGTATCTACACTTTCTCCTATTTATTTCATCATATCTATAGTCACTTTTTGGCATATCTTACATAATACCCTTCTTCCTGACCTGGGGAAAGAAAACATACAAAAGGGTGAGCTCAAATGCTCAGAAAGGGTAAACAAAAGAAATATCAATCACATCAAAATAAGAACATAACATTTTGGAAATCTTACCCTGCAAAAGAGGTCATAATTTTATAACATGGGATAAATCATGGTAGTGAAATGTAATCCCAATAATCATATCATAAAACATGAAAGTTTGTGGCATGCACACATAATCATAGAGAATCATTTCTTATTAGTCAAGACTCATTGCCAAGACTATCTTAGTGGATAAAGTCCATTTCTCAACCGAGTTCACTCCTCGTTTCAGTCCTGTTTCACTGAACCGGTTTAAACTGCCATTCCAGCCATGTCTATCTCATGAGATATAAAATCTTTACCCAATGCATTGTAGGGAGATATAGGTCCCACCCAACTCATAATGATACCATTCATATGTGTTCCACAAAATCATAAATCATACATCATTGCATAACCCATGTAATAAAAATGGGATTCTTAAACAACATGACATCATAAAAAAAATTCATATAAGATAAAGGAATTCATAAAAATAATTTCATCACAACATAATAAAATCAATATAATAATAGGGATAGAAACAGAATCCTTTATTATCTTAGATGGAAAATAATTTTGATAAAACACATGAACTCCATTCTTGAGGAAATTATCCTTTCTACTTAAAAAACACTTTTCCTTTCTTAACATGTCATACAATTCTAAACTAAAAGAAGTTGATTAAAAATAAACTTGAATACTTGTAAAGGAAGATTCTTACAAATAATTTTTTAAATATCCATTCATGCCGTATAAGTTAAAAAAACATTCTTCTCATACTTTTGTCGGAAAAGTCAAAAAGTACCTCGTATGAAAAATGACAAAAGATTCCTTTCATATATTTTTAAAAAAACTAAACTAAGGGTAAAATTGGATTTAAACAATTGTAGGTGGATGGAAATAATATTACATATTTAGGAAACATGGATGTGGATGATAAAATACACCCCAGTAAATACCAATGTATAAACAATCTCAAATAAAATGAGATTGTGATATTTTCCTTTACCTTAGGTCCGATTTGCTTCGTAAGTGTTTGAACCTCCTGTATAATGATTTAAATATTGTTATTGAATTATTCCAGAATCATAATTATTTTTATGATATCATATATCATCATATTCTTAGCTTCTTATTAGTAATATTTCATTACTACTTGTTATTCGGGTGTTTATTACTTTTTGTTCTTATGCGCGTTTTGTCGAATAAATTCTTATTTTTATTTTTAGGTTATAGATAACTAATTTCCATAATGTTATTAGTGTAATATATATCATATTAATTCAATCAATTCATTTATATAATCATTATGCAATGAAGATCATGTATAACGAGTCGCATCACATCGTGGAGATGGTATTCCGTACGTACGCACGAGCGATGATATCGTTCCCATGATCGTGGAATTGTATTGGAGTGTATGTATACTATTTCAGAATCAATATCACTTTACAATAATCATATACAGTTATTATTTACACCATTAAAACCATCCAAGTAAGGTGGTGGTGGAAAATAGATTACACCACGACGTAGAGACGGTATTCCGTACGTAGGCACGCGTGGTGATTTCATTTTCCGTAGGATGGATAGATGGTGAAATAGGGTTGTTTCATAATTATAATAAAATATCAGTATATGAGTGATACTTATGTTATTACTTCATAATGAAACAATTAAAGAAGAAGAAGTGGACGAAGAAATAAAGATGAAAGAATCAGTAACGGGCATTACCTCTTCTTTGAAGCGCCTCTTTGAGACCTCCTCTTAGGGCATTAAAATTGGTCTTAGAAGAAGACCAGGACCTCTAGGATGTTTCTAGGGAAGTGGAGAGGAGATATTGTCAGGGGTTGGCTGAGTTTTAAGGATCAAAGTGGTGTGAGGAAGAGAGGGAGGAGGTGCCCTTTTATAAGGGAGGAGAGGGGCACCTTTGGAATAACTAAAAATATTATTTTATTATAAAGTAAAATTCGGTTTTTAATAGCTCCAAATTGATATATTTCGAGAAAAAGGTGGTTATGGGTCTAAATCCTCTCATACAATAGAATTTAGACAAGTTTCGGTATCAATTTTAACCTTATCATTTAGATTTAACTTTAAGTTATATAATTTAACTTTTACCGTGTCTTCTTGTTTTCTTACACTATAAGGTTAATAAACTTACTATATCAAGCCAAACGAACCCCAAGTTGTTTATTATTAATATATATAACCTTATCTAAGTCATTTTTCCGAACCTTAGATTTTTAAAAATAAAATAAAAATTAATAATATATTATTTGTTTTAAAAACTATTTTATGTAAATTTTGACACTATTTGGTAATTGATTTTTGTGAAAATCATAACAGAATGATTAGTTCGATAAAATTTAATTAAATAAATACTAACATGTCATATTAACATATAAAATTTTTTGAATTCATAAAAAGTCTCCAATTACATTTATTTGGGTATTTATAACATCAATTATGTCAATATTTCATTAATAAGATAATTATTGCATCATCATTGTATCATAAATAAATTAATATATTTTAAGTCTAAAAATTACAAATAAAATACCATTATGTAGGAAATATTTTTAGGTTTCTAATGAATATTTATAGTCGAATTTATCTTATGTATAACCCTATATTAAAAATTCATTATTTATTTAACTTTGATTTTAACTATTTTAACCCTTCTTTAAATAAATTGATAATAAATGTTCTAATCTAATCCAAGTGGGCCTAAATAGTCATATTTTATTCCTAAGGTTGTTTTTGGTTGAATTAATCTTATCCAATAGAATTAGGACATGTTTTAGGGTAATAATAATATCTTTTTTACCCTTAACTACCCTATTTACGTTTAACCGTGGTAAATAAAAGTAAAAAGTTACTATTTACCAAAAAATATTTTCATCTCATTGAACCATATTTTACTTACTGACATCAACTGTGTCTATCGGATTTTTGAAATTCCACTCACAGAAGCGGTAAAATTAAGTTTTATGAAAAAATTCAGTTTTTTAACTACCACTTAGTGGTTTCACTATTCATCAAAAAATGAAAGTTTCCAGAAAAATACCAAAAATTAGGCCTAAGGTATATTTGATATTATGAATTAACAAATGATTTATATTTTACAAAATTCAAAACATATCAGTTACATTAACTAATTTAAAAATTAATTCCCGTCGTCAAGACAAATAGCGTGTTTTTAAGAGATAATAACTATCAAAAGATTGACACTTGTTTATGTCTGGTTTAAATGTGAAATTACATCCAATGAACAACATTGTATTAAATTGTAAAAATATATTCTAAATATACTTTAAAACCACTCAAATTAATAATTTATCACTATTAATTATTTCGATTAACAAAGTTGTTTTTAATTAAAATTTAATAATTTTCACTATTCATCAGAATATGAAAGTTATCCGAAAAGTACCAAAATTTCACCCTAAGCTAATTTCAATATTCCGAATCCAAAAATGAAGTCCATTTTGAAAAATAAAATTCACAAAATTTCAAAAAGTGGTTATTACTATTCATAACGGCTAGTTTTAATAATATTTTAATAGCATATCGTTGTTTAGTAAAACTCGGTATTGCGTACGATGAAAGCTATCGAGGAAGGTCGTGGTTGCGTGTAAATCAAGCCAAGATAGTGATGTGTGTATTGAAAGATTCCTTTGATGATTTATATAACATAAAAACAAAATATTTCTCATAAAAGTCTTGGGTGTTACATTCTACCCCCCTTAAAATGAATTTCGCCCTTGAAATTCGTCACTTTGTAACAAAAAGATGAGGATACCTCTCCCTTATCATATCCTAAAGATCTCATGTAGATTCTTGTAATTGGTGGTTCCTCCATAAAACTTTCACCAAACGAGTGGTCTTGTTCCGTAGGACCTTTTCACTACGATCTAGAATCTCTATCGGCTATTCTTCATAAGAAAGATCTTGCTCCAGCAGTACAACTTCTGAGCTAAGTACATGTGAAGGATCAGGTATGTACTTTCTCAGGAGAGATACATGGAAGACATCGTGAACTTTAGAGAGATTCGGTGGAAGCGCCAATCGGTAAGCTACCTTTCCAACACGATCCAGTATTTCGAAAGGACCGATATATCTAGGGCTCAACTTCCCCTTCTTTCCAAATCTCATGACCCTCTTCCAGGGAGATATTCGTAAGAACACTTTATCACCCACTTCAAACTCTAGGTATTTTCTTCGGTTGTCGGCATAACTTTTCTGTCGACTCTGATCTTCTCTTACGTGTTGTTGAATAGATCGGACCTTTTTTTCCATCTCATCAACAAGATCAGGTCCTAATAGCTTTCTTTCCCCAACTTCATCCCAACAAGTTGGAGTTCTGCATTTCTTTCCATAGAGAGCTTCATAAGGATCCATCTAAATACTGGAGTGAATGCTATTATTATAAGAAAATTCCACCAAAGGTAGGTGTTGATCCCAACCACCTTTGAAATCCCTAGAGAAAGCTCTCAACATATCTTCTAGAGTTTGAATTGTTCTCTCAGACTGACCGTCTGTCTGAGGATCATAAGCAGTGCTGAAACTCAACTCTGTATCTAGAGTATGCTGAAGACTTCACCAGAACATCGAGGTAAATCTCAGATCCCGATCAGATATAATAGAAAGTGGTACTCCATGCAATCTTACCACTTCCTTTACATATATCATGGCAAGCTGATCTAGAGATAAATCCTCTCTAATAGCAATGAAGTGTGCAGACTTTGTAAGACGATCAACTATGACCCAGATAGCATTATTGCCTTTGGATGTTTTAGGAAGTCCTGTGACAAAGTCCATAGTCATGTTTTCCTATTTCCATTTGGGTATGGGTAATGGTTGTAACATCCCCTTAGACTTTTGTCTCTCAGCTTTAACTTGCTGAAAAACCAAGCATCGAGAGACATATTCAGCAACATCTCTTTTCATGTTATCCCACCATAAGTACTCTTTCAGGTCCCTATACATCTTCGTGCTTCCTGAATGAATAGATAATGAAGAACTATGAGCCTCATCCAGCAGATCCTTCTTCAATTCTGGGATGGGAGGAACACAAACCCGATTCCTGAACTTTATTATCCCATCACAATCAAGGTTGAATTCAAGAGTATTTCTCACCTTCTTTTGTAACTCTACGTCTTCTTTCTGTGCCTCTTTAATCTTCACATGTATAGATGGTTGAACATTCATTTGACAAAGATACGATTCCCCCCCTTCCATTATAATTCCAAGATCCATCCTTTGTAAATCCATAAATATTGGATCTTTTGTGATCCTCATCATGGATAAGCTAACATGGTCTTGTCGACTTAATGCATCTGCCACCTTGTTTGCTTTCCCAGGGTGGTAATGAATTGAGCAGTCGTAATCCTTAATCAGTTCCAACCATCTTCTTTGGCGCATATTCAGATCCTTTTGTGTGATAATATACTTTAAACTTTTATGATCAGTAAAAATATCACACCTTTCTCCATAAAGATAATGCATCTGAATCTTTAATTCAAAGATTATCGCAGCTAACTCCAAATCATGTGTTGGGTAATTTTGCTCATGGATTTTCAACTGTCTTGAGGCATAAGATATCACCATATCATTTTGCATAAAAACACACCCTAGCCCCTTCTTGGATGCATCACTGTAGATCACAAACCTTTCTCCACTACAAGGCAGTGTGATCACAGGTGCACTGGATAACCTTCTTTTCAACTCCTTGAAATTATCTTCCCATTCCCCCATCCAAACAAACTTAACTCCTTTCCAAGTCAACCTAGTGAGTGGATTAGATAATCATTAAAAATATTTCACAAAACGTTGATAATATCCAGCCAAACCAAGAAAACTTTGGATCTCAGTTACTGTTGTTGGTCTCGACCATCTTTCGATAACCTCTATTTTTGCTGGATCCACAGATATCCCCTCTTTTGAGATTATGTTACCCAATAATGAAACTTTTTGAAGCCAAAATTCACACATGGTAAATTTGGCATAATGCTTCTCCTTTATCAGGGTCTTCAATATAATTTTCAAGTGATATTCATGTTCTTCCTAGCTCTTTGAATATACAAGAATATCGTCTATAAAGACTACCATAAATTGATCAAGATAGTCTCTAAATACTCCATTCATCAGATCCATGAAGATAGCAGGGGCATTAGTAAGTCCAAATGGCATCACTATAAATTCATAGTGTCCATACCTTGTATGGAAATCCTTCTTTGGTATATCCTCCCTTTTGAACCTTAATTGATGATACCCTGAACAAAGATCAATCGTGGAAAAGTATTGAGCTCCGCGTAGTTGGTCAAAGAAGTCATAAATGCGTGGGAGAGGATATTTGTTCTTGATAGTGATCTTGTTAAGTTCTCGATAATCAATGTAGAGTCTCATTGATACATCTTTCTTCTTAACAAATAGAATAGGTGCTCCCCAAGGTGACGCACTAGGGCATATGAATCCCTTATCAAGATTCTCTTGGAGTTGCTTCTTCAATTCCTTCAAATCTATTGGGGCCATTCTATAAGGTGTCTTTGAAATAGGCAAAGCACCCGGTACGAGTTCTATTGAAAACTCAACTTCACGATTTGGTGGAAGACCCGGCAATTCCTCCGGAAAGACATCATCAAACTCCCGTAAAATGGGAATATTATTAATTGTGAGTTTCTCCCCAACCATTTGAGGTAAATAACCTTCATTCAGTGGAATCAAGACCCATAAGATGGAAGAAATTTCCACTGGAAGGTTATGTTCATCCTTGAATCGATAGATGATCATAGATTGATCTAGAATATGAAATGTGACTTCCCTTATTTGGAAATTGATATGAGATCCATATAAAGAAATCCAATCCATGCCAATAATCAAATCAAATTCCACTATAGGAAGGATCACAAGATTTACAGGAATCACTTTCCCACAAATTTCAATCGGGGAAGAATTATAAACTTTTGATGCAACTGTTGTGCCATTCGGTGTTGTCACAACTAACTCAACATCTAATTGTTGAGGTAATATGGTGATACCCTTAGAAAAATATTTAGAAATAATAGAGTGGGTGGATCCAGAATCAAATAAAACATTTGCTACTTTAGAGTGGATGGTAAGTGTACCTTTCACCACATCGTTATCATACTCCACATCACTGATAGAAATTGCATGTGACTTTCCTTTGTCTTTAGCCTTAAGATTTTATCGATTTCGATCATGATCAACAACCCTTAGATTAGGGAATTTATTGGCATAATGCCCCATCTCCTTGAACTTGAAACATTGAAGTGTAGTAGGTTCATTCTGTGTGTCCCTTCCTTTGTTTTCATCATTGGACATCTTCTTCCCATCATTGCGGCATTCAAATGCCCGATGACCTTCCTTTCAACATTTGAAACATTTACTTGTCCCTTTAAGACAACTCCTTCCATGTTTCTTTCCACACTTTGATCATAAGGGAAAGCTCATCTTCTTTTCAGTGTGCTCTTTAGATTTTCCTTTGAATTCCATTTACCTCTTCTTATCAAACCCATATGACTGATGGGTTACTCCAATCTCCGTCTCAACTTTGAGAGCACATCGAACGATTTCCTCATAGCTATTGAAGTCCCTTATGGATAAGGCACTTCGAAGACTTGGTTTTAATCCACTAAAGAATCGATCGATCTTACTCTTAGGTTGGATAATAATACCGAAAGTGTACCTTGCAAGTCTTGTAAAATTTGCTTCATAGGTACCAACAGATTCATCATCCTTTTCCTTCGGTTCAAGAAACTCTTTCTCCATATTTGTTTGGAGAATACGAGGGAAGTACTTAATGAAAAATAAGTTCTTGAACTTGTCCCATTCCATGGACTCAATTTCATCCCTTTTCCTCATATTCTTAATAAGATTTCACCATTGATCAGCATCTCCATCCAAACGATACACTGCGAGGATGAGTTTATCATGTTCAGAACATTGAAGAACTGAAAATATCTTTTCAGCAGTACTAATCCATTGTTAAGCAACTAATGGATCAGTAGACCCACTGAAAGAAGGTGGACGCTGCCTCATGAAGGATTCAACATAATGTTGCTCCTTCCTTTGCTCATTTGGAAGTCCTCCATGATTCATAGCTTGAGAAAGTTGTGTGAGCATGGCTACAAGATTTTTCATTCCAGCTCCCATAACGTTTGGTTGCTCATGGGGACAATCATTTCATTACCCGTCGCATTCCGCATTAACACGGTTCCTTCGGGTTCTAGCCATTGACTAAAACCAAGAATAATAGTGTGAGAAACACTAATTATAATAGGAAAACCACATAATAAAGAATAAAATTTCACACTTAAGGTCTTATCCTAGGTTATTCATGGTCATTTCTAAAACACTAAGATTGTGTTCTATGCTTAAAATTAGCCTTAGGGTTCTTACTAAGGCTTTCACATCCTAGTTTCCAAATGTTGACTATACCTTTCCTCTGATACCAATTATAACAAACCATACATTGCATACGTGGTTAATACTTCAAAATTGAAGCATACTTATTACAACATATAAAAAACCATGAAAGGACCGTATAGGTATAGTGTCTTTAGAAACTGGGAAATATAAACAACTGGTTCATAAAGAATCTACACTGTCTCCCATTTATTTCATCATATCTATAGTCCTTTTTTGAACTATCTTACTTAATACCCTTATTCCTGACCTGGGGAACGAAAACATACAAAATGGTGAGCTCAAATGCTCAGTAAGGGTAAACAAAAGAAATATCAATCACATCAAAATAATAACATAACATTTTGGAAATCTTACCCTGCAAAAGAGGTCATAATTTCATAACATGGGATAAATCTTGGTAGTGAAATGTAATCCCAATAATCATATCATAAAACATGAATCTTTGTGTCATGCACACATAATCATAGAGAATAATTTCTTATTAGTCAAGACTCATTGCCAAGACTATCTTAGTGGACAAATTCCATTTTTGAACCGAGTTCACTCCTCGTTTAAGTCCTGTTTCACTGAACCGGTTTAACCTGCCGTTCCAGCCATGTCTATATCATGAGATATAAAATCTTTACCCAATGCATTGGAGGGAGATATAGGTCCCACCCATCTCATAATGATACCATACATATGTGTGCCACAAAATCATAAATCATACATCATTTCATAACCCATGTAATAAAAATGGGATTCTTAAACAACATGACATCATAAAACAATTCATATAAGATAAAGGAATTCATAAAAATAATTCCATCACAACATAATCAAATCAATGTAATAATAGGGATAGAAACATAACCCTTTATTATCATAGATGGAAAATAATTTTGATAAAACACTTCAACTCCATTCTTGAGGAAAATATCCTTTCTACTTAAAAAACACTTTTCGTTTCTTAACATGTCATAAAATTCTAAACTAAAAGAAATTGATTAAAAATAAACATGAAAACTTGTAAATAAATCTTCTTGGAAATAATGTTTTAAAAATCCTTTCATGCCGTATAAGTTAAAAAACATTTTTCTCGTACTTTTGTCGGAAAAGTCAAAAAGTACCTCATACGAAAAACGACAAAAGATTCCTTTCATATCTTTTACTAAAAACTCACCAAAGGGTAAAATTGGATTTAAACAATTGTAGGTGGATGGAAATAATATTACATATTTAGGAAACATGGATGTGGATGATAAAATACACCCCATTAAATACCAAAGTATAAACAATCTTGGATAAAATGAGATTTTGATATTTTCCCTTACCTTAGGTTCGATTTGCTTTGTAAGTGTCCAAACCTCCAGTATAATGATTTAAATAATGTTCTTTATGTATTCCAGAATCATACTTATTTTTATGATATCATATATAGTCATATTATTAGCTTCTTATTAGTAATATTTCATTACTACTTGTTATTCGGGTGTTTATTACTTTTTGTTCTTATGCGCGTTTTGTCGAATAAATTCTTATTTTTCTTTTTAGGTTATAGATACCTAATTTCCAGAATGGTATTAGTGTAATATATATCATATTCATTCACTCAATCCATTTATATAATCATTATGCAATGAAGATCATGTATAACAAGTCGCATCACATCGTGGAGACGGTCTTCCGTACGTACGCACGAGCGATGATATCGTTCCCCTGATCGTGGAATTGTATTGGAGTGTATGTATATTATTTCAGAATCAATATCACTTTACAATAATTATATACATTTATTATTTACACCATTATACTCATCCGAGTAAGGTGGTGGTGGAAAATAGATTACACCACGGCGTAGAGACGGTATTCTGTACGTACGCACGCGTGGTGATTTCATTTTCCGTAGGATGGATAGATGGTGAAATAGGGTTGTTTCATACATATAATAACATATCAGTATATTATTGATACTGATGTTATTACTTCATAATGAAACAACTAAAGAAGAAGAACTGGAAGAAGAAATAAAGATGAAAGAATCGGTAACAAGCATTACCTCTTCTTTGAAGCGCCTCTTTGAGACCTCCTCTTAGGGCATTAAAATTGGTATTTGAAGAAAACCAGGACCTCTAGGATATTTCTAGGGAAGTGGAGAGGAGATATTGGTAGGGTTTGGCTGAGCTTGAAGGCTCAAAGTGGTGTGAGGAAGAGAGGGAGGAGGTGCCCTTTTATAAGGGAGGAGAGGGGCACCTTTGGAATAACTAAAAATATTATTTTATTATAAAGTAAAATTTGGTTTTTAATAGCTCCAAATTGATATATTTCAAAGATAAGGTGGGGATGGGTCGAAATCCTCTCATCCAATAGAATTTAGAAAAGTTTCGGTATCAATTTTAACCTTATCATTTAGATTTAACATTAAGTTAGATAATTTAACTTTTACCGTGTCTTCTTGTTTTCTTACACTATAAGGTTAATAAAATTACTATATCAAGCCAAACGAACCTCAAGTTGATTATTATTAATATATATAACCTTATCTAAGTCATTTAGACGAACCTTATATTTTTAAGAATAAAACAATTAATAATATAGTATTTGTTTTAAAAACTATTTTATGTCAATTTTGACACTATTTGGTAATTGATTTTTGTGAAAATTATAACAGAATGATTAGTTCGATAAAATTTAAGTAAATAAATACTAACATGTCATATTAACATATAAAATTATTTTAATTCATAAAAAGTCTCAAATTACATTTATTTGGGTATTTATAACATCAATTATGTCAATATTTCATTAATAAGATAATTACTACATCATTATTGTATCATAAATAAATTAAATTATTTTAAGTCTAAAAATTACAAATAAAATTCGATTATGTAGGAAATATTTTTAGATTTCTAATGAATATTTATATTTGAATTTATCTTATGTATGAACCTATATTAAAAATGATTTAGTTATTAAACTTTGATTTTAACTATTTTAACCCTTCTTTAAATAAATTGATAATAAATGTCCTAATCTAATCCAAGTGGGCATAAATGGTCATATTTTATTCCTAAGGTTGTTTTTGTCTAATTACACTTATCCAATAGAATTAGGACATGTGTTAAGGTAATAATAATATCATTTTTACCCTTAACTACCCTACTTACTTTTAACCGTGGTAAATAAAAGTAAAAAGTTACTATTCACCAAAAATTATTTTCATCTCATTGAACCACATTTTACTTACTGACATCAACTTTGCCTCTCATATTTTTGAAATTCCACTCACAGAAGTGGTAAAATTAAGTTTTATGAAAAAATTCTGTTTTTTAACTACCACTTAGTGGTTTCACTATTCATCAAAAAATGAACGTTTCCAGAAAAATACCAAAAATTAGGCCTAAGCTATATTTGATATTATGAATTCAAAAATGATGTTTATTTTACCAAATTCAAAACATTTCAGTTACATTAAATAATTTAAAAATTAATTCCCTTCGCCAAGATAAATAGCGTGTTTTTAAGAGATAATAACTATCAAAAGATTGACACTTGTTATATCTGTTTTAAATGTGAAATTACATACAATGAACAACATTGTATTAAAATGTAAAAATATATTCTAAATATACTTTAAAACCACTCAAATTAATAATTTATCACTATTAATTATTTCGATTAAAAAATTTGTTTTTAATTAAAATTTAATAATTTTCACTATTCATCAGAATATGAAAGTTATGCGAAAAGTACCAAAATTTCACCCTAAGCTAATTTTGATATTCTGAATCCAAAAATGAAGTCCATTTTGAAAAAATAAAATTTACAAAATTTCAAAAAGTGGTTATTACTATTCATAACGGCTAGTTTTAATAATATTTTAATAGCATATCGTTGTTTAGTAAAACTCGGTATTGCATACGACACAAGCTATTGAGGAAGGCCACGGTTGCGTGTAAATAAAGCCAAGATAGTGTTGTGTGTAGTGAAATACTCCTTTGATGATTTATATAACATAAATACAAAATATTTCTCATAAAAGTCTCGGGTGTTACAGTTACCTACTCATTAATATTTTAACTAAACTACACTTTTTATGGAATTTATAATTCAACATTTAACACATAAATATTTTAGTATCCCAAAACCTTTACTATGTTGGAAAAGGGGATGAAACAAGTTCATTCATGCAAAAGTCCTCTATATTTCCTGGTTTGTCACTAAGGGAACTCATAAGGAAATGTGTAAGGGTACTCAGAAGGCAATGCACATAGGGTTATTTAAAAAAATACCCAAGATTCGCACGGTGGCAAAGGAGATCATTGTGGAAGTAGGGAAGAGGTGGGCTCACATGGTGATAGAGTAGGACTTCACCGTGGCGGCACATGATGGATTCGCGATGGCAAGTAGGATGAGCAGTCTGCGGCAACCTTAGAGGAGGAGGGGGGAGGTGGAGCATGATTCGCAGTGGTGGCGAGGAGGACGAGGGGGAGGAGGAGCACCGACAACAACGAGGAGGAGGAGGATGATTTGTGGTGTAGGCTAAAGCTTCCACAAGAGCTTGAGCCCTACAAAGGAAGGAGGATACTGTTAGGTTTTTTTCTAAAACCAAGGGAATCATTTTTCAGCAATAGCTAAAAGGAACTGATAAAGGAAGGTTTTATTAGCACTAAATTAGAAAACCCTGATAAAGACGCCCTTTATCAGTGTTAAGAAAAGGCTGATAAAACTTTAATGATGATAAATTATTTATATATTTATATATATTTATAAAATTATAGGTATAATAAATTTAAATATATTTATTTATAATAATAACTATAAATATATATATATATATATGGCTTTTGGCTGGAACGAATTCATATAAATAAATATATATTTTGTGATATAATAAATATATATTGATTTATAATTATAATATATATGTAATAAATATATATTTATAATAAATATATATTTACTTCATAAGTATTTAATAATTATTTAAATAAATATATTATCATATTTAAATAATTATAAAATTATAATAAATATATTTATTAAATATATATATATATATATAATTAAATAAATATATTTTTAAATATATGGGAATATTTATAAATAAATATATTTATTATATATATTCATAAATATATATATGTATATATATATATTTAAATTCTGATGAATATAAAGTAAATATATTAATTATATATTTTTTTATAAATTCATGATTATTTAAATAAATATATATTTATATTTATATAATTATAAAATAATAATAAATATATTTGTATTAAATATATTTATTATAATTATAATTATAATTATAAATAAATTTATATTTATTTATAGTAATAAATATAAATATAAATATAAATATTTAAATAATAATGAAACAAAAATAAATATGTTAATTTTACTTTTACAATTATTTAAATATAAATATTTATTTGTTTTAATAATTATGAAATTATATATATATATTTATCTACTTATTTATTTTAATTTCATAAATATTTAATTTTATAAATATATATATATATATATTTATTTATATTTATGACTATAAATAAATATATAATTATTTATAATTATACTTATAAATATAATAAATATATTTATTATAATTTTATAATTACGTAGATATATATTATTTATACATATAAATATAAATATTTGTATATATGTATAAATATTTGTATATATGTGTGCATATATATTCATTAAAGACATATATATATATATATATATATATGTATGTATGTATAATTATAATTATAAATAAATATATTTAAAAGGTATTCGTATATAATTATAAATATAATAAATATATCTATTTATCATTTAATTAAAAAAATTATTGTAATTTTATAATCATTTAAATATATATATATATAGTTATATATATAAATATATTTTAAAAAGTATTTATATATAACTAAATATTTATAATTATAAGTATAATAAATACATTTATTATTTAAATATTTTTATCATGATTTTAAGTATTTATGAGAACATAATAGATTCATGGGAATATAAATCCTAAACACCGATTAGTAAAGTATAGATCATAAAAAACAGGTCATCATATATACAGCCAACACGAATAGTAATGAGGGTGTAATGTATAAATGGAAATTCATGATGAATGCAAAGAATATATATGAACGTTAATTATATTCACACATCAATTGACCAATTCATTAGAAACATATATTTATTTTATAAACATATAAATATAATAAGTATAATTAAAAATATACATATTTAAAAATTATTTATATATATATATTTAAAAAGTCCTTGTATATAATTATAAACATATAAATATAATAAATATAATAAATATATTTATTATTTAATGAAATTTATTATATATTTCTTTGAATTTCTAAAAAATATATATTAATTATAAACATGTGTTTTTTATTTAATGTATAAAAATAAACATTATTTTTGAATATTAATATTATAATTTTAGAAAAATTAATTGAATTTTTTATTAAAAACTTTTATCAGCGCTAAACATAGTGCTAATTGTAAGTACATGGTTCTTACTTTGAGGTACGGTTTTCTTTTAATCTTTTTTCCTTTGAGTTTTTTTTTTGAGAAAACAAGGGAAAACTAGACAAGTATTGGAATCATACAGTCACACGGGTTGATTCAGGGTTACATTCTATGTAATTATAAGTACACATTATGTAGTTTAGTTGTGTATGATTGGAATACATGGTGTGGGGGCATGTTGGCAAAGAAATGTTGAAAAACCAGCAACACACCATGTACTTTATAGTACATGCAGTGTAGTCATGTCGGCATGCCCTGGAAAGTAAGTCGTTAAAAGTCAGCTCCCAAATGAACAATAAAATGATATACACACCATGTATATGGACTTACATGTCGTGTACTTGTGTTTTTCACTTAAATTGGGCAGTAGCCTCTCCATTTTACAAATTGGATAGTGGGCTCACCGGGGAACTCAAGAGGAGCGTCAGAACTTCAACCTCTTCTCGGTTGATCATTCCAACTCTGATTCAATCCCATCAGACTCGTTTGAACCCTATCTATAAGATATTGATTACTCTTGAGCCGTTTTTGGTGATTTTAGTTCTCGACTATGTTATTTAAGGTTATTTAAATATCCTTGTTTTGTATATTTATATTGTTCTAGCTTGAATTGGAAGTCCGAGGATGGATGAGGAGAGTCATACTACAAAGAGGTAGGTGGTCTCATTCTAATTGTTCAATGTTAAGTTGTTTATATGTTTCATTCTATCGTGTTACCATGTTTAAGGTGTCTCAAGATTGATAATTTGACCCATGTTAATACCAAATGACTTCAAGGTGATTGAGTAAATTAATTGAAGCATGATTAAGCTTATTTTGTGGGATTAAGGGAAACTCCATGGATTTTTTTCCTCATATGACCATTTCATAGCCATTTGGACTAGTATACCGATGGGCATGCCTTTGTTTCCCCTTTAAATGGTTGTTTAATATGAGATTGGTAAATTAAAAGGTTTCAATGTGAATATGGTTGTTAAATCTTTGTGATAGTTTAATTCACATGTTAGTCTTATTATATAAATTCTTCCCTTATGAGTTATTAAATTATAAATCCATGCCATAATTTAATTTTCAGGTGTCTATTAATAAATGAAATTTTCCTACGTGATATTTTATTTAGTTAACCATGTAATAGTGTGAGTTACATGTGTTGTTTACTATGCTGAAATTTTGATACACTAGGCTTGGCCTTGATACATGTTGAAATGATGATACACTAGGCTTGGCCCTAAAACATGCATAAATGTTGGTACATCGGGATTGTCCCTAACATTAATATTCTGAAATTATGATACACTGGACTTGACCTTGATTTGAGTATGTTGAAATGATTATACACCGGGCTTGGCCCTGAGTCTTTTTTAAATGGAATTACTTATGATGCATCCACCAACCCAAAGAACAGTCTTAGATTTAGTCTTCACTTCTTGTTTTTAGATGTCCTACTGAGGTATCTATTGTTTTTGACTTATATAAGGGATTGGTGGGTTTATGCCATCCCCTCAAACTTATATAATTCAATTAATTTGAATTGATTAAATAACATTAAAAAATGTAAATTAATTCCAGTTCTTGTAAGATAGGTTACACTTGAGTAACTATTATTTTAATACATTTTTACTATTGTACACTAATATTTCATATACTCACTGACAGATTGAAAAAAACCTTCAGTGGTTTCCTACTAGGATTTATTTCTCACAAACTATTTAGGTCATGTTTTTAGTCCCAAATAGACTATATTACTGTAGGTGTCGATAAGGGCAAGGTCCCTTTTTTAGGTACTTGATTGTTGATTAAGAGGAGGAGGGAATGGGACCAATCCATGGCTTGCGATGTTATTGAGTTTCATTTTGGTTTACTGTATCCTGGTATTTTATTGTACTTGATTTCAGTGTATCATGTTCCACTGTTTTATTAGAACATGTGACATGTCACATCATTTTTATATTACATGCCTTATGGTTATCTTTATCATTCATTCTTCGGTTTTTTACTTTAGTTTCATGTAGTTTATTGCTTTCTCTATTGATATTATTTATTCCGTTGTGTTACACTTTACAAAATAGGGCGTAGTTTCAACATTATCACACCCTAGGCCCTTACTGCTAGTCGGCAGCCTCTGCCATTTGGGGAAATGCGTTTGAGGCCATGTGGCCAACCGGGTACGGGGCACCATTTAATGGATCCCGGATCTGGGATGTTACAAAGTGGTATTAGAGGATTTCATTTATGATTTGTCTTATTATTTGGATACAATAGACGGGATGAGGAAGGATATGGAATTTGGTAATTATTGGTCGTCGGGAGTAGCTACCCAGTGTATAGGGAAAATCCAAATTGCCTCAATTCAAATTGTGCTTTTGGATCTTGAGCTGTTACAGTTTATTTGATTTCACTATTGGGTGATGCACTTGATTCCTGTTATTAATATTGATGCAATTTCATGTTTTACTTCAGTTTCAAACCAATGTAATGAGTGTGTGCCATCTCATGTATCATATACACACTTTTTACAATCACATTCCATGCATTGTGCCATTCCATTTAGGATGCATTAGATATTTCATGTTGTTGTGATAGATTTCATGATAGAGATTCATGTTGTTGTGATATTACCTTGATAGATATTCATATTATTATGATAGGTGTATTGGTATGTGATATGGTTTGAATTTAATGGATGTCAAACATTGATCTCTGAGGTGTATGGGCTCTCTTGGATCAGAATTTGGTGGATCACGATTCAGAATTTTGTATAGAATTGTGCTAATATATGCTCTTCTTGGGTGCCAAACATTGATTTGCAGGGAGTATGGGCCCTGACAGATCAAAATATGGAATCCCACTGGTTAGTTTTTATGATGAACAAGGGTTTTCTAGGAAATATGGAGGTTTTTTCCTAAAAAACATAGTATACATGGCATTTAGTTTACCCTAACATGTCATGTATTCTTCCTACTCGAAGAACAAGGTATTCCATTTTTTAAGATGTATATGCCATGTATCACATGTACACATCATGTAGTATCTGACTGTGTAAAGATCCAAGTGATAGGAAACATGGGCTAATGAGTTTTGATCAGAACACAACGTGTACTTCCAGTACACGTCGTGTAGCCTACCCAGGTAGAACCCATGTGAACTTGGCCATGTGGGAGTACAAGGATAGTAGGACATACCTATGTACACACCACGTGTAGGTGGAACACACCATATAACTGGGGTTGATACATTCCCAGGACGGCGGTAGCACATTACCGTGTGACTGTATAAGGGTAGACATCATGTATTCTTTCTACATGTTGTGTAGTCCCTTTTTTCCAAACATTGGGGGGACAATTCCTATTATATTTTGGCACACTTGAACAGAAAACCATGACAGTGAATTTTAACAAAGGCATGTTCTGAACCTTGTAGATTCATGCTGTCATGATGAACACATGTTGCATGCTAGGAGAGTGGCAATGATCATACTCTAGATATGGTAGGCCATGGGCTACCAGTGGAATCTCCAGTTGATCCAGCTATGGCACTTGCTGTTCTACTAAACATAGGTGTTGATGCACAGTTCCGTGAAGGTTTTTTGAGGTTTATACTGACCTTTCAGGGATCACCGAAGGTTTTCACATCTATGGTAGAGCTGACACGTATATTCAAGCAGTATCATCCACATACTTTTTTAGGAGATGGAGGACCACATGATACAGAATCATGGCTAGAATTAGTGATGACTATCTTCGAGAATCTTCAAAAGACTCTTAATAGGAGGGAAAAGCTTGTGATATATATGTTGTGTGATTCTACAAAGAGATGGTGGGATATTATCACTCAGGAATGGAATCATCAGGATATGACATGGGAATTCTTTCAAGAATCCTTCTATGATTATTATTTTATCGAGATGTTGAGGGATAACATAACCTGGCATTCATGCACTAGGAGCAGGGAACACTATCACATATGTACTATTCAACTGGGTTTATTGAGCTTCAATGATTCTCACCAATTCTGATGGGTGATGACGTATCAAAAGATAGACGATTCAAGGATGGTATAAAATTTGACATCCGATCAAAGTTGAATGTCTTTAGGTTTCATTTTTTCTCTGATATTTTGAATCAGGCACTGATTACTAAGCACAACCTATAGGAATCTAGGGATGCGATCCATGGATATTCAGCATCGAGATCGGGTGTTGTCTCGACCGGAAGCAAGAATAATCATATGGAGCTTTCTCGAAGGGATAAGAGTAGTCCAAACCTTTCTTCTGGTATCCAGGTGAGGTGGTACCAGTTCAAAAGGATTGGGAATACCAAAACTTAGTTCCCGATAAACCCTGTCAAATGTAGATCTTGTGGAAAGATGGTCCATTTACAGTGGTTCTGAAAGATGTTTCCCGCATCATCTAGTGAGAGAGGGTCTGCACCAACTCCATGTTCATGAGTGGGGTCAGCAGCTTCTCACCAGTCAAGGAACTAAAACGTTCCAGGTTGTTCATCCCGAGAGGGTGGTTGTGGTTCTGGTATCCAGACCCCACGATCTCAGTGACATCAGGGAGGGTTAGCTTAGGGTATCCAAGCAGTGTCTCAGGGCCGCAGTATAGGTCAAACATATGTAGTGCAACAAACCCAGTAGGATCATGATCTCAGACCTTTTACTATCAAACATACTATTATAGTTGCCTCTGTTTTGACTTTTTCACTTTTTGATACTTGTGCTACACATAGTATTATATCTTTATATGTTGTGAAAAGACTTGGGTTCTGTGTTTGGGCTACTTATAATGTTATGACTCTAGAAAATTCATTAGGTATTGGAATGGAAAGTGGGCGTCGGTGTAAGTAGTTCCCCCTTGAGATTGGTGGGTGTCACTTTCTATGGAACCTCTATGTCGTAGAGATGACAAGATTTGATTTCATTCTCAGAATGGACTGGTTGGTCTCTTTTTGAGCCTTTGTTGATTTCTATCACCACAGGGTGAATTTCAAATCACCATAGGGTAGAGAGTTTCTAAATAAGGTTGAATGGGATGTTCAGGCGAGCTAGACCCAAGTATCGTGAGCGAGGTGGAGTGAGAGCCCAGACTACGAGTTTATATCTGGTATATTTCCCTCCAGTGGTTGATCATTTCTGGGATGTTTTCCCAAACATCTTCTCAGGCTTACCTCCAGTCAGAGAGGTGGAGTACACTATCTATTTAGTGCTAGAAGTTACACCGGTATCCATTCCTATTTACATGTTGGCTATGACAGAGTTGCAAGAGCTGAAGAGGTTGTTGTAAGATATGGAAGCTAAGGATTTTATCTGAACTAGTACTTCTCCTTGGGGTTTATCGGTCATTTTTTTGAAAATGAAATATTGTACCCTTAGGCTATGTGTATACTATTGGAAACTAAACTAGTTGATAGTTAAAACTGATAACCCATGCCACGGATAGATGACATGATTGATCAGCTTTGAGGAGCTCAAGTGCTTTCAATGTTTGAATTGAGATTAGAATATCATCAAGTGTGTGTTCGACCTGCATAAATACGTCATGCAACCATTCATATTAGGTATTTACCATATATATATTTGGTTATGACATTCGGTCTCACGAAAACGCCGGCAGTTTTCTTGAAGAAGATGAACCGAGTGTTCCATCCCTAGATAGATTCTTTTGTGGTGGTTTTCAAGGAAGATATCTTGGTGTATTCTCATAATCAAAATGACCATGCTAAAAATATTGAGATATTTGTTAATACACTAATAGAGATTCAGTAAAATGCTAAGATCACAAAATTCAACTTTTGGATTGATCAGATTCACTTCTTAGGTCACTTCATCTTAGAGACTGGAGTATCAGTGGACCCAGAGAAGGTAAAAGCAGTAGTTACCTGGGAGCAGCCCAAGATCATTTTTGAGGTGATGAGTTTCTTAGGGATAATAGGTTACTACATTCATTTTCTAAAGGACTTTTTATGCTTAGAAATTTCTATGACAGTCTTGACTAAGAAATTTGTGAAGTTTTAATGGTTAGTTTTTTATGATGTAGCCTTACAGTAGTTTAAGGGATGTTTTACTTCAGTGTTGAAACTAATATTGCTAGAGCTGGGAAAGAGTTACATTGTGTACTATGATGCATCAGGTATTGGGCTGGGATAATTGCTTGTGAAGGGGGATCAATTTTTTGCATACATGTATTGGCAGTTGAGGCCACATGAGAGGAATTACCTGATGCATGACCTCGAGTTGGCTATAATTGTTCATAATTTACATTGTTGGAGACATTATTTATTCGAAGAGAATTTTATAGTGTTCACAGAACATAAAAGTCCCAAATACATATTTACTCAGTGTGATTCAAATCTGATACAACGGAGGTGGGTAGAATACCGTCAGTCATTCGATTTTGAGCTTGCATATATGCCTGTAAAAGGAAATGCAGTGGTTGATGCACTGAGTAGGTGGAATCAGATACATGAATTGAAAGAGGCCAGTGGTGTGTAACAGCTTATGGATTTGTTCTCTGAGATGAATTTAGATATTTACGACATTCTAGAATAGACTTATCATTCATCTTTGTCAGTTACCTCTACCACACTGGATAGTGTGAGGATGAGGCAGTAATAAGATTCCAAAGGATTGGTTCTACAGGAGAGTTTGGCAGGTGACGACCCTCCTCTAGGGTGGATGATAAGCAAGGATTAAGTTCTGCGTATCCATGGACGTGTGTGGGTTCTAGGGGATATACGTGATGAGATGATGCAAGAGTTTCATGCTTTATCTTGGGCAGTGAATCCTAGAGTCACCAAGATGTACCACGACTTACGATGTCAGTAATGGTGGTAGGCATGAAGCGAGAAGTAGATGGTTTTATTATGAGGTTTTCCACCTATTAGTATGTGAAGAAAGAACATCATTGGCCAGCTATGCTTTTACACCAGCTACCCATTCCTGAGTGGAATTGGGATGATATCGCAATGGATTTCAAGATAGGGTTACCGAGGTCACCTAGAGGCAATGATGTTGTGTGGCTTGGGGTTGATAGGCTTATGAAGGTTGCTCATTTCTTACCGATCAAGGAGACCTTTAGTGTTTATGAGATTAGAAAGTTGTATATCTATGATGTGATATGACTTCATAGGGTCCTTTATTCTATTGTTTTAGATAGGGAAACCCATTTTATGTCTCATTTCAGGTAGAGTTCTCAAAGGGAGTTTGGTACACATGTGCTTATCATCACATCATACCACCCTCAGAATGATGGCCAATTAGAGCGTATGATACAAGTTATAGAAGACATGTTGAATTCATGTGTCCTAACATTGGTGGATTCTAGGAGAATCATATACCCTTGTTTGATTTCACCTATAATAATATTTTCTAGTATACTATTTAGATGGAATCGTATGAGGATTCATACAGGAGTCCATGCTAATATCCCTTGTGTTTGATGGAGGCATGAGAGGCAGCTATGCTGGGACCTCATCATTTCTAGGAGACTATTGAGTAGGTCCAAAATATTCAGAAGTGGATGGATATTTCATAGTCTTATCAGAAATCTTACGTTGATCTCTATAGACGACATTTGGATTTTGAGGTCGGGGATCGAGTTTTCTTACGTGTCGCACCGAGGTTGGGACACAAGAGGATCAAGAGACAGGGTAAAATTTCACTGAGATATGTTGAACCATTTGATATTCTCGAGCAAGTTGGGTAACTTTCATATATATTAAAGTTACCACATAGGTACTGTTCCATGTAATATGTCTTCCATGTATCTCGACTACGCCGCTATCACTTAAAACTGTCTCACATTTTTCAGTTGAGGAGATTGAGATTCAGGTTGATGCATCCTTTGAGAAGCATCTGATTCTTATAGTAGGTAGATGCCTGAGGTTTATATGATTTCAGTTAGTTCCTCTCATACTGGTGATATAGAAGCATGACCGGGTATAGGATGAGACTTAGGAGAGGGAGACTGACGTTCACGCTCAGTGGCCAGATTTATTCTCAGGTATTTATTCACCACCCTTAGAAGGTAAATTTGGCGACGAATTGCTTTAAGGGGGAAAGTTTCTAAGAACCTGATTTTTACTTTGAGGTGAAGTTTTATTTTTTTATTTTTCCTTTGAGTTGTTTTTGAGAAAACAAGGGAAAACAAAACAGGTACTAGAATTATACTATCACACGGGCTGATTCCGGGTTACACACCATGTAATACTATATACACGCAGTGTAGTTTGACTGTGTATGATGGGAATACATGGTGTGTGGGAATTTCTGCATGGGAAAGAAAAAAACCAACTACACGTCAGGGAATTTATAGTACACATTGTGTAGTCTGTTCGGTAGGACCTGGAAATTAATTTAGTGGAATTCAGGCACCAAATGAAAAGTAAAATGATATACATGCTGTGTATATGGACTTATACACTATGTAGTTGTGTTTTTTTTCTTAAAACAGGAAGTATCCTCTCTATTTTGAAAATTTAATAGTGGAATTGTCAGGGAAACTTAAGAGGAGTGTCAGAACTTCAACCTCTTCCTGATTGATCATCTGAACTACGATTCAATCGATGTTGGTCTCGTTTAAATCCAATCGGTGAGCTCTCAATTTATATTGAGCCTTTATTTGTGATTTTAGTTCTCGACTAAGTTATTTGAATTTAATTAAATATCCTCGTTTCATAGATCTATATTGTTCTAGCTTTAATTGGAAGTCGAGGTTGTATGAGGATAGTCATACTATGATAAAGTAGGTGGTCTCGTGCTAATTGTTCTATGTTAAGTTGTTTATATGTGTTGTTGTGCCACATTCCCATGTTTATGGTGTCACTTGATTGAGAATTTGACCTGTGTTAATACTTAATGAATTTTAGGTGACTGAGTAAATTAATTAATTAATGATTAAGCTTATTTGGTTGGATTGAGGTCCACCTCGTGGGTGTGTTTCCCTCAGATGGCCATTTTTTAGCCGTTTGGACTAGGATGCCAATGGGAATTCCTTTTCTTCCCCTTTTAAGGGTTCTTTAATATTAAATTGGTTAATTAAAAGTTTTCCATTTGAATATGGTTGTTAAATCATTGTGATATTTTAATTCACATGTTAGTCTTATTATATAAATTTTTCTCTTGTGAGTTATTAAATTCAAAATCCATGCTATAGTTTTATCTGCATGTGTTGCTTGATAAATGAAATTTTACCATGTGATATGTTATTTGGTTAACCATGTAAGAGTGTGAGTTACATGTGTTGTTTACTATGCTAAAATGATGATACACTGGGCTTGTCCTTGATACATGCTGAAATGCTGATACACCGGGCTTGGCCGTGGAACATGCTGAAATGCCGATACATCGCAAATGTCCCTGACTTTATTAGGTTAAAATGCTGATACAATGGGCATGACCCTAATTTTAATATGCTGAAATTCTTATACATTGGGCTTGTCCCTAATAATTTTCAAAATGCAATGACTTATGATGCGTCTGCTAAGCCAAAGAACAATCTTGGATTCAGTCTTCACTTCTTGTTTTTATATAGTTTTTTGAGGTATATATTGAATTTAATTTATATAGGTTATTTATGGGATTAGGCCAACCCCTGAGAATTATATATTTCAGTGAATTTTAATTGATTAAATAACATTAAATCAATGTAAATGAATTCTAGTACTGGTAGGATAGGTTACTCTTTAGTACCTATTAGTTTACTACATTTTAACTATTATACACTACTGTGGAATATAATCACTGATATATTGGAAGAGACCTTCGGTGGTTTGCAACTGGGATTTATTTCTCACATCCTATTTGGGTCATGTTTTTGGGCCCAAACAGACAATATTTTGGCAGGTATTGATATGGGAAAGACCCTCTTTTTTAGGTACTTGATTGTTGATTAGAAGCAGGAGAGCATGGAACTAATCCAGGACTAGCGATTCTGCTGTGTTTTATTTTGGGTTACTGTATATTGGTATTGTATTGTACTTGATTTTAGTTTATCATGTTTTTCTATTTTCTTAGAACATGTGATATGCCGCATCATTTTGTTATTACATGCCTTCTAGTTATCATTATCTTTCAATATTCTATTGTTTACTTTAGTTGAATGTTCTTTACTGCTTCTGCTATTGTTATTATTTATTCCATTGTGTTACAATTTTTCAATGATATCATAGTTTTCCCACTATCACACCCTAGGCCCTTGCTGCTAGTCAGCAGCCTCTAGCTTTTGGGGAAATGCGCTTAAGGCCATGTGGTCAATCGGGTACGAGGAACCTTTTAGTGGCTCTCGGATCCGGGATGTTACAAAGTGGTATCAGGGGATTTCTTTTTCTACTTTGTATTACATTTTGGAAATAGTAAAAGGGAATAGGAAGGATATGGAATTTGGTAATTAGCTACGCTCGGTAGTAGCTACTCCATGTACGGGGAAAATCCAAATTGCCCTAAATTTAATTGTGTGGTTGGATTTCGAGCTATTATTGATGATTTGATTTCACTATTGGGTGATGCACTTGATTTATGCTATTACTATTGATTCAATTGTAGGTTCTATTTCAGTTTCAACCCAATGAGATAAGGGTGTTCCATCTCATGCATCATATAAGAACTTGTTAGAATCTCATGACATGCATTTTGCCATGCCATCTAGGGTACAATAGATATTGCATACTATTATGATAGATTTCATGCTAGAGATTGTTATTTTTTTGATATTACCTTGATAGATATGCCTGTTATTGTGATTGGTCTATTGGTACAAGATATTGTTCGAATTAAATGGATGCCAAACATTGATCTCTGAGGTGTATGGGCCCACTTGGATTTGAATGTGGGGTATCATGATTTATCCTTTTGAATAGAATTTTTCTATGATATACTCTGCTTGGGTACCAAAATTTGATTCTCGGGGAGTATGGGCCCCCACGGATTGTAATTTGGCATCCCACGGGTTAGTTTTTCTGAAGAATCGGGGTTTTCTGGTCAATTGGGAGGTTATGTCCTTAAAACCCTGGTATACATGACATGTAGTTTAGGCTAACACGCCGTGTGTTCTTCATATTCAGAGAATAAGGTTTTCTAAGTTTCAATATGTACGCACTGTGTATCAAATGTACACGCCATGTAGTATCTGACCGTTTAACAGGCCGTGTGAGAGGAAAGACGGACTGTTGAGTTTTGATCAAAATATGTTGTGTACTTCTATTACATGCTGTGTATCCTACCTAGTAAAAACCCATGTGGACCTAGTTGTGTGGGAGTACATGGCCAGGAGGACAGACCTATGTACACACCGTATGCGGGTGGAACACGCCTTGTACCTAGGGTTGATACACACCCAGACCAGTGGTAGCACAAGACTATGTGACTACATAAGGGTACACGCCGTGTATTCTTTCTATATTCCATTTAGACTATTTTTTCCAAACTTTGAGGGTATTTTCCTGTTCTATTTTGGCACCCATGAACAAAAATCCTTGATCGTGAATTTGAAATAAGGCATGTTCTTGACCTTCTAGAGTCATGCCTCCATGAAAACCATGAATTGTATGTCGGGAGAGCAGTGATGATCATACTCTAGAGATGGTAGGTCGTGGTCTATCGATAGAACCTATAGTTATTCCAGCTAAGGTGCCAGCTGTTATACTAAATGTAGGTACTGATGTGTAGTTCCATGAAGGTTTTTTGAGGTTTATGTAGACCTTTCAGGGAGCACTACAGGCTGCCACATCTAACACGTATATTCTAGCAGCACCATATGCATAATTTTTCAATGGATGGAGGACCACAAGATGCAGAATATTGGCTGGAATCAGTGATGACTATCTTCGAGCATCTGGAAATGCCTGTCGATAAGAGGGCCAACCCACAACATATATGTTGTGTGATTCTTCCAAGAGATGGTGGGACGTTATCACTCAGGCAAGGATTTATTGGGATATAACATGGATATAATTTTAGGTGGCCTTCTATGATTATTATTTTAATAGGATGATGAGGGCTAACCATGCCCGAGAGTTCATGCACCTGGAGCAGGGTACACTATCAGTTATGGAATACTCTGCCCAGTTTATTGAGATTTAGTGATTCACATCTATTCTAATGGGTGATGATGTATTGAAATATAGAGGATTCAAGGATGGTCTCAGGTTTGACATCCAATCACGGGTGAATTTCTTTTGTTTTCCTTCTGTCTATTCTATTGTGAATATGGTACTAATTAACGAGCATAACCTATGAAAATCTGGGGATGTGAGCCCTGGAAGTTCGACACTAAGATCTGGTACTGTCTCGACCAGAATAAAAAATCCTAATATAGAGCTTTCTTGTGGGGATATGTGTAGTTAGAACCTTTCTTCATGTAGACAGGTGAGGTTTTTCTAGTGCAGAAGGATTGGGAATACTAAACCTTAGTGCCCAATAGAACCGGTCAAATGTCAAGCTTGCAGCATGATGGGCCATTTATAGCAGTTATGCTGGACGTTTCCACCAACATCTAGTGAGACAAGGTATACACCAACTCCATGATAAGGAGTGGGGTCAGTAGCTTCTCACCAGTCAGAGAACTAGAATACACCAGGTCATTCTGGCCAAGGGGGTGGTTGTGGCCAGGGTAGCTAGACCCAAGGATCTCAGCGACAACAGGTTGCGTCAGCTCCAGGTAGTCGAGCAGTGTATCAGGGTCATGGTATAGGTCATACTTATGAAATGAAATATACCCAGGGGGAAGAGGATCTCATGCCTTCTACTATCATAGGTACAATTCTAATTTCCTATGTTTTATCTTCTACACTTTTTGATACTAGTTCTACACATAGTTTTATATCTTTAGAAATTGTAGATAGCCATGGACTCTGTGTTTTTTCTACTTATGATGTTATAATGCTAGACACTCTGTTAGGTATTAGAACGATAGGTGTGTATTAGTGTAAGGATTTCCCCCTTGAGATGGGTGGGTGTCACTTTCTATGGAACCTATATTTATTAGAGATGATAAGCTTTGATGGCATTCGTGGAATGGACTCGTTGGTCTCTTTTCGAGCCTTTGTTGATTTATATTGCTATAGGATGAGTTTCACATCACTAGAGGGCTGAGAGTTTCTATATAATGGTGAATGAGATGTTCAGGAAAGCTGAGTTGGACCCGAGCATCATGGGATGAGCGGATTGAAATCATAGATTGTAAGTTTATATCTGGATGATCAGGGAACATGTCTGGTATATTTCCCTTCAGTAGTTGATCATTTCAAGGAAATTTTCTCAGAAGACTTATCCAGATTACCTCAGGTTAGAGAAGTGGAGTTCACTATCGAGTCAGTTCTAGGAGCTGCACTGATATCCATTCCTCCTTACAGGATGGCTGCGATGGAGTAGAAAGAGCCAAACAGGTAGTTGGAAGATCTGAAAGCTAATGTTTTTTTCCAACCCAGTACTTCCTTTTGGGGTTCTCTGGTCCTTTTTTCGAAAAAGGCGGATGGTATCATTAGTCTATGCTTGGAATCTCGGAAACTAAACTAATTCAATGTTAAAAACGGATATCCCATTCCATGGATAGATGACATGTTTTACCGTCTTTGACGAGATCAAGTGTTTTTGTAGATTGAATTGAGATAAGGATATCATCAAGTACGTGTTCCACCTGCAGAAATACCTCGAACATCCTTTTGTAGTAGTTATGGAATATATGATTACTTGGTTATGTTGTTTGGTCTCACAAACATTCTAGCAGTTTTCATGGCATAGATGAACCGAGTGTTCCATCCTTACCTAGATTCCTTTGTGGTGGTTTTTATGGGTGATATCTTAGTGTACTCTCACAATCAAAATTACCATGACAAATATTTTTTGATCATTTTGAATACACTGAGAGAGAATCATTTATATGCTATGTTTGTAAAATTCCACTTCTTGATAGATCAGATTCACTTCCTTGGTCACGCCATCTCAGAGACTATAGTATCAATAGACCGAGAGAATGTAAAATTAGTAGTTACCTGGGAGCATCCCAAGTACCTTTTTGAGGATTATAGTTTCTTGGGTCTAGCTAGTTGCTAGAGGTATTTTATACAAGACTCCCCACACTTACCAGTGTCGATGACAGGCTTGAATATGAATGGTGTGATGTTTGAGTGGTCTGATTCTTCTGATGCAGCCTTTCTGTAGTTGAAGGTACATTTAACTTCAGCACTGATACTGATATTTCCTGATCTGGGAAAGACTTACACTGTGTATACTGCTGCATCGGGTATTGCGCTAGGAGTAGTGATTATGAAGGGGTTGGAGTTGTTGCATATGGTTCTTGGTAGTTGAGGACACATGAGAGGAATTACCAGACGCATGACCTCGAGTTGGTTGCAGTTGTTCATGTTTTGCGCTGTTGGAGAAAATATTTATTAGGAGATCATTTTGTGGTGTAAATGAACCAAAAGAGTCTCAAATACATATTTACTCAGTGTTATTTGAATCTAAGACAATTAATGTGGGTGGAATACCTTCAATAGTTCAATTTTTTGCTTGCCTCTATGCTTGGAAAAGTCAATGCAGTGGCTGATGCACTAAGCAGGAGGACTCACATACATGCAATGCAGGAGGACAGTTGTGAGTGGAAGCTTGTTGATCTGTTCACTGAGATGCATTTAGAGGTTCTCGTGGGGATAAATCGGCGCTTCGCTCTCATTCTGCCTTCTGCTGATGGCATAGGGCATGGTCACGGTGCCGCCTCCCCTCCTCGACCCACGTTGGATGGGGAGGGGAGTTTCAGCTTCTTCCTCGCACTCTCTTCCTTCTCATCTCCCTTCTTTCGCTCCATTCATGGATCTGTCCTCCCTCCCCCTATTTACTCCAATTGAAATAATCCCCAAGATGCAAGCCTTCACAAATGGTGCGCTCTTAGTACCTATTTCTCCTCTGGAGTTCATGGAAGCTTCCACTCTACTGAATCTCACATTGGTTGCCCGATTCGGAAAGATTTTCCCATTTGGTGATGTGTTCGATCGGTTTGTGTTTTCTTCATGGAAGTTACAAGATCATGCAATTGTTGTCCTTCTAGATGCGAGACACATCCAGGTCCGTTTCTCAAATGAATAAGACTTGATTTATGCTTGGGATTTTGCTCTATGCTATATGGAGGGAGCTAGGTTTTCTCTAATTCAGTGGTCCTTCGATTTCCATCTAAAGCGTGACCCTCCGACCACAGTGCTCTGGATAACTCTACTGGGGTTTCCTATACCATTCCAGAACCTGGCCATCCTTCAGTTGATAGGTAATATTCTAGGCCGCTACATCTATTCGGATGCTCTCACCAAGGCTATATGTCATCCAGTCGCTCTAAGGATATGTGTTAAAGATGATCTTTATAAAGGCCCACTGGAAGCTATCACCATTGAGATCGAGGGTGAGCTTCGCTGGCATCAAACGGTATGTTACAACCATTGGACCCCTTTCTGTTTTGGTTGTTGTCGAATAGGACACGAGGATTCCAGATGTCATCGTAGCTTTTCAGTTGGGTTCCAGAATACGCCCCCTTTCCAATGAAGGGTGATGCGATTGCAGTCAGGAAGGCCACTGCTGTTCAACCTGAAATGGGAGAGGATATTGCGGGATTTCAACGAAAAGTCAATACAAATACAGCTACATTGGTGGAGAACCAAGGGGTAGCTGCTCATTCGTCTCCCATGTGCTAGGATAAAAGGCTGAGTGACAATCCAAAGGTGGCATATGTTTATAATCGTTTAAAGCGGGACCTGGGTATACACATCCAATTGAAGAATTTAGGTGATAATGGGGGACATATCCTTGGGCATCTGGGCTGAAATGTCTTAGAAATCTCAGTCGGTGCTCCCCCGGAGGCAAAGGAAGTGGACACTAGGGATTTAATCAGAACGGAGGTCGAGTCTTCTAGAACTTCATTGTAGGAGGCACATGTTGTAGTTTCATTTCAGGTACATGGGAGGCAGGGAGAGGTAAGTGTATTGGTTCTATTGGACCCAAACACTTTCACTTCAAAAACCCCTTCCCACCTGAAGACCATGAGCATGGGTAAAAAGAATGGTCTGGAACCAGGAAAGGCGAAGGCGTCGGTCAGGAAGAGTACCATTAAAGAAGGGTCAGTAGTCGAGTTGGGAAACTGCTTTGAAAGTCTGGATGTTTAAGAACCAACACTAGATCAAGAGGAAGAGGATTCTGGTGATGAAAATTACAACCAATTATCTGTGGGCAGTCTCGAAAGAATTCAAGGGAAAGGTATTCGTAGTCCTAGAAGGAAAAAAGGGCAAAAAGGAAATAGAGACTCAGGAAAATGTATAGTGGTCAAGGGGAAAAAACCAAAGGGATTCAAGGATTATTAACACTTTCTTAAACCAATGGAAACTAGGTCGGCTAAGATAGGTGGAAACAAGTAAAGCAAGACCTCTCAGAATGGGGATGGTGGAGAACAAAGAGGGAGAACAAGAACAGATGAGGAAGAAGATGGGGAGTGCTTGAAGCTCATCCTACATTACAAGGAAGAAATAATTGAAAAAGAGGTCAGGGTAAATGATCCAAAAAAATAGATCGAAAGAATTTATGAAATAAGGTTGTGAGTTGATACCATGGAGGTGAAAAAGGCATGGTTAGACAAACAAGACCAAATCTTGGCTCGTGGCTTCAACCAAGGTAAAATAAACTTGGAGGAATTCATACAGACAGTGGACAGAATGACTACTCACCTTGAAGAGGTCATCAGCGTGGATATGGACACTCAGGTTAGTAAATTTCATTGGGAATTATATAGACTGTCTAATTCTAATAATCTTAGTATCATGTTTAATAAGTTTGTAAGATCTTTCAGCATGTAGCAGTACCCCTGTTTTGTGAACCTTGGTTTCCCACTTTTTTCCTTAAAGTGGCATAATAAAAATTTATATTCGAGGTGAACGACAATCCAGAATAGACTTATCTTTCATCATTGGTAGTTACCTATACCATAGTAGATTGAGTGAGGATGAGGCGGCTATCAAATTCCAAAGGCCTAGTTCTGCGAGAGAGTATGGCAGGTGAGAACCCTCCTCCGGGGTGGACGATAGGCAAGGATGAAGTTATTGATATCCATGGACATGTGTGGGTACAATGGGATATACAAGAGGAGTTGATGCTGGAGTTTCAAGCATTATCTTGGGCAGTGCATCCTAGAGTCACCAAGATGTACCATGACTTAAGCCGTCAGTACTGGTGGCCGAGCATGAAGCGAGAAGTAGCTAATTTTGTTATGAGGTGGTCCACCTGTAGGTAGGAGAACATGAAACATCAGTGGTCTTCTAGGATTTTAACATAGCTACCCATTACCAAGTGGAATAGGGATGATTTTGTGATGGATTTTGTGATGGGTTTACCAAGGTCTCCTAGATACAATGATGCTATGTGGGTTGTGGTTGACAGGTTTATAAAGGTCTCTCATTTCTTACCATTCAAGGAGACCTTCAATGTTGATGAGATCTGAAAGATGTATATCTGAGAGGTGTTATGACTTCATGGGGTCCCTCATTCTACCATTTTAGATAGGGACACCCACATTACATCTTTTTTAAAGCGGTGTTTTCATAGGGCACTGGGTACACAAGTGCTTATGAGCACAACATACCAACCTCAGACTATTGGCCAATTAGAGCTTAAGATAATGGTTCTAGAGAAAATATTTCCTTCATGTGTCCTATACTTACGAGGATCCTTAGAGAAGCATATAAAACTATTTGAGTTCTCCTGTAACAATAAATTCCATGATACTATTCAGATGTCACCATATGAGGCTTTATACGAGTGGCCATGCCGATCACCCCTGTGTTGGATGGAGGCAAGAGATGTAGCTATGCTGGGACCTCGTCTTGTCCAAGAGACTACTGAGTAGGTCAACTCAATTTAGAATCATGTGGCTACTACACAATATCATCATAAATCTTATAATGATCACCATAGATGGCCTTTGGAGTTTGAGGTTAGGGATCAATTTTTCCTTCATGTCACACCGAGCTTGGGACACAAGAGGATCAGTAGACTGGATAAACATTCACCTAGATATGTCAGAACATTTTGGATTCTAGAGAAATTTGGGTCAGTTTCCTATCAGTTACAGTTACCTCATAGGTATTGAATCATGCACGATGTCTTCTATGTATCTTAGCTATGCCTCTATCACTCAGACCTATCTCACGTTTTTCATCCTGAGGAGGTTGAGCTTCAGGTTGATGTATCCTTTGTAGGGAATCTGATTCGTATAGTTGATATGAGAATGAGGATTATCTGAGGCTGGTCTGTTCCACTCGTATGGGTGCTATGGTAGCACTACTGAGTACATGAAAAAACTTGGGGGAGGGAGGCCGATGTAGGTGTTCAGTGGCTGGAGTTATTCTCAAATATTTTTTCACCATCCATTGAAGGGAAATTCAGGGATGAATTTATTTAAGTGGTTAAGTTTGTAAGAACCTGATTCTTACATTGAGGTATGGTTTTATTTTATTCTTTTTTCTTTTGAGTTGTTTTTGAGAAAACAAGGGAAAACTAGACAGGTACTGAAATCATACTGTTACAATGACTGATTCAGTGTTACACAATGTGTAATTCTAAGTACATGTAGTGTAGTTTGATTATGTATGATGGGAATACATGGTTTGTGTTCATGTTTTCAAGGAAAAGAGGAAAACCAACTACATGACTTGTACTTTATTGTACATGCTCTGTATTAATGTTGGCAGGCCCTGGAAAGTAATTTTCCATAATTCAGCGGCCAAATGAATAGTAAAATGATATACATGCCATGTAATTGTGTTTTTTCCTTAAAAAGTGATTAATCCTCTCCATTATAAAAATTGGATAGTTGTCTTATTGGGGGAACTCAATAGGAGCACTGGAACATCAACCTCTTCCCAGTTGGTCATCTGAACCCCGATTCAATCCCCGTCAGTCTCGTTTGAACCTAATATGTAAGATCTCGATTACTCCTGAGTCGTTATTGGTGATGTTATTTCCCAAATAAGTTGTCCAGGGTGAATTAAATATCTTTTTTCTGTATATTTATATCACTCTATCTTGAATTGGAAGTCAAGGATAGACGAGGAGAGTCATGCTACGACGAGGTAGGTGGTCTCGTGCTAATTATTCAGTGTTAAGTTTTTTATATTTTCTATTGTTCCATGTGCCCATGTTTACAGTGTCGTTTGATTGAGAATTTGACCCGTGTTAATACCAAATGTCTTTTAAGTGAATGAGTAAATTAATTAAAGCATGATTAAGCTTATTTGGTTGGATTAAGGGCCACCCCCTTGTTGTGTTTACCTTAGATGTCTATTTTTTAGATGTTTGGCCTATGATGTCGATGGGCATGCCTCTGATTCCCCTTTGAAGGGTTGTTTAATATGAAATTGGTTAATTAAAAGGTTTCCATGTGAATATGGTTGTTAAAGCATTGTGATAGTTTAATTCACTTGTTAATCTTGTTATATAAATTCTTCCCTCATGAGTTATTAAATGCTAAATCCATGTCATAGTTTAATTTTCATGTATTGATTAATAAATTAAATGTGCCCACGTGAGATGTTATTTAGTTAAACATGTAATTTTGTGAGGTACATGTGTTGTTTACTATGCTAAAATGTTGTTACACTAAGTTTGGACTTAATACATGCTGAAATGCTGATACTCCGTGGTTCGGCCTAAAACATAATGAAATTATGATACACCAGGCTTGTCCCTAACATTAATATGCTGAAATGATGATACACTAGGCTTGAACCTAATTTGAGTATGCTTAAATGCATATACATTAAGCTTTTCCTTGAGTCTTTTTGAAATGGAATGACTTATGACGTGTCTGCAAAGCCGAAGAACAATATTGGATTCGTTCTTCACTTTTTGTGTGTAGATAGCTTATTGAGGTATCTATTATGCTTTCTTTATATATGGGATTGATGGGTTTTGGATGGCCCATGAGACTTATATAATTCAATGAATTTGAATTTATTAAAGAACCTTAAATAAATGTTAATGAATTCCAGTACTGGTAGGATATGTTACTCTTGAGTACCTATTACTTTACTTAATTTTTACTATTTTACACTATTATTTCATATACTCACTGAAAGATTGGAACAGTCCTTTGATGGGTGCCTACTGGTATTTATTTCTCACACCCTGTTTGGTTCATATTTTTAGTCCCAAACATACTATATTGTTGCAGGTTTTGATAAGGGAAAGGAACCTTTTTCATGTACATGATTGTTGATTAGGAGCTGGAGAGCATGGGACCAAGCCATGACTTGTGATGCCGCTGAGTTTTATTTTGGGTTATTTAATCTTGGTATTGTATTTTACTTGATTTGAGTGTATCATGTTTTACTATTTTCTTAGAACATGTGACGTGCCACATCATTTTGATATTACATGCCTTTTGGTTATATTTATCTTTCAATATTCGGTTGTCTACTTAAATTTCATGTTGTTTACCACTTTTTCTATTTTTATTATTTATTCTACTATGTTACACTCTGCGAATGAGGGCATAGTTTCCCCACCATCACACCTTAGGCCCTCTCTTCTAGTCATAAGCCTCTAGCATTTTCAGAAATGCACTTGAGGACATGTGGTCAACTGGGTACAGGGCACCTTTTTAGCGGGTCCTTGGTTTGGGACATTACACTAAAAAAGGGTAGCTTTATCAGTGATTTTATCTAGAACTGATAAAGGTCCCCCTTTTATCAGCGCTTTATTATTGTCACTGATAAAATCCAGCACATCCTATACCCAGATCTGTGGTAGTGATTGAAGCAATCTAGGATTTATTTTGGGGAGTATCCATCACCACAACCATTAGTGCCTCCAAACTGGTCTTAATTCCCAATGTGAAGCATCCAAACTCATGGAACCATTTCAGAACTATTTTATTATGCAACTTTTGTTATAAAATTCTTAGTAACATCATCAAAAAAAGGATTAATAGGGTTCTTCCTCAGATCATTTCTGGTGAACATCATGTATTTCTAAATGGATGAAACATACAAGGGTAATTTGGACTGTTATAGAGATGGATAACGATATCAATAGGAAGATTCATGGTTCCAAATTTGAGATCTAGGTAGACATGGACAAGGTGTAAAAATGCATGGAATGGAGTTTTTTTCTCAATACAATGGATATATTTAGATTCAATGTCTAGTCCCACGACCTGGTCTTCAGGTGCTTTTCTTCTCCTTGGATCTCAATGTCACATATGGGGAGATGTTTCTGGTTCATTAAGTCAGACTGAGGTCTGATACAGGTATATCCTCTTTCTCATAGTCTATTAAATCTATCATAGGTGATTTTATCCAGAAATATTCATAACAAATTGGGGAACATATCCATCCATTTTTTCAAAAATAAAAAACGGGCCAACTATGGTATCTCACTTGATATATGCAGATGAAATTGTGTTATTCATTAACAACATGAAAAGATGGTTATACAGGTTTAATAATATGATGTAGACAAATAGATTTTTTAGTGTCCAATGAATTAATTGTGAGAATATTATTGTGTACCTTCATAAATCCTGCTCCACCCATAGTAGCAGTATCATTCAGGAAAACATGGCATTCAAAAGGGAGACTTTTTGAAGTATTATTTAGGTGCTCCTATAATAGAAGGGAAGATCAAAAAATCTATTTTTGAAAATCTAGTGAGCTTGTTAGTAGTGTGTATACTCAATTAGAAAAACATATTCCTTTCACTTGGTGGCTGGATCACTCTAAAGAACAGTGTTTTATATTCAATTCACATGGACATGTTTTCCAGTGTCAAGACTATGAAGGGTACCATTGATAGAGTGGAAGAATCATTAAATCATTCTTTCGGGATTAGAAAGGTGAGGGGATATTTTACTTGGATATGTGGAAGTCACAGGTGAAACCTATTGTGGATTGGGGGATTAATGTGAGGAATGTTACTGACTCCATAGAAGCTACATAAGAGAGATTGGATTGGGATATCATTTAAGGAACATCTTTGTGGGATAATTTTAGGAGGAGAATATATGGGGAGGGCTGGAGAGTATGGTATGAATGCTCGAACAAACTCTCAAGCCTGGAAAGGAACATGAGAAATAAACTTGGTGGGTTGGATAATAGAGCTCAGTGGGTTATTGGACGAATTGATATCAGTTTATGGAAAGAGAACTAGGGTGTCCAGATCCTTTTATTTCTAGGATATCTGGTTCTGGAGATCATGTTAAAGAAAAAGATTATGCAACCTTGTTTCATTTTGTCAATGATCAATGAGGGAAAAAATCATTTCTTGAAGGAATTATTTTTTTGAACAAGTTGATAGATGTGTTTTCACAGACTCAATGTCAGGTGTTTTCATATCTTGAGACCTCCTCATATCCATGTGACACTCAAAACAGATAGAAATGTGGGTGAACAAACTTTGGGGAAAATTATTCTAGAAAATATGGATTTCCTATTATGAAATTTATGAAAAATATATATTCATACATATAAAAAAATTTCAACAGGATAGAATCAATCTGGCTTCTAAGTGCACATGATTTGAGAATTCTAGTTTCGAATATATCTAGAATCCTTTCTTGGAGAGTGTGTGTGATCTTATTTTCGTATAGAAAGTCAGAAAAGGGTTGGGTGTTTAGGTGTAGAAGGTAAAATCTTTGGATTTTCTCTAAAAATGGTTCCTTGGTGTTTTCCATATTCGATTTTTTGACAAGCGGGATAGGGTTTTGGGTATTATTAAAAAATGTCCTGAGATGCATGAACAAGGTTCACACATCTCTCCTCACCAGAATGTGTGAACAACATTCACACATTCTATAAGAATCTTATTAAGGAATCATGAACCCCATTCATGCTTCCTTCAGAAATTTTAATTAAAAAATCATCAATAATTATAAGTAATAAAATAATATAAATACATATTAATTAAAAAATTCATCAATATGTATATAATATCAATAAATATAAATAAATACTAATTAAAAAAACATCTATATATATAAGATATCAATAAATATAAATTAATAAAAACACATATTAATTAAATGATAAAAAATTAATAATAGTTACATGATAGAAGGGATATCTTCGCATTATATTCTGATTTTTGTGGGTGGTTTTTTCCTTATTAGCCTTCATGGATGATGTTAAGTAAAAGGCTGAAAGGTGGAGGGAACCAGGGAGGGGAGGGGAGGAGGGAAATAATTCTGATGCCCCTTGATTTAGATTTTTTGGAGGAGATGAATCCATGGTAATCCTCCAATAGTGATGGAAGAGGTAGCATAATAACATGGTTAGTGATTTTTTTCTTCTGCTTTTTTTATTCAATCTCATTTAAATGATAAATATATAGATAAAATCTAGTTCTTGACATGACAACTAATCGTGAACTAAATTTTTTTATGTGATTTCAATTTTTTATCTCCTTGAAATTATAACTCCATGAAAACAGGTTTTATTTTTGTTATATGATAGGATTTATTACTTGAATAATGATATGTTTTTTATACCTTATTCTTTGCGTTTTTTTTCAGTGACACATAACATATAAGACTATATGTGTTTATTACAAATGGATCGGAGAGGGGAGCTATAATTCTTCAAAGAAACAAGTAAACACACAAATATGTTTATAGCAAATATAAAATATAAATACATGTTCAATTTGTAATTTATTAAACATATGTTTATATATTTATTTATGATTACAAAAAATATTAATGTTTAGTAAACATGCGTTCTCGATAATAATAGAATATATATAAATAATATTAACATTATATATATATAACATCTTTTTTAACATAATATATTAAATGAAACCATTGCTTACGAGGGTGGTGACAAACTCCTTGGCCTTCCATAATTTTATCACCTATTGGAGGTATATGAACCTAAAAATCCTTCAGTGAAGATTGTGAACCAGTATAAACTATTTCCTTTTATAAAGTTTGAATATGTATCTTATCAAAAGTTTCCAAATGAACTAATTTCATACATATCATTTTTTTTATCTTCAGTCATAATCACCTACTCGTTACATATATCCATTATTCATTCATGTTCTTATTCATGAAACATTTTTTGTTAACAAAGATTCACTTTCCATGATATTTTATGATATTACATCCAACTTTAAATCATTGAGATCAATAATATTTTTCAAGATTTATTCAATTTCACTTATCATTCCATTCAGATTCTTTTTGAATTCAAATTAAGTAATATTATAAATATTTTTTAATGATATTTAGACTATTATCTATTATACATATATAGATAATAATACTAAGTATTATTATGAATATCAGAAGATTTCTTTTTGATTTTGGTAGATAATATGATAATAGTAAGGTACTTATTACAAAAATGAACAGAACTCTATAAATTAGAATAGTGAGGCCAATAAAACATGTAACATAAATGCAATATCAAACAAATCTACACCTGTGGTATGGATGCTCTAATCTACACTTATGGCATGGATGCTCCTCTATCCCACAATTAGGAGTATATTGGATGTATCCATGATGTGTAAGCCTATTCACCTGCTTTATCATACACTACTCTGATATATCATCATCAAAAACCACCTCTACATCATCTTGTGTGACATGTGGTGGATATACAGTCTCTACAATTGTACCATGTCCTGCCTCTAAGGATAGTGGATATTGACTAGAACTCTCAGAAACATGTGAAGAATGTGGATGTGGTGTTGTGTATGTCTGCATAACATGGATTAATAAAGCACCAGATCAACCCAGTCAATGCCTATATCTACTTCTATCTATGACTGAGATGTTGGAGGAACATATGACTGATCATAATGAACGGCCTCCTTCTGTGGAACAGAATCATCTGACTATTCAAGATGAACCCCCTCCTCCTGTGGAACAGCAGCATCCATAATAGGTTCATCACCTCTTAGTACATCTATATTAGGCAGAGCAGGCTCTACATCATCACCATCATTTGGTGGATCAAAGAGAACTCCATGATAAATCTTGTTCATCGAAGGAAGAAACTCTACCAAAGCATAGTGAAAATATTTCCATTCAAATGTGCCTCTCTCTACTGGATCATACATGTGAAGTAGATGACTGATATGAGTATCTTACAAAAACAAATTCTGATGTTAATTAATGTTAATAAAAAATATGTTGAATAGTGGAGGGAAAAATGTATACCAACACATTAAAGCCCCATTTGTGTCAGGTCATAAATCTGACTGGGGACCTACAGTACCAAAATGCATAATATATCTGATTGCACAAATTAAAATGCATTGTCCCCACCCCTCATAATTGAAACTCTGATCATATATCCCATAGATCAATATATGAGGCATGATATCTCCTCCAATATAAGTACCTCTTCCATGAATTCTTTAGGGAATGTAGTGAATCTAACTAACTGGGCAGGTCAAGAATAGGCTGAAATAATTTTAACTGTCTCATAACACCATCGGTCTGATGCCACTTGACTATATGAAAATGATTCAATGGAACCATGCAAGAGCCAGTAGCATGAATCATCATACGATATGGTGGAAGACTCTTGATGATATCATTTGTATATATAATCCATGAAATTTGAATGAATAAAATGAATAATCAATTAATAAATGAATATATGAATAGTAAATAAAAAAGTTTTAAAAATATAAATAATAATCACTTACATCATCTTGTCGAAGCCTTTCCAGCGTAAGTCTGTAGGAATTGACATTATGTCTGGATGAATATGAATGTTGATGTCCCTAACTACACCTGTAGATAACATTGTTATAGTTACATTTTAGAATATAAAGATATAAAATGAAGCTAGACATTATAAGGAAGGAATAACATACCATTTTACATGTGGATCCTCTTCTATAATATTGGTAGGAAATGGTGCACATGCATGTGGTTCTAAATGAGGTATGTCCTCCCATTCCCACATTTGTAGAATAACAATTCACCTTGTTGTATAAATCTTATCGATGTGACAGGCACTACATAATTCCATGTATGTATATACAAGACAAGAATACCCCCATCTATACTGGAATGCCTAGTACAAATTCTCAAAGAGGTAAAGACATCAAATATACAAAAGTAGTGGAGTGATAAACAAAAAGTGTGCCACCGATCAACCTCAAAATATATGCAGGTTCAAGTCACAACACGGTGATCTCGTCAACATCCTCTACTAGATGTTGTAAGTGATGGTCTAACTAGGGAATGAATAATCTACCACCAACGAAGGACCAACCATCACTGTGAACCTCTATGCCCAGAAATCTATGAATAACCTCAAACCAATCTGCTCCAACTCGACCAGTCAGGGTCGCACTATCGATGGGGTGTCCCAAAAGAAATAGACACATCCGATAGGGTAATATTCTTCTCCCCCTCTCCAAAATGGAACGTATGTGACTCTAGCCTTTGTCTACCTAAAAGTGCAGCAATGAGATAATGATCAAAAAATGTGATGTCAAAAATTGCTACGCCATAGAATCCAGCACGACGAAGAAAGAGGATGATAGCAGGAGGTGGTGCGACATGATGGAAACGATGAGATATACGTAAACTTAGAGGAGGCACATATTGTCCCTCTAAAACTATCCATGATACATGAGTAGCCTAGGATATGAGCAATGGAAAATATTTCATCTCCACAAATGATATCATCATTACATTTTTATAGTGAATTTAATAAAAACTTTAAACTTTTATTAAACAAAACTACAAAAATAACAATAAGGGTAAAAAATATATGTGGTTCATGTTGTTGGTTTTGGCTTGGGTTTGGAATTTATTGTTTTGTTATTCTTCAATTATGTTTAATTTATTATAATTTTTTATATAAATCATCTATGATGAAAACCCCGATTTGAACATGTAGAAGCATGATATATTCATTTTCGGTGTATGTTTATTTTTTAAAAATTTATAGTATAAAAAATCCATTATGATAGAATCTAGATATGAGACAAACCAAACATGAAAGATTTTTGAAATGGAGAAAGTCATAAATAAAAGGATTAACTACTGAAATGTCCACATATGAAAAAAATATACACATTTCTGATAAAATACACAGATTCGATCATTGGTGATGGGATGTGGAGTTATATCCTACCACTTGGGGAAATATCTTATGAGTATGTATTGTTGTGTGACAAATAATGCATCATGACCCCCCCTCCTCATTGCTAAGGCCAATCCATATCATTTCTGATTCGAGTTGAATTTAGTTTTCCTCGGGGCCACAACCTTGTAGCATGAAGCCAGTAATTTAAAAAAACGATAGAAATTGAACAAAAAAATAAATAAAAACAAAACCAACTTATGAAACCGGGAAATATCATGGATGAAAGTTGGATGGTAATAAAAAAATGGGATAGAATGAAAGTCACCAACATGCATCCAAGCTTCACTATAACAGTTAACCAAAGTTTCCATGTGATACACTAGCTCAACATAGGGCTCCCATGATATATTTAATGAAGAAAAATCTATAATAAAATTTTCACATGGATATCTCAATTCTATAATTTTTTCACAATCATAATACATGTTATCCAACATCACCACAAGCACATGACCAATAGTGCATGTAGCCCTGTCGTAGCACTCTATTACCTGAAAGATCTCATTTTCCCTATCAAAGGCTACAACACTCCATCTTGAAGCCTCATTCAGTATCTGATCAATATCACTTTGGAAATTTTGAGTAAAATGTATATCATTTTCTATCCTCTAATAGGCCTTTTGGTACCGGTCAATAAAGTAGTGCACTAATCTAAAAATAGTCTCTTACACTAAACTAGTGATCTGGAGTTTGTGCACACCCTTGAGGACCCAATTTATGCATTCCACTATATTAGTTTTCATATGCCCATATCTCCTACCACCAACTTATTCTTGTGACCGTTTTTCTTAGAAATCTACATAATATATTCATACACATATTTATTAGCACTTTTCATCTCTTCAATACATCGATCAAAATTTTCTTGTTGAGGCTCATATGCTGAAACCATAATATAATAATATATTAAAAGAGGTATTAAATTTTCTATAAAAAATTAAGTTTATAAAAACATACCCAACTTGAGGATCACCTTCTTTATTTCCCCATATCTGAAATTCTCATGAACATTACTTGAAATATTTATAATGCAATATCGATGATAAGAATGAAGCTCTGTCCATAAAACCCCATCACTCTTTACCACCTCTATAATCGCTTGATGCTTGTCATATATCAGACACACTCCCTAGTTTTGTGTGACATGAATGCATACACATGCCAAAACTAGCTCCAGCATTCAAAATTCTCCGTTTTCAATAGTATTGAATGAAAGTGGTAGAGGAGTAAGATTACCATCCTGAGTGGCAGTAATGAGTAGAACACTTGCATACTTTCCATAAAAGAAAGTTCCACCAATATGAATGAATTTTTTTCTATATGGAAAAGCAATGATGCATGAACATATATCCTAGAAAAGACTATTGAAAGTCACATTTGATTGATAAACTCAGTGATTGGGGGACACATACACAATAGTGTCTAAATGATAACCAGTCTTATTATTGAGAGATAATAATTCCAAAATTTATGGAAACATTGTATAAGATTCATCCCAATCGCTATTCACTTTTAGAATTGCTTTCTATTTTTCATTCCATGATTTTTTGTCAGATATCATATTGTTATACAACTATTGAATTCTTTCTTAAACAAGGGAAATGGGAACATCTTGACATGTTCATATCATCTCAACAATAGCAGTTGATATAAACTTTTCATCATGTGAAGAGTGGTCCTGTGACAAGATTGGATGCACACAAGTGTGTGGGCCTTCTAATTTGGTAATATTCCAACATTAAAAAAATTATCATATATTGACCTCAATCAAAATTTACATTCTACCCCATATTTTTCATAATGAATGGGATATTTTGTCTTTATTGAACCATCAACCACAAATGTGAAATGCCTCTCAATGTGGTATTTCTTTATCAAATTTTCCACAGAGAGATTACTTTCAAACAATTTCCCTACATAGATAGCATTATCATTTGAAAAAAATATAATCCTTATAATTTTTGAGAATTCAGAGGCTGGTGTAATGACATCCCAATCAAACTATTATTCATGTAAAATTCCTTCAACCAATGAACTCAATACTGATGGATGAGTACCAATACTGGTGGATGATGTGGATGCATGTCTGTCATAGGAACCTTAGAAGGATCATTACCCACATTCCCTAATCATGGATGCATGTCTCTCATAGAAACCTTAGAAGGTTCGTTCCCAACATCACCCTCACACACATCATCTCCTAAAGCCCGAGTAGAAAATTCATCCTTAGATAATCTTTCATTCACAATATCAGTATTACACAAAAGGATGTACCCTATATTTCCTTCCAAAATATGATCATATTATTTGTAATCTGGTTCTATCATAGGATTCATATGAGAAGTTGGCAATGAATAAGACTATTGTGAAGGGACAACTTCTACAGAGCTCACAAAACATGGTTTTGTAGTAGTTAGTTTCTCTACATCTATATCATAAATCACCACATACCACCCCATAAAACCATTAGCACACTATTTCCTAAATAAGAAATATGCATCAATCCAATCCTCATCATAGACTAGAGGGTACTCAGTATGCTAGAAATGTTCAGGATGTTGCTGATGTTGATATATTATTGAAACAATGGATTTATCATCCCTTAGTTTTAAATGACTATGAATCTTATTTCGAACTTCATCCAATGTTAGAAAACTATGAAGATTTTACACTCTTGCGAGTGAAAAAATATAGCTAAAACCTAGTTCGGTATAAATTTCCTCACCATTGCAATAAATTTGTGAAGACACGATTACCTAGAAAAAAATTATAAAATATTATATACTGCATTAAAATTTTAAATTATTTAAATTGGTTATTATTGAATAATTGACTTTATCTTGAGACCTTTTCATGGTATTGGTTTATCATTATTGAGGTATGGTGATGTTGATATTATTACCTAATCAAATTTATTATAACATTATATATTTTTATACTACTTATCAAATTTTTCATAAATTTTAATTACATATGAATAAATAACCATGACTTGTTCTTGAGACTTACTATAGATTAGTTTATAATTACATGTTAAACAAACCAAATCCTATGGGTGGAATTATAGTGTATCTATTATCAAATATTTCAGAAACTGCAAGTCTCCTTTAAAACAACATCACCTTTAGTCGAATGCTTGTTCTTAAACACCTCTTTGGGGACGCCTATTCGGGGATGCCTCCTCAGGGAAGCCTCTTTGGGGATTCCTCTTTGAGAATTACTCTTCGGGGAGGCCTCTTGTCAATAGCCTTTTAATCAATAATTTACTCACATGAATTTGAGTGGGTCTAGGGATATGAAATACATTAATTTTTTTAAGAGAACACACAAGTCCTTACAAACTTAGTGAAAGATGACTCACATGTCATCAATAAGAAAAAGAAAATGAAATTATTACAAATTATATAACCACATACACAAAAAAAAGACATGTAATATTCATTATTAATTGGTCGATCATCTTAAGATCAGTCCTCACACAATACTCCAAACTTGTTTTTTGATATATTTATTATGGTTAAATTATATATAAACCTATTACTAGATGAAATATATATTAAATATCTGCACCTATTTTCCAAATATTTCACTTCAATATATATATATATATATATTTAATAAAAACAATAAATAAATTTAATTAAAACAAATATAATTTACTCTTAAATAACAACCCTTAAAATACTGAACACTAATGTTATTTTCAATTTTATAAAATTACACAAATATATATATATATATATATATATTGTTTTGTTTCATTTTACTAATTTTTAAAATTTAAGTTAATATATTTTATACTTTATTGCATGGAAGAATAATTATTCATACTAAATATTATTTCAATTTATTGATTAAATTTATTATTAGTAGTAAATAAAAGTAATATAATTTACACTTACATAAAAACCATTAAAATAATATAAAATTATATCATTTTCAATGTAATAAAATTACATATATGTAAAAAAAATTCATTTTTCAATTTTACTATATTTAATTATTTATTTTTCAAACTTTATTACTTCAAATAATAATTATGTACACTTAATATAATTAAAAAAAATATTTAGAGAAAACTATTTTTATACTATTAATAAAAAGAATTTTCTATATGTTTTCTTATAAATTTAAATATGATACTTTATATAAATAATATACATTTAATAAATTATATAACTAGTGTATAGAATAATATAATTTAAATTAATATTACTTTAAAAATAATATATTTTATATACATATAAATAAGTTATACGTGCCATTTAAATTTAAAATACATAAATTTTTTAAAAAAATATTTCCCTAAATATAAACTACATTTTAGACATACCATATTTAAATTTACTAAACATTCAATATGAATTTGTATAACAAACAATAACTCACTCAAAAATTAAATCGTACAAAATAAAGTAATTTACACATTCATCCATGCATCAATACATATTAAATAAATAAATCTTACACACAAAAACTAATTACTACACATCAAAAATTAAATAAATAAATGATATAAATAGAATAATTAATCTCAATAACACAATTCAAATTTTAAATAGAAATTTTACCTTCTTAAAAGTGGTAGATATTTGTTGGGAATGAAATTCTGCAGGGCTTCACAACAAATTCCATAGGAGAAGAAGGAGATTTAAAGGGGCCTCCATTTAAAAAACTTGGCAAGGAGATCTGTGTGGCCCGTTCACGCATCCTTCATCCACTTCACGAAGTATGATTTAACGGGGTTCACACATATTTCTCCACGCTTATGATTCCTGAAAGGGGTTCACACATATCTGGCGGTAGTGGGAGATGCATGATTGAGGTTAAGGCATCTCAAGGTCCCTTTAAAAAAATATTTGGGACCCTCTCCCATTTAAAAAAAATAAAAAACCCATTAGAAAAATACATTCCATTGGGTATATTAGTAGGTGGTTCCTGCCAAGTTGTGTGTCATGGTTCTTTTCTTTTTTTACTAGGAAATCTGGAAGATAATAATCAAAAGAAAATAAGGAAAACATTTTCCCCTTCAACTTCTTATGGTTTGGGTCTTCTATCTGTTGGTCGAGCTAGGTCATTTAATCCATAGTGGTGAGGTTAGTATTGGACATGGATATATCATTACCATAGTCTTAAACATTGGTGGAACTTCCCCTTACAGGAGGTGGATCAAGTAGAGCCCTCCGCTTTTTGATTTCAAACATAATGTCGACGGGTCATGCCTTTACGGTGATATGAGAGGAGGAGGACAGGTTCGTGATGCTAGAGGGTATGTGGTAATTGGGTTCAACACCTTTTATGGACTAGATAATTTAATTGGGGTGAATACAAAGTCCCCTCTTAGTGGGATTTACCTATGTAAGCTTTAAAACATTAGAATTGTACTATCGAATTTGATTTGAAACTTCTAGTGGGTTTTATTCAAGACAATGATTGCATTTAGTGGTATCTAACTGATTTCATCTGAAAGTTAAAGTCTATCATGAGTGGAAATTTGGTGGTATCTTGCACATTAAGGGAGGGATACTTCACAACTAACAACCTAGATAGTAAAGAAAGCCCTGAGAATAGTTTTATTATTTATTATATCATGGGTTCTCATCCCTATGATTGTAATCTTCTTGTCAGTGGTGATGATTTGAGGATACATCACTACAAGCCACCCTGACCTTTTGGTTGCCCTCATTTTTGGAATAAAAAGTGATTTCTGAGTGAGTATTGTCAATATATGATATTTGAACTTATATATATATATATATATATATATATATATATATATATATATCAATTTCTATGTGTATATATGTGTATGCACTATGTTTTTTGTGTGTGTTTTGTCTATGTGTATATATAGATGATGTATGTGTACAAATTTATGTATGTGGATGTATGTGTATGTATTAGTGCACTTGTACATGGGATATACATATTTTTATAACATGTGTACATGTGTATGTATAACATGTACTTATTATAGAGTTGATGTATATTTTTTTCAATTTTGATATAATATTTTTTTATGAATTTTTTGGTTTTTATATTTTTTTTGAATTTAATTATTTAGTAATATTTATTTATACATATATCTATTTACTATACATGTAACATTTTCAATACTTTTGTAACTTCTATGAATAATATTTATTTTTTATTAAGTGTTAACATTTAGAACATGTTTGAAATTTATATAATTAATCTATTTAAATGAATTTTTTAATAATGTTTTAATTTAAAGAGTAAATTATAAAATTATAAATGTATATAATGATTAAAAAAATATTTATAAAAACTAAAATATATATATATATATATATTTAAATAATTATAAAATTATAATATTTATATTTATAATATTTATAATTATATATATTTAGAATTATAAATATTTATATACTAATAAATATATTTATAAATATATAATTATATAATTATATATAAGTATATAAATATATTTATAATTATATACCAATATTTTAAATATATTTATTCATAATTATAAAATATAAATAAATTAATATATATTTAAATAATAATAAAATTATAGTAAATATATTTATTACCAGTAAGGTCCATGTGCCAAGTGAACTCAACCCCATAATTTATTAGTGAAGAGTAAAGCTTAGAAGGAAGACATACCAATGTGTGGCACATAAAGATCCACCAACTAGGGAAGTTTCAAAACTACCACCGATAAACACACCCACTCATCATGGATCACACACCTGTTTTATGCCCAAAAACCCATAAATGAAAGACTCAAAGTCTTAGAGACACCCTCAATGACTGATGCAACCATAACATCATCAAACACATGCCATCCTTGAATACCTCGCACACCCAGCCATAATGATAAGGTTGGCTAAAATCCCTCCACCCAAGATAATCATGGATAAAGCGCTGAAAGAAAATGACTACAAATAATACTTTCAACTGAGGATGTCTTCACGCCCTTAAACATTGTTTCTCATGTGAACGTGGTCATTCTCGATGTTCATCGTCAGCAGTTCCCATCAGCATGTCATCAACTGTAGTTGCACGGGGTCGACATCTCATACCACTGACATCCCATGGTTCCTGAAAGTATTGCTCTCGATGATATCCCATACCATTTACAGTCATCCACCAATTTACAACAACACTATAATCACACCAGACAAACCATCAGCCCAATAGAGATTAGCTCAAATACCCAAAAGGAAAAACCCCTGGAAGGCCCAAATCCATTCCCAGATATATAACATTTTCTTCCCCTTAAAGTGGACAAAGAAAATATGTCACAGCCTATCCTAATTATATTCTGGAGGTCATATCCCCACTTTCCAAGTCAAAAAACCCAGCTATGTCCCAAGCTCTGCACCCCATCCACGTCCCAATCATGGGATCATCGTCATGGGTCATCATCAGGGTTCTGCATTGCAACAAGAAGTCAACTCATACGTCATCATCGACATCGGTGTCGGATACCCTACATCACACCGGCAGTTCCTACATCGTCACCAGATACTGATCTGATTGTGAGCAAAATGATTCCAAGATCCCACATTAGTCTCTTGCATAGATCTGAAGATGATTCACCACGAAGCTAATATGCCTAAAGTCATCGTACGATAGCCAATTCCAGTTGGGCGGGTTTTCATTTTAAATGGGTTTTTAAATTATTATTATTATTACAAAAGGGATAGGGTTTTTAATATTTTTAAAAAGGGATCTAAGATGCGTGAACCCCGTTTATGTATCCTCTCCGAGTCTGGGATGCTTGAATCGGGTTCACACATCTTGTAAAAAATTTATAAAGGATTCTTGAACCCCGTTCACACATCATCTATAAATTTTTAATTTTAATTTTTTTTAAAAAAAAATTTATTTTTATTTTTTTACTTTGTTTTGTTTATATATATATATATAACAAAAAATTTCAACATAATTTATCTTTTATTTAATATCCAGTAGTTTTTCCATTACAGCAGTCTGGATTCTGATAGACATCCTCACCCAAGGCTCTCTTTTATAAGAGGGCTAGCCCTGGAAATCGTTTTGCATTTTCGATGTGGGATTCAGCATCCCTTTTTCCAACAAAGAACATTCTACATTTCTGATGTGTGATTCTGTTTCAAGTACGTCACTTTGAAAGACTATAAAATGCAAATTATAAAACTAATATAAATGAAACTTAAAACATGGATTAAACAAATAATAAATTGTTGAAAATAAAAAGAATTTCGTAATTTTTTTTGATAAATAATAATTTATAAGCTTTCAAAGCCACCAACATGAAACATAAAAATGTTTCAAATACGTGTCTTTGAAAGAATATAAAATAAAAACTATAGGACAAATATAAATGAAAATTAAAACATGGATTAAATATATAAGAAATAGTTGAAAATAAAAAGAATTTCGTAAAAAATGTTGATGAAAAATAATTTATAAGCTTTCAAAACCACCAACTTCAAACTTAAAAATGTTTCAAGTATGTGGCTTAGAAAACCTATAAAATAAAAACTATAAGACCAATATAAATAAAAATTAAAACATGGATTAAACATATAAGAAATTGTTAATGATTAATTAGTTAATTAGTAATATAAATATTAATTGATAATTAATTAGTTAATTAGTAATATAACAATTAATTATAACTATTCAATATAATTATTAATTATAAATTAGATAATATTTAATTACTTAATATGTAATATAATTATTTATTATAACTATTAATTATTTATTATATATTAATTAATAAGTTATTTTGTAATATAATTATTAATTATAAAATAATTAATTAATTAATTTGTAATATTATAAGTAATTATATTTATTTATTATAATTATTCATTATAATTATTATTGATTATTTATTAATTATTAGTTATATAATAATTAATTAGTTAATTCGTAATACAAGTATTAATTATACAACAATTAATTAATAATATAATTATTAATTATAATTACTAATTATAATTTATTATTATTAATTATATAATAATTAATTAGTCAATTAGTAGTATAATTATTCATTATAATTATTCATTATAATTTTTAAATTTTAATTGTTAATTGTTAATTTTATAATAATTAATTTGATAATTAGTAATATAATTATAAATTATATAACAAAGAATTAGTTAATTGTTAATATAATTATTAATTATAATTATTGATATAATTATGAATTATAATTAGTAACATAATTATTAATTATAATTAGTAATTTTTAATTATATAATAATTAATTAGTCAATTACCAATATAATTATTAATAATTAAAATTTAATTATATAATAATTAATTTGTTAATTATTATATAATTAATAATTATATTACTAATTAACTAATTAATTAATATATAATTATTTATTAATAATTAATAACTAATAATTGTAATGAATAATTATAATTATTTATTATATTACTAATTTTCTAATTAACTAATGAATTATTGTATGGTTAATAATTATATTACTTAATAAATACTTCATTATTGTATAATTAATAATTATATTACTAATTAACTAATTAATTAATATGTAATTAATAATTATATTACAAATTAACTAGTTAATTATTATATAATTAATAATGATATTACTAATTATCTAATTATTAACTAATTAATATTTATATTGCTAATTAACTAATTAATCATTAAATATTTCTTATATGTTTAATCCGTGTTTTAATTTTCATTTATATTTGTCTTATAGTTTTTAATTTATAGGTTTTCAAAGCCACGTATTTGAAATGTTTTTAAGTTTCAAGTTCCCGGTTTTGAAAGCTTATAAATTATTTTTCATCTATATTTTTTACGAAATTCATTTTATTTTAAACTATTTCTTATATGTTTGAATCTGTTTTTAAGTTTCATTCATATTGGTCTTTTAGTTTTTATTTTATAGTTTTTCAAGGACAGGTATTTGAACCATTTTTAAGTTTTATGTTGGTTGCTTTGAAAGCTTATCAGTTATTATTCATCAACATTGTTTACGAAATTATTTTTATTTTCAACATTTTCTTATTTGTTTAATCCCTGTTTTAATTTTCATTTATATTGGTCTTATAGTTTTTATTTTATAGGTTTTCTAAGACACGTACTTGAAAAGTTTTTAAGTTTCAAGTTTGTGGTTTTGAAAGCTTATAAATTCTTTTTCATCAACAGTTTTTAAGAAATTATTTTTATTTTCAACTGTTTCTTATATATTTAATCTATGTTTTAAGTTTCATTCATATTTGTCCTATAGTTTTTATTTTATAGTCTTTCAAAGACACGTATTTGAAACAATTTTACGTTTTATGTTGGGGGCTTTTAAAGCTTATAAATTATTATTTATCAACATTTTTTATCAAATTCTTTTTATTTTCAATAATTTATTATATGTTTAATCCATGTTTTAGTTTTCATTTATATTGGATTTATATTTTGTATTTTATATTCTTTCAAAGTGGCGTACTTGAAACAAAATCTCAAATCGAAAATGCAGAATGTTCTGTGCGGGAAAGAGGGAAGCAGAATCCCACATCGAAAATGCAGAACGATTTCCAGGGATAGCCCTCATATAAAAGAGAGCCCTGGGTGAGGGTGTCTTTCAGAATCCAAACTGCTGTAACGGCAGAACTGCTGGATATTAAATAGCAGATAAATTCTGCTAATTTTTTTTGTTTTATTTATATATATATAAACAGAACAAAACATAACATAAACATAAAAATTTTAAAAAAATAAAAATAAAATAAAAATTAAAACTTTCTGTAGGATGCGTGAACGGGGTTCATGCATCCTTTATTAAGTTTTTACAGGATGCGTGAACCTCGTTCACACATCCCAAACTCGACAGAAGATGTATGAACCCCGCTCACGCATCCTTCCTCTCGGGGGGATGCGTGAACAGGGTTCACGCTTCTCAGACCCCTTTTTAAAAATATTGAAAATACGATCCCTTTTTAAAAAAAATTAAAAACCCATTTAAAATGAAAACCCCAGTTGGGCCCATGTCACTTGATGCATCATGAGAAAGCTTTGCATCCCTCTAGCTCTGTCAGACATCACATCATGTAGAAGACACCCTCCAACACCTGAGGATGACCCATGCAAACTCCTTAGATCCTCTCCAACTCCACACCAAGGTCTTTTTCGACACCCCACAGGCTAGCCAACACACATCACCATCCCCTCTCGCCGATCAACAACCCACATTCCATCATTGGCATACTCACCCACCCTGGATGTCTATGATGGGAAACATTAATCCGGTTCTTTTAAACCAACCTAAAATGAGGTCACTCATCCACAATTACGATATAAATCTGGGATCAGATCTTACATGAATGGAGAAACCTTCCAATCCGGATTAGGGACATCAAATTTACCCGGAGGATTTTTGGCACCACATCCTGCAAACATCTGGATGTTCCCAATAATTTCTACATCTGAGATGTGGCCAACAATTTCTCCCTCTCAGATAGGTTTCACAAGATTGCGATCACCTGGGAAATCACCAGGAGAGAGAAGCTCTCCAATGTAGAGAGCTAATCTCTCCATCCTAAACGTTCTCAATGAGAGAATCAATATATTTATTATATTTATTATATTTAAAATTATATATATTTATATATTAACAAATAAACATATAATTATATAATTATATATATATAATTTTATAAATATATATATAATTATATATATATATATATTGAAATGTAATTATTTATAATTATAATTATAAATATAAATATATATAATTATAATAAATATACTTATTATATTTATATTTATATATATTTATATATTAATAAATATTTATATATATAATTATATAAATATATACAATTATATAAATATATTTATAATTAAAAAAATATTTATATATTTAAATAATTATAAAATTATAATAAATATTTTTATTATATTTATAATTATAATAGTTGGGGTGTGCCTCAATGGTAGAGGCACCCCATAATTATTCATTGATGTTGGGTAGCTAGGGTTCAAACCCCAAGAACTGAAATTATTCACCCCAAAATTCCTTTGGGGGCGCCTGTGTAGGATGTCTTTACACTAGAGATGATTTAGGCTCTCTTTATGTGTGGTCTAGGTTTTTTTGGGCGGACTATGCTGGTGATAGAGGTGGCTCGATGACAGGGTACCACATGTATGGTCGATTCATGGGGAATTTACTTCTACTACCAGTGATGTTGCTTGACAATGAATGAGCGTTCCAGATCATCTCTCCATGATGGTAGAGAAAAGAAGATGATGATAGGCATTGTGGTGGCTTCTCTATTTTGGTGGGTCACCGACAGATTTAAAGGGGATGACATGAACGACATTTGGTGGGTTTCAGGGATAACAATAATCGCAGGGAATGGGCATTAAATGGTGTATGGTGTGCGCATGCGGACCACATCGGTGAACTTATGTGTTGAGCATAGGCATCGATGATGGTGGATGAAGAATAGCATCCAATTTTGACAGTGCTTGGATAGGGAACAATAAGCGAGGAACTAGTGAGTAGAAACATAGAACCCCAGCTCCACAGCCAGGGGGGTGGAGGGGGTTGTATGTGGTGTTGACATTACATATAGATAGAAAATGGAAGGGAAGGGGCATGTCCATTATTGTTCAGGTAGGGAGTCCCATTCATGTTGTTCTTGGATAATAGTGGTGCGGGTTGAAGCTTCATGAGAAGGCAAGATGCCGACGGAAGTCATAGAACAGTGATAAGGTAAGGTTGGGAATATAGGGGCCATGGAAGTTGATATGGGCTTACGAATCAAGTTAATAAATAATGCATGGGTCCTCATATATCCAATATATGCTTGGGGCCTGTTTTTCATTGTAATGGGTGTGTTATCCCATTGGGGGATATGCCCTTCCGCCAGCCTATGTGAGGTGTGTGTATATTTCAATGTAATTTTACCCATAATCACCAATAATAATACTTATAAATATATATATATATATATATTATCTTCTTAGGGGTACAATTACAATAAACACACAAAAACCAGACACACAATCCTGAAAGGAAGGCCACCCCCCCTAAGGGATAACCCGATACTCCCTATATGCATGATTGGATACTTGACTTAAACATTTCAAATGTTTCAAATGTGTTTTCATACTTACGGGTTAGGATCCATGGACTCAATTGGACCCCATGGTATCTGATGATACTACACGACATCGCTACTATGATTGGAGTTCCAATTCAGTCGGACATGGAGACTGAGCAAGTGCGCTTTGTACACTTTTCCCATAGGTTAGTGTAGGTCGACCTGAGTGCTAATCTTATTGGTACAATAACTCTCTCCACCCTTGATGATGATATACATTGGAAAATTTAATATAAAAAGTGTCCTCCCTACTCTTGGGATTGTAATTATTTTGGGAACTCTGTGGAATCATGTCATAGAAACACCTTCTATTGTAAATGAAATGAAACATTTCACCAGGAAAATGTCTGTAGGAAGTCATTGGTTCTTGTTCCGGGAGTCGCGATCCAGTAAGATATTGCAGATAGTGGATCACATGTTTGAGAGACGTTTTCCACTCATCTTGAGGACTCTCTAGCATTTCACGATGATAAGGCTAACCCCTTCCTAAAGTATCGACTATGAAGCATGAGTTTTAGTCATTACATGCTAGGTAATCCACCAAGCATGCTCTATGCATGAATAATAATGATTCATTGGAAGAAGGAGAATGTGAGGTGTTTTCTCAAGTAGTATTTGATCGTGATAAGGAGCTTACTAATGTAAAAAAGAAAGGGAAGCACATGTTTTGGATGATGAGGGGTTCACATCTTCTGAATATTGTTGCAATGCTCTGATGGACTCTAAAATCATTTCAAATAAGCATTCCCTGGTTGACATTCTTAACATGTCTCACAACAAGGATCCATTCCTAGAGGAATTTGGAAATCATTAAGCTAAAGTGTAACCCAAACCTATTTAGGTTAATTCACTTATTGAATATGAAAATGCTTCCAAAAACGTTTTTAATGAAATTGTTCCCACTGATGAGGATGATGTAGATGATGAATCATATGACATGGGTGATAAGGATACCACATGGTAGGATTCAAAATAGTGGAACCAAGGAAGGCACCAGAGAGATAGAGGTAGTTCTCATGAAAGAAGTGGTGAACACAAAAAAAGAAGACTGATTTTTGTTTTGTGTTTGGTGGCAGATCTCCCTTTTAAAAATTTCACCCTTTCCCTCTTTTAGTTCTTTATCTAATAATTTATTTTATTTAATAAATTTTTTTAGACCATGGATTCTATCCATGGTTCTAATCATTTGGATAATGCATCTACTAGTGGCAGTGTCCTCCATGATTAGATTGATGACTCATCGAGTATAGATAATCATGATGGGAAATCTCCCAGATAGTGGAAAAGAGGTCGGTACTTAAGAGGTCGGGGTGGCTATCGAGCAAGAGGCAACAAACACATAAGAAAGTGATTGCTATTTGTGTATTGTCGTTGTTAGTGCCTTTGGTGCCATTGTGGTCTTCTTTTCTCCTTTATCTGTCTCTTTCCTGGACATCCTTTCTTAATAAATTTCTAGAACCATGGATTTTAATCCATTGTTCACACCGTTCTAGGTATATTTATATGTGAACAAATATATATTTATATAAATATAGATAATTATATAAAAATATATAATTATATAATTATATATAATTATATAAATATATTGATTATTACATAAAAAATACATAAATATATTTATTTATATTTAATATTATTAATAAATATATATATATATATATAATTAAAAAATTTTAAAAAATATATTTAAAAAATTAATATAATTATAATATTTATAATTATATAAATATTTATATATTAATATATATATATATATGATTATATAAATATATATAATTACATAAATATATATATAAATATTTATAATTATATAGATATATAGATAATTAAATAAGTATATATAAATATATAAATATATTTATAATTATATACAAATATTTTTAACTATATTTATTTATATTTATAATTATAAATATATTTTTATATATTTTTATAAATAATTATAAAATTAAAAAAATAAAATTAAATAATAAATATATTTTTTATATTTATATATTAATAAATATATATATGTGAGTGTAATTATATGTAATTAGATATATATATTTTTTAAACCATGATTTTACATTGTAAGACTTTGGAATATTTCTACATATAATTCCAAAGCTAGGCGCGAAGACGGCGTTCGATTCCGAGGCCTGGTGTGCCCAGAATAAAGTTTATAAAAATGTTAAGTGTTTTTATAATATACACAAGGAAGGGTTTTGTTATATACTAAACGGTAGATCGGATCAGAAATATGAGGGCACAGTTGCATCTTGAGCGTGTTGTTTACCCTGGGTGGGGTGTAAAAGTTGTGGGCGCGGGCCTATTGTGAGAGATGTCACCCAGGGGAAAAACCGTCTTTTTGAATTAATGACTTAGTGAATTTTTTATCACTGACAATCTTTTCGAATAACTCTCAAACGAAGCCTCAGAATGAAAATTTGAGACTTCTGTTGAGTTCAAAATGGGGCGTTTTTCCTAGGCACAACATAAAATGAGCGAGCGTGGAGGTTTCAGAATCCGTGGTTGTTGGTGGAGTTTCCGAGAGTTATAAATTCCAAGTGTTGGAATTAAGGGAGGGGGCGCATTTTCCCCTTCTCTCTCTCTCTCTCCCTCTATCTCTCATCCGTTATTCAGTGTTCTTCATCGTTCTTCATCGGATCGAGGTGCAGTCTTCGCCAAAACGTTAGTGAATCAAGGCAGGAGCCTCCCAAACGCATCGCCTATGACGTGCATTGAAAATGAAGTAGGATTTCTTCTACTTTTAAGTTCCAATTCAAGTTTTTTAATTAATTATTTTTCATTTTCCATTTGTTTCATCATTTTAATTATTGTCATCAGTGGTTGCATGAACACGACCATCGATCTATGTTTGGAACCCCATTCTTGGTTCCGTTCTTCGCGAATACCCACTATAATTTTCAGATGCGTCAATCGACTGTCGAATCATCGATCAGAGGTAAGCGCTACGAAGGTCTCATCACAGGGATCACAATAACATCCTCGGATCTAAAAATACAGTGTTTGATTGAGTTGCGGTGATCCGCTGAAGGGACCATTGGAGTTCAGCCACCGGTGGCGGTGGAGCATGGTATACTGGCCAGGAGGCGTGGCAGAGGGGCTGGTGGCCAAGGTAGAGGCACCGCGTAGCGCAGGGAAGCGCGGTCGAGCAAGATCGGGGGTGAGAGCCAGTGTGGAGGAGGCCGGAGCAGGGCGCTGCCGGTGTGGTTCGATGATGGGGCACCAGTGGGGCAGGAGGCATCGACCAGAGTCACATGATGCACGGAGGAAGGTGAGACCGAGGCTGGCGGATCTCAGAGCCGGTGCGGCAAGCCGTTCGAAGGCGGAGTGGGGAGTCCAGGCGGTCATAGCATGTGCAGCAGGCGATGCGACGAGCCGTTGCAGGAGGCGCTAGCGTCCAACGGGCCGTTGTGGTCGAAGGGGAATCTTAATAAGGCGCCAAGTCGAGGCGCCTGCAGAGCTCAGCCTTCAGAGGCTTCGGTGGGTCCAGGCGTAGCAGCATGGGACGCGGCCAGAGCCGGCGCGGCAGTGCATTGCCAGAGGCCGAGGGCACCGGCTGGTCGCGCCCGGCTGAGGGAATCCTGAGGCTTGACCTCTAGGGTGTGGAGGAAGCAAGGACCTGCACTTGGCGGGTCCTTCTAGTGCGCCGAGAAATACCATCCAAAGGCCCGTCTGTTGGGAGGCGAGGACCCGCCCTTTGCGGGTCCTGCTTGGCGACGCAGAGAAGACCGGCCGAAAGGCCGGTCTGTTTGTAAAACCGGACCCAGGGTGGGTCCGGTGCTACTAGGTGGGCCGCGACCGACGGGCCACGGCGGTTCTGGCCGACCCCGTGGTAGGGCCGCGGCGGTTCGGGCCAGACCCGCGGTAGGGTCGCGGGCCGGCCGGGGTGAACCGTCCCGGTTGAGCCCCCTTGTGTTTGGGGGGCCGAAATTTCTAAACGGTGCATTCGTTTGGCGTGCCATCTGTGGCTGCAGGTCCGTGTTAGCGAGACGAACTATTTAAAGTGGGTTCCATGGATTTTGGGTTCTACACCCAAAGGAAGGTAACCCGGAACACTCTAACTTAATAATAATAAATTATTATTAAAGATTGCGACGGATGTAATTCGTGATCCGGACGTCCGTTTTGATGTGCCGTCAGAGGTGAGGTGGCCTTGGAGTTGAGACGGTCCTTCCCAAGTTGGTTCAGAACCCTTTCGGCTTGGTTTTGTTGCTCGGTGGCACGAAACACTTAATGTGATTAATTAATTAATTAATTAAAGTAATTAATTATTCTTGCGTCGAACCTAACTCCTGCTTGGGATGTTCGACTAATGCACCGTTAGCGGCAGCGTGACCCCAGTCCTTGTGCAAAATTTTTGAGATGATTTCTGAAGCGTTCGGGTTAGAGACAAGGTGCGGGCTCCACATGGCCTAGTTCGCACGCTTTACGATGAAACACCATTTTCACCCGTCATCTGTTTAGGGTGTTTGAGTACTTTTTTTAGTGTTTTTCCAAGAGGATTGCAATGGCGCAATCCGCCCACCTAAATTCAGGCCCGAGGCGTGCGTCCCACTAGGTGGATTTCCAACGTATGCTGCGTTTTTACGACTTATGCTTCATAAGACCATTCAGGGAAAATGAATAGCCTATGTCGCGTGGTTAACTGCAAGAAAATTAATGGTACGATCTGCATGACGTGTTTCAGGGTCAAGGTTTGGGCCCCACAGGGCCCCGTTGGCATATAACGCAAGGAGTTGCAGCTTCTGCATCTGAAGACCATTTTAGGCGCTGTCAGCGGCATTGCGACCCTAGTGTCAAGATGATGTTGACCAGTGTGGTTTCAGGCGTTGAAGCTAGACTTGAGGCATGGGCCCCATGGGCCATCTTTTGATCTGTGTGCAGCATACTGTGACTTTTTCATCAGGCATCCGTTTGGGCCGTATGAATAGTCGTTTCAGCGTGTTTTTTCGAGAGAATCGCGATGACCTAGTTTTCCAGACCTCTTTTGGGACCGAGGTGCTGGCCCCACGATACATTGTATGGGCATAAAGCGGTGTTGAATAACTTTTCCACCGGGAGCCTGTTTCCAGCGAGTAAGTAGTCTATCTCGGGTGTTTTTCCGCGAGGATTACAACGGTGTGATGTGTTTGGGAGAGCAGAGCCTCTTTCAAGATCTCATTAAATGTGGAAACATTAAAGGGTGATGGTCGGAGGTTCCTTTCACGCACTCTGAACCTACTCACGGTAGCAGTGCTAGTGACACCCAGTGATGGCACAGGTAGTGTGGAGTTATCAGACCAGTTCTGGGTTTACCCTCCAGTGGGGCAGGGTAGTGGGTTACCCATTGACTCTAGGGTTTACCCTCCAGCGGGGATGGGCAGTGGGTTACCCAACGACCTTTGGTGGTTTACCATCCAGTGGGGATGGGAAGTGGGTTTCCCGATGACCTCTTGAGGTTTACCCACCAGTGTGGCTGGGCAGTGGGTTACCTGGCGACCTTTTGTGGTTTACTCTCTAGTGGGGCTGGAAAGTGGGTTACTTGACGACCTCTTGTGGTTTACCCTCCAGCGGGGCTGGGCAGTGGGTTACCTAACAACCTCTTTTGGTTTACCCTCAAGCAGGGCTGGGCAGTGGGTTACCCGATGACTTCTTTCAGACTCAGCCCTGTCGATATGGCTATTCAGTGGCTTTTCTCTGTGTTTACCAGAGCAGGAACCTTGGTTTTACGATTTAGTGATGAGGCAGCTTTTGCGTGCGGGGTTGTGGCGCATCAGTGATGGCTACCCTTAGAACTGTTGGCAATTTATCTTGGGTTGAGCTTGAAGATAGAGATCCCCTTACACACTCGTTCAGTATTCCTATTGAGCACATATATACACCCTATTGTTTTCTCACTCCTTGGGTTCAGTTACTCTTTTTCCAGCAGGGGTGTAGATACGTGGGGTATGCCATGTGATTTATGTGCCTAGCTCCTCTTGGATTGGATGAGTCTACTTCCTTACCTTTGTTGGGTTGAGTTGAACTCTCTCTTTTGTACTCTTGCATTGTTCTTTGTTCGGTATACTTCTCACCATTTTAGTACCTCCTTTGTTTCTCCCTCATGCTTTCGGGGCATCCAACTGAGTATCTTTTTACTCACACCTTCTTGGGATTTGCTCACACTTGGTGTTCTCTTGCAGACGATAGACGGGTCGATCAAGACTACAGAGGAGCATAGAGGACACAAGAACATGGGATGCATTTAGTGGTCATAGGAGGATTTCTGGGCGTGAGACTCACCATTTTTTTACTTTCATTTTACCTATTGCCGGGTTGTGGAACCTTTCTGGTTGGGCGTGTTTTTTTCCCCTTTTATTAGTTCAGTTTACTTGTCAATAATTTTCAGCACTTTACTTGTACTGGTTACACGTCAATGCATGTATGTTGGTTTACCTTTTTTAGCAGTTTTGTATCTTTCTTTCCTTTCTCTGCACCTTTTCATTGAGTTGGTAGTGTGTGTGTGTACAGTTTCTTAGGAAAATGCCTCCCCTAGTTTGTTGTGCCTTCAGCACTAGTCGCCAGACCCTGGCCTATAGAGGAAGGCTTGGGTTAGTTGTGACTCGAGCCTTGGTATGGGTCGGGTTGAGAAAAAGTGGTATCAGATGTGGTTTATTTCTTGGGGCATTGTTATGATGTCCCTAAAACGGAATTAGTTGAATTTTGGGGAAATAGTGTCAACATGTCTCGAGAGTGGCTCTCAGGACATGGAATCCAGGGATGGGGCGGCAGCTGACGTACCCATTCACCAAGACCCTAATAACCCGCTTGTTGACCCAGCACACTGAGACACTTGTTGTAGGGAATTTTGTTCGTGCATCATATAGGATTGAGTCTTTTACTGTCCTTCTTGAGTCATCTCTCCATCGTTGTTGATATATATATGCTAATTTGACCGTGATACACCTTCATTGGATTCATGATGTCTCCACAATGATACCTAGCCAAGATACTAGCTCCAGTTCATGATGACGACTCCGTGAACGACAAGGCCTTAGTTAAAAATTCATCCTATGATTACCCTTTCTCCAGGAGGATAGGCAACATCACCTTCACCTGTGGAAAAGAATATAGTACCAGTAGGGAAGGCCGATGACGAGCATAGGCTGGGCATGCTACGTGAGTTCTAGTATCAGAGACTGTTGAGGTTCCACAGTGAGCCATACCCTCATACAGTGAAGGGTTGGCTAGATTCGGTGGTCCACCTCTTCAGGCTTGTTCGGACACTGGCAGGTTAGGTGGTGGCTTTGATAGCCAGTCTTTTTCCACCACACATTTTTGCATAGTATAGATAGGGTTACCCATATGCATGATGAGTTGGTACTCTCATGGGATGACTTCTAGAAGATGTTTTGTGAGGAGTAATACCCCTACTACTTACACTTTGTATGGTTTCAGGAGCTTCTGGAGCTTCAGCGGGGAGTGATGGCAGTGGCTGATTACATGACTAGGTTTGCAGACCTTACTCGGTTCTCGTTAGACGTGGTCCATGAAAAAAACTTCGGAGCACAGAATTTTGAGTGAGATCTCTGTATAGGAGATTCGCGCCGGCGTAGTGCCCTTGTGCATCCTAACCCCTCTCAGAGTGTTGGAGCAAGAACTGGTGATAGAGAAATTTATGGTAGAGGGATGTTGATTGGTAGGGCCTCTACATCAGAAGTCTCCCTTTGATGAGACTCAGGCACATGGTCGGGGACAACGTAGAGCACCGAGATAGCCCAGGGGGGACTAGTTCTATGGTTGTGATGTGCGGGGTCACGTGGCCTGAGACTATCTGACCAAATGTTCTGAGTCTTCCAGATAGTTGGTAGATGCACCGCCACAACAAAGGAAGTGTCGTGATCAGAGAACTCTCAGGTGAGGACAGGGTGGTCCCGAGGGAGGTGGTGTTGGCAGGAAGAACTGTGGTTAGCAGACGATGTGTCAAGGTCCTTCCACCACCACTAGGTGGCCCATGTCAGTCTCAGGGAGCTGACGGACGGGGGCCGCGGGCGGCTTTGTGCTATGGATTTTACAATCCTGAAACACATGGGATAATAAGAGGTATTATATGTGTCTTTTTCCCAGTAGAACTTGTTAGACACTGTGTGAGGCACTATTTTCGTCTAACTCCTTGTTTGAGGGGTTACCGAGGGTGAAGTAGGGCGTCATTGTAACCCTGTGTTGGTGTTGTCCGATAGGGATTTGAATGCTCTAAAAAGAGGGGTTCTTCCCCCACTAAGACACATTTTTGTGATGTGATCAAAACTTTGATAGAGGGTCGGTACCACCCAAAGAGGAGAGTATTGAGGTGTGGTGGATGAGTCCCTCCGACATGTGCATTCATGGAAAGGTTGTGAGGTGGAGCATCAGAGCAGGTTCTGGTTTTTCCAGTGGGTCTTTTCGTCTTGACCTCCATTTTTTCTTGAGGTTCCACTAGTGGGATTGGTGGAGTGCCTATTTTGGAGATTACTCTCCTTTCAAGAGGGGAAAAGACACATGGGGTATGTCATGTGCTTTCCGTGACTAGCCTCTGGCGGTTGGATGAGTTTTCTCTCCTGCCCTGTTTTTTAGTACCTTGCGTTCTCAACATCAATCTTGATACCATTACCAAGTACAAGTTGAGGTGATGGAAACCCTATAAACAGAACTACATGTTTCACAATGTGGTGCTGGTTGTGGCACTCCTTACGCTGAGAATTTGGAGACACTATCTTCTGGGAGAGCACTTTGTGGTTTTCTCAGACCACCAGTGTCTCAGGTGTGCTCTCACCGAGAGAGACTTCAACCTGAGGCGACAGTGCTGGTTGAGATTTCGGAAAAAATATGATGTCGAGGTGGTCTATGTTCTAGAAAATGGTAGTTTTGTAATAGGTTCCCTTAGTAGAGAGCCTCGGTTGTGACACACCGACTGTGAAAACTTATGTGACCAGATATCCTTGGGTGTTTCACCATAAGGGTATTCTGAAGGAAGGAATCATGAGACCATGTTCCAGGAACAAATCGTGATTTCGGTCACGATGTGTAAAGTAGAGGTTCATCCAGGGAAGTCCCCCTAGATTCTTTGGGCCGTTCGGGAATTGTACAAGCAGTTGAGAGGTTGCATACCATCTTTCCCTACCCTCCCAATAGTAGGAGTGGGAAATGATGTCTTCCATGTGTCGCAGTTGATGAGGTGCATGCATATTCCTACGCATTTCCTCGAGTGTAGCAGACCTTATGGGTAATAAGCATCCCTTGGTTCATGTGTTGTGCCAGCATGGTGTTGTGCAAGTTATCTTGGGAGTGGGAGAGCTAGGTGTGAGCTCTGTATCCCGAGTTGTTTTCGTGGTTTTTCTTTTCGGGGATGAAGAGCATCAAGGAGGGAATGATGTAGAGACCCATTTTTTACCATGTAAGACTTTGGAATATTTATACATATAATTCCAGAGCTAAGCGTGAAGACGGCGTGTGATTATGAGGTCTGGTGTGCCCGAAATAAATTTTATAAAAATGTTAAGTGTTTTTATACTATGCATGTGGTAGGGTTGTGTTTTCTCCTAAACAGTAGCTCAGATTGGAAATCTGGGGGAACGGTTGCATCCGGAGCATTTCGTTTACCCTAGTTGGGGTGTAAAAGTTTCCGTCGGGGGCCTTCTGTGAGAGATGTCACCCTGGGGAAAACCATCTTTTTGAATTAATGACTTGGTGATTTTTTTTTCACTGACGATCTTTTTGAATAACTCTCGAACGAAGCCTCAGAATGAAAATCTGAGACTTCTGTTGAGTTAGAACTGGGGATTTTTGCCTAGGAATGACATAAATTGAGCAGGCGCGAAGGTTTTGGAATCCGCGCCCGTTGGCAGAGTTTCAGACAGTTATAAATTCCAAGTGTTGGAATTAAGGGAGGGGACCCATTTTCCCCTTCTCTCTCTATCTCTATCCCTCTCTCTCTCTCTCATCTGTTCTTCAATGTTCTTCATCATTCTTCATCGGATCAAGGTGCAGTCTTTGCCAAAACTTTGGCGAATCAAGGCAGGAGCCTCACAGAGGCATCGCCTACGACGTGCAATGAAAACGAAGTAGGATTTCTTTTACTTTTAAGTTCCAATTCAAGTTTTTAAATTAATTATCCTTCATTGTCCATTTGTTTCATCATTTTAATTATTGTCATCGATGGATGCAAGAACACGTCCATAGATCTATGTTTGGAACCCCGTTCTTGGTTCTTTTATTCACAAACACCTGCTATAATTTTCATATGCGTCAACCGACTGTCGAATCATTAATCAGAGGTAGGCGATACGAAGGTCTCATCGCAGGGATCACAAAAACGTCCTTAGATCAGGAATCCAGTGTCCAATCGAGTCATGGTGATCCACTGAAGGGACCATCAGAGTTCAACCGCCGGTGGCGGCGGAGCGTGGAAGACCGGCCAAGAGGCACGACAGAGGGGCCGGTGGCCAGGGCGGAGGCGTCGCACATCGTAGGGAAGCACGATTGAGCGGGACTGGGGGTGCGAGCTTGTGCGGAGGAGGCCAGAGCAGGGCACTTCTAGAGAGGTTCAATGACCAGACACCATTGGGGCAGGCGGCATCGACTGGAGTCGTGCGGCGAGCTGAGGAAGGCGAGACCGAGGCCGGCGGAGCTCGGAGCTAGTGCGACAGGTCGTTCGAAGGCGGAGCAGGGAGTCCAGGCAGCCGCAGCACGGGCGGCCAGTGTCACAGCGGGCTTCTGCAGGAGGCGCCGACGTTTAGCGGGCCATCATTGTCGAAGGGGAATCCAGTGAAGGCACCGATCTGAGGTGGCTGCAGATCTCGGCGTTCAAAGGCGTCGGCGGGTCCAGGCAAAGGGGCGCGAGACGCGGCCGAAGCTAGCGTGATGGTGCACTGCCGGAGGCCGAGGGTGTCGGTCGGTCACGCCTGACTGAGTGAATCCTGAGGCTTGACCTCAGGTGTGCGGAGGAAGAAAGGACACGCATTTTTCGGATCCTTCTGGTGCGCCGAGAAAGAACGGCCAAAGTCCGGTCTGCTGGGAGGAGAGGACCCTCCCTTTGCGGGTCCTACTGGGTGATGTAGAGAAGACCGGCCGAAAGGCCAGTCTGTTTGTAAAACCAGACCCATGGTGGGGCCGGTGATGTTTCTCGGGCCGCAGCTGATGGTCCGCGGCGGTTCGGACCGAGCCGACCGGGGTGAACCGACCCGGTTGGGCCCCCTTGCGTTTGGGGGGGGGGAGGGGGGAGGGTGAAATTTCTAAACGGTGTGTCTGTTTGACGTGCCTTCTATGGCTGCAGGTCCGTGTCAGTGAGACATACTATTTGAGGTGAGTTCTGGGGATTTTGGGTTCTACGCCCAAAGGCGGGTAACCCAGAACGCTCTAACTTAATAATAATAAATTATTATAAAAGATCGCGACAGACATACTTCGCGAGCCGGACATCCGTTTGACATGCCGTCAGAGGTGCGGTGGCCCTGGAGTTGAGACGGTCCTTACAAAGTTGGTCCAGAACCCTTGCAGCTTGTTTTTGTTTCCTGACGACATGAAACACTTAATGTCAATAATTAATTAATTATTAAAATTAATTAATTATTCTTGTGTCGGATCTAACTCTTGCTTGGGATGTCTGATTGGCGTACCATGAATGGCAGCGTGACCGTAGTCCTCATGCGGACTTTTTGAGATGATTTCAAAATCGTTTGGGTTGGAGACAAGGTGTGGGCCCCACAGGGCCTAGATCGCATGCTTTACGGTGAAACGCCACTTTTCACCCGTCATCCATTTGGGGTATTTGAGTAATCGTTTCTGAGTGTTTTTTCGAGGGGATTGCAATGGCGGAATCCTCCCACCTAAATTAGGGCCCGAGGCATGGGCCCCACGAGGCAACTTTCGGACTTATGCTGTATTTTTATGACTTATGCTTCATAAGTCCGTTCAGGGAAAATGAATAGCCTAAGTCGTGTGGTTATCTACAATGAACGTAATGGATCTGCGTGACATGTTTCGGGGTTGAGGTTGCAGGCCCCATAGAGCCCCGTTTTCATATAACGAAGGGAGTTACAGATTCTGCATCCGGATTCCCTTTTAGGCACCGTTAGTTGTGTAGTGACCCTGGCGTTGAGACGATGTGGACCAGGGTGGTTTTAGGCGTTGAAGTCGGACTTGAGGTGTCAGACCCACATGTCGTCTTTTGAGCTGTGTGCAGCGTACTGTGAATTTTTCATTAGGCGTCAGTTTGGGGCGTTTGAATAGTTTTTTCAGCATGTTTTTCTGAGAGCATCGTGATGGCACAGTTCACCTGATCTCTTTCAGGACCAAGGTGCGGGCCTGATGATACGTCGTATGGGCATAAAGCGGTGTTCAATAAATTTTCCACCAGGAGGCCATTTCCATCGAGTAAGTATTCTATCTCACGTGTTTTTTTGTGAGGATTACAATGGTGTAATTTTTTTGGGAGAGTGGAGCCTCTTTTAAGATCTCATTAAATGTGGAAACATGAAAGGGCGTTTGCTGGAGGTTCATTTCACGCACTCTGAACCTACGCACGGTGGCGGTGCTAGTGACACCCAGTGATGTCATGGGTAGTGTGCAGTTATCAGACCAGTTCTCGGTTTACCGTCCATGGGGGAGGGTTAGTGGGTTACCCGTTGACTCTAGGGTTTACCCTCCAGCGGGGCTGGGCAGTGGGTTACCAAATGACCTTTTGTGGTTTACCCTTTAGTAGGGTTGTGCAGTGGGTTGCCCGAATAACTCTTAAGATTTACCCCCCAGTGTGGCTGGGCAGTGGGTTACCTGACGAACTTTGGTGGATTACCCTCCAATGGGGCTGGGCAGTGGGTTAATTAATGACCTCTTGTATTTTACCCTCAACCAGGGCATGGCAGTGGGTTACCTGACGACCTCTTTTGGTTTACCCTCCAGCGGGGCTGGGCAGTGGGTTACCTGATGACTTCTTTTAGACTCAGCCCTATCGATGTGGCTAGTCGGTGGATTTTCTCCATGTTTACCGGAGAAGGACCCTTGTTTGTATAGTTCAATGATGAGGCAGCTTTGGCGTTCGGGATTATTGGGCATCAGTGATGGCTACCCCTATAACTATTGGCAATTTCTCTTGGGTTGAGCTTGGAGATAGAGATCACCTTACAAAATCATTCGGGTTTCTTATTGAGCATATATATACACATAATACTTTTGTTCTCACTCCTCGGGTTTGGTTACTCTCCTTCTGTCAAGGGCGAAGACGCGCGGGGTATGCCAGGTGATTTCCATGTCTAGCTCCTCTTGGATTGGACGAGTCTACTTCCTTCCCTTTGTTGGGTTGAGCTACACACTCTCTTTTGTACTCTTGCACTATTATTTGTTCTGTCTACTTCTCATCATTTTAGTACCTACTTTTTTTCTCCCTCAAGCTTTCGGGGAATCCTACTGAGTATCTTTATACACAACCCTACTTGGGATTTTCCCACACTTAGTGTACCCTTGCAGACGATGGACATGTCGATCGAGACTACAAATAAGCGTAGAGGTCACAGGAGCATGGGCTACTGTCAGTGGTCGTAGGAGGATTTCTGGGTGTGATACTCACCAGCAGTTTACTTTCATTTTCCCTATTGCCTTGTTGTGGCACCTTTCTGGTTGGGCACGTGTTTTTTCCCTTTTACTATTCAGTTTACTTGTCATTACTTTTCAGCACTTTACTTGTACTCGTTAGAGTGTGATGCATGTATGTTGGTTTCCCTTTTGTAGTAGTGTTGTATATTTATTTCCTTTCTCTACACTTTTTCATTGAGTTGGTTGTGTGTGTGTGTACAGTTTCTTAGGAAAAGGCCTCTCCTAGTTTGTTGTGCCTTCGGCACTAGTCGCCAGCCCCTGGCCTACGGAGGCGGGCTTGGGGTAGTTGCATCTCGATCCCCGGTACGGGTCGGGTCGTGACTGTAAAGACCTGTTAATTTCAAGGAATGTTTTTTTCTTAATTTCTTTTGGATTTTACGAGTACGCAGTTTCTGACGGCGCCTGATTCCGAGGCCCGGTGTGCCCAGAATCAATTTCTGAAGTTTAGCTCAGGTACGTTCAGTGAAAGAATGAGCAAGTTTTCCTAACTTTTAAACCGATGCTCAGAATCAAAATCCAAGGGAATCGATGAAACCGCAATGCCGTTAATTTCTCAAGAAGACCCTTCCTAGAGTTGCATTTTATTTGGAGGTGTTGTTAAATAATTTGGTTAACTAAAGAGTGAAATAAAAATTTGCGCTAAAATTTTTACTTTTATTCTAATAGTTAAACTATGCATGAGAGTTTAGTGGGACCCACTAGAGTCCTAACACTTGGTAGGATATTAGTGAGGTGGGTCCCACACGAGCCCCACCCCTTCAAATTCCTTAAACCACCCTCATGAATTTAATTTTTAACTCACCCACTCCCCCAATTTAATGGCATGTCAACCCTCACATTAATTAGATTGATTAAAGCTAATGAATTTATTTAATTAGAGTTTGAATTTTGAATTATTGACATGAGTTAATAAAATAAGGGCCTACCTTATTTTTTTTGGGTGGTTTCGTTGTGTGGAGATTTTGGGAGAGTTTATGCTAAGTCTTGAAGAACACGAGGAACGTCAAGACCTCGAGGAAGAACACCGTCACCGAAAAGAGTGATCGCCGTGCCTTTCTTCTCCTCTCCGCAGCTGGCATGAGACGCCGCTCCACCTCAGACTTTCTCCATCAAGCACATACGGATCTTTACCTCATGAAGTCGTTTCCCGCGACAATCTTCTTTCAAAAACTACTTCAAGGTAGGGGTTTAAGTTCAAATTTATTGTATTAAATTTTGTCTTTTCTTTATCAAAGTTGTTTTATGTTATTTTGGCCTCCTATTATCAATTTAACGAGAGGAGGTCAGACCGCACAAACACGGTCGATCCTCCTCCCCTTTGTTGTTAATCATCAACGTGGTTTGGAATGGAGGTGGCACGGTGCAACGACACCTCGCGGGAATGAGGAAAAGCACAGCGAAAGAGTGCGGTGATGTCGCGCCGTGCTGGTGAATCCTTGGAGGCCGGGGCCAAGGACAGGTCGTGGCGGAAGAGCGCGACGCCATCGCACTGCACCGGAGCATCACGGAGGGCTGTGGCCGGGGTGGGCCGCCGCAGAGGGGCGCGGGGCCGTCGCACCACGCCAGTCAGACAAGGCTGCGGCCTAAGGCCGCTACGGTGCAGGGAGGGGTGGCTGGAACCGCCGGCCGCCGACGCAAGGATGGTGGGACCCGCGGGGGTCCCGCAATGGTACACAAGCCAGCCAATTCGTCCGGCCGTTTTTGGAAGATCCGGGGGTCGTAACCCCCAGCTGGAAAAAAGTCGGGCCCCCCATGCGGGGGTCGTTTCTTTAATCAAGGGGGGGGGGGGCAACGCCCCCCTCCGCATCCTGCTCAGCCGAACGGCTGAGCCACTGGCCACGCGGGCCGCGCCTACGCCGGGCCGGACCGACCGCGCTGGGCCGGACCCCTGCACCTGTCCGGGCCGCACTAGACTGGCCAGGCCACGACCCAGTGGGCCGGACCTGGACCCGAGTCGGGTCGACCCGGTTTAGGCCGACCCTGGGGGGGTATTGGGCCGGGTCGGACTGGGCCCAAGCCCCCTGTTTTCGTACAGTTTCGTTCCAACGCCCATATCTTGGGCTACAGACCTCCGATTTGTGCACCGTCAGTTGAGATGCGATTCTTGGATCAAGACGGTCTTTTTGGTATATTTAACTCAAGGTTTTGGAGAACTATGGGTATGGCCAGGTTGGTTCAAACACGAAACCAACCAGGCCATCGAAGCAGAAATTCTTATAACTTGAGCTCTGGACGTCTGATTGACGTGCCGTCGACTTTGTTGGTTTCCACTTAGTGAGATGGACCTTTTGGATTACTCAGCTCGAGGTTTGGACACAGTTGGAGTACGGTCGGGTTGGTTTTGACTTAAAAACCAACCGGGCCTCTGGGATAGAAAAGCCAATAACTCTCAGACCGAGCGTCTGATTGATGCGCTGTCGGACACGTTAAGTTCCTATTGATGAGATAGACCATAGGGATACATCAACTCCAGACTTTGTGTCAGTTGATGTATCAAATCCCCTTGGCTCATGGAGAGGACCCTCCTGGAATCAAGCATGTTGTGTGCAGGAACCCTAGAGTTGGCTGCAACTGCGACGACGATGACGACTATACTAGGATCCTCTGTGGGTTCGGCAGCGACGACGACCGTACTGAAATCCTCTGTGGGTTAGATGATGATGCCTACTGTTCTTGTATCCTACGTGGGTCTGGCATTATTTGACTCTGTACTTGTATCCTACGTGGGTCCGGCAGAGTGGCTGGTCTTGTATCCTTTGTGGGTCCGATAGCTTAGCTGGCCTTATATCATATGTGGGTCTGACAGCTTAGATGAATCAGTGGCTACATCTGATAATCTCTATCACTTTACGAAGAAGTATACCAGTGTGATCTGAGTCTCGAATTTCAATCATTATCTTCGGTATGATTGTTTTTCTATCCTTTGTGGATTGGGTTTTGTTATCCTCTGTGGATTGGATTGTGCTTTCCTGTGTGGACTAGATCAAACTTGGGCTCGGATGTTTGAGCTGAACTGGAATTGATGACTTAGGTATATGTATGGGAATATACCTTAGTATAGTTGGTTGTTACTTCGTGATTGTATATTTCCTTTGTGGTTTATCCTATGTGGATTCTGGGAGACCTTTGGGGGTCTCAGGATCCCTACTGAGTAGCGTATACTCACCCCTGCACGAGCTATGCCCGCACTACATTGTGTTGGATGCAGACGACAGACAGCGCTAATTGAGGTGGGAGCTTGTGGAGCTGGACGGTACCTAGAGGTGAATCACTGAACGGGACGTTCTCAGAGCAGATGGATGGAGCCGAGGAGCAGAGGAGACTATCTGTACCCACCCTTTAGGTGGGATTTCCAGAGGATGGCTCGGCGTTGTTATTTTAGTTTTCAGTTGTTGTACTTTATTTTCAGTTGTACTTTACCTTTTGGTTGGCTTTGTATTCTGGCCCATTAACTTTCCATCACTTACTTTTGTAGACATTTTACTTAGTGTCTACTCAGCTTGCGTACTCTATGGTGTTTGTTTACTTTATAAAGGCAATGCCTTCCCCTATTATCAGGATTTACGCCTTAGGTGCTAGTCGCCAGCCCCTATCCTATGGAAGGCGGGCTTGGGGTAGTCACGACACGGGTCCTGAGGACGGGTCGTGACAGTGACATATATAATAATATAAATATATTTATAATTAAATATAAATATTTTTAATATATTTATTTATAATTATTATTATAAATATATATATATATATATATTTAAATAATTATAAAATTATAATAAATATATTTAAATAATAAATATATTTATTATATTTATAATTAAATATATTTATATATTAATTAATATAACTAAAATATTCTAGTACGAATTGGAAAGCCAACCTGTACTAACAAGTTTTATTAAAAAAGAAGAGTATAAAAGAAAGGGGGAGAAAAGCGAACACACAAGCCCAAAGCCAAACAAAAGGAACTACAACTCATCACCCTAATCATGATCACCATCGTCACCAATAGTTTCCCATTCTGACTGCAAGTTTTGTTGCTTAAAAATATCCAAGTACCTCTCTTTAAGCATCAATTCCTCCTGTGTGAGTGATTCCTTTCACTCACATCCTTGTGAAGCAGCCCAATCAGTAGGACTACATCCTCTCCCACATTTTTTGGGGTGACGTCCCCATTTCCAAGTCCTGGTTAGTTACCAATCCCCTACTATATTGTGTTCATCTAACCCCATACATGACCTTTTATCCAAAATACCCTTAGGGGGAATCTCAATATCATTCATAGGTTTATAAGGATCAACTGAAATTTTTGTGGAGTTGAAAATATGTTGAATTTCCCCATGATCGTCAACATTTTTTTGAGTAGAAGAATGATTTATGCCACCGTCTTGGGAGACTCATTAAGCAGGTTGAACAGCCTCATAATCAGTTTGGTCTTCTTGGATAATTACTTCATTAACATAACCTCCATCATGTGTCACTTCACCTTGTTCCTGGATTATGCCACCATCTTAGGAAGCCTGTAGAGTAGGTTGAATAGCCTCATAAGAAGACTGATCATCTTGGATGACCACTTCATTGACACACCTTCCATCATATGCTTCATCACCTTGTTCCTATATTAGAACATTAGAATCTAAATCCAAAGACTCACACTTCATGTCCTCACAGGTAGTACAAGCCATACCCTTTCCAACCATAATGTTCACTCCAAAAAAATTCTCCCCAGGTTCTTGTGGAAGACCCTCATCCACTAGTTAATCGAATTAGTTACAAACACTGACTACCTGCAAGATCTTCTTACTATTAGAGACTGTTTCCACACCCACTAAAAATCCTTTAAATGTGTCCATACATGCATCCTACGAGCATAGAGGCTCTATTACACACCTCCCCTATCTCACTGTTCAACCTATCAAAAAAATAAAAAACCCTCAGTTTAGGGAGTTTTAATCATTCTTTCAATTGAATTTTAGCATCCTTCTTCAGTAATAGCGTTGCAACTCTTGTAGTAGGAATAGTTCCAGCCACCTCACTACCCCCAATGATCCTAAAAATTAAACCTCCGGAACATAATCACCCAACACCTCACCCAAACCCGAAGAATTACCCCTTTTATTTCCCCTACCATTGGTTTTCATCACTGTATTTGTCTTCCTCAATCTCCTGTTCCAGCAGTCAGTTCAATGTTTGCCCATATTTCTTCACAATGAACAAAAGTACACCCATGAATCAAATACAAAAGAATGATTATATAATAACTCCTCCCCAACAGCGATCCAAACTGATTTCGTTGGTGGCTTCATCACATCAACCTCAACACAAATTCAGGGTGAGATGGGGTGATATAGAGATCTTGTTCTATTATCAGAGTAGCTAAAACAACCAACAAGATAACCCAATAACCAAATGAAGAGAGGGATTCTAGAAAGGAAGATGAAGTTGATGGAAACTCGTTCAAATCATCATCATAGGATTGTCACACCTCATTTGAAACTCATTTTTTCCACCTGGATAGGGAGAATCAGAATCCACCACAAACACCAGAAGCACTTAACAAGGCTTGGCTCAATCCATCCTCTGAATAAAATTGGAACATAATATGTCGATAATCATGGAGACCCACTATGGAGCGCTCCTTTAAACCTCGAGAACCAAAAATACAATGATAGAACACTTCCACTAATGGTTCTAAATGATTAAATTAGGATATCCATGTGAGATTCAGCAAGGATGAAGTATCTGTGCACTCCGATTGTGATAAAGAAATCTGTGGGAGTGCATTTAACATATCTGATACTTTAGGGATACTAGTAATATGTAATAAAAGAGGGAGGAACTTGGGATTGGAAAAGTGTGTGAGGACAAGCAGCCAAGTACCCTTTATGGACGACGAAGGCCCCTCCCCTGCCAAGAGGGGAGGGATCGTCTCCTCAGCTATCGTAGCTGCAGTTAGTGAGTGATTTCAGGAGAGAAGCTCTACATCCTAGGGTTCATCAAATCCATTCAAAATGTGTTTTTATGGGTAACGAGGTATATGTGTAGCCTCACCACTAGCATACCATATGTCCCCAATGAGGTCCAAAGTAGAAATCCTTGGCCTTGAGCCATTTCGCTAATGGGGTAGAGGGTCCAAGACCAATTATTAATCCGAAATTTATTGTGTTTCCTTGTGAGGACTCGAACCCAGAACTTCGGGGTCAGGGTGCCATAGTCGAAACCACTCCACCATGCCCCTGTGGGAAACATGTTTTTATGGGTAATGAGGTATAGGTGTAGCCTCACCACCAGCAAGCCACACATCCTCAGTGAGACCCAAATTTTAAAACCATGGGCTTGGTCCAGTTCCCTAATAGGGTAGAGGGTCTAAGAGAAATTATTAATCTGGAATTTCAGGAACTGCCTTGTGAGGACTCGAACTCAGAACCTTGGGTTCAGGGCACCATAGCTAAACCCAATCCACCATGCCCCTGCAAGAAAAAAATGTGTTGTTATGGATAATGAATTATAAGTGTAGCCTCACCACCTATGTACCACACATTCCTAGTAATGACCAAAGTGGAAAGCCGTAGGATTAGGAAAGTCCATTATGGGGGTAGAGGGTCATAGAGAAATTATTAATAAGGCATCTCAGGTGTTTCCTTGCAAGGACTCAAACCCAAAACCTTAGGGTCAGGGTGCCACAGCCGAAACCACTCCACCATGGCACCGCATTCATAAAATGTTTCGTTTTGGATAATGAGGTATAGGTTTAGCCTTACCACCTTCACTCCACATATCCCCAGTGATCCCCGAAGGGGTAATCCGTAGGGTTGGGATAGTCCCATAATGGGGTTGAGGGTACAAGGCAAATTATTAATCAGTCATCTCAGGATTTACCTTGCAGGGACTCAAACCCAGAACCTCGAGGTCAGGGTTCCAAAACTGAAACCACTTGACCATGACCCCATGGAAAAAACATGTTGTTATGGGTAATGAGTTATAGGTGTAGCCTCACCACCTGCACACCACACATCCCCAGTGAGGCCCAAAGTTAAAAAACATTGGCTTGGGATAGTTCCCTGATAGGGTAGAGGATCTAAGAGAAATTAATAATCTTTCATCTTAGAAAAGACATGTTGTTATGGGTAATAAGGTATAGGTGTATCCTCACCACCTATGCGCCACACGTTCCCAGTGAGGCCCAAAGTGGAAAACCATGGGTTTGGGACAATTACCTAATTGGGTAGAGGGTCCATGAGAAATTATTAATTAGGAATCTCATGTGTTTATTTGCAAGGAATTGAACTCAGAACCTCAAGATAAGGCTGCCAGAGTCGAAACCACTCAACCATGCCCCCAAAAAAAATATTGTTATGGGTAATGAGGTATAGGTGTAGCCTCATTTCCTATACACCACATGTCCCCAGTAAGGCCCAAAGTGGAAAAACATGGGTTTAGTCTAGTTACCTGATGAGTTATAAGGTCCAAGAATGATTATTAATCAGGAATCTTAGGTGTTTCCTTATAAGGACTCAAACCTGGAACCTCGGGGTCAGGGAGCCAAAGCCGAAACCACTCCACCTTTCCCCGATAGGAAAACATGTTGTTATGGGTAACTAGGAAGGTTTGGGATTAGACCGTCCTCAGTCCATATATTTATTATGGAAGAAGGCATAATAAAATACACTGACTCAAGACATGTGGCCTAGAGGGCACCATGAGGACTGATTGTGGTAAAACAACACCACCCAAAAAGAAACTTGATAAAGGCCATAGACCCATTCAAAAACCAAATGTCCCATGTCCCTTTGATTATAGTTCACAAAACTGACCAAAATAAAAGGCCTGTAAATCCCCATAGTTCTTGGTTTAAGTATAAAATCCATACCTTTCTGGAGTTCTATAAAGTGGGTCACCGTGCCACATCTTTCCTCAACGTAAAGTATCCAAGTATAAAAATTTTCAGCCTATGTGGGGTGTCTTTAGGTCATCCCATATCCTAGAGACATCATCATCCTGAATTCATCCCTAGACCATGCCTTGAGGTCATCTCCGCAACCCAAGGATGAGACCACTACACACTGAGGACTTTGTCGGTCCGATCTTGAATAGTTTCATCAGATGTACCCATAATCCATCTCCTCCATTAAAAAATACATGTTTTTCATTTATTATCCATTTTATATCCCATCATGAGTGGAACAGTCTACCTAAGGTCTTCTCTCCACATCCCAATGCTGTCTATTTGTCCACAATGAAGCCACTACGAAAAAATGTTGTGCACCTTTCCACCAGCACATCAAGTAATTGATTGGCTCTAAAGGAGTCATATCATCATTCCGTACATGGTCTCTCATAACCTCCAATGTACCATACCCCTCACTAGCCTGATCCATATGACCTATATTCTTTATCGGTCTTCTCCCCATCCATGCTATTGTGAGGGGTCCCCTATAACCAATCCAAGGTCTTCCATGGGAATCCTCCACTCTGAAAACATCCATAATCTTCCAAGTTGTCATTTTTCATTGACCATATCCTTAAAAAGAAGTAAATGACACCATCAAATGAAAACATGAACACAAAATTCTATATTAAACCTAATTTGGGTTTTTAACCCATCTTCTCCTCATTGAGATAGATTTTTAAATCCAATGAATTACCTAAAATTAATTATAGTATAAATCCATGGGATTATATATACACTATATAAAATAATATAGACTGTGAACATGGAATATATATCAATTAAAAGAAATTGATATGATAAATACTTACCTTGGATTCTCACTCGGTTGGACACACTCTAACATAATATATAATTAATTTATGTTTATAATTTATATATAATATAAATATATTTTTATTTATTTTACTTGATACCATTCATTTATAATTTCTTTTTACAATTTAATAATATTTCTTTGTTAAAATTAATATCAAGGTGTTAATTGTACAATTCATTAAGTGATATCATTGGTGTGAAAGTTATTGTCCCTACTCCATGATCATGTTTCCATCACCTATAGAATTAATATTAAGGTTAAGTATGTGTGTTTTATATAGTTATGAAGTAAAATGGTAATTTTATGGATGTTTTAGTGATGGTTTAAAAAGAGAAGTTAAAATATCTTTTTTTTAATCTCAATTCAATAAAAAGAATTGAATTTATCAATGAACGTACTTATATATATTAGTATAATATAATTATTAAAAAAATATTTAATTCATAATTATTATATCATATTACTATTATTTATGTTTTCTTAATCATTCATTATGGTAATGTTATAACATCTTTCATGTTGATGGTAAAACATATTCATATAAGAATGAGTTATAACTAATGAATGAGTAAAAATATAAAGTTATATTATGATAATATAATTTTTACATAATCACAATGATTTTAATATTAAATTATTATACGGTATAATGTTATTTAGGATGAATTGATAAAATAAGGTAATTTAATGGAATGGTAAAAAACTTGTTACTCACTTTGACAAAATCACTCTTTACAACATCATCTTTGGAATAAAGTACTTATGTCTCATTCTTATGACCAAATGATACAAAATGTGGAGGAATAAATTAGGAGAGATAATATTTCTTAAAATTAAATATAAAATTTAAGGATATAAGTGGTTTATAGTGGGTGAAATAGAGATCCTTTTATATCTGAAAATGAGGGAAAATTCTTTAGAAACATTAGATAGGTGAAGGGAAAATATAGAACCACATCCGAGTTTTGTGAGTTAAGTAATTAAAAACAAGTTATAATTTATGATTAAATAAAAAACATAACAAAAATATTATAGAATGATTTTATATCACTTTAATTATCAATAATTCAATGATGTCATTTTACCCATTTTTACTTCTTTTTCCCTCTTTAATTTCTAACCATGGTAGTTATTTTTTTTTACAAAAAATATAAGATGAAATATATTACCAAATTTTAATGTGATGATTCTAAATTTGTACTCTATTTAATCTAATTCAAATCCTAAATAGGAGAAATTTATCTTTCAAATGAAAACATTGAATATAAATGAAAATTGTTTTTATTAAAAAATGACTTTTTAAGCAGTAAGTGTTCTTAATATTATTTCAAATATATTTATAATTATATGAGTGTCAATATTTATTTTTAATATAAAAATAATATTTCATAATAATCATCCATTCAATGTGATCTATTTAATATATTAACATACGAAAATACACAACATTTAGAAAAAATAATTCCTTGAAAAAATATCACTTTTAACATTAAATAATTTCAATCCCATCCCATTAAAATTATTTTTTAATTGTATAACCATTCAATTTTACAAATAAATGTTTATTATAATATTTAGTTAAATTTAATAGAAATATAAAATAATAATAATAATGTATATTCATTAGAAATATATATTTTACTATAAAAAAATTTAATTAATTATTATCTTTTTATTTCATTATATATTTATTTATTATAGTGAATTGTGTTTTTTTAAATTTTTTACTAATAATAACACAACTTTATTGACCATATATCAAACAAAAATATGTTTAATGGATATATATATATATATATATATATATTGATCATATTACATTCCTATATATAACCTTACACACATCTATAAAATCATTCATCCTATTCTCTAATTTATATTTCAAGATATTTATCAATTTATAAAGTGTTTTAATCTATCAATAGTTATCGTTATAAGTATGAATTTTATGGAACATCATTATTATGATAATTTAAGTCTTATAGTATTTTTATTTACCTATGGTTTCATTCCTTTAGTAATTTTACTAATTATGTTTTATTTAGTTTTCTCCTAATGTATTCCATTTTTTATTATAATAATCTAACACAATGAAATGAATAATTTTATATTTTATTATTGTATTTCATGTATCAAAATATACTGAACAAATTATTTATTTAAAGTTAAATACATAGTGAAATTGTGGGGTGTTATATTATACCTGCTTTAAAATAATTTAACCTTTAAAATTTCATTACTCTAATGAAGAAATGAGGGAAATTTTACCTCATTACATCTTTGGGTACCCATGTCACTTCCTTAAACTTATGATTTGTCTTGATAACATTAACTTTGTGAGTAGTCAGGTTTCATATTACTTTATCTCTATGATCCAAGATTTCTATTTGTTGTTCCTCATATGATAAATCATGTTGCAGTTATATTATCTATGAGTTTTAGTAAACATTATGGTTTGGGTATGTACTTCCTATCAATTGATAAATATAACTCATAATGAACTTGGGAGAGTTTTGGTGGAAGCTCAACATGATAAGATATGGTCCCCACATGAATGAGGATTTTGATGGGGCCAATGTATCTAATGCCCAAATTTCTCTTATTCCTAAATCTCTTAACCCTCATCTAAGGTGATTATTGAAGTAACGGTTTTTCTACAAATTCAAATTAAAATTCTCTCTAGTATTTATTAAAATATCTATTTTTCAAAATTTTTCATTTTTATTGTATTGATAAATGTTTTGAAATATATATGACATCTCTAGATAAGGATCTGGTCTCATAAGATTACAATCTCCAATTTTATCCCAACATGTTGGAGTGTTGCACCTCTTCCCGTACAGAGACTCGTATAGTTCCATTTAAATTCTAGAATTTAAATTTTTATTATAAGAGAACTCCACCATGGGAAGTTTTTGATCACAAATTACATTAAAGTTCATTGGCTAATATTCCAATATATCTTCCAAAGATTATATATTCCTCTAGATTGACCATCATTTTTAGGATGATAAGTTTTACTAAATATCATCTTTCTATCCAATTATTATTGAAGACATATCTATAAATTCAAGGTAAAAATTATATCTTGATCTGAAATAATGGAATGTGGTATCTATGCAGCCTTACCACTTCTTTTATGTATACATTTACATGTTGATTGGGTGAGAAATATTATCAAATAGTAATGGATTATATTGAATTCATAAGGTGATACTTTATAAAAGAAATGGAATTATAGCCTTTAAAAATTTTGGAAAATCCTACAATGAAATACATAGTGATGTTACCCAGTTTCTATATAGGTATGGGTAATGGTTTCACCATCTCCTTATACTTTTGATATTCATCATTAATTTTTTTCGAAACCCAAAACCTCACTAAGGTCCATATACATCTTTGGGATTCCAATGTGGATAGAGAATGAAGAGATATTTCCATCATCCAAAAACTTTTTTATTATTATGGTATTAAAGGGCCAAATATTCATTTTTTGAATCTTATAATCCCATCACAGTAAAGGTCAAATTCTTGAATATTACTTTCCTTATTATTTATCTCCATATCCACCTTCTTCACTATATCACCAAAATACTTTAACATGTTTTTCTTTTTAGAATAAATTTAGTTTTTGAGATATATTTTAATGTATTCAACACTAATTTAGCTTTCATTAAACACACAAGAAATTCTCCTTCATAGCTTTTTTTACATGCATGATCGAGTTTTTCAAACAACAGTATATTATGAAAAAATAATTATTTAATATATTAAGATATAACCTAGCCATTAAATTAGTATTTATAAATATTATTAAACAAATTATGATATTTATATACATTCCATATAATTTTAAAATTCACATTAGGTGTTTTCTAGACATGTTATAAGAACAAATCTAATTTTTTGCATAAATAAAGTATTCTTAAAAAATGGTAATTTATGTCCTTTTAATAGAGAACACATTTTAAATGTAATTTTTGAAAATTTTATAATTATTTATAAGAAAAAAATAATATTCTTTTTTTTATTCATAATTCCAAAATTATATTAGGGTGAATTTTCAGTATTTTTATGAGAAGTTTAATTTTTTTGATGAATTATGAAATATATTGTGTTGTAGTCAAAAACTACTCTATCATTTAAATTACTATTATACTTTAAATTGATTTTAACATAAAATTAGATAAAATATACATATATTAATCATATTTAAGTCATTGGAATAATTTTTTTATTAAAAACATTTATAAAAACTTATTAAACTTCTGATTTTTTTAGCCACCTTCTCGCCACATCTGTTGGATTAGTATTAAATTAATTTAGCCTCTTCTGTGAATTGAATTTGTAAAATCACACCTAAAAGGTTTTAATAAATATGATATTTATATTCTAATATTATCAAATTATTTTTTTGGATATTATGAATAGTAACTTTTGTAAATTTATATCAACCATAGTTAAGGATTAATCAAGTAATTAAAGGTAAAAATAATATTATAATATTATAAAATTACCCTAACACTTGTGCCAATTTCATTTTATAAGTGGGCTTCAACCAAAATAAAAATTATTCCAAAATTATGAGTTTTTTAGCCAATTGTGTATGAATAGAACATTTATAATATTTTATTTTGAAGATAAGTTAACAATGTCATGCCCATGTTTTTAATAAATATTAAAATTTTAATACATGGTAATACAAAATAAAAATTAGAATATAACGATTAATTATAATTATAATAAATTTATCTTCAAAATGATATTTTTTTTAGTTTTTAGAGAATATATAATTTAATTAAAGGCGTTCATAATAATAATGCAGTAATTGTTTAATCAATGGAAATATCAAATAATTGATATTAAAAATATTAAAATAAATATGATTTGACATAATTAATGACACCCATGAATTTTATAGATATTATTGATATATTATAAGTTTTGGTTAGAAGTTATCATGTTTTTATGAAATTTTATAAAATGAAAAATAATGAATAGTATCAAAATTGAGATAAATGATACATTAAAATAAATAATATTTTATTAAATGGTGTATAATTCATAAAAATATATAATTCATCCAAATAAATATAATATAGAAATCTATTTCATAAATTATCCATCAGGGAATATTTTGGAATTTTATATTAACTATATTAAACCTAAAGATTAAAAAATTCAAGTTGTCAAGACAAGAATTAAAGGGTTTAACCAGGGTTAAATCCAAAATATAATGTTAATATTGTGATCTAAACTTGTATAAAAATAATTTTTTGAGAGGATTTACACCCATAATTATCTTATCTTATAAATAACCCATTTTTTGATCTATTTTAAATCAAAAATAAATTTATATTAATTTAATATTTAAAAGGATTCCAAGAATGCATCTCCCCTCTCTTATAAAATGGAACCTCCTCCCTCACTTCCTAACACCACATTGAGACTTATTTCTCAACAAAACCCTAACTATTTCCCTTATAAAATTTCTTATACACATATTATATGTTCTTTTATTCTCAAAATACCAATCCTAGTATCCCTTATAGGAGATCCAAAGGAGGTTTTCTAAAAAAGAGGTAATCATCTTTATCGACTCTTTAAAAATTAATTTTTATTATACTTCCTCTTCACGTTCTGTTTAAATTATTAAATAATTACTCCAATATAATATATATTATGATATTTTAATATTATTATGGTAAAACCATATTCCTCTTATCCATCCTATGAAAAATAATATCACCATGTGCGTGTACGTATGACTTATCGTCTCTATGTTGTGGTGAAATTTATTTTTTATAACCACTTTTTTTAAATTAGTACAACAATGAATATAATGAATTTAAATAATAAATATTACATGATAATGAATCTATATAATTAATATACCATCCAATTCCTTACCACTTTACAATTAATCGAATGATAACGTCGCTCATGCATACGCACAGTTTACTATACCCACGACGTGATGAGATTCATTATCTACATTAACCATTAAATAATTATTATAAAACTGTATATGATGAGTGAATATAGTATTTATAAACATATTATCATTTTGGTTATGGATACAATATATCATATTTATAAGAAATATGACTTACACAACAAAACAAACATAATAAAATGAAGCAGTTAACACCCAAAACAGTTGTAATAATGAAGTATTATTAAAAAAAATAATATAAGAGGATCATATAAGATATCATAAATATGGATATGGTTTTGGTATAAATTAATAACACTCTTTAACAATTATATAGGAGGTTAAATCACCCTTATCTAAAAGAAATTATGAGGTAAGGGTTAATTTCACAATCTCATTATTATCCAAGATTGTTTTTATGAAAGTATTTACTATGAAATATTTATCAACCATGCTTATTTTTATTAAAAATTTATTTCAAAATATTCATACTCTTCTCCTAAAAAAATTTAATTCATTTTTACCCATGTTTGAATTATTATAAAACTTTTTGAAATGAATATTTTTATCATCTTTCAAATGAGCTACTTTATGATTTTTTTGACAAAATATGGAAGGAATGTTATTTTTCTAACTTATTTAGCATGATAAAATATTCCTTTACAATCTTACAAGATTATTTTCACTAAAAATGTTTTCTTTTAATACTGTTCACCCATTTTAAAATAATTTCAATATGAAATGGGGTATTTCTTTCAATAAGTTTTCAATGAATTAATTATACTACTTTCATCAATGTCAAAATCCTTTGTTGGATTTCATGTTTTGTTATGGTTGGTCTCTTAAGATACCATCTACCATATTTTATTGAAATGATTTAGGATATTTTTTTACTATGTATGTGTTATTTTGATCCCATTCATGATTTATGGTTAACGTGTTAGCAATTTGTATTATATTTTTAATATGAATGTTTAGGTTGGTCATGTTTCACCCATTTCATATGAGGAATCCATTGGACTTAGTAAGTGACAGGTGGGCCCAATATAGATCCTTGATGCATCGGTAGGTATTATAAGAAAAACTAGTTTGTGTATTGGATATCTTATTACCAATTTATGTATGGAATCATTGCCAAATCCTTGGTTTTATATTTATGATGTCATTAAGTATGCATTCCCTCATTATAATATTAGTTATTGATATTACATTTTATTATTCGACAAGTAGAATATCCATGGTTATATATATTTCTCATGTGGCTATTTATATGGAATTATTTGATCAGCTTTTATCCCTCTTTATTATTCTCAATATTATGTTTTAATGGAATGTGCTTTTAGTTATTAACCTTGACTTATTTATTATGGTTATTTATGATAGCTTCCTCTTTATTATTTACCCTTACTGAGCATATGAGATCACCACTTTCTTATGTTTCATTTTTTACCAAGATGAGAAGATGTTTATTATGACTGACTGTTAGGGATAAAAGAAGTGAAAAATAGTGTTTTCAAAGGAGTTAATATGTTTTGTAATTTCAAGATATAATATAAAATGTATGTATGTATTCTAGATTCTAAAACTAGTTATTTGATCAGCCCTTTGGGATTCTAATCATGTATCTATGCAATGTAATAATGTATGTCATTGTATTTGGGATACTAGGGTCAAGGTTATTATAGTTGGTATCAGAGGAAGTTTATTATAAACCTTAAAAACTATATTTAGAAAACAAATATTAGGTAACATAACCCTAAGATAGAATTTGTGGATATGTATACTAGAACATCCTACAATTTTGGTAAGGTAGAGATTGTGTGGTTATTCCTAGAAATACATCCATATATGGACACTATAAGTGAACATGGTTCTAGAACAATTGTACCCATGAGTAAAAACTCTAAAAAGGTGTGTCGGGATAGACTTGGCGTAAACTTGAAAATGAAAATGGGTCTTACTATGCACTTGGTTTGGAACTCTGGAAGGATATGCTTAGGATAATTCAAATTTTACTTAAAAACCATTAGGAAGGATTTAAAAGTAAATATGGCCCTAAATAAATCATTTTTATGAATATGATATTATCTATACATAAATCTTCAATTTATGTTAAGTGTTTTACTAGATTGAAATTATGAATTATTATTCATAACCTAGTATAATGTATTCCATTGTTTAAAAATGGATCCCAGTGGAAGGAATGAAAACCATATCAACTCACATAATCCATGTAGGGATTTCCCTATTATGCAATATAATGATATTGTATCTACAACTACATCTGGTGGTGAAAAACTTATAAATATACTGGGAAAACTGAATTTGGTTATGAATAATAACCTTAACCTTATAGATAACCCTAATCCACAATGTGGAGGAACAATGTTAAGCTACTTTATGTGAAAAAAACCTCCATTATTAAATGGGATTAAAAATCCATTTACAGCTGAGAAATGGATATGTTCCGTAGAGAAAATATTTATTTCTTTGGGATGTAATGAAAGGGAGAAGGTAGTCCTGGAAATTTATCAAATCTCATGAGATGTCGATCAATAGTGGTCATTGATTCAAAAAATTAAGTTGGATAAATAAATATCAAACATGGGATAGAGGAAATTTAAAGAACTTTTATTATAAAAATATTTTCCTTATGAATAGTGAGTGGATATTGAGAGGAAATTTCTGATTCTAAGACAGAAGAGGGATGAGAATGTTACAAAGTATGAATAATACATGAAAAGGATAGAAATTCATGCTACAGATTATGTACATAATCTAAAGAGTAATAATTATCGATTATTTAATGGGTTAAAACCAATAATCCTGTGAGAACTAGTCTCCCAAACATTATCATTCTACTAATAAATATTTTTCACAACCTGCCTTTACCAAGATAAGGGAAAGGATAGCAGATCACCAGACCCTTCCTTCCTCAAGTTGAAGGAGAGATAATGAACCCCGAGACCCTCCTTCAATAGGCCCCAGAGTGGAGACTAGTACTAAGGGTATTTAATCACACATAATATAGAAGGCATTAACCTTTTTATTTAGTAGGATCAGAAGATATGATAGTAAATCCTAAACAACAACAAAACTAGAAGTAAAAGTAAAGCCAAACCAATCCATTGCCATATGCATGTTCTAATAATAAATGTAACAAGTACAAGAAAAACTCTAAAGGGAAGTACCAAAGAAAAATAAAAACAACAATAGTAACTATCCCAATGTCCAAACTAGTACAGTCCAACATGGTCCCCAAAGTCCTCCTAGAAACCTGAAAACAGTTTCATATATGTTGGGTGAGTATACAATTATACTCAATAGAGAAAACCAAAATATATTGTGCACATGTGGCGAAGAATTCTAATACCCTATAATAAAAGAAGATAACCAAAGAACCTGGTAAAGAAATTTTCCACCCAAACCTCACCATAGAACACTCCCCAAATAATGCAAGTCAAGTAAAGTAATAGTAATAACACATTGATGTTTTGGTACCCCTCACTACTTTTCGACTATCTATTGAAGACATAATATGCATCAAACCTCCCCCTCCATTCTCACCATAGTCCCACTACCACCCAAACAACAACCTTTTGGGCCACCAAAACCATAGTTATGCCTACAAACACCTGGTCCACCACAACCACATATAACCACGCCCGAATACATCTTGGCCTCATCCAAAAGACACTTGGGAAACAACCTGCCCACACACACCTAGGCCAACCACCAAAACGTACCTTGCTCGATAAATCTTGGGCTATAATGGACCTCAAGCCATCAAATCCTTCCCGAAGTGTCTTGTGATACTCAGGAAATGAAGTATAAAAGGAGCTAACAACCAACCACTCATAGGAGTGTAGGGAAAAACACCCTCCCCCATGAAATGGGTGTGTCTGGCACAAAGTGATCAACTTCGGTGGGGTACGAATAAGAAACATAAGAACAAAATTATACATATAGGTAAACAACAAGTCATCCCAACCTAGGGTTCCAAAACCAGCGCATACACAAACACCCTCATTACTATTCATTCATGAAAAACACAACTACCACAAACAAGTCACAACTCATTCTTGGAAAAAAAATTCCCCATTGAACCCATTCTTGTAATCATATTCAAACGATTCCATTTAAATAATTCTTCACAACCAGAAAACTAACAGGCATAACCATAAGCCAAGGAAGAAAAAAAATTCAAGCAGCAATTTAAAAATTCACACCTGGTTCTCTTATAAAGTCAAAACAACAAAAGGGATCTGTGAGATCCCTCAAAGTACATGAACTAAACTAAGCCCAAACATAGGGCTCCATATGGCCCCAAATACACAAACCAACAACTGTTCAACAGGGGATCCCATCCCCATCAATGTCACCCAACAAGTAACAAGCAGAACAACCACACATATTACCAAGACAGAGCAAAAGAGTTTTCATATTCAAACACACCATTCATTATGTTCCTTATTTCCATTTGGTTAACTGGGGTGATCACACTAGTATTTTTGTTCACTGGACATCCATTTAATCAACTAAGTTAACGTGATCAACCAATTTCCATGTTACAACCATTGAATCATCACAAAGGACAAGGGTTATTTAGTGCACAAGGAAGGACCACCAACGACCGCGATTTTCTGTGTACATAAGACCATTCAATTCATAACATACAAACAAAGGTAAAAGAGTCAAACAACATCATCAAACACACCCCTTCATTCCTTAAAACCCATTCATTATCTTTGTTAAGTTTTGGTTTCATCCATCCCCATAAGAATGTTATCATACCCACCCTGTATGATACATAGTAAAGAGAGATGAAGGAAAACCCCTACTTGGATGATCAAAAATTGAAGTTTTTCTCCATGTTCCAAGAACTGGGGATGCACGACTTGAAGGGGAGGAACTCCGAGGACTCCAAGAGTGAGTAGGAAAGGCTCCAGCATAGGCACACCACTAGCCTCAAGAAGGGGGGCTCTAAACTCCTGAAGGAAAGGAAAGATACCAGCCCAAAATAAGAAGGAATCCATGTGCGATAAAAGGTGAGATCCTGGAGTTACAAGATAGGAATTTTTAAACTACTTTAAAGGTGGATCATGGTTTATCCACGCGGTTAAGTGGTTACAAATGATGGAATTAATTTTCATTTAATAATTCTCATCAGAGAGGTGGCCATAAAGGATGTGAGTTAAAGGGTTTCCTTTAAACAGAAGAAAATGCATAATAGGGGAAGAACTGGAATGTATGGGAAATAGGTTTGAAACTGAGGAAAAAGCCACATGTTTTGGGAATTCAAGGGTCACCCAACTTTTGGGGGATTTTAGATATCATTTATAGGCTTTAAAAGGCTTTGAAAGGGGTAGTAAAACACTTTTACATCAAAAGATATGTTGTGGGGGAGAAACTAGAAAAAGTGGAAACTGGGAAAACAAAGGGTGGGACACTAATTGGTAAGACACCATAATGGTGCCACCATCACAGTTCCACCGTAGTGGTGCCACCGCTTCAGTGTGAAATCATGATGGTGCGACCGCTACAGTACCACTGTCATGGTACCTCCATGACTGGTGCCACCATTTTTGTGGAACCATTTTGTGGAACTAAAATTTGGAAAAGTAATGGACCAGGAGGGTCCAGGAAATTACATCTCATATCTCTTAAACTATTCCCATCCTCAAGAATCGAAACTACATCCAAATAAAATAGAGGGGTTCGAACAACCTCCTCTAAAGATACCTCTCAGGAGTAAACCCCCTCGACATCATGGAACACATCTTCCTCATCTATCTTTTGAACAACCACAAATACACTACCGCTCCTCTCCCCCAAGATACCACACAAACATATAATGTTCATATAGTCCAGTCATATTGATTAGGGAGTCCCTTCCTCCGTGTCAAGATACTGTCCACTTTGGGCATCACTAACTCACCCACACGGGTTTAACCGCATCCACCTTAATGCGTCTCAATTAGGTATCAGGTCCTCCCCTCCCCACAGTCAGGACTTCTTCACACACATTCAGGGAACAAGGGAAATGGTCCATTTCATAGTTCAAAAGGTCAAGCACTACATCACAACAGGTAAAAAAAATAGAACAAAACTCAAAAAAACTCTGGGTACTGGGTGCGCATCTGTGCCTCCCATTCCCAGGTACTCTCCTCGAAGCCAACATGCCTTCATAACACATGAACCAAGGGGATGGTTCATCCATAAATCACCTTACCCTTACGATCCTCGATCCTCACTAGTTGCTCCATAGACGTCACATCATCCTTGATATCTAGATTCCCCCAGTCGAGGTTGTTTGAATCATCATGTAGCCCCTGATAGAGCTAAGACATGTGGAAGATGTCATGCACCCTTAGTAGCAGTGATGGTAGCACCAGCTGATAAGGCACTTCGCCAACCTGCCTAAACACCTCAAAGGGTCTGATGAACCTAGAAGAAAGCTTACTTCCCCTACCAAACCTCCATTTCCCACACCAAGGGAGACCTTCAAGAACACGTGTTCCCCAACCTGGAACTCCAAGGGTCTCCTCCTATGATCATAATATGACTTCTGTTGGTCCTGAGCCGCATTCATCCACTCCCGTATAAGCTGAACCTTCTTTTTCATGTTCGGAACCTCCTCTGGGCCAAGAAAACCTACTTCTCCAATTTCTTCCTATCATACGGGTGAGTGACACAGCCTCCCGTACAAGTCTTCGAATGGATCCATTCCAATGGTAGAGTGATATATATTGTTGTAGTCAAACTCTACCAGAGGAAAGGGTTGTGCCCACAATCCACCAAAGTCCAAAACACATTCTTGTAGCATATCCTCTAATGTTTACATAGCCCTCTCTATCTTCCCATATTTCTAGGGATAGAAAGTATTGTTGAGGTATATCTAGATTCCAAAAGCACATTGAAATCCTTTCCAAACCCGTGAGGTAAACCATGTATCCAGATCCAATACTATGGGTCTCAGAACTCCATGAAATCGCACCACCTCATCCATGTACCTCTGTGTTAAGTAATCCACTACACTTGACTCCTTGATTTCTAATAAGTGAGCTAATTTCATCAGCTGGTCCACCACTACCCAGATAGCATCATAGCCTCCCTAAATCCAGGGTAGTTCCATAAGGAAATCCATCGAGATATCATCCCACTTCCACTCAGAGATATATAAAGGTTGTAACAGACCTCCTGGGATGTGGTGTTCAGACTTCACCTACTGACACATGAGACACTTTTGCACAAACTCTACCACTTCATGCTTCAACTCAAGCCACCAAAACTGACCCCTCATTCCCTAGTACATCTTGGAAACTCTTGGGTGCACTGATAGGGGTGATTTGTGGAACTCTCCAAGAACTCTCTCATGCAATTCTACCAGGACGAGCAACTTTCCATGAAACTACATTTAATTTTTCTTGTCTTCCAACCATCCTTCAAAAGCCTCGCCCTAGATAACACGATCGCGCATCACTTCAGCCTCTAAGTCACCCCACTGAGACTCCTCCACCTACAGAAATAGATAGGAATACACTGTCATCTAGAATAGAAATCATATTCCATCCTCCACCCTTGAATCTAGGTATAGGGCAGCCAACTCCTCCATCTCCATCCAAACATCTTTCGATTATCGAACCACATCCCTTTGAGACTTCCTGATCAATGTATCATCCACCATGTTCCCCTTTCCTGAGGTGTTGGAAATTTTGATGTTGCAGTCCTGAAGAAACTTCATCCACCTATGATGCCACATGTTTAGGTCCCGCTAGGACAAGATATACCTCAATATTTTGTGATCCATGAATACCACGAAGCGTTCCCCAACAAGTTAATTCCACCACAACTTTAGTGAGAACATGACCACTGCAAGCTCCAGATTGTGGGTTTCATAGTTACTCTCATAGGGATGTAACTACCTAGACCCATAAGAGATCATCCCTTATTGTTCCATCAGCACACACCCCAAGACTTGGCCTGAAGCATCAAAGAACACCTCAAACATCATCCCTTATTCTGGAAACCTCAGTACTGGGGAACTAAGCAACTTCCCCTTTAGATAACTGAAGGCTACCTAGCAATGTTCACTCCATACAAAAGGCTATTATTTCTTGGTCAAGGATGGAAAAGGTGCTGCAACATGGAAGAAGTTAGGCATGAATCACCGGTTGTAACCTGCTAGACCTAGGAAACTATGAATCTCTTCCATGTTCTTCGGTTCTGCCCAAGAAACAACCTCTTTGGGCTTCAATTGTTCCACTGATATTCCATTCTCGGACACCACGTGTCCAAGGAAGTGCACCTCTCATGTCCAGAACTTGCACCTGGATAACTTCCCAAGATCTAGTGTCATCGAAGGACCTCTAAAACCATTCTCAGATTCTTGGTGTGATTCTCCTCTGATCTTAAGTATATTAAAATGTCATTAACAAACACGACTATGAACCGGTCCTGATTTTCCTAGAAGACAGAGTTCATGAGTCCCATGAATATGGATGGTGCATTTGTAACACCGAACAACATGACCACGAACACAAAGTGACCATATCTGCACATAAAGGCAGTCTTCGAGATGTTACCCTCTATTACCCTCAACTGGTGATATCCTGACCATAGATCAATCTTGGAGAACCATCCTACCCCCTTCAACTGATCAAAAAGGTCGTTGATACTCAGGAGGGGGTAACGATTCATGAATGTCACCTGGTTCAGCCTATGGTAGTCTATACACAGCCTAAGACCATCGTATACCTTCTTTGAGAACAAGATTGGAGCACCCCAGGGTGACATGATTGGTCAAAAAAACCCTTCTTTATCAGTTCATCAATCTTAATCCATAACTACCACAACTCAGAAGGCACCATCCGATATGGAGCCATCAGAATCAGGTGGGTAATAGGTTGCAAGTCTATCATGAACTCAACATCACGTCAAGGGGGTAGAGTCACCACCTCTCTAAGGAAGATGTCCATGAAATCACTGATGATCCTTGGGACTTCCATTATATTCGTATCCACTGAATCCACTAATAGCTCAGCTAACAAGGAAAGGAGGGGTTCTACTCGTCGGTTTCCCTCCTGGAAACCCCACTCGCCGACAAAATCTACACGCTGGATTCCCATAACTGAATACATGACCCTTATTTGGAAGAATTTGATAATGTAACACATAAAGAACAGACAGTTTATGCCTTCAATGACATATTACAGATGCATCTACAACAAAAGAAGGTCCCTACTAGATTGATGTGGTCCCAACATCAGTCTACATCCCTGAAAAACATGAGACAAGCTCATCTGACCTCTATAAGGCATACTCAATACCAGGGGCATGGAAATTATCTCAATGTCTAGACCCAAATCATAGACTAGACTTGGTGCAAAAAATGAGTTTGAAGCTCTTGAATCAAACAAGGCGCATTTAAGAGTGCTAAACAAGCTGATCATACCTCGAACGACTTGTGGACCTGATAGAACTGCTACCTCTATGGCGTGCAACTGACCACGCCCATCTCCTCTTCCCCCTGGCTGTCATCCATATCTCCAGCCATGCCCAGGTAAAGGCCCATGAGGAGCGCCCTGAGGCTGGCCTCCTCCTACAACTTTTGCTCTCGGAGGAGTTGGAGCTCGCTGTCCCTACTGTTATTGTTGAAAAGACCTGGCTAAAAATTGATGCTGCTGAGGTGGGCACTGAACATTCCCACCCCCACTATACTACACTCAGTCTAGGAATGGATTCAAAATATTCCCATGACTTCCACAGATGAAGCATCTCAGTCTTGGGCCCATAAGGAAGGGATGAGGACCGGGATATTGAAACTGAAACTGTTGGGGACAGCTCCCCACTGGCTAAAACCTAGAAGGCCCTGATGATGGAGGTCTGCTGCTAATGTCCTTCCCCTTTGACGAGCCCAACTGGATCCCCTCTTACTGCACACCTCCCATTGTCTGCATCATCTCCACTACTTCAGCCTTCTTCTGGACCTCCAATTATGTCGATAAAGTGAAGGGAGTAACAACATACTGAAGAGAATATCAGAGTTCCTCCTCTAAAGGCTTCACCAGAAACTTCTAATCCAGAAATATGTTCAGAGCAAAGCAAATGAGATCCTTGAACTTGATCCCCAACTCCCTCACCGACATGCTCCCCTACGGAAGGTAGAATAGCTTCTGCCTCTTCTTTTCCTTCATCATGGGAGAGAAGAATTCCTCCTTGAACTTTCTCTCGAAGTCAGTCCACGTAACCTCAGCCTCCCACTTCTCCCCAAGAAAGAGTTTCCACCACTAATTCACCACTCCACGCATTTGGATTACATCTAGAGGAACCCAGTACTCCTTCGAAGCCCTGATCAAGATGAAATCTATCACTAGATCCTTGAGCCAGCTCTCTGCCTCCATATTTGAGACACTTCCCTCATACTTCTCGAGGGTCTACCACAAAAAGGCACAAAGCATTCTCTTCCACTAGTCGTCCTCCTCCTCTTTATCATCCCTCTACTGATCCACCAAATCAGCCTCTCAGGCCATGATTTCCCACACTACCCATTTTCATCTTTTGGGTGCCATAGCTACAAAGTAAACAAGGAATGCCTAAGCCCGAGTAGTGTAGAAGATTGTTTTTTTAATTTGGATTAGACTTTTTATTTATTTTAAATCCTCAAAATACCCAAGACACAAAATAAAACAAGTCATTATGATGCATTTACCTTTCATGGGGTCTCTACCCTCCAATCATTGTATCCTCACTTGGTCATTTGGTAGGTCCAAAGTCCCTGCATCGGATCACAGGGGGTGTAAAATCATGTAACCTAGCTAGTAGTCCTTGTCCTATTTCATGCGCCAAGATATCCTAACGCTATTTCCCTACCATCCCATGAAATCCTCACTGTGCCTCACCCTGGACCCCATCCTATCTCTGAACCATCACCTTTGATACCATTCTCTAATGAGTCGCCTTCTTCAAGATGAGGGAAAGGATAGCATATTTCCAGACCCTTCCTTCCTAAAGTTTAAGGAGAGATAATGACCCCCCGGGACATGACTTTAATAGGCCCCAAATTGGAGACTAGAACCAAGGGTATATAATCACATGAAATATGGAAGTCATTACCCTTTTTATTTAGTAGTATCGGAAGATAAGATAGTAAATCCTAAACAAAACCAAAAATGTAAGTAAAAGTAAATCCAAAACTATCCATTCCCATATGAATGTTCTAATAATAAATGAAAAAGTACAAGAAAACTCCAAAGGGAAGTACCAAAGAAAAGAGAAAAAGAAACCACAATTGTCCCAACCTCCAAACTAGTATGGTCTTGCACGGTCCCTAAAGTCCTCCTAGAAACCTGAAAACGGTTTTATATATGTTGGGTGAGTATACAGGTATACTCAGTTGGGAAAATTAAAATCTCTAATGCACAAGTGGGGAGGCATTCTAATACCCTGTTTGAAAAGGAGATAACCAAAGCACCTAACAAGGAAATTATCCACCCAAACCACACCAAGGAATGATCCCTAAATAATGAGAGTCATGTAAAGTAATAGTAATCACACATCGATGTTTGGGTACCCCTCACCACTTTCCCATTGGTTATTGAAGACATCTTACGTGCCAGACCTTCCCCACTATTCTCACAACAGTCCCACTACCACCCCAACAACAACCTTTTGAGAAACCACAACCACAACTACACCCACAAACACCCGGGCCACCCCAACCCCACATAACGATGCCCACAGACACCTGGGCCAGAACAACTACCACCACACTTGAAGACATCTAGTCCTTATCCCAAAGACACTTGGGTAACAACCTTCCCACACACACCTATGCCAACCACCACAACATACCCTACCTGAAGAATCTTGGTCTCTAATGGACCTTCGACCATCATACCCATCCCTATGAGTCTTAGGCTACTCAGGGAGGGGTGTATAAAAGAGCTAAAAACCGTCCACTCATAGGAGTGTTGGAAAAAACACCCTCCCCCGTGAAATGGGAGTGTTCGGCATGAAGTGATCAACTTGGGTGGGGAATGAATAAGAAACATAAGAACTAAATTATAAATATATGTAAACAAGAAGTCATCCTAACCTAGGGTTCCAAAACCATCCCATACACAAACACCCTCATTACAATTAAATCATTAAAAGCACAATAGCCACAACAAAGTCACAAATCATTCCAAGAAAACAATTTCCCATTGAACCCTTTATTGTTATCAGATTCAAACAATTACATTTAAATAATTCTTCACTACCGGGAAACTAACAAGAATACCCCCAAGTCAAGGAAGGAAAAATAGTCAAGTAGCAATTAAAGCATTCAAAACCGGTTCTATTGTAATGTCACAACAACAAAAGGGATCTGTGAGATCCCTCGATGTCATAGAACCAAACCAAGCCCCAACATATGGCCCCATACAACCCCAAATCCACAAACCAAAAACTGCACAATAGGAGATCCCATCCCCATCCACATCACCCCACAAGTATCAAGCAGAACAACCACACATATTACCAAGACAGATCAAGGGCGTTTTCATATTCAAACACATCATTCATTAAGTTCCTTCTTTCCATTTGGTTAATCAGTGTGATCACACAAGGATTTTTGTTCACTTGACATCCATTTAATCAACCAAGTTTATGTGATTAACCAATTTCCATGTTAGAGCCATTCAATAATCATAGAATATGTGGGTTTGTTAGTGCTCAAGGAAGGACCACAAATGGCCATGATTTTCAGTGGACATAATCCCATACAATTCACAACATATAAAGAAATGTAAAAGAGTACAACAACATCATCAAACACACCCCTTCATTCTTTAAAACCCATTTATTATTTTCGTTATGGTTTGGTTTCATCCATCCCCATAGGAAAGTTATCATACCCACCCCGCATGATACACACTAAAGAGAGACAAATGAAAAATCCCTACATGGATGATCAATGATAGAAGTTTTTTTCCATGCTCCAAGAACTAGGGATGTGTGACTTGTAGGAGAGGAACCATGATAACTCCAAAAGTGAGTAGGAAAGGCTCCAGAATAGAAACACAACTAACCTTGGGAAGGGGGACTCCAAACGGACCAAGTAAAGAAAAGATACTAGCCAAGAAGAATAAATAATTCCCATGTGATAAAAGGTGAGATCCTAGAGTTACTGGATATGAATTATTGAATTGATTTAAAGGAAGATTTTGTTTTCTCCATGTGGTTGGGTGGTTACACGCTATGGAATTAATTTTCATTTAATAATTCTCATCGGAGAGGTGGGAATAACTACTGTGAGTTAAAGGGTTTCATTTAAACAGAGGAAAACGTGTAATAGGGGTGGAACATGAATGTACGGGAAAAGGCTGTGATACCGAGGAAAAATCCACACATTTTGGGAAGTCAAGGATCACCCAGCTCTTTAGGGATTTTAGATATCATTGATGGGTTTTAAAAGGATTTTAAAGGGGTATTAAAACACTTTTACGTCAAAAGATACATTGCGGGGGAAGAACTGGAAAAAGTGGAAACTGGGAAAACAAAGGGTGGGATGCCATTTGGTGAGACACCATAACAGTGCCACCTCTTCAGTGTGCAACCATGATGGTGCGACCACTGTGGTGCCACTGTTTTTGTGGAACCATTTGGTAGAACCAAAATATAGAAAAGTACTAGACTAGGAGGGTTCATACCATTACAATAGCCTCATGTGCTGTCAAGATAGAAAAGGAACTCTCTAAGTCTTATGACTTTAAAGGAATGAAAGAAAAGAAGAGGGTTGTTGACCACTCTAAAAAAGGAAATAAGGAAAATGGGAAGAATAGAAGAGTTTACTTCTCATCCTACAATAATTGTGGGAAGAAACACACAAGTACTTTCCTGAAGGGAATGCGTGTTTGTTACAAGTGTAGAGAAAAAGGAACCAAATCCCTTGATTGAAAGGGAAATAAAGAAGATACCAATGTTCAGTGCAACAATTATAAAGAAATTGGACATTTTGAAAATGACTATCCTAAGCATCAAGGAAATTTTCCTCAAAAAAAGGATAAGGAACAAGACCAAGATTATGCAATCACATCTAATGAGGTTGAAGTTCCTAATGATATAGAGGTAGGTACTTTAATCATCTCATCAAACTTATCCAATGGTTTATTTTATTCTCTATCATCACATTCTTTTATATCTTCATATTTTTTCAAGAAAATTAGACATCTCCATTTTGATTTAACAAGAGATTTATCAGTTAAAACTCCTAAGGGATGTATCATTGCAACAAAGATGTGTCGGTTAGTCCCCTTTATGACACATAAATGTTCTTTACTTATTAACCTGGTCATAATACCTATGTTTGAATTTGATATAATCCTTGGTATGGATTGGATTTCAAAATATGATTCAAAAAGTTATTACAAGAAAAAGGAAATTATGATTTGTGAAGAAGAAGAAGAATGACTTATCTTTAAAGTAGAAACTTCATCATCTAATTATTATCTAGGTCCACCTCCAATAGCTCTACTGAATTATGTTATTGTGGTGGAAGATAAAAATTCATCTAATGATGAAGAAGTGAATCTTAAAATTGAAAATTTACCTATTGTGTAAGAATACATTAATGTATTTCTTGCCTTATTACCTAGACAACCCCCAGAGCATGAAGTTGAATCTTCCTTAAATTTAATCCCTGAATCCATACCAATATCAAAAGACTCTTTATAAAATAGACCCTGTGGAATTGGTAGAGTTGGAGAAACAACCAGAGGATTTTGATAATAAGGTATTTATTCTCCTTAGTGTTTCACCTTGGGGAGTATCTATTCTCTTTGTTAGGAAGAAAGATAGATCAATGAGGATGTGAATTGATTATAGGGAAATGAATGTTATTACAATAAACAACATGAATTATCTACCTCTCATTTATGTCTTGTTTGATCAACTTTACAGAGCCCAATATTTCTCAAAGATTGAAATTCACTTTGGGGATCAAATATTGTGAGTAAGGAAGGAATACATTTCTAAGATAGCTTTTAGGAAGAGGTATGGAATTTATGAGTTTATAGTAATGCCATCTAGATTGAATAATGTACCATCTATTTTTATAGACCTAATGAATAGAGTATTCAAGGAATATCTTGATGATTTTTCGGTGGTATTCATTAATGATATTCTAGTGTATTAGTAATGTTATGAAGCTCATGAAAATCAATTTCAGATTATTCTAAAGATTCTTATAAGGGAAGAGTTATATGGGAAATTTTTTATGTATGATTTCTGGATTTAAGAAATTCATTTTCTTGCCCATATTGTCTCCAAGGATACAATATTATTTTATCATGAAAGGACAAAGGTCATCACAAAATTACATACAACAATAAACATAATAGATGTACATAGTTTTATTGGTTTGGCAGGTTATTATCAATAGTTTGTTCAGAATTTTTCCTGATTTTCTAACACATTAACCAATATTACACACAAGGGGGTTAAGTTTGTTTGGATAATTGAATTTGAAGAATGTTTTTATGAACAAAATAGATAATTAGTTAACGATCTTATTTTGACTCTACAATCTGGAAGAGATAGATTTGTCATATATAGTGATATATCTAAGAGGGGAAATAGTTGTGTCCTAATTAAAAATGAAAAATTTATCACATACACATTAAGTAAATTTAAGACTCATCAACAGAACAATCCAACCCATGATCTGGGGCTAGTGGCTATAATCTTTTCTTTGAAAATATGGAGACATTGTCTCTATAGTGAAAGATGTGAGATATACTTGGATAGTAAAATCCCAAAATACATATTTTTATATAAAGAGATCAACATGAGACATATGTGATGGATCAATCTACTCACATATTATGATTGGTCAATATACTACAACCCAGGGAGTTAAAATAAGGTAGAAGATGCATTGAGTAAGAATGATCATAGAGTTATGACCCAAATGAGGATTGAGAGAGATCCAATGATCATGGACACAATAAATATGGACATGGGAATTTCAAAGGAAGGTGAGACATAAATAATCTTTCAAATTATTGAAAAATAATCACTACTATAGAAGACGAATAATTCTAAATCTGATGATGAAGAATTTTAGAAGATGATTAAAAGTGTAAACGAAGGAAAATTCGTAGACTTTTTTTGTGAAGATTGAGTTCTAAAATTTAGAAAGAGGATATGTGCTTCATCTATAGCTAAGATAAAAATATAATTGTTGCATGATTCTCATATCTGAAATTTCCTTATACACTCGGGTAGCAAAAATATGTATGGGGACTTGTAGGAACATTTTTTGTGGGATAACATGAAGTGGGAAATTTTTTATTTTGTGTTCAGATGTTTTGTTTGTCAAATTGTGAAAGTGGTAAGGCAACATCTTAAATGTTTCCTATAGCCTATTACTATTCATGTATGTAAATGGAATGAAATTACTATAGAATATGTCATGGGACAACTGAAGACTCTTAGGAAGAATAATGTAATATGGGTTATCATTGATCACCAAATCAAATATGATATTTCTTTTCTATAAGACAATTCATGCCTCTTGAGAGACTCACAATGCTAAATATTAATAAAGTTGTAAGTCTTGATGGTGTACCTATATTGATTTTTTATGATTAGGATACACGCTTTACATCAAAATTCTGGAAAATTATTCAGAAGGAACATGCCATTGAGCTTCATTTGATCCCCACCTACCATACTCAAACTAATGGAATGCATAAAAGAATAATTAAAATAATGGGATACATCTTGAGATCATGATCACTTGACTTTCAAGGTATGTGGGATCAATACTTACCTTTAGAAGAGTTGTCCTATAATAATAGTTTCCATTAAGTTATTCAAATGGAACTATATGAAGAATTATATGGAAAGAGTTTTTATACTCCAACATGTTGGGATAAAGTTGGTGAAAGTAAACACATAGGCTCAGAACTTGTTGGAGAAACAACAATAAAGGGAAATTCTATTCAGGCTCACATTAAACTAGCTCAAATTAGGTTGAAGATTTATGTTGATAATTGAAGGATGGATTTGGAATTTCATGTGGTAGATCATGTTTTCTTGAAGGTATCTCTATATGAGGGTGTTATAAGGTTAGGTAAGAAATGGAAACTATGTACCAGGTACTCAGACCCTTTGATACCATTGAAATATGTGGATTTGTTTCTTATCATTTGGAAATGCCTCTAAATCTCTCAAAAGTACACAATGTATTTCATGTATCTCTGATAAGGAAGCGAATGCATGACCCAATGCATGTGATCACCTATAATGAATTATAGTTGGATCTGGACCCTTCTTATTGTGAATAACCCATCCAAATTATTGATACTAGAGCGCAAGTATTGAAGAATTGGATGACTCATCTGGTAAAGGTACTCTGTAAAAATCATAAAATGGAAAAAGTAACATGGGAACCATAGCATTATTTATATAAGAAAAACCCAAATAATTTTAGAAGTAACACCCCTAAAATTTCGAGGATGAAATTTTTTAAGAGTGAAGAATGTAACACCCTAAGACTTTACCATATTATTCCTTTTAGAATAAATTTAATTTTGGTGATAGAATGTAATGTATGTGAACCTAAGTTAGACTGTGTTACACGTAAGATAAACATTCCTCTATATATTTTATTACACATAAGACCAATTTTTTCATTTTTTTCAAGACATAATATAAGAACAAATCCATTTTTTGCATAAAAGAAGTATTTTAAAAAAATGGTAATTTTACCACCTTTCAATGGAGAACCAATTTTAAATCTAATTTTTACACTTTTAGAATTTTTATTTGACAAAATAATCTTATTTCATGGAATTATTAATGTCAAAATTTTCTTAGGATGAATTTTTTCTATTTTTATGAGAAGTTTTATTTTTTATGAATAGTGAAAAAATACTACATTTTAGTAAAAAATGCCTTTTTCAATAAATATTTTACATTAAATTAATTTTTAGGTAACAAATGGTTCAATTAAACATATATTAATACAATTTAGTTTAATGAAATAATTTTTATATTAAAATTATATATAAAAACCTATTGAACTTTTGAACGTTTCCTTTTACCCGCCTTCTCGCCACATCTGTTAGATTAGGGTTAAGTATAACTTTGTCGCTTCGAAGGATTTAATTTAGAAAAATGGACATAGATGGTTGTAATCAGTATGATATTTAGAGTCTAATATGGTCAACTAATGTTTTTTGGATATTATGAATATTAACTTTTGTAAATTTTTATTTACCACGGTTAGGGTAAATCAAGTAATTAAAGGTAAAAATAATAATATAATATTATAAAAAATCATTTAAAATTGTCCCAATTTCATTAGATAAGTGGATTTAGACCAAAATAAACCTTATTAAAAAAATATAATATTTTTAATTTATTTTGGTATGATTATGAAATCTATAATATTTTATTTAAAGATAAGTTAGAAATGTCATACTCATTTTTTTTAAAAAGTATTAAATTTTTAGTAAATGGTAACAAAAAATCAAAATTAGAATATAAATAATAATTTAAAATATACTGAATTTATTTTCTTCATGATATTTTATTTTAAATTTTTAGGGAAAAAATAATTTAATTAAAATATTTTACAATAATGATGCAGTAATTGTTTAATGAAAGAAAATATCAGATAAATGATATTAAAAATACTAAAATATATATAACATGAAATAACTAATGACATCCATGAATTTTATGGATAACTTGGACATGTTATTGATATATTTTAAGTGTTTTTTGGAAGTTATCATGTTGTTATGATATTTTTTAAAAAGATAAATAATGAATTGTATTAAAATTGACATAAATGATACTTTAAAATAATTAATATTATATTAAATGATATAAAATTCATAAAAATATATAATTCATAAAAATAACTATAATATGGTTACATATATCATAAATGATCCATTTGGTGTTCGTTTGTAATTTTATAGTAACTATATTAACCCTATGGAGTAAAAAACCATGTTGTCACTGTAAGAGTTTAAGGGTTTAACTAAGGGTTAAATACAAAAGATAAGGTTAATATTATGACATAAAAATTTATAAGAATCATTGGTTGAGAGTATTTTTACCCAGACTCATCTTATCTTATAAATAAGTTATTTTTGAGATATTTTAAATCATAAATAAAATTATATTAATTTAATATTTTAAAGGATACTAAGAGTGCCTCTTACCTCTCTCATAAAAAGGCACCTCCTCCCTCACTTCCTCACACCACATTAAACTTTCTTTCTTCCCCAAACCCTGATCATTTCTATTTTAAACTTCCCTATACACATCCAAGTGGTTTTGGTCTTCTCAAAAGACCAAACCTAGTATCCCTAAGATGAGATCCAAAGGAAGTTCGCTAAATAAGAGGTAATCATCTTTACCAACTCCTTCAAAAATATTTCTTCTTCTACTTACTCTCCATGTGTTGTTCTCATTCTAAAATATTAAATAAAGTATCATATATATTCTAATATATTAATATTATTCTGTTACATCCATATTCATCATTTTATTCATCCTATGAAAAACAACATCACCTTGTGTGTGTACGTACAACCTACTAAGTTCACACTGTGGTATAATTTGTTTTTCATCACCACTTTATTTGTATGAGTATAATTATGAATATAATGGATATAAATAATAAATATGACCATATTTTAGGAGTTTATTATTTTTTCATTATTCCTTTTAGAAAATTTTAGGTCTTCGGGCTTGGGCCACCAGGCCACTTTTGTGTGATGGTTCTTTGCTTGGGATATGTGGTTTTGTAATGGTTTTGTCCCACTGGGCTCTTAGACCACAGAATTTTAAGGCTATGTACCTCTAGGCCTACTATCTTGTAATGGGTTTTCCCTTTCCCAATTCAAAATGGTTTCCTATTTTATTTTTATATCTTTATAATAGAGGGGGTTTCCCCCAACCTTTTTAGAATATACCATCCAATTACTTACCACTTTACCATTAGGGGAATGATATTATCACTCATGCATACATAAGGCCTACCATATCCACGACATGATGAGATTAATTCTCCACATTAACCATTCAATAATTATTATAAAAATGTATATAATGAGTTTATATAATATTTATGAACTTGATATCATCCTGGATTTGAATAAAATATATACTATTCATAAGAAACCAGACTTAAATGAAAAAACAAACAAAACAAAATGAATCAGTTATCACCTGAAACAATGGTAATAATGAATTATTATTAACAAAATAATATAATAGAATCATATATGATATAAAAAATATGGATATGCTTCTGGTATAATTTTATAACTTTCTTTAACCATTATACAAGAGTTTAACACACTCTCAACTAATAGAAAGTACGATGTGAGGGTTAATTTCACAATCTCATTATTATCAAGGATTGTTTATATGTAAGTATTTATTGACACATATTAATCATCAATTTCCATGTTTCTTAAAAATATATGTCAATTATATTCTTACTATTTTTCTAAATGTTTTTAAATTCATTTTTACCCATATTTGAATTTTTATAAATCGGTTAGAAAATAATATTTTTTTTCATTTTCCAAACAATGTAATTTATGACCTTTTTTACAAAAATATGGAAGAACTATTCTTTTCATAACTTATACGGAATGATAAAAAGTTTCCCTTACAATATTACAATATAGTTTTCATTGAAAATGTTTTCTTTTAAAATTGTGTTCCCCTTTTAAAACGATTTCAATAAAAAAAGGAGTATTTCTATCAAGATGTTTTTAATGATTTTGTTAGAATACTTTTATCTATGTGAACATAATTTGTTGGATTTCATGATTAATTAAGGTTCATATATTAAGATACCATCTACCAAATTTTATTTAAATGGTGTATGATATGTTTGACTATGGATGTTCTATTTTGATACTATTCATGGTTTATAGTTAATGAATTAACATTTCTTATGATATTTTTAATACAAATGTTTATATTGGTTATGTTTCACCATTTTCATATGAGGAATGATTTAGAATTAATAAATGATGAGAGGGTCCCACTCTAGATCCTTGATGCATCAGTCAGTCTCATGAGACCATATATTTTGGGTATTGGCTAACATCTTACCAATTTATGTATGGTGTCTTGGACTAACCCTTGATGGTATGTTTATGATGTCTGAAATTATTCATTACCTCATTAAGATATTAGTTATTGATATTCCATATGATTATTCAACTATTATAGTATCTATGGTAATTTATATTTATCACGTCTCTGTTCATATGGTGTTATTTGATCAGCTTATATCCCTTCTATATTTTGCTAAGTATTATGTTTTAATGAAATGTGTTTTTAGTTATTCGCCTTTCCTTACTGATTATGTTTATTTATGATAGGTTCCACTGTATTGTTTACCCTTACTAATCATCTATGCTCACCCCTTTCTTATATTTAATTTTTCCCTGGATGTGAAGATGTATATTATAACTATATTATCAAGATAATAATAGGTAATAAAAGTGTTTTAAAATGAGTTACAATGTTTTTTTTATTTCAAAATGTAATGTAATACTTATGTATGTAATCTAGCTTCCAAAATTATTAAACTCATAATGTAACAGATTTTTCAATGTATTATTTTTAAATATTATATGGAATTAATTTGAGACCAGGAACTAAGAAGGTGTGTGATTTTGAGGCCCAGTCTTCCTGGAATAATATCTTGCAAAATATTAAAATATTAAATAGAACACATTCAAAATTTTCATGAAAAAGTGGGATAATAGCTAAAATGTTTCCTGGATAAAAAACCTGAGGGCACCATTGCGTTTAGAGCAATGGTTGTACACTAGGAAAGGCCTAACATTGGTTGGTGCGGTTCTACTATAAAACATAGTTTATTGAAATTTTAAGGAATAAAATAAATTTAAGATTTATTTAATTTTGACGTTTCGCAGTGACACAACAACATGTTTTATCTTTTTTTTAAATAATATTTTAGGAAGGGACCCAGGGTTAGCCTCACAATCATATAAATTTACCCGGAGGCTCTGGAGAGGAACCTTGGAGAAATCTCTTTGTGAATAATGATGAAACTTGGAATAAGAATCTTTCCTGACAGGATTCACCAACACCAATCGGTCTTCAGTGGAAAACAATCTTTTCCTAGCAAGGGAATTATTATTTCAGATTATTCTTTTCCTCGTTCTAAGAATCAATGATTAACATATATCAAGAAATTAACAGGCTGACCTGTTGTTTAATCGTTCTTGCGGGATGGGATTTATAGGGGGAAATTATCATGGTTTATTATTATTTGATTTAGCTTGTTGATCATTCTTATGGGAACAGATTGAGGCCAGAACGAACAGTGGATGAGGTTCATTCCAAAAGTTTGTTTCATGTGATTTATTTCTCCCATTTTCCCTACACATTCTTCATTCTTCATGGATTATGAACAAATGACCTTTTCACCCCCATTTCTTGGCACAATGATCCAAAATTAAAGATCCTATTTCATGATGATATTTCAGAGGTGTGACGACGATGAAGATGGACAAATCAAAGTGATTTTAGATTTACCACTTTTGGACAATTGAAGGCCCAAGAAACCATGATTCGATGTTAAGGTGTTGTATTGAGCCTAAATTCGGAGTTTCAGGGTGAACGGACCATGTAATCGATGCTCAGAGGATTGGTCGAGGTGCTATGAGGAAGAAAAGGTAGTTCTGGAAATTACAGAACACACAACATGTAGTATAGGCTACACGACGTGTGTTCATCGATGAACTAATCTATCTGTATCTCAAGATATATAGGGACACAGGGTGGAGTACACAGGTTTCCAACATGGAGTGTACCCCACTACACAACATCTCCTGGACCAAGTACACAAACTACCCCATGTAATGGTATATGGGTAGAGCTACCCAGGTTGACACCTTGTACTGGCACACAACCAAAGTACACAGGTGTACCTCGGATAGAAGGGAATGACATGTAAGTCTTTTTAAACACCATGTACTTTATTTTTTACCTGACATGTACTTTTGACATGGGTCGTTGTACACATGAAGTACTCGGGGTCAAGGGACATGGAGTGTGACCATACTAAACACTCTGTACTCTCTTCTACATGGATTGAGCCACTTGACCCCCATATCTTGGACATGTTTAATTAAAGGTTCATTCTTGCATCCTTCCCCTGAAGGTTAGTTGGTATCATTTCCTACTCATAGAATTATGATCCCTTCATCAGTAATTTCTAGATAGAGATGTTGGAATCCCCTCTGAGAGGTTAAGAGTAGGATCCTCTATTCATTCTTCAATCCCTAGGTAGAGTCCTTGGTATTTATGTGACCGAATTCATTGGGTGTTGATCCTATACTTTGTAGTTTAATACAGATAGAGTTTTTGGTATCACCCCATGGCCCTGGATGTGATCCCCCTGTGTGTATGATAACTCTCTTTAGATCTATCAGTGTATCTCTCTCGTGATGGTTCCCGACGAGTAGTTCTTCTCAAATAGACATCATCAGTTCAATCAGACTCAAGAGTGTGTTCTACTAGATGAGTTTTTCATGGAATATTTGTACTGAATCCCTCATGTTGGTATATGGTAGTTGTGACTTACCTCTAAACATTATGTCATGGATTGAGTATATCTAGATATTCTTGTTATATGTGTTATAGAGATATACTTTTTTAGAGTTAAATATAATTTCCTTTGTGTGTTTCTTTTTGTTTTTGGGGTTTCCTACTTAGTATTATTATACTCACCTCTTTATGGGCTTTGCCTGCAAGTTTTGTGTCTTTTGTAGACAAGTGACCTTTTGATAGAGTCCTGGTTAGACCAGGACCAAACAGAGCTTTATGAGTTTAGGCATGACAATGTGTTCCAATGACTTCGAGTAGCAGTCCTCGCACCTATTTTTTTATTATAGTTTGGACTTTGTAGTTTATAGACTCATTATTTTTGGTGGGCTTGAATTCTATCCCAGTTTAATTTATTATACTTTACTTTCCTATCGTACTCTGTCGGTTGGGATAGTGGTATGCATCATTTGTTCCTTAGTTGTTTTTACATTTAATCATTTTTGGGCTTGTAGATGTGTGCGTTCGTATAGGTATATAAGAAATACCTCCCATATTAGTGATATGCCTACTCAGTGCTTTTCAAAACCCATGGCCTATTGGAGGAGGGATTAGGGATATGTGGCATGAGCCACATTGGAAAAGGTCGTGAAAAAACTAATTGGTCCTTTGGGATTTGAATCATGTATCTATGCCAATTTAATAATGTTAGAAGATCTGGGCTACTAGGGTCTGGGTTTTTACATTCACCTCCTTTATCTTCACATCGATAGATAGTTGAGCTGTAATTTTAGAAATATAGGATTTATCCCCTTTCTTTATTATTCCTAGATATATCATTTGAAATTCCATGAGTATTGGGTCCCCTTTTATCCTTGTCATGGATAAGTTAGCAAGACCATTCCTTGTTAAAGTTTTATCCACCTTGTCTTCCTTCCTATAGCTATAATATACTGAGAAATCATAGTCTTTGATCAACTTCAACCTTATCCTTTGGTGCATTTATTACATCTTTTGTATGAATATATACATTAATATCATGTGATCAATATATATATCATTCTTTGAGCCATGGAGATAATGCCTCCATGTATTTAATAACCATATTACCACTTCTTTCTCTAAATCATTCATTGGGTAATTTTTCTCATGAACCTATAATTGATGTGAGGCATAAGGTACGACAATGTAATCTATTACGAGGAAACATATCAATACCTTCTATGTTGATTCACTATATATCATAAAAAATCTCTACTGCAATGTATTGTGAGTATATATACAACGTCCAACCTTATCTTGAGATCCTTGAAATTTTCTTCACATTATTTTTTCAAGAGGAACATGACTCCCTTTAGAATTAACTTTTTTAATGGATTTGGCCATCATGGTAAATTTATCATAAACAATCAGTAGTAACTTATAATACAATAAAACTATAGATATTTGTTACATTTTTTATTCTAGGATGTTATTTAATTACCCCTATCTTGGAAGAATTCATAGACAAACCCTTTCTTTAGATTACATGACCTAATAATGATTCTCTCTATATCCAGAATACACAGTTTATAAATTTGGAATAAAATTTCTCTTTTTAAAAGTTCTTCTTCATAATCCTCAATATATATTTATGCTCTCTATTTCTCTTAAAATAATTATGAATATCATTTACCACTAACTGATTAAGAAAATATATATAGATGATTCATTATGTCCATGAAGATATTATGGGTATTTGTAAGTCTGAGTGGAATCACTATGAAATTATAGTGTTCATATTTTATATCAAAGGATGTCTTGGTTAAATATGATCTTTTGATTATTAACTGATGATATCAAGATCAAAATTTAATATTTGATGAGTATTTATCCCCTCAAAGTTGATCTACTAATTCATTAATATGGGATAGATGATACTTTTTCTTGACTATGGTCTTATTAAGTTCAACATAATAAATGAAGAAAACATTTTTCCATCTTACTTTTTGATAAATTGGAATAGTTCACCTGATGTTGAAGTATTATGTATTATAAAACACTTATAAAAATTTTATTTTTGCCTATTCATTACCTATTCCACTTCAATTGAGTTCATTATATAAGGATTCTTTGATATAAGAATAATACTAGGTATGAGTTTAATGGAAACATCAACTATAAGATCTAGGGGAATGTTAATAAACTCTTCAAACTAAACATCAATGTGTTCATTCATAGTAAATATATACTACATATTATTATTCTTCTAAACCATTTGTGAACAATACCCCTCATTGTGGGGTATTAAGCCCTATAATGGAATTCATTTTCAAAGAGAGTTTATAGTCAATCTCACATTGATAGATGATCATAGACTGATTTGGGATATGAAATACGACTTCCCTATCCCAAAAAATAGCATGATACCTATGTAAAGAGAGATAATATATTCCAAAAATTACATAAAAATCAACTAAAGTGACAATAATAAGATTTATAGAATGATTATTCCAACAAAATTAAATCAAATAAGGTTTGTAGACTTGGATTGCAATCACCATACCTTTATGATTTTTTTCTAATAATTCAATACCTAACCATTGTGGATACAAATTAATATTCATAAATAATTTTAAATATATGGAAGTATTCATAGAACTAGGATCGAATAATATGTTTTCATTAATGAACATACCTTTCACCAACCAAATATCATTTTGTATTCACTGTCTTACTGAACCGAAAATGGATATAATGAGTAGTAAATAATAACATCCAGAATAAAAAATCATATGATAATTAAAATCAATCCTAATGTTTTTTAACCTATGACACCTTAATTTTAACTTATAACCCATTGGGTTTAACTTACAACGCTCTTGGTTCATTTTATAACACTTTTTGTTCAACATATATTGATTTCAATTTTACTCTCTTATTCATCATAACCTAATCAACATAAATTACTAAACACCACTTTGATACTTACTAAGTCAACCTAACCTTAACATTCATTCATAAACACATATTGAATCATTTTTCATGAATATTAATTACATATCACAATAAATCACACACTATAACTAATAGGTTTAATGTATTGAAAGATTAGATACATGATATTCCTATTTAAAAAAAAGTCCTTAATATTTCCCATAAAATTTTCAGCACATGATATCATTATAAACATATCAAACATAATGCTCCTCATCATTTCATAGGGAATAGTAATATAAAAAAATATGAACACAAATTATCAATAAGCGTAATAAAGTGATAAAAGTTTAATACCATAAGTTATCATAATAGAAATATGTGGGTACGATAACATAATTAGAGTGCATGAATATACCAAAAGAAAATCATACCTAATAAAACATATATCATAAATCATGAGTCATAAAATAATAATTTTTGAATAAAATAATACATGAGTCATGGGTGTGCGGATATAATTGTCAACAATTATAATCCATGACAATATATCATTATAAATGTATCACCTTGATATTTTATAATATATTTCTCTTTAAATAAATTTTATTTCTTCGATATCTTGTGATACATGCTACCCTAAGTCTAAATGAATTGTAATACAATATACCTTTTCAAACAAGTTGTTAAATTATTGGTATGGATATAAATAACCATATATTAAAAATATGGATAAAGGTTTTACATAAATTAAATATATTTTTAGCAATGTCATTATATTCTTAAAAGAGAAAAAATATAAATAACAGTAATAATTTTTCCTTAAAATGGTTTTTATTTTGTTTTGTTGTAAAGTATTATAATAAAAAAATTACACTTCAATAAAACTTATTTAAAAAATAAAATTCAATTTTCAAATAATAATTTTAAATTTATTTTATATTTAATTTTTTATAATTTTTTAAAAAGAATAATTTTTTTGATGAACAATAAAAAATACTAATTTTTATTAAAATTTTTATTTTAGTTTAAATAATTTCAAATTTTATAATTTTATTTTTAAAATAATTTTAAAAATAAAATTTGTTTAATTATAATATTATTAATCCCATTCAATTCATTGTAATCAATTTTATATTGAGTTTTGATTTAAAAACCTTTTATACTTAAGAAACAAATTCTCCAGAAAACCGCTTTTTGTTGCGCTTGAAGGTTTAGTTTTAAACTAAATCATAGAACATATTTAAATTGAATTTATTAAGATGGACTCCTTAATTTTAATAATTATAATTAATATTAGATAATAAGGATAAATTAATTTTCGATCACAATGAATAGTAAAAATAATAAAAATTTGTTACCACGGTTAAGGTTACTAGGGGTTTAAACCAAAATATAAGAGTATTTTAGCCAATTAATCATTACTAAATCATATTTTCTTGACATATTTAGATATTATACTTTACCAAATTTAAATTTCTCACCATTTGAAATAATTTTTCTTGACAATAACTTTATTATATTTTATTCTCTTATAAAATTCCAAATGGGTTATGTACCCCACTTATAAAAAGAAACTACTCAACTCTCTTATACACACATAAAGAAACTTTTGGTTTAGATAATACCTACCTAAAACCATTCCTTAAATCCCACCCCATGACCTAGAGTCCCTGGTTTTATTATAAAATCATCTGAGGAATAATTTATTTATAAACTAGAAGAGGTTGTCTGAAGAAGAGGTATAGTTATTAACAATGGATTTTATTTTATTTTTTCTTCTACCTCTTTCAAATATTATTCAAACAAGATAAAATAATAACACAAATAACATAAATATACTGAGATTTTTTTATGTTAATTTAATATCCTATATTCATTTCTTCTTCTCTAAAATGGTAAACAAAATTATTGATCATGTGTATAGTGGACTATCACCTAATGAAATGAAGTAATTGTAGTTTCATCACCACCTATCACTATTGGATATAATCATGTATTTAATATATATATATATATATATATATAATATTTATTATGTAATTATACTTCTATAATTATAATATTTCATCTACATTCTTACCTTTCGATCTATAGGAAATCGATAATGTTGCTCATGCGTATGTATAGAATGTTGCATCTACGAAGCGATGTGATTAACTTTCTATTTTGTTTTTAAAAGTATGGTAATAAGGAGTGATTTAATATATATATATATATATATATGATATTAAAATATTTTTTAAAATTTTATTTATTATTTAACTTTCTTTCGTTCTATCCATTAAATAAATAAAAACAATGTTCATGCATACGCATGGCCTACCTTCTATATGAACCATGCAATCCATTTCATTTTCTCTATATTTTATGGATGAGTTTAAATAAATAAATATATATATATATATAATGAATATATATTATATTTATTTCATGAATAATATTCTAGAAACTATGGAAGTATAATCCAAGTAAATAGACTATAACTATGGATCCATGATTCTTTTAAAAACCCCAATAGTTAACACCATGAAATGATGATTTTAATAAGGGGTTATTAAAAAAAGAGTGTTGAAATGTTATAAAGGGATCATATATGACTTTATAATTATTTAAATTCTTATAATATAGAATTATTATAAATTTAAATTTATTTTAAATTAGTTTAGAGTTCTTTCTAAGAAAGTAGAAATCGAGGTAAGTGATTTATAGTCTCACTTTTTTTCTAAGAGGTATTTTTTATATTCACCACTGATTTTTTTTCGGGTGTATATACTTACCCTTTGAAATTTTATGTAATTAATATACTTATTTTAATTATATTTATAGATTCATTTCACTCTATTATTTCTTGGGTATTACATTTCCAAATCTACCAAAGTCATAAGGGTTTTATGTTATAATCTCATAGTTTATCAGGATTTTTTATGATTTAAGTTTCTGATGATGAAATATTATGATCTAACTCTCAATAAACTCATGGATTTTATTATAATATATATTTTTTATAATACATTTTTTCTATTAATTTTCCACTCTTTAAGTACTCAAGATACCGTAATGCTATTTTTAAGGAAAAATGACTTTATTTCTCTATTCGGTCAAAAATCATTTCTCTTCAATGTCTATGTTTTCTAAAAATGTTTTCAAGAATGTTTTTAATGTTCTCCTATGACTATTTAAATTAATTTTTATCCATAATTTAATTTTTAATTTCTTTTTAAATGAATCTTCGTTTTTTTGAAAGGATGTAATTTTACTTTTTATAAAAAATGTGAAAGGAATATTTGTTTTAATATGCAGAACATAAAATAATTTTTCCACCATAATTAACACTCAATGATTTAAATATTCCATTACATATTTCCAAGGTTCTTTTAAAGGAAAATATTTTCTTTCAAAATTTGTAATTTTTTAGATTTTAAATAACTAACTTTAAATTAAAAAGGTTATTTTCCTCAGGAATTGATCCAAGTGATCTTTTGATGGAATATTTAATTTAAGACAAAATCCTTGGATTTTACTTAATTTATACTGTGATATGATCCAATAAAAGAATAATTATACTTTCTATAGATGCTTTATTATTATTATGAACATATTTTTATGAAACACATTCCTTTTCCACAACTCTTACTATAATGAACTGATGAAATATTTATATATATTTTTATTTTCTATGGGTTATGATATGATGAATGTTGTATGATCATGTGAAACACATCCGTATGATTTTCATTATGTTATGGGTGGTCTTAGAATTATATAACCCTCCAATGTGATAGGTAAATATATAAATCTCATAAGATAAATAAGTCTAAAGTGGGGGTGAACCTAGTTATGCAACCCCCAAATATTTTGTGATTTTTTTTTCAAATTAATTTAAACTTTTAGATATATTTCATTTTATGAATAATGGAATATATTGTATTTTATATGAAAGCACTAAGTTTGGATTGTGTTACATGGAACACCATGTTAATATTTATCTATATGAAAAAGACAGATTATCATTACGTTCATGAATCAATATGTTTTTCTTGTGTTACACACAGTTCCAAGATGGTATGAGTGAGGATGTGTCGTTGTGATCTCCCACACTATGGTGATTAGGGTTTTCCTCATAACCCCTACTATCGGTGTTGATTGTCATTGCTCCATCACCATTAATGGCTTCTCTATCATCCTTCGGCAACATCTTCTTCCAAATGATCCCCTTCATTTGACTTCAATAACCAACTAGCTCCAGCTCACGCAGCTTACTAACACCAAACCTCAGCTGTCGAGGTGATCTGTTTCCCTTAGTCACCCTAGATCTATCCTCTCATTGTTGTTGAGGTTCCCTTGGGTATCAATGATCCTTGTCATAGACTCCATGCTATTCCCCAATAATAGAGGAACACTTCCTCGATTTTGGTCACTCCAAATCTCATATTCATGATTCTGTCAGTTCAAGTTTCCATAAATTGGTTCACAGTGAAGTCGATCTTGCTGCTTCTTGCCTCGATTCCCATGGTAAAGATTTGGATAAATCATGTCTGGATTCTCATTGCAGTGGATTATATCTCTACAAATATGCCACTACTGGTATGATTCATTTCAAAGAGAAATTTTCACATGTCAAGGCCGATCCTAATGTAATTTTAGAACGGTTTCAACATGGTAGCCATTCTATTATTGGTCACATTATTTTACTTAAAGGCACTAATTCATGGATTAAGAGTGATCTTGTAGCCAAGCTAATGGGGATTTTGGGATTCAGAAATTGGAAGTAAATTTCTCTTAGTAGAAGTTTCTTTCATATTCTATTTACCTCAGAGGATCTCAAAATGAAGGCATGGGGACTTGGTTCAGTATCCCTTAAGCCAGGTGTCATGCACATTCATGAGTGGTATTGAATCTTCAATCCCACAGAGGTAAGAAACTCCTTCATGAAAGTGTTGGTTAAGGTGTTTGTTCTGAATTGGATCTTGTGTAATCCATATATACTTTATGATATTGTGTTAGCTATTGGAGTTACCATTAAGCTAGAAAATGAGACTGAAATGGTCAGATTCAGGCACTAAATCCTCTTCTGAGTAGTGGGGGTCCTATGTTCTACTCTGGTTGACATAGTATTTCTTTTTATATAAAATGATGAGCTTACTTTGAAAATTGAATATGAGAATATGCCACACTTTTTTATGGATTATAGGTTGATTATACATGTGTCCACAACGAGCAATACATATCTTGTTAACAACCATTTTCCTCTCATGGATATGAGGAACAAACATGCAATAAGAAGTCTAGGAATCCCAATCATACTTTTAATGAGGTATATAATATGTTGAAGCCAAACATGAATGGGAGGGAAGAGATGAATGTGTGTGCTTTACCCCTGGATGGAATAGACATATGATTTATAGATGGGCCATTTGGATTGGTATCACCTCAAAAGAGGGTGTTATAAATGGGAAAAATCCTCTTATAAGGAAAAATACCCTTCGTTGGATACAATTTTTCAATATGTATGTGTGCAAGTAGTGGATGAGGGTCATGCTTCTTCTACAACACTATCCAAGAAAACTTGGGAAGACATTGTTGCGAAGGAGTAGGAAAATGATGACTCATAATTTGAAACCTCCATTCAACAAGATGTGGATAGAGATATTCAATAGAATTATGTCTTTAATTCCTCTATAAAGGGAAAATTCAGGATGAAAATAGACTCCTCTATTCTGGACTTGAAGGCAACAATGAGTAATGTCGGTCTTTCCCGTTATGAAAAAGCAATGCATGGTAGTTTATCTTAGGATGTCATGGAATCATCTTTATCCAAGTTAGTGGAAAAATATTGTTTTCAATTGGTTTTCTATAAGATTTACATATCACTATCTATTCATGGACATACCACTCATATTTGTATTGACAGAGAGCATCAAGTGTAGTCATACCCTCCTCGTTGTAAGCTGACTATTGACCTATCATTAGAGGAACCTTCCAGTTTGGTTGAGGTGAAGGTATTGGGACAAGATAATGGATTGTAAGAAAAGTCTCTGATCAATGAGTAGAACATTCCAAGCCTTCCTTTATAGGGCCTTTCTTTTTAGAAAACATGGAGATGGGTGAGGCATGCAAAAGGTCATGGTCGGGGACATGGGTGTGACGATTAGACTACAATGTGGGGCCTAGATATGTGTCCATAAGGTCTTTTTTTGTGGGACCAACACATGATAGAGCATGAAATTATCAATAAAATGTATTTTTCACTTCTCAATCAAAAAAAATTTAATCTGAATGGGAATCGACTGATGAGGGTGATGGTTCTGATTATGTTTATGGGGAGGATATTGATGCACCGTATGTTTCTATTTGGATGAGGTATTTTCTCATTGTGTGACCCCATACTCCCTCTTTATTAATTGTTAATTTTTCTTCTATATTTAATAAATGTTTAGAGGATTATTCTTCTGACTAATACTTTTTGGTATACACAATTCTGAGTTCCTGCAATATCTAGTGTTACATGCAAGAATGACTTTTACCGAACAATGATACACTATTGATATTATTATTAAAATATAATTATAGTTTTCACCTTCCCATTGGAAAGGAATATATTAATAAGATTAACTAAATTATGAAAATATGTTTGACATGTGTTCATAAAATTAATTATTTGGTTATTAATTAATTATAAATGAAAATAAAAACCAATTGAATTTAAAGGATGTGTTTTTATAAAAAACCCATTTTTATACCCCCAAAGGAATTTTATCTTAATAAATTAAATTAATAACTTTTATTTAGATATATTAATTATGTTTATATATTATAAATTCAATTTTTTTTCAATTCATCCAATAATTTATAGGAATAAAATAAGAATAAAACTAATTTTAGAGATAGAAATCTATATTTTTCAAAAAGACAATTTTTCTGCCTTTTAATGAACGACTTCTTTTAATTATACTTTTTGACAATTTTATAAATTTTATATGAAAAATAAAATTCATTTTTGAAATAGGAATTTCAAAATTTACATTTGGTTAATTTTTGGTATTTTTTAAGGATGTTTCATTTTTTGATGAATAGTGGAAAATACTGCATTTTAATTGAAAACAAATTTTCTTCTAATTTAATAATATAGTTTAACTATATTTTTATTTTGTTTCAAAGTATATTTAGATAAATTATACATATATTAATTAAAATTATGTAATTTTAATCAATTTTTCATTGAAATGGGATATAAAAATATTTCAAACTTTTGAACATTTTCACTTTTAAAACTTGTTGTCTCGTCCCATCTGGGGGATTAATTTTAAATTAATTTCTACAAATTAGTGGTTTTAAATTTATTAAAATGGATTAAATATTTATAATCAGAATAATTTATAATTTATAGTATGTTTATCTTAGTGTTTGACCATAAATATTAGTGAAAGTGATTAAAATTAACTACCATGATTAAGGTAAAACTAGTTTACTTAGTGGTTAAACATTAATTTAAGGGTCCAAATAACCTAGATACATGTAAAAAATCATTTTTCTAGGAATTTTTCTACCATATAATCCCTTTAATAAAACATTAACTATTATTTTAGGCACATTATGTATGGGATACCTCTCAATAGTATTTACCTTTTGATATTTACAAGAATTCCACTCCTCCTCCACTACAAAATAGAACTCACCCCTCACCACTTATTCACACATCTGTAGACTTTTGGATTGTAAAAAACCTTCAAAAATAAACTCCAAACATCCCTCTTCTAATCCTGTAAACCTCAATTTGGGAAGAAAGCTAACCAATGATTCCCTTTGGTAAAAACCAAAAGGAGTTACCTGAAGAAGAGGTAACGTTCTTCAATGGGAACTCTTATTTTATTTATTTATCTAACCATTAAACTATAATAGTTAAATGATTATATAATAAATAAATTATTCTAAATATACTGATATATTTTTATGTTAATGTTATGACCTATACTCTGACACACTTCCATCAAATGGGATACACAATCATCGTTTATGTATTCGACGACTACCACCTTGCAAACTGATGACATTAGTTCTTCAATTTACACCTCTCAAGATTGGTAATAATGCTGGAATTACTAATTTTATATGATATTTATTATATTTATGATTTATTTATGCTTATTTAATTATTATATAACACATACCTTAATTCTTTCCATTTTCTGGGAAAACGATAACTTTGTGGACGTGTGGACTATCACCTCCTCAAAGTAATGTGATTTGTTCACGCTTTACATGGAATGTATTAATGATGGATTTATTAAACTAATTTTTTATATATGAAATAATAATTATACTAGAGTTATAATCTATATATATATATATCATTTAATTTCTTTCTTTCAATAATAAAATAAAATAGAAACAACGTTTATGCATATGTACGTCCTACCGTCTCCATGAACAGTTTATCTGATTTTATATTTCAATATTTTATAGATTAATATAAATATATATATAATGAATATATTTGATATTTATATAATGTTTTAAAACCTTTAAATTACTAAATTATGATCTAAGTAAGATGATCAAGAATAAAAAGTCAAAACATATACAAAAAACAAAGCAGTTATTACATGAAACATAACATTAACATGAAATTGTTAATAAATTGGTAATATAAATTCATAATTATATCATGTATGGTATTATATATATTAATATAGTTATATGATAGAATTATAATAAAATTATATTTGTTATAAAGGAGTTATGAAAAATTATGATGAGAGTCAAGACTTAAGGTAAGGGAATTTCATCTCAGTTTTTATTTCTGTGAGATACATGACTTATTCACCACTAGCTTCATTTATGTGGTGTATATAATACCCTATGGCATTTTATATCCTGAATTTAATTTATTTCATGATATTTAAAATTTTAATCAATTTAATTCTTTCATGTGAATCAAATTCAAAAGTTACTCATGTAGTAAGGGGATTTTTAGTCTCACTTTTATTTCTACGAGACTTATGTCATATTCACTACTTGTTTCACTTTTGTGGGGTATATAATTCCCATGAATATATTCTATAAAATTTTCCTTAAATATATAGTGAATTTAAATATACATTTTATGATCTATATTTCATGTGGATTACGGTTCAAAATTTACCAAATCGGTAAGGTAGTTTTGTCTTATTTAACGTTTTTGAGAAAAAAGTTTGGTTATGTACCTATATTCTTTTAAGATGTGTATATACTGACATTTGACATGTTTTATAATGCTTATATTTATTTTCATTATATTTTAACCTTAATTTAATTTTATTATCTTATGGTGATTATTATTCAGTGTTACCAAAGTGTTAAGAGTTTATTGTTATAATTTCATCATTTATCAGGATTGTGTACAATTATGCTTCTATTGATGAAATATTATGACCAATATCTCAAGAACTCTCATTAATTTTTTTCTCCTATTGTTATTAATGATATCTTCATGTAATGGTATCATTATTTCAACTATTTTTACTTCTAATAATTAAGAAAATGTTTTTAATAAAATCCATCTTTATTTCTCTGTTCAGTCGAAAAATTGTTTTATTATAAAACCATGTTTTGTAAAAATGATTTCAATTTTTTAAATGATATTTTAAGATAATTATCAAGGGAAATGATTTTAAAAATGTTTTATGTTTTTCAAACCTTCTTTTATGTGATTCTAAAGTTATTTTCAATGAAAAAAGGTTTTCAAAATGTTTTATATTTTAAAAAGCATCCTTCAAAGAAGAAAGGATATGTTCCTTAATAAATGTTTTAAATGATCTTTCAAAACGATTCTCTATCTAATATGACATACTTTGAAGTAAACTGCTCCTTAATGGTAGATACCATTCTTATTTTTTATCTGAGTTGTTTATGATTTTGATGACATGTTTTTAATGTGATTTGTTTCTCTTCCACAGGTTGTACCATGATAAATTCTTATGAAACCCCATTATTTTCAGGGGTTATTATATGATAAAATGTTAATTAAACTTTTCTATTTTACATATTTTATGATATGATGATATGTTTATGATACCGATTTCATTTCATGGGTTAATATATGATGTTTATGAAACCCATTTTTTATACTTTATGATATGATTAATGTTTAATTATATTGTGGAACATTCATGTATAATTTCATTATGCGATGGGTGGGACCTATATATCCCAAAAATGAATTGGTTATTGATAAATTTTGAATGAGATAAAATGTTACACAGGTGGTCCTCCCAAGCCCGAAACCAGAGGGTGCACAGGAGGGAATCCCAAGCTCGTAATAGGAGGGTACACAAGAGGGAATCATAAGCCCACAATAAGAGGGTATATGGGAGGGAATACAAAGATCATAAAAAGAGGCTGCATGGGAGTGAATCCCAACCCCATAATAATAGGTTTCATGGGAGGGATTCCCAAGCCCGTAACAAGAGGGAACACAGGAGGTCATCCAATACTTGCAACAAGAGGGTACATGGGAGGGCATCCCATGCCTAAAACAGAAGGGTACATGACATGACATCCCAAGCTCAAAGAAAGTACATATGTGATTATCCCATGCCAAATATGTTATGAATGACTTGGTAGTTATACATGACCTAATATTTTCTATGCATATTTTAAGCCACAAATTCACATTTTATTATTATGTTATGCTCTCATGGATCATGTTCATTGATTCCCTTTTGATTCTTATTTTTTGAACTATTGATATTTATTCCTTGAATCATGATTTTGATATTTGATATGTTAGTTATAATATTTAAATGGTATTCTCATCTTCTCATACCATTATTATCATGTTATTCCTACGTATCTCCTTTATTTACCCTTACTGGTCATCTGAGCTCACCATTTCTTCAGATTCCTTTCCATAGGTTATAAATATAGGTTTTATGTTGGAATAATAAAGGGGAATATCTTTATGGGAGATATTAAAAATCTTCCACCAAGTTATAATATAATGTTTCAAGTTTCCAAAGACACTAAACTATGATGATACTCAAGCATGTACTTTTGTAACATACAGAATATTCATCTAAAATGATGCAATATCTTTGTATGTTAAGACTAGGTCATAAAAGTTGGTATCACTGAAAATTTTTAGTCAACATTTATAAACTAGTATGGGAAAACCTTCGTGAGATACCTAGGTATATTTCTAAGGATATGTCTATGAATGTGTCTAAGGATAAGTTTAAGGATGAGTCAATGTTTAAGAAAATGTCCAAGAAATTTTGGTAGAGGATTGATACAGTGGTTTCAACGAAATTAAATCACTACCTAGATACAACAAGTGGATGTATTAGGGGAATATGAAGATGTTTTTAAAGTTGAAAATAAGAACACAAAGCATGTTACTAAAATGTTAAAATAAAAAGTTATGTTAACTCTTGATAATAATGTCCACCCTAAGGTATCATCTATTGTCAAATTCTTAAAATGTGTAAATTATGGTAATTAAGAAAATAAATTTCTTAGGGGAAATATTATGAAGGAAATGTGAATGGTTTTCATAGTAATGGTCTTTCTGATGATGATGAAGAGACCACGAGTGTCATGTGAATAGTATGTTCTTTTCTAATACAATTATTTATAAGAATGATTAAATTGAGTTGATGTGTTTTGTATTTTTTATTTTAGGAAATAATTATTCAGAAATAAGATAATGATGCTTAGTTAATGGATTAAGTAAGAGGTGGAAAGATCAAAGTTTTAATGTATTTTAATTAAAGGATTATTTTATATAAATCATGAAGTATATAAGGATTGTTTATAGTAGTTTTTATTTAAGTATTTTTAAGCATATATTAAATTATACTGGTGACCTAGGTAAGTGATTTAATTTAAAGGTTAAATTAAGGTATGTTAACCCAAAACATATTCCTAAGGATAAAAAAATAATATTTAGTATGGATAAAGAGATGATGATATGGATAAAGTAAATAGGATAGTATTTATGACCTAATAACTGATAAAGGATTTTTTGAAAAAGTGGTTTATTCGGTCATTGATGAAGTTTAATTTTTTTTGGATTTAATTAATATATCCAAAAGTATTTTGAATAAGGAAAATGAATTTTTCAATAAGGATTTATGGTAATTTAGGATATTACCAGGTTTTAAGAGAGTACATGATGAAGGTATTCCCCTTTTTGGTATGTGAAAAACAAGATCTACTTTATGATATATGGACGGTCAGTGATAAGCTAATTTTTTGAAATTTACCTTCTTTCTAACATTTTGGGTTTTCATCTTTTGAAAGGGTTACAAGGTTAACCATTTATGGAATGGTTTAAGTTAAACTTCAGATAAGGTTTTATATATTATAGTATTATCTCACCATATGAGGATTTATGCATATCAGATAACCTGGGATAACCATTTTTTTGTGATGATAACTAAAGACCAATGGAATTATTTATCATTATAATTATAGATATTTTGTTCTATTCATTATTCAGGCATAAAAATTCACCTTTATTTTTGGAGTAAGATATGAAGTGAAAACTGGTTAAGAAACAACCAAAGGGTGATATTGAATATATAAAATTAATGAAATCAAATAATAATATCTCCTTATGATAATTATTGAAATTTACAAAAAGGTTTGTCGATTAAAATGTTGTATTTTTATCATCATTATTTATGATATGAATGACCTTCATAAATCCTCTTTGGTTTATGGATTTCTAATTGTTAACTTTCTATTGATAATGTTCTCTATCACTCTCCATCAGAAAATGATAGTTATATTTCTCTTCCAATTCCATATATTCACTTTCCACCAATGTTCTCCTATGTGAAAAAATAGTTATGGGTTACTTTGGGTAGTCGTAATGTTTCCAAATTTCTATTTTTAAAGGAGTTTTTAGTATTCATTTTTATGATGTGTGTTTCTATGAAAGGGACTTTGAAGTATAAACCCTTTGATGACATATATGAATGTGAAGGGTTAAATTAATTTTATTGGGGGTATAATTTAACACCAAGATATTTTTTGAATTATACATTTTTTAATTAATTTAAACCATTCAATATTATGCATTTCACGTAACACTGAATATAATTTTTCTTATATGAAAGAACTATGTGTGTCTTGTACTTCACAAAACACCATGTTAATATTTCACTACACCCAAAATTTAGATAATATTTTAGAACATTCAAAACTATGATTGTATTTTTATACACACAATTCTGATTTCCTTTGATAGCTTGTGTTACACGTCCGACCGAGTTTTACCGAACTATAATATGGTATTAATATTATTAGTAAAAAAATCATAGTTTTCACTTTTCCATTATGATGGAATATATTAATAAGATTAAATAAATTATGAAAATAATTTTTAAATATGTTTATAAAACTAATTATTTGGTTATCAAATAATTATAAATGAAAATAAAATCCAATTGAATATAAAGGATGCATTTTTTTTTGAAAAAACTATATTTAATCCCACATAGGTGTTTTATGTTAATAAATTAAATTAATCACTATTAATGAGAGATATTAATTAAATTTATATATTATAACTTCAAAATATTATATTTACATTCATTTAGTAAGTTTGATATACATAAAATAAGAATAAATCCAATTTTAGGCATAAAAGATATATTTTTCTAAATAGTAGTTTTGCCACCTTTTAATGGAAGACTTGTTTTAAAATTAAATTTTGAAACTTTTATAAATTATATTTGAAAAAATAACCTTCATTTTTTAAATATGAATATCTAAATTTTCTTTTGGTGAATTTTAATTATTTTTTTGATATGCTTCATTTTTTGATGAATAGTGAGAATACTGAATTTAAATTCAAAACTGACTTTTATTCTAATTTAATTATATTTTTAAATTATATTTTAATTTAGTTTTAAATTATATTTAGATAAATTATACATCTATTAATCCAATTTAGGTCATTATAAATAATTTCAAATTTAAATTGTGTATAAAAACATTTAAACTTTTGAGCATTTTCCCTTTAAGAACTCGTTGTCTCGTCCAATCTATGAGATAAATATTAAATTAATTTCCAACAATTTTGTATTTAAAATTTAGAAAACATGATTCCATATTTTAAATAATTAAAATTTATAATTTCTAGTATGTTTATATAAGTTTTTGACTGAAAATATTTGTGAAAGTAATTAAAATTAATTATAGAGATTAAGGTAAAAATGAGTTCACTTAGTGGTTAAACATTAACTTAAGTGTACAAATAACCTAAAAATAAGTAAAAATACATTATGAGGAAATATTTAGACCATATACTCCCTTGGAAAAAATGGACCATTATTTTAGGCACATGATGTAATGGAGACCTCTCAATAGTGTTTAACTTTTTATGTTTACAAGAATGCCACTCCTCCTCCACTATATAAGGGCACTCACCCCTCCACACTTATTCACACATACAAAAACTTTTTGATCCTACAAACCCAGAAAAAATAAAATTTAAACATACCTCCTCTCATCTTAGATTCCAATATTTGGCTATAAATCAAACCAACGATTCCCTTTTCTACAAACCAAAAGGAGTTAGCCGAAGAAGAGGTAAATTTTTTCAATGAGCACTCTTGTTTTACGTATTTATCCACCCCATAAATTATACTAATTACATGTTTATATAATAACCTAAGTACCATAAATTTAATTATATTTTTTTTATGTTATGGTTATAACCTAAACTCACACAGACATCCATCAAATGATATAGGTAATCATCATTTGTGTGTACGAAGTACTACAACTTCACAAACTAATATCATTTGTTCTTCCATTGTCACCTCTAAAGGTTGGTAATAATGATGTAATTACTATTTTATATGATATATATGATATATATTATGTATTTATTATTATTATTATATTATTATATAACATATAACTTCATGATTTCCTTTTTTTGGGAATAAAATAACTTCGTTTGCGGACGTGTCGAATACCGCCTCCTCAAAGCGATGTGATTCATTCACTCTATACAGTGAGTGTATTAAAGATGGGTTTATTAAATATATAGGTTATATATGAAATAATAATTATACTGTAATGATAATATATACATATATTTATATATATCATTTACTTTCTTTCTTTCAATATGACAATAAAACAGAAATAACGTTTATGCGTAAGTACGATCCACCGTCTCCATGAATGATGTATGTAATTTTATATTTATATATTTTATAAATCATTATAAATAAATATATAATAAATATGTATGATATTTATATCATGTTTTAAATTTTTGGAATAAGTAAATCAATATCTAAGTATGATGATCAAGAATAACAAGTTAAAACATGCACAAAAAAAAAATTGGTTATTACCCGAAACATAACATTAACATGAAATTTCTAATAAATGTGAAATATAAAGTCGTAAGTAAATAATATATCTTATTATATATTGAAATATAGTTATGTTATATGTGTATAATAAACTTATATTTATTACGCATGAGTTTTTAACAAGTGCGATGAGATCCAAGACTTAATGTAAGAGAATTTCATCACACATTTTATTTTTATGAGATAAATTCCATATTCACCACTCACTTATTTTTTGCGGTGTATATACTACCCTATAAAATTTTATTTCATGAATTTAATTTATTTTATAATATTAAAATATTTAATAAATTTTATCCTTTCATGGGGATCATGATTAAAAAGTTACTCATGTAGTAAGGGGATTTCTAGTCTCACTTTTATTTCTCTAAGACTTATTCCATATTCACCACTTATTTATTTTGTGGTGTATATATAATTTCCATGAATGTGTTATAAGACTATTTTACATAAATAAATGGGGTATTTAAATATAAATTTTATGATATCTATTTCATGGGTATTACGATTCAAAATTTACCAATTTAATAAGGTAATTTTGTTTTAATTTTTTTTAGGACACATGTTATTCTATGCACCTATATTCTTTTATGAGGTATATATACTAGGCTATGAAAAATTGTATCTTTAATAAACTTATTTTAATTACATCTTAATCTTAATTTAATCTTATTCCCTCTTGGGTATTATGATTCAATGTTACCAAAGTTGTAAGAGTTTATTGCTACAATCTCATCGTCTATCGGTATTATTAATGATTACGCTTCCATTGATGAAATATTATAATTAATATATCAATAAAAATCATGAATTTTATTATCATGTGGTTATTCATGATATCTTAATTTAGTGGTAAAATTTTTACATTATTTGGTACTTATGATAATTAATAATTTTTTTAAGAAATTCCAACTTTATTTCTCTCTTCGGTAAGAAATCTATTTTTTTCAAAAACATTATTTTCTTAAAAAAATAATTTTTTTAATGAAATTTTTGGATCATGTTCAAGGAAAATTATTGTAATTATTTTTTATTTTTTCGAAATATTCATTTATAAGTATCTAAATTTATTTTCAATTTAAAAACATTTTCAATTGTTTTTGTTTTAAAAAACATATTTCAAAGCAGAAAGGATATTTTTCTCAAGAAATTTTTTAAATAATATTTCAAACTAATTTTCCATGTAATGGTAAATAAATTTATTTTACTTATGCATTAATGGGGTTATGATCCAAATGTATGAAAATTATTCTTTCTTTGAATGGTTTATTCTTCTGATGACCTATTGTTTATGTGACCGGTTTCTCTTCCATGTGTTATACCATGATTAATGTTTATGAAACTTGCTTCTATTCAGGGGTTATTCTATGATGAAATGATTGTGAAACTTTTTTTTATACAGGTCAACATATGATGAATTTTTTATGATAAAAATTTAATTTCTTGGGTTATAAAATGATATTTATAAACCCATTTTTATGGTTCCTGATATGATGAATGTTTTATTAACTTGGGGCACATGAATGTATGATTTAATTATTTCATTGGTGGGACCTATATCTCCCTTCAATTCCTTGGCTAATGATAAATTTTCAATGAGATGAAAGGTTACATGAGAGGTTATACAAATCCCATAAAATGAGGGTACACAAGAGGGTGTCCCATGCCTGTAACAATAGGGTACACAGGAGGGATCTAAAGCCAGTAAAAAGAGGATTCACATGAGGGAATCACATGATCATAAAAATAGGGTTCATGGGAGGGAATCCCATGCCCATAAAAATAGGTTATATGGGATGGAATACCAATATTTTAACAAGAGGGTATATGGGAGGGAATCCCAAGCCCAGTGTAAGATGGTACATGGGAGGGAATCACTTGGTCGCCACAAGAGGGTACATGGGAGGGAATACCAATCCCAAAATAAGAGGGTACCTAAGAGGTAATCCCAAGATAGAAATAGGTATATGAGTGATTATCCCAATCCTAAAGTGTTTTGAATTTCATGGTTGGTAGAATTCAAATAATATTTTTTATTTTTATGTGTATGCCATAATTCCTTGTCCTATTTATATGTTATGATCTCATGGATCATATTATCTGATTCACTCACGATTTATGTTTTATGAATTTTAAATATTTATGACATGAATATTTGTTATGATCTTTGATATATATAGGGTACGATATTTAAATATTGTTCTCATGTTCTCAGACCATGATGCTCATTTTATTCTTTTGTATCTCTTTTATTTACCCTTACTGGGCATTTGAGCTCACACTTTCTTATGTTTAATTTCCCTAGTTTATATAAAAAGATTTTATGTATTATTACTAAAGGGTTGTATCTTAATGGTATATATTGAATATATTCCACCAAGTTATAAGGTTTTGTTTCCAAATTTCTAAATACAATAAACTATTATAGTCCTTAGGCATGTACTTTTTAAATGTACTGAATATTCATCTAAAATGATGTAATATCCTTGTATGTTAAGATCGAGTCACTCTATGTTCAATAAAGGACTCTATCCACTCTAATAGTCTTGGGAGTAAACCTTGACCACTATTTGGTTTGGGGAGTGAACCCAATGCACTGTGAGAGTCTTGTAAGTAAGCCTTAACTACAAACGAAATGATTTTATATTATTATGTGTATGAAAAAATCCATGTCTTAAGCCAATATTATTCCCTCATAGATCATGTTTTCTTATTCCTTTATGATTTATGTCATCTGGATTTCCAAGATTTGTGAAATGAATCCAAATTATCATCTATGATATATAGGGTATGGTTTTATATTATTATTCTCATTTTTTCATACCATTATTCTCATTATATGTTTAATTGATTATTGATATCACCATTTTTTACCCTTATTATGCAGTAGAGTTGACTATTTATTATGTTTTCCCCATATTATGAAGAAATGTACAAATTATGATATTCCAAATAATGGTTCTTATTATGGTGTACATAGTTGGAGATGATGTATTTCATTCATGAAATAGTTTTTTAGGTATTCAAGTTTCCAATTATAATAGAACTATATGATTCTTATATAGATCATTATGTTATGTAATGAATATTCAACTAATAATATGTAATATCTATGTATTAAAAATATATGGGGATATAGTTTGTATTAAAGAAAGGGTTAATTACCTTTCGAAAATATGATGAGAAAATTTTATTAAGAACACTTATGATAATCCTAAATATAATACAATACCCAAAGTTATGGTAAAAAGGAGTGCAGTTTTCCTAGTGAAACATCCATTTCTAGATATTTCAAGTTGATGATGTTTTGGAATAGATACATCTAAGGGTAACCCCCCCCCCAAATATATTTGGTCATGTATATCTCATTTATAATTATATTTATTGGTGAGTTTTCCATTACTATTAACCTTGTTTTATACTCCCAAGGGATATTCTTAGGATAATTTATATTTTCTTTACAAACCATCATGAAGAATTTGAATTGGTAATGATCATGAATGAACTAGACAAAACCTATCTTTTAATATATTTGAAATAATTTCTCCGGATTTAGGAATCCTACAAATGATTTTTCATGATTATTTGGTTTTCCACATTGATTATTTTTGTTCACACTATGATTTTTAACATTAGTAAATGGATAGAACCTGAAGGAATCATGGTAATGATGAATGAAATGTAAAATGAAATGATTATAATCCTGAGAAACCAAATGTTATGTGATATGGAATTAATAATCTCATTTTCATGCTTACACAACTCTCTGAATCTATGAATCTTGATGAACTTCCAAATGATCAAAGGAAGGAACAACATTCTATTGATTCATTCATGAGAAAACATCCACATTCATTTAGTGGGACCATTTATTCACTAGTATCTGAGTAGTGGATCATTACCAATGAAATGATATTTTCCATTCTCTAACGATTATAGAAAAAAAATCATTTTGGATATCTGTTATTTGAAAGGAAAAGAAAAACAATAGTGTACTCTTATAAAAAAAATAGTAAACATGAAGAAATTGAATCCTTGGAGTGGTATGAGTTTAAGATATTATTTTTCAATTAGTAATTTCATCACATTATTCATATGAAAGTGTCAATGGAATTCATTTGATGTAAATAAGAATGATAATAAATATGTTAATACCTATGAGGAAAATTTTAAAATACTTGTGAGGTATGCTTCTACTATTATCATCTAACCTAAAATTTAGGTTGGTTGATTCTTCAGTGTCTTAAAACCAAGTCTCCAAAGGTCATTATCAACAAGGAATGTTAGTTTTTATGAATAAATAATTTGATGTGCTATTAAGGTGGGAATGAATATTGTAGTTACCTATCAATCACATGATTTTGATAAGAAAATAAAGATGGAATTAAAGGAAAATTATAAAAAATATAGAGAGAATGAGATGGTATTTTCTTCATACTAAAAATATATAAGGAAACATAGAGGTAATTGTCTTAAATGAGACAGATAAATTTTTAATGTTTGGAATGTAAATTCATCAGGCAATTGAGTTTAGAAGTGATGGGAATAAGTTTGATAATTATGTGAATAGGTAGAATGATCTGCAAAATACACCATCCACACTCCAGTGTTTCAAATGTAAATAGTATGGGAATTACAATAACCTATGCTCAGATCTGAAGGTTTATGATGATGATTGATTTCATCAACATATTAATCCTAGAGACAAAGTGAAATCTCATGCAATAACTATTTCTAATTAAGTTTATGAAAATTTCATGGTGAAAGGTACACATACAATCCACTATAGAACTGAAAATGTATTATTTGTCTTTAGATCCATCAACTATTTTATATCTAATAAATTTTATAATGGTATCAAATTTCCAACCCAATTATTTTATGTGTAATTAGTAATGAAAATCACAAATGGTATAATGATCAAAAATCAGTTCTATGATTCTTCTCCTGTTATAGTTTGTAGAAATGTGCTTCCTAAAAGTCTCATTATTCTCCCTCAGGTTGAATTTGATGTTATATTAAGAAAAGGATTGGATTTATCTATACAAATCCCACATAAATTACTGAGTACGGGAAGTCACGCTTGATATTTTAAACCAACCTATGATCTTCTATTATTTAAATGATAAATATTAACTTCCAATGGAAACCTCATCCATTATATGGGACTTGATTCCTATTCAAAATGTGATATTATCTTGGATGGTTAGATAGAAAATCAACATTGATGATATACCTATTGTGATGGATTTTGTTGATGTCTTTTTAGAATATTTTCCAAGCCTTCCACTAAATCATGAAGATTATTTCTCAATTGAAACCATACAGGGTGTTGCACCTATTTGAAAGACTCCATATAGAACGACACTGATTGAGTTATGGGAATTAAATAATCAACTATAGGAGATTGTTGAAAAGATATTTATTTGTTCATGTGAATCACATTTGGGAAGAAAAAAAGATATAAGATACTATGAGAATAAAGGATCATTATAACTTATCTATGGTGAGGATTACAAACGATCCAATTTTTGTGAATTTTAAAAGGACGGATTTATAAATTTTTAAGGAAGATGAGAAATATTAACTTTCACAAATGTGTGTTCAACCATCAATATAATTTAATATAAAAGAGGCATATAAGGAAGATGTGGAACTACAAAGGAAGGTGATAAGTGTTCCAAAGGTCCACCTTTGTTGTGATAGAATGATAAGGTTCAGAAGATATGTATGTTTTACATCCATAATATTCTTTAATAATGATTTATTAGAGAAGGATTATAGTTCTTAATTCTCTATTCATCTTAGATGTATGGAAATATATAGAGATATGAAGGAGTATTTTTGGTGTGGTGAAATGGAGAGAGATATTATATAATTTGTATCTTGGTTCTTGGTATGTCCGAAGTTTAATGTTGAGAGACAAAAATTATATTTATATGTTATAACGATTACCCATACGAGAATGAAAATGGGAAAATATCACTATGGATTTTATTATTAGAATCTCCATAATTTCTGAAGGATATATTGTCATTTTGATTGTATTCAATTTCCATAAAATTTTGGAATAATTCATTAATATCAATGATTATTTATTTCTTGATCATATTTCAATATTATACATTAGTAAGGTTGTAAGGATTCATGATGTACCACATTCTATTGTACCTGATTGAGATCGACAGTTTACCTAAATGTTTTTGTAAATATTTCAATGATAGTTGGATATAGATTTAAGTTTCATCACTACTTATCATCATAAAATATATGGTCATTCTGAGAAAAAAACTCAAATCCTATAGGATATATTGATTTCATGTTCTCTATAATTCAAAGTTCGTTTTGATCAATATCATTTTTAGTCACTTTTTCTTATAAAAATAGCTTTTATTTGAGAATTTAGATGGATCCTTATGAATCTATATATTTAAATTAGTTTAAATCTGTAAATAATTTTGAAAATATTATAGAAAGAAAGATAATGGTACCTAAGCTAGCTGATGAAATGGAAAGAAAGTTTGAACCATTAAACAACACATCAAGGCAGCGTGAAGTCAAAAGAAAATTTATGTAGATAATTGTTTGTGAGACTTGGATTTCGAAGTTTGTGAGTAGTTTTTTCTAAAAATTTATTCATGGAATAATGTTATGTGATTCAGGGATAAAATAAATTTTATCCCTAGGTATATTGTTCACTTTAAGATTATTGATGGATTGAGGATGGTAGCTTATCACTTGGAACTTCTACTGAAATTCTCTTTAGATCAATATGTGTTCCATGTATCTTTATGTAGGAAGTACATATGTAACATATTGTTACCTTCCTTGATGTATACCTTATCTTTTTTTATGGTATCCCTTTTTTGGGGTTTATTGTGAGCTTCTCGGGAATGGAGAGCCTTTGGGGGGGATGACCTATTGTTATGGGGATGTATGTTTGTTTAAATTAATGCAATTAGGTTATAAATGTATAAATTGATTTATAAGGTTCCCATTGGGGCAAAAAATCCTTAATTTTTTAGTTTGGAGGTTTTTGGAAGAAAACTAGGATGAACAATGTTGGATGGACACATTCACGTCATGAATGGGTTGATCAATGTGAATATGTTATAGGGAATAATTGTTGACTCTCATGTAGGGAATGAAAAGTTTATAGACATGAAATATTTAGACATCATGAAAATGTTAATTGGTATTTAATATAATATGAGGTGAAACCTTTTTGGTGTATTTTTAATATGTGAGATATCATGCCATGAATGGGATTCATGATGTGAATTTCTCACGAGTAGTGGACTTAAACACGCTGCAAATATAAATATTTTATCATTAATTTCATAGGATTTCTTGTTAAACCCTACAATGATTTTGGAAAAATTTGGGTGATCACCCTCCTTCTAGATCGATCAGTTCAATGTTTGAATCCTATAGTGATTACACCACATATCCCAGGTAAGAGATCTTTCTAATTATTCATTTTTTGGAAATGATGGAGACATTGGTTATGTTTGTGTTTTAGATTCATGATATATTGGTTTTTTCTATAAATATTTTACATTTTCTTGTCATTACTTGTTGTTTCTTGTCTTCTAAAGGCCGATCCATGGTTTTCAACCTTCATTGTCAAAGGCATATAGGTTTCCCTTATTCTTGATAGTTGATTATCTATGCAAGTGTTTGTATTTCATGAATTTCTATATGTTCTTATTAATCCCTATGATTTGTTCATTGAAATGGATTTTATTTATGAAAAAGGGTTTTAACTAAATGTTAACATAATTTTGTAAATTCTTTTGAACAAAGATAGCACATTGGTAACCTTAGGTGCATATAGAAATGGACATAGGTGACCCTAGTGTGTGTGGAGCCATTAGGGAATACTATTTTTATATTGATAGACTGTGGAAAGACTCAATATTGGTTTTAACCAACTTATTAAAATTTTAGGCTTCTTTTATTTATAGAATATATTCATATTGGCTATGAAAAAAATGGTTTGATTTTTCTTTTTTACCTGGTTTATCACTTGATGGATTATTTCATGGATATTTGATCACATGTTTAAGTTTTATTTTTCTTTATCTTATACCTAATATATTCCTGGTTTTAGTGAATATGTTATAAAATTATGGAAAACAAAGGGAATGTTTACAAATGGTTTTATTTATGAAAATCCTTTATAAATTAGATTTTATTTTAGATCTAGAACTAGAGAATTATAAATATTATAGCTTTTATATATTCTTTGGTTGTATCCTACTGAGATTTGGGCTCACACCCTACTTTTTTACATTGGAAAGTTATAGACCTTATTTTTAAGTACTTATGGAAAGGTAATGGAATCATGTAGAATTTCAGGATTTATTTTTCACATATTTTTTTTCTAAGTGGGATTGTTTGGAGGTGATAGTTGGCCACCTAGAGATTTTCTAGTCTTATCTTGTCATACTTTTCTGGTTTAATCTATTTGTCTTAGGTTTTATGGATTATTTTCTTTCACTTTCCTCAAAAATTTAATCAGGTTGTGTGTATTGTTTTGGTTATATTCAAAAAATGTTTTTTATCTTTATTATACCTCACCATGTGATGGATGTATTGGATCGATGGTTTAGTTGACCCAGGTTGGTTCATTTTAAATTGGTATTAGAGGGGTTGCTTAGCCCAAATTCAGTTAGCACATATTTAGTATGGTTATGTTTCTTAAGTAGACAAGATTTAGGACCTTTTTAATTCATTTAGTATGTTCTATAATGGGATTAGACAACTCACTTCCATTTCTGAACATGAGTTACCATGGGTGGTCGGAAAATGTTTACCAGGTAAGAGATTTAGAGTTTGAGGTCATTTAAATGAACTATATGATAAGTTTATTTATATGAACCTTTTATTTTTTAAATCATCATATTTTTTAAGTATAATTAATAATTACTTTAAATAATTTTTATTTTAAATCTTCGATATTAATACCTGAAGTTGGTCCTATGATTTTTGAATTTTATTGTATCAAATTTGGTTTTTGTCTTATGATTGTTAGACGATTCCTCCTAGAAGAGCTCTTTAAAATCCAAGTGAGGAAGCTAAGAAAATTGTTCCATAGAAGAAACCTATAGGGGACCCTTCTTTGGTGGAATCTGTAATTCACACATTCAGACTCCGAGCCAATAAGGTTTCAGGAACCTAGGAAAAGCAATGGATCATGAATTTGAATTTAAAAGACACCTTCTATTATGACAAATGACCATAGTAATCCCAAAAATGGATTGATAGGATTGAGATGATCATTAAATTTTTTACTACTTTTGAGTAATATAAGGTGTGTTTTTTCATGTATATTCTTGAAGGAGTAGGAATTTGATTGGGGGACTCTATTGTCCATGATAAGATGCATGAGGATATTACCTAGTCTTTTTTCAAGAAAATATCCAAGAAATAGTTTTATCCTGAGAAATTATGTAGGGAAAAGACCTTGGAGTGTGACCTTATAGTAGGGATACTGTACCGTTTTGGATTATTCCACCCATATTGCTGAGATGGTTCACTTTTCACTAGATTCAGTGACCAATGATTTCTTGAAGGCTTGGAGGTTTAGTTAGGGTTAAGGGCTGATATTTGGTTGAGGCTGATTATCATGTTCATTATGACTATTTTAGATATAGTTGATAGGTAATATTTAGCATAGGATGACATAGTTAAAATATGGTTTGAGAGGATCTTTAGTTGGTAATTTTATTATCCAGGGTGTATATTCTATCTAGAAAAGGAAACTCAAAGATAGCCAATTTTCTTCGGGAACAATTTCAGTGGCTTTGTCTAGACAATAATAAATTGTTTTCTATCTATGTTCGAAGCCTAGTCATACCAATACTAATTATGTGAGGGCTCCCAAGACATGTCATATGTGACATACCAACTCAGGTTCAACACACTAGGGCCCCGATCCAGTTCTCTACATGACCTCAAGTGCACCTCCTTATACGTCAGAGGATGTCGACTAGCTATGATGCTATAATATCAATCATGGGGAGACTATATCCTCTTTTTATTATATTAATACACTATTATATATATTAAATATAACAAAATGATATGACATATTCCAATAAATACAAATATCACTTGACAAACCAAGAAGAAAATACAAAGTCACAAATGAACAATAAATATGTTATAATAAAGTATGTGACAAATGTCAAAATTAAACTCAAAATTAATGAAACCTAAAACTCGAAAGTGTGTCATGAACCATGTATGGTTCTCTCATCTATGATCCATCCAAAATCAGTTATATTTCATGGGTCCTTTTCTCTAAACCTTTCCTACAATCGTGAAATCTATTTGTGTACCAATATGGCAGCCCGAGTATTGAGGGAGTACAACTCAATTGGCCACCACCAATGGCATCTAAAACAATATACATTCAATAACAGTTTACAAATATGTATAAATAAATAAGTAAAATTTATAAGTAAACAATTATCACATTATTATTTATTATTTATTTAACTACAAAAACCCACGGGTTTCTGAGGACACCCATACCTTAATACATTCTTCGACCCATACCAGAGTGTGAACTATACCCAAGAGATATAACATGTCATAATGACCATTTTACCATTCATCATCATAATTCACATTGGAAAGTCCAAGTTACCATTCATAATCTCATAATTTAATGACAATGTTACCATTCACCATTTCATAATTGAATGAACATGTTACCATTATTATTTTCATAAGTGAATGACTGTGTTACTATTCCTCATTTTCATAATTGAATTGTCATGTTACCATTCTTTCTTTCATATGTTAATGACATTGTTACCATTCACCATTTCAAAATTGAATGACAATGTTACCAATATTTTTTTCCTAAGTGAATGACCATAGTACCATTCACCATTTCAAAATTGAATGACCTTGTTAACATTCTACTTTTCATAAGTGAATGACCATGTTACCATTGGCCATTTTATAATTGAATGAAGAAGTTACCATTCTTATTTTCATAAGTTCATAATTAATTCAAAAATTAATTAACCACATGATTTCCACTATTAATTGAACAATTAGCTAATCATACCAATCCCATTAATTAATTCCCTAATTAATTAATCTTGTCAATATCAGTAATTAATTCACTAATTAATTAGTCACATTAGTTCCATTATTTAACTCAATAATTAATTAATGAATTTTTTTAATTACATAAACACAAAAAATTTCATTAATTAATTCAATAACTAATTAATCAATCAAAAATCTCAGTATCCCATAATTAATTCCCCAATGAATTTTTTTGTTTCATAATCACTATATTTCAATAATTAATTAACTCTATTCAACTATCACAATATTCCATAATTAACTCAAAAATTTATTATATCAATTCAATAATATCAATATCCCATAATTGATTTCACAGTTAATTTTCTCAATTCAATATCCCCCATCTCGCAAATCCCTAAATTAATTATTATACCCAATAATTAATTTAATATAGGAAAATTCAATTTATAATAAAATAAAAATAATTCTATAATTACATAAATGTAATAAGAATAAAGACTTTGGGATTTTAATTATAGACAACCTACCTAAATTCGTTGAAAAATGATCACCCAATGAAAATCCCTAATCTCAATGGAGTAAAGATGTAGAATGTGATTTGAATCAAAAACCTAAATCTAAGCTCAAATAAACCAAGATCCTTAAAATCTAGATCTAGTTACACAATCCAAAATCTATATAAAAAAATAATTCTAGATCTAATAAAAATAGGAATACAAAATCCTTTCTTAAATGGGAGAAGAAAGAAATAGGAATCGAAAACCAAATGGGACAGGATTTAATTATCGGGAGGGGTGTGGTTCTTTAGTCCGGGCATTGAATCGTAAAGAAAAGAGGCAAAAATGGATTAGAATCCCTCTAGGAGACTCTGGAATTGAGAGAAAATGATTATGGGTTGATTTAGTTAATTCATGGTTATTAGATGGGGGTTTAGGACCTTTTTTAATAAAAAATGGGGGATTGAAATCTTGTACACATGGTTTTCTACTTGAGGTTCATGGTTTCCCCTAAATGTGTGCCTCTTCTAGGGGGGGTTCATATTTTCTCTTAAAAGAAGAAATAGTTTGAAAAAACATGCACCAGCCATGAAAAACCCCTTTATCCATGGTTATATGGTTTGACAGTTCAGGGTGCACGGTTAGGGGAAACTATGTGCCAACTGTAAGGATGGGACACTAAGCCCTCATATTTTCTTCTCTTTCCCAAGTTTCTTTCGAAACAAAGCCATGTTTCCACAATACACAAACTGCCGACATAGTCGCTCCTGAAAAACTTTATCACTATGATCCAACACACGTATCAGATGATTTTTAATGGACACATCTATCTCAAGCTCAATATAATATACATCGATCACATGATAAGGTTCAGTGTCATACTGCCAAAGTTGTGACACATGGTAAATTTCAGGCATAACATAGTTTTTTTTAGGAAGACCCATTCATTATGCCATATGCTCGATTCTCTCCACCACCTCAAATAGTCCAACAATGTTGGGTATAATCATTCCCTATCTCAGTATCATGTGGTGACCCATTCTAGGGGACACCTAATGGAATATACGATCACCCTATAAAAACTCTTGGGGTTTTCATCATCTATAAGAATTTGAATTATATTTACTCTGAGACATATCCATATGCTTCGGAATTAGATAAAACTTTTTTGATATCTCCTACATGAGACTCGGTCCCGGAAACTATGACTCACCATCTTCCATCTAGCATAGTTTAGATCTACATGACCTACTATAAAGAGCCTCGTATGGTTCCATCTATATCATTTCCTGATAACTTTTTTTATAGGAAAACATCTCTAAATCTAGGTGCATCTCCTAAGACCCATCGAAGTCAATAAAAAAAGCTCATAGAATATCCTCAAGAACCTATATAGTAGGATTTTTCTTCCCATCTATTTATGGGTGGAAGTTTGTACTCAATAAAACATGTGTACCAACTTCCATTTTAAATCCCTTATAGATGTGTGAAGTAAAACATGAGTCTCGTTTCGAAACTATAGTCCATCAAACCCCATGAAGATGCACTATCTTCTAAATGTACAAGTCTCCAAACAACTCTACTGAGAAGGTCTCTTATATAGGAAATAAATGTTTTGTCTTCGTCAAATGGTCTACAATCACCCAAATAGTGTCATTATTTTGAGTAATACTTAGGACACCCACCAAAAAATCCATAGTCACATCAGCCAACATACATTAAAGAATAGGAAAGGACTATAATAAACCTCCAAGTCATCAATGGTCAGCCATAATTATTTTACAGGTGTATCATTGTGTCATGAAACCTTCTATCTCTTTTTTTATGCCCTACTACCAAAACATTCATCGTAGGTCACAGTACATTTTTCTCACACTTAGATGTACCTCCCACTTATAGGAATTAAATTCCCACATCAAATCCCCCTGAATACTCATAATCATCACAACACAATTCCAAACATAGATGATCTCATCCTAATCTATGATCCAATCTAAATGTGTCTCCCCACCATCAAATCGTTCCCTTGAGGTCAATCGTTTTGGATCCTCATATTATATGTCCCTGATCAGTCTCATAAGTGTAGATTCTGCTAAAACAGATATGAGATTCAACTTCTTCTAAATCTCCAAAACCACAACATGCATATCAACCAGTAAGTTCATCATCTTCCACTCAAAACTAGAGTCATGAATTGTTTGATTCTCTGTCTTCCTTCTTAGAGAGTTTGAAACAGTGTTAGTTTTCCCAGGTGTATATACTAGATCAAAATCAAATGACTCCATATACTTATCCCACCTCTACTATCATAGATTCAAATATCACTGTCAAAATATATACTTTATTCTCTTGTTATCTGTATACATGGTAATCTTCTCACCAAACAGATAATGTTTCCAATAATTCAAGGCATAAACAACAGTTTCTAAATCAAATTCAAGAGTAGGGTGGTTCTATTCATGTGGCCTCAATATCTGAGACCCGTAAGCCAAAAATCAATATATCTACATTAACATGACTCCAAATCTAATTCTAGAATCATTATAATACATTGTACACTCATTTTATGGTTTGGGGAGGATAAATATTGGTGCTGATGTAAAATTCTTATTCATCTCTTTGAAGGCATTATCTGGTGCTCTAAACCATTAAAATGTTATCCCCTTCTTGGTAAATCCCAAAATTGTTGTTTTATAATGGATAAAGTCCAAGATGAATCTTTGATAATATCCTTCTAACCCCAGAAAGCTACAGATATCAAATATGTTCTTGGGATACTCCCAAGAAACCACTTCATGTACTTTCTCTAGGTCCACCGAAACACCTTCATATGAAATTATGTGACCCAATAAGTGTACATAATCAATCCAAAATTGAAACCTATATAGCTTGGAGTATATCCTATGGCCTCTTAGTGTACTAAGGACGATGTCAAGACGGTGGGAATGATCATCATGAGTCTTAGAGTTCACCAAGATGTCATCCCTAAACACTAACACTAACTGACCTAGGTATGGATGGAAGATTATATTCATCAAGGACATAAGAATTATTGGTGCATTAATCAGTCCAAATGGAATTACAACAAACTCAAATAGTACATACCTTTATTTAAAAACAATCCTAGGTATATCATTAGTTTTAACTCTAAACTGATGATAACCTGATCTCAACTCAATCTTTTATAAAACAAAATCTATACTCAACTGTTCAAATAGATCATTGATACATGGGAGGGGATATCAATTCATCACTGTCATCTAGTTAAACTTTTGATAATCAACACACAAGCACAAAAACCCGTCAGCATTATTGGAAAACAACAATGTGGATTCCCAAGGAAGCGTACTCGAGCAGAAAAATCCCTTACCCTCTAACTCTTCTATATGAGCCCGAAGATCTTGAATCTCTTTCTGCACCATTTTTTATAGTGTAATAGAAACTATCTCAACCCTAGTATTGAACTCAATATTAAATTACAAATATATATTAGGCGGAATCCCTAAGAAGTCTTCAAGAAACACATCCCGAAACCAATCCATCACTAGTTGAAATAAATTATGCATTATCCTCTGTTGTCCAGAAAAATACTAACAAACTGGGCTGTGAGCTCTCATGGATGCTGAGCAATTGGCCCTACTTAGCCTGCCTGAATATCCCATTTTCCAAGGCCGATATAGTTTTTACCCCTATGAGATATAAATTCACTCTCCTATGGTAACAATAAATTTGGAAATGGTGTGCTACTAACTAGTCTATACCCATAGTTATATCAAAGACTGAAATGTAAAGGATAAAAGGATTCCATATAAAATTATACACCCCATCTTCAAGAGAGAATCATTTCCATAAGAATATTTATCTAAACCGTACTCCCAATGGTATATCTATCATCATAACTCTACTCATGAACTCCACTACTAGTCTCAAACCATTAACAATTTTTTTAGAAATAAAGGAATGAGAGGCACTAGTATCAAATGAGGAACTAATTAATATATAATCTACAAGAATGAAACCTAACATTTTTTATGGTCCAACCCCACTATCCACCATTGTAGGATGAATTGCATGAAACTATCATGCCTCTCTTCCCTACGAAAACTCTTAAGTCCTTAGAGATGCACTAATCTAGTGATATGGCCGCTCTTTCCTAAAATCTCTACATCCACTATCCCAACAACCACAGCTAGTATAAATCCAACTGTGAACATGATATGGTGAATAAGATCCCATTCATGCACCCTAGTTCTATCTATCTCCTCTATCACCACTCGTCTGTTATGGTTTCCTTCTAAACTTCTTTAGATGCCCCATATAGCCACAAGATCAACACTCTACAGGTGGTCGGGGATTGTATTAATGATAGTGGCCCAACCTACTGCACTGGTCATAAGTAATTTGGGTAATATTCTAAGTAACTTATCATTTCCCCTAGACACTCCTCCTTCTCTCCCCTACCTCATCATCTCTGGATAGAAGATCTCTAGGAACTTCTCAAATAAATCCTTTCATAACATTCCATCAGCCTTTCCAGTTTGTTCCTGAATGTCCCACCAGTGGTTTATTAATCCTCATAGAATATAAGTGGCAAATGTGACCCTTTTCTCAATTAGAGTATCAAAATGGTCATGTATAGTTTGGACACACTGAAACCAGAACTTAACACCCTCAGGTCCACCCTCTACAATAATAGTCGGAGGGTGCTAAAACTGAAACTCTCATGTAAGGTCAGAAATTCTTTTCACAACCCTACCTTGGTCACTTTCCATAATCTTCATGAATCAAAAAATGTTTTCTTAGAACTTCTCCCCTACTTCCTCAACCGTAACTATTAGTTCCTTAGGTACTATTACTGGAGAATAATCCCTAGCCATGTCCTCTAGTCGTCCTCTGAAAAAGAATCATCATAGAAACATATTATCTATAATTAAAAATACACATCTTAGGACTAATAACACAAATTTATCACATTTACATAAGATGAAAATAACAAAAAGTCACAATAATTATTTTCCCTAAACCAATCCATGTGGTCAAAACTGAGGTGTTATCACTACCCTTAACCATCCTACACCCAGGTCTTGGTTATCAAAGAGAATTCTTATTCTCATATCAAGTTTCTCATTAGATGGCCATTTATTCTCATATTTCATCACATAATAACTCATTTTATGTTAGTCAAATTTTCAATTCAACTTCACAAGAAAATAAAAATAGTTCAAGTTCAATAACATACCCAAAACCTGTTTTCCCATGTGTGCCTAAAATGATTCATGTCATATAATAATCCTGAGTGCATAGAATGATGCATGTTAACTGAACTCTCATTACATACCAGTCCATGATTCAATTCTCAATATAATCTCAATACAATTTTCACAACACACCAAAAGTGTGTTACCCAAGGTGAAATGACATCAACTATAACAAAAAGTACAATAACAATAATCCCACCTTGGGTTATTGGGTTTTACATCATACATGAGTTAGCTACTCTCATGCAAAATCTCATAACCAATTCTTGACTCTTCCTAGTCTCCTATATACCTTTACCTAAAAATTAATACAAAATTAAATATTAGGAATGAAAATAAAACGATGCTATGATACCACTTTGTAACGTCCTGGCTTGGGTTCCACACTCCAGTGCCGGATGTTGGTTCACTACGTGACCTCAAGTGTACCTCCTCGTATGCTAGAGGCTACTAACTAGCAATATCAAACATGGGAAGAGTATACCATAATTTCATTAGACTAATACACTAAAGAAAATAATAAAAATAACCAAATGATATAACATAATTAGATCAATACCAATATATCACAATAAACCAATATAGAAATGAAAATTCAAAACTAAACAATAAATATGTCATACCAAATTATGCACCAATTGTTAAAATGAAACTCAACAGTAAAGACACTGACAACTCCCAAGTGGGTCCTGAACCACGTCTGGTTCCCTCATCCATGATCCATCCAAAATCAGCTATCCAGAATAAATCCTTTTCCCTTAACCTGTTCTAAAATCTTGTAATCTATTCAAGTACCAATCAGGTAGCCTGAGTAGGGTGTGAGTACAACTCAGTAGGCCACCACTAAGGACATATAAAATAATATCTATTCAATAATAGTTTCTATAGTTTTATAAATAAATAAGTTTAATGAACAAGTAAACATTTATCACCTTATTAACTATTCTTTATTTGACCACATGAAGCCTTGGGTTCACATGGACACCCGAACCTCAATACCTGCTTCAGACTGTGATGAAGTATGAACTATCCCCAAGGGATATCACATGTCTAAATGTCCATGTTACCATTCCTCATCACAACTCACATTTTAATGTCCATGTTACCATTCATAATTTCATGAGTGAATGATGATGTTACCATTCGCCATTTCATAATTGAATGACCATGTTACCATTTTTATTTTCAAAAGTGAGTGACCATGTTACCATTCACCATTTTTATAATTGAATGACCGTGTTACCATTATATTTTTTCATAAGTTAATAACCATTTTTCCATTAACCATTTAACAATTTAATGAAAATGGTACCATTCTTGTTTTCATAAGTGAATAACCTTGTTACTATTCACCATTTCTCAATTGAAAGACCATGTTACTATTCTTAATTTCATAAGTGAATGAATATGTTACCATTAACCATTTTTTAGTTTAATGACCATGTTAAAATTCATATTTTCATAATTTCATAATTAATTCAACAATTAATTAACCACATGATTTCCCACACTAATTCAAAAATTAGTTAATCATACCAATCCCATTAATTAATTCACCAATTAATTAATCATATCAATCTCATTAATTAAATAAATAATTAATTAGTCACATTACTTCTATTAAATAACTCAATAATTAATTAATATTTTTTTAATTACATAAACACAACATTCTTCATTAATAAATAAAAAATTCATATATCCCATAATTAATTTAACAATGAATTTTTTAGTTTCCTAATCACTATATTTAAAAAATTAATTCAAAAATTAATTACCTTCATTCAACAATACCATATTCCATAATTAATTAAATAATAAATTATCTCAATTCATTAATCTCAATATCTTATAATTAATTCCACAATTAATTATCTAAATTCAATATCCCCAGTCTCACAAATCTGTAAATTAATTACTCTAACCAGTAATTAATTTAATATAGGAAAACTCAATTTATAATCAAACAAAAATGATTCCACAATTATATAAATTTAATAAAAATCAATACTTTAGGATTTAAATTGTATTCCACCTACCAAAAATCATTAAAAAATTATCACCCAATGAAAATACATAATTTCAGACGAGTAATGACCTAGAACAAGATCTGGATCTAAAACCAAAATCAAAGATTGATGAAATCATGATCATTAAAATCTAGGTATAGATCAAAAATTATAGATCTAGATACACAAAAGTAGATCAACATCAAATAAAAATATGAAGACCAAAACCTTTCTAGAATGAGAAAATAAAGGAAGAGGAATGGGAAACCGAACGAGATAAGATTTACTTATCAGGGGGAGCAGATCTACAATATGGGCTTAGAATCACAAAGTACAGTGGTCATAATGGATTATAATCCCTTTGGGAGGCTCTATAATTAATAATTATTATTATGATTTGATCTAGGGAATTTGGGGGTTTTGGATGGGGGTTTAGAAATATTTTTTATAAAATTAAAGGGATTAAAATCTTTTATACATTTCTTACTACTCGGGGTGCATAGTTTCTCATAACAGTGCACCTTAAACATGTGCCTCTTCTAGGGGGAGGGGGGTGGTTCATAGTTTCTCCTAATTTGGCGCACAATTTAACAAATCATGCACCTGTAGTGAAAAACCCCTTTGTCGAGGATTGCATGGTTTGTTGGGCTAGGGCGCACTGTTAGGGAAAACTGTGCACCAACCATGCAATTCCCCCTTTCTTCCATTTTTCTCTAATTTTCAACCAAACACACCCCAAAATAAAACCCAAATAAAAAGTAACACATGGAAAAATGATACCTATAAACAATCCTGAAATATCTCCTGAAAATATAAGGGTTTTACATCATCATTATGGAAAATGTATCCATCTAAAACATTTTTTTGACATTATTTCCCATGGTATTAAGGTTGTATACACATTCACCAAGGGATATTAGGTTCATAATAATGATTCAAATGGTGGTGTATCTTATCCTTAGGATAAGGGGATGTTTATGTGGCTAAGAAAGATTAGGGAGGATCTGAGATCGGACATCTTTATGTAGTGGAGTATGAACTGCAGGAATCTGAATTAGGGATATCCACAATTAGAGTTACATTGTTTATTTATTCTTCTATGCTTATTTCTTTGTCTGATATAAGTGACACTAATTCTTTCATATCATCAAAGTTAGTTGACCTGTTGAATTTTTTTTCACATATTATATCATTCTTTTTGTATATTTCCACACCTTCTAAACAAAGTTTCCAATGCCCATCATTTCAAGTGATGAATGAAAACCATGAGCTAGAGTTTTCCTTCTTAATTCTAAACATTGAAAAATTTATCTAGAGTATCATAATTGATTATATTATTAGTGTTAATGATCTGATATACTATTTTCACCATAGATTTTAGTTCTTATTTTTTGATAGGGTGACTCATATTTTTTAGGGTTTGTGGGACTCTAGATCTGGAAGGGTGGGGTATGTTATCAATTATGATAGGATAATATCATGTGATTTGTATGAGATGTTTCTTGGTGTTCTCAACCCTTGTTTGTGAATTCAACTACCTTCTATGGTGTGTGTGTAAACTAATTTCTTTCCGGATTATTTTTCTAGTTTACTTCTTTGAGAGAGCTCAAGTTTACTATTTACTTACTCCCCGGTGTGATTCCTACTTCTATATTATCTTATTTTATGGAACCATAAAAGTTGGTAGAAATTAATTTATAGCTTACATATCTCAAGGATAATGTATTTAATCACCCTATCGTGTCACATTGGGCTTCTCCTATCCTCTTTTATAAAATAGAATATAGGAATCTCTTACTTTGTATTGACTATTGGATGAAAAATCAAGTGACCATCAAGAACAAAAATTCAATTCCCAAGATTGATGATCTCTTTGATCAACTTACAAGGGTTCGTTGGTTTTAAATATTGAACTGTTTTTAGGGTACCACCATTTTAGATTCTAAGAAGAGGATATAGTTAAGACAGAATTTAAGAGCTAATATTGGCATTTTGAGTTGATGTTTATTCCATTAAAACTAACTAATGATAATGTAGTTTTATGGTATTAATGAAATTAATATTTCATCAGTTCTAAAACTCTTTTTTTTGTAAAAAATCCCCCAAGGTAACATTGAAGCAATTTTGGGTTGGTTGTGTTTGTTGAAAAAGAGGGTTTCATTGGTCAGTTGTGGAATTCCAGAGATGTTGATGAAAATATACATTGAAAATATAAATTGATAAAGGAATGGATTATCTAGAGGTTTTAAAAAATAACAGATACAAGGTGGCATCATTTTCTTGTGTTTTCCAAACTTTTGGGCATCAAAATCAGGAGAATGAAGATATGTGTTTTTGAAAAAGGAAGTTGTGTGCAAGATTGAAGATGGTATGGAAACTTGTGAGCATGTAATGTTTCAGGACTAGAATGTAAAAATATGGAAAAAGCATGGAGTTCATTAAATATTGAAAAATGTGTGTGAAATATGAGGTTACACGAAATATTCTTGCACGTCCAATGCGACGTCAAACTTGTTTTTTCATGCATGGAGGGGATCTTGCATGATGCGTCGAATCTTCTATATAGGGGTCAGTAAAGGCTATAAATAAGAGGTTACCCCCCTCCCTCGTTCGTTACATCTCAACACTTAGATAGAATTTGAGATCTGTATCATATAATATTTTATGTAAAGGGAGTTTCATGAATGAATTGGAGTTAAGAACTAGATAAAGAATTTGAGCATAATATTTGAGTTTCATGAAAGATTGAAGTTTCATGGAAAATGTGTTTCTGAAAAAAGTTAAATCTTGTGCGCAAGGAATTAAAGTTACACACAAGACGCAGTAAGGGTTGCGTGAAAGATTTAGAGTTTCCCAGTATGTCTATGGTAAAGTTGTAATTCATCAGTGGATGAAAGTGGGAAATCATTAGAGAATCTACATGAAAGGGATTATGCATTTATTAGAGATAATGAAGGGACCAACATGTCTATAAACTATGAGTGAATCTTATGAAGAAGCAGTGAGAACACTTTAGTTTAGAGAGCGGTGATCTTTCGAATTGTGATTGATTGTAAACCTGGTGGGATAGTGAGTCCACTCCAATAATTTTAAATATCAGTACACTTTTTGTGGATTTGGTTCATCCAAACATTTTTGTTGTATGATCCTTGGATATAGACAAGTGACGGTGAGTCAAGTAAAAAATTTTGTGTCTTCTGCATGATTTAATTTTTTCTCATACTTTTCTATGGGAAAGAGAGAGAATAGAGTTTTTTTAACAATGAAACAAGATCAAAAGGGGATACTATTTTAATATATCATACCCCCCCCCCCTCTTATGGTATTTGACATAGTGGACCTGATAATTTTTTGTGGTGTTTTTGGATATTAATTCAGTTTACTCCTTGTTATAGGAGGATAACATGGACCATTTTGGAAATCATTCTTAGATTTTTAGGGAACATAATATGTATTGAAATATTTATAAATACGAGTTTTGGATTCTAGAAATAAATTTTGTGGGGCCTATTATAACTGATAGGGTAATCTCAATGGATCCTCAAAAGGTACAAGTAGTTATGTCATTGGACTTGTTTAGAAATTTGTTTTAGAAGAAGATTTTTTTGGGGTTGACTATTTATTACATGTGGTTTGTTTAGGACATCTCAGTGCTTTCATCTTAGATGAAATATTTAACTTTTGGTGGTGTAAAGTTTAAATGGAATGATAAGTGTTAGATATATATTGACGAACTAAAGGTGATATTGAATTCAACACTAGTTTTGATTCTTCCAGAAGTAGGTTTGTGTTATGATGTTTTCTGTGATGCATTAGGTATGGGTTTGGGGAGTATCTTGATGTAGGAGAGACAGGTGGTATCCTATGGATATCTATGTTTACTCCATCATTATAATAACTACCCTACCCACAATCTTGAATTAGAAATGATTATGCATGAACTAAAAATGTGGAACAACTACCTATTTGGGGAGTGGTTTATAGTACAGTCTAATCATAAAATAATAAGGTATATTTTCACTCATAGGGATCTTAATTTTCAATAGATACGTATTTTGGAGTATCACTAGACTTTTGATTTTGATATTTCTAATACTCTTAGAAAAGGGAATGTGGTTTTTGATGTGTTGAGTAGGAAATTACCAAAACAAGAAATGAAGAAATCAGTGGAAGAGTGGCATTTGATGATTTTGTTTATTAATGTGATATTAGAAATCTATGAATGTAGTGGGTGGGTATGGCTAGCTTTAATAAAGGATTAATCATAATTTTATGAGTGGGTTCAGCTCGAATAGATGTTTTACCATGATTTCCAAAGCATTAGTAAAATCGTTTATGGTGGGGAGACCTTGGGTGAGTTGTATCAGTATTCCTGAGAAACTTCGTGTTTTCAAAATATATAGGTTATTATTTTTTCCCCGAGATAGGAGTTAATAGATAATGAAAACCATTATTGTTGATCCATACACCTAGGTGCTTTCAAAATGTGTCCTGATTTTGGATGTCGGTATTGGAGATTGGGGATGAGACAATCTATTATTTATTTTGTATTGTAGTAACTTAATTTTCAAATAATTGTGGTGGAACAAAAAAGACCTGCTCATTTTTTATATCCCATACCCATTATGGTATGCTAATAAGATGATATTTCCATAGATTTCATCATTTTATTTCCATGTACTCTAAGTATAAAGGATTTGATTTGGGTAATCAATGACCCACTCACAAAATAGAAAAATTTACAACCTATCAAGGAGATAGTGATGGTGGAATACCTTGGAGGCTTGTATGTCCAAGAGATTGTGAGACTTCCTAGGGTTCCCTATGTGGTCATTCATGATAATGACCCGATGTTTGCATCCATGTTTTGGAAAGAATTATAGGAGGAGATGGGTTCCTAGTTTGAATTGAGCACATCATATCACCTCTCTTGGGACATCATCGATTGGGTAAGTAGGGTAAGTTGGCATCGAGGTTTGTGGGACCATTTTATATCATTATATGACTAGTAAGTGTGTCCTATCTATTAGATATGTCATCTCAATTGACTCCCATCCATGACATGTTTTATGATTCCTACATGAGGAAGTATTAGTTGGATCATTACCATGAAATTGAGTGGGAGGATTTCAATCTTGAGCCCAACATCATTGTGGTTGAGTAACTAGTTCAACTCATGGATCGTTGAGAAAAGTTGTTTCATAGTAAAAAAGATTCCTTTGGTCTGTGTATTATTGTTGTGTATATGGGATATCCATAAGACATGGGATTAGTAATAGTTAATGGGGAACCAATTTCCTTTAATTTTTGTGATTATAGGATCTTGAGTACATTCTGGGGACAGAAATAATTTATGAAGTGGGTATTGTAACATCTTGGTACCTTCTTTTAGGTATTACTTGTCTTTTCTTTTATGGTTTCCCTTTTTTTGGGTACATTTTGGGATTCTTAGGAATAGATGGCCTTTTCTAGGAAAAATTACCAAATGGTCCGGGTTTTATGTATTTTTGAAGTCATGGAATTTTCATTTAAATGTATAAATAGATTTAGAAATTTCTCCTAAGTACTAGAAAACCTTAATTTTTTGTTTATAGGTCTTCTATAGAAAACTATGTTGAATGTTGATTTTTGGACACATTCACATCATGAATTGGTTACACAACATCAATATGTAGTGGACATAACCTGTGAATATCATGAAGGGTGTGAAAATTTTTTAGGATGTAAAATATTAGCATGTCATGAAAATATCAATTCATTTTTAATTTAATCTCAAGCAATTCATTTTTGGTGTATTTTTAATATGTGATATTTCACATCATAAAAGGGATTCACGATGTGAATTTATTAGGACCAGTGGTTTTAAATGCACTGTACACCTAACTTTTTTATCATTTAGTTTATAGGATTTCCTCTAAAAACCTATTGTTATTTTGGGTGATCTCTCTCATTACAAATTGATCTGTTTGATGTTTGATTCCTATGGTGGTTACACCTCATATCCATGGTAAGTGTTCTTTCATCTTATTTTTTTCCTTTGGTCATGGTGATGGTGCTCACAATGTTTTTGTTTTAAATTAATTATTAATTGTTGTTTTTTATCAATAATTTTTAGTTTCTTGTCATTCCATGTCTTTCAATGTCCAATCCAGCATTTTTCAATCTCCATTGTTGAAGGAATATAAGTTTTCATCATTCTTGAGGTTGGTGTATCTATGAAAGTGTTTCTAATTAATGAGTTTCTATATTGTAACATCATGAACTTTTCATGTTAGGTATAGATCCTTTTAAATTTCAGTTAAACCCTTACTGAAACTCTCTTTTTGGATTAGATCCAGAAGTTGTGCCCTTAGGCCAATTGGTATGTTTTAGAAATATGCAAGCAGGGGGCTGATGGCTGGTTTTATAACTAGTACACAATATTTATTTGGAATATATGATGTGTATTCGATATATGACATGTAATTTCTTAAGCAGGAGAATTCATGATGTGTAATGATATTTCACCATATGGGAAATCCTCATCACTACACAATGTTTAAAGCATTTACACACTGTGTAAATTCCTTGGATAATTTCTTTTAAAAGCAAGGTATGGCCTATTATTTTGACAGAAGGTCCACTTTTCTATTGAATAAAACCTCCCTCCCCTTTTGATCTCACTCAAACCTAAATTTATTTTTTATTCTAATATTCTGTTCAAAATCCAATTTGTGAACCATATATCACATTAGTTAGCCACTCATAATCTATCTACTCCTTTAGCTCCTTTCATCATTATTATTTCTACTGTATGAGATATTTTGGTGCAATATCTTATGCCATAGTTTTAGGAATTTCATATATTTTTTAATATTATACCAATATGAACTAATCTAAATGATGATAATAGATGAGAGTTCTACCACAGGCTCAAGTCTGGTGGTTTATACATTTCCCTATGGTTTTATTGTCTATTTGGATATCATTATTGTGTCACAGGCTGTACCTTCCATTCGTTACTTATTAAATTAAATGATAAGCCTAAAAATTATTATTTTTCATAATTTTATTCAACTATATATTGCCTAATAATGGTTGGAGGTTCTCAACATCAACCCAATACATCCATGTAGTGTTTTTTCTAATCTATCTGACCTTAAACCACCCCTTTGGGTGTGTGATATCACCGTCCTTATAGTGGGAGACTCTATGAGTTAAATGAGTTAGTTGGAGAGAATTATTCCTTTTTATCGATGTTGATAGATTCTAAAAATGATTAAATGGGTGATTAAGTATTAATTATAAATGGGTATGGACACTAGCATGACCCTCGTCTTTTATTATATTACTTACTTGATATTGTTACATCTCATCATGGAACTAACCCATTGATGAGGTAAGACGACTATGATTGTTAAGGTATGGAACCTAATATTAATAGGGTATGGAACCTATGATTATTAAGGTATGGAACCTATGATGAATAAGGTATGAAATCTATGATTATTAAGGTATGACACCAATACATTTTGGTATGGAAGGGAGTTATTGGAAATGTATGGAACCTATGACATCACAGTATAACACTAGATAGGGTATAAAGGTATGGAACCTATGACCCCTATGTGTGGTTATTACGGTATGGAACCATTTATGAGGATTCATGTACAGTTCCTACGACTTTGATATAAATTTACTTCTCTGGATATATGTTTCCCTAGATATATGCCTTGTAACATGAACCATATTGGTTTGTTACTCTTATCAAGTGTGGTTTAGTCCGATCTAGTTATTACCTACATTTGATACTTATATATATTGATGATCATATATTTCAGCTTTTTTCTTCTATATATTATCCTGCAAAGTGGTTATGATTTTCTTACATTACATATTACATATTATACATGTACACAGTTATAGTTTATTTCACTGGATGGATTTATTAGAGACTTCATTGGTAGGGGACTAAGGAGTTTATTTCACACCCTATCCAAGCCATTTATAGTAAATTGGTATACTATATAGATGTATGTGGGGATAGGGGATATTTATGAGTTATTGATTCTTGATTGGTTGTGGCATAAGAGTGAGGGAGAATAGGACCGAGATATGGCTCATGATGTTATTTGGAGATATTTTTGTTGTCTTTTTTGGTTCTTTTGATATACATGTATTGTGTTTGATGTTTGTTTCCATGATTTATATTATGTTTTGTTTAGCTACAAGACATTAAATTATATTGTACATGGTACTAGATATTTCCATTGAGGAAATGTTTATTATTATCATCTGAATGTTTTACTTCTGATGTTTTAGTTATCATTTTTTATGTTTCCAAGATTATTTATTCACTACACAATTTTGTGACTCTGTTTATGAGGTTATAGTATCCCCATTGTACCACCTTTGACCCACGTTTCTAGTCAGAAAAGTCTATCATATGAGGGGGAACTCTTGAGGCCTTGTGACCCATCAGCTTAGGGAACAACTTAGTTTCTTCCATGTTGAGATGTTACAAATTGGTATTATAGGTTTTTTTTATTTGTATTACTTTTGGAATGGTAGAAAGGAGACTACGATTTGTTAGAATTTGGTAATGATCCGATTTCCTGGAGTAGTAAACCCGTATATGGGAGAAAATCTAAATCTCTTGGGATGGGACTTGATGATTTGGTTTATGCTTGTTACAATTGATTTGATTCCACCATTGTATGACACACAAGTTATGTGATGTTTATTATTATTATTATTATTATTATATTGGATTATATTTTTTCATTGGCCTGATATGGAAATAAATCATCAGTCATGCATTATTTTAGGAACCTTATAGGATGAATATGTCATTCATTATATTGTTCCATTTAGTTTTCATTTCCTGATAGAATGATATTTTTTGTACTTACCTTAAGCGATACATTTGTTATAAAATACCATTTTTATAGGGAAAATGAGATCAAATAATGGGTTGTAAAAGTGTCTGCATCAAACGAAATGGTTTTTTTCGATATAGTTTGATGATGGAACCTTAGCTAACCAATTATCACAAGTTTGAGTTATGTGAATGAGGTTAAATAGACTGAAACATTAGTTTATTTGAAAATCATGAGTGTAATTTATAATTTAATGATTGAATTTACCTATATAAATTCAGAATGGTGATTCATTTAGTCAAATAATCTTATATTACCTATTACATTCTGCTATTGAATTTAAATGCTTGAATAAAATTAAATGAACTACCATTTCAATTTATAAGGCATAAATTTTTATAAATTAGGAATAGTACTTTAATTAACTGGTCTTTTATGTAAATTAAAGCATTGATAAGTCTTAAATTCAATATGGTCATCAGTAAATGGGGATTCTAATTGAAAATTCAATGGTGTTTTCCTCTATAACATAAAATTGATAGTCAATGTAAAAAGACTCTTATAGTGAAAAAATATATCTTAACCCAGACCCAACCTTAGTAGTGGGTAGTAGGTAGTGTCTCTTGTTTTTTTAATATCGTTATTATTAACCATATATGGATATTAGAGTAGGAATATGGGTATTGGTATTAATAGGAATGGATTTTACCTATCCTATTATTATACATATGATTTTACCATTGTTGAAATTCCAACTGAATCGTGTTCTTGGAATTCATAGAGATATGCACCATGAGGTCCTTGAGTAATGCTCTGGGAGGGTAGTAACGACCATGCTCTAGAAGAAGTGTTCCCTAAGCCTCTAGTATTACCTCCAGTAGTTCCACCTATGTAACCTTATACTATTCTTGATGTGGGTAATGATGCCCTATTTCAAGGGGAATTTATTTGGATTTTTATGACTATATATAAGTTTAATTAAGTTCCCATTATATGGGAGTGTGGATGCATGTGTTTCCGCAAAAACATCCACCTAATTTTTTAGGTGAGGGAGGCCCCTAGGCTATAGATATATGTCTTGAGAGTGTTTTACCTATCTTTGAGAACTATGAGACACATCCTGAGAGGATAATGAAGATATCTAAATATATTCTTTGAGTATCCACCAAACATTGGTGGAATGTTATGAACTGGATAGGTTAGTTCCAGGAAGTGATTTGGAGGGATTTCTAATCTGGATTCTATTAATATTTCATCCTTGGGACTTTGATTGATGATCATTCTAGATAGTTCATGAACCTACATCAGGTTTCTATTCCAGTTGTGGAATACTCATCTTATTTTATAGATCATTAGTGATTTTCATCTATCTATAATGTTGATGATATAGTAAAAGTGACACATTTTGAGGATAGGACTAGGAATCTGATTCATTCTCAAGTCAATGTTTTCCAGTTGAATATCGTATATGATATAGTGAATCACACTCTTAATACCAAACAAAAAATGAGGGATGATGGATGTAAATATTAGAGTGGATCATATTATTGACCTAGTAGTGCAATATTTGATGGTAGGAAGTAGTACATTGAGACCACTTGTGAGATAAGTACTAGTTAGAGTGCATGAACTCACATTTTGTAGTCTTTCATCAGTGCAAGAAGTAGTGTAATGTGAAGCCTTAGTGTGATAGGTCTCATTTGAGTGATGATATTGTGGTGGTATTGTCCATTTATAGTGGTTTTTTAGAATCTTCCCTCTAGTGTCCAATGAGAGAGGATATATACTAACTTCGGGTCCTCGAGTGGGATTAGCAGCACCACACCATGTAGGTAGCTAGACTGCTACTCGGTGGTCAGGTTTAGGAGGTGATCATGATCAAGGGAGTGAGACACCATTTATATAGCATCATAAGAGAGGGATTTAACAAGGTAGTCATGTTGTATCCCAAGGATTTAGAACATTCTAGGTTTATGTGGTGCAACATGTTCCAAGGGAGTAGAGTCCTTGACTTTATACAGATTGAGGTACAGTTTTAGTAGCATCTACCTTGGTATCTATTTTGTTTGATACATGGTCTTTGAATTATTTTTTCTTTATGTATATTGTGGGAATCCTTGTGCTCTAAATTACTTATTTTTTGGGATAATGACCCTATATAAACCATTGGGTAAAAATTCTGAGAGTGGATGATAGTGTAAGGAGTTCCCCCTTGAGATTGAAATATATCATTTTTTATTAAACTTCTTCATCCTAGAGATGTCTTGTTTCAACATTATTATCAGGATTGAATGGTTAGTTATTTATCATTCCTACATGGAATACTATCACTAGAGGGTGCATTTCACATCACGAGGGGATGATGCCTATGTCCACAAGGGTAAAAGTGATTTCCATGTAAGTAGAGCCAGACCAGAGCATCATGGTCCAGGTGGAGTGATTACCCAGACTTCTATCCATTATATGGATGATAATAAAATCAATTAGGAATAACTCCCTTCTATATTATAACATTTTAGGGATTTTATTCTTGATGATTTTTCTAGTTTAACTCCTAAGAGAGAAGTGGAGTTCTCTATTGATCTAGTTCCAAGTACTGCATTAGTGTTCATTCCACTTAATAGGATGGCCACTAAAAACTTACAGTAGCTCAAGAGAAAAATATAAGACAAAGAATCTAAGAGGTTTATATGTACTATTACTTATCTTTAGGTTTCACTATCCTTATTCACCAAAAATAAGATGTAACACTCATGATTTTGTGGATTACTAGAAGTTGAATCATCTTACTATGAAGAATGTGTATCCCTTTCCTCATATAGGAAAACTCTTCGATCAGATCTAAGGAGTTAGAGTGATCTCAAAGAATTATTTGAGGTTATTTTATCACTAAATACATGTTTGAAGTTAAAAAATACCTTGTAAAGTGTTTTGTAGTAGTTATGGTCTTTATGAGTATCTGGTTACGTTGTTCGGTTTCATGAACATGCCTTCCATTTTCATGGCTCTAATGAATCGGGTTTTCCACTGATTTTTGGATTCATTTGTGGTAGAATTCATAAATTATACCATAATGTATTCTCATACTCAATACTATAAGACCATGATATTTTTATCAAATATTTTTTAAAATATATTTGTTCCTTTGATATCTTTCATTGTGTGATACACCATGTTAATCTTGGCTACACGCAACACTAGTTTGGATTGCATTACACGCACAACTAAGTTTATATAAAACCTCGTTTTATTAGTTTAATTATTTAAAAAATACTTTTATAAACTATTTCTTAGAATGGATGATATAAAAAGTATAAAATGAATTATGAAAGTATGGTTGATGCATGTAAAACCCAAAAATAAATAAATGCTTTTTCAAAAAAATATTTAAATGTGTACAAGCGTATTTTATAAAAATAACTAAATAGATAACACTTCATGGATTATATTAATGAAATATAGGTTTGATATATTCAATATAATTTTTAACATTCACCCTATCCATTTTCAAGACAATATATAAGAACAAATCCAAATTTATGCCCAAATGATGTATTTTTATAAAAAGATAGTTTTATCACCTTTTCATGACACGCTTCTTTTAAATATAGTTTTTGAAACTTTTATAAATTAATTTGAAAAATAAACTTCTTATTTTAAATCATGATATAAAAATTTACTGTCACGCCTAGACGTCATTTAGAGGTACAAATTTAATTTTAAATTTTTATTTCATGACTTTAAATTGCCGGTTTATTTAATTACATGGTTGAAGTGTGGGTTGAATCGATAAGGGGATTTCGCGATGGCGCTGATAAATGCGCGTCGGCCTTACATCGCTTGGCGCACGGTCAAGGCACGAGCAAGCTAGATAAAATTTATTTTAAGTAGCGCTGATAAGTGCGCTGATAAGTGCGCGTTGATAAGTGTGCATTGATAAGTGTGTGTTGGCTTTACATCGCTCGGCACGTGGTGTCGATCCACGAACGTTAAATAATCGGATAAAATTTATTCTGGTTTTATTGGTTATTATTGTATTATGATTATTATATTATTGTTATTATTATAATATTATTATTGTTTTTTTTATTTTTATAATTATTATGATGTTATAATTATTATTATTGCTAATAATATTATTATTTTTATTGATTATTATGTTATTAGTATTATTATTATTAGGATGTTATTCATGTAATTAATTTTTTTTTTAATTATTTGTTTAACTCCCTCTCTCCCCCCTCCAAAACCCTAGCCGCCACCCCCCTCCTTTTTTTCTTTTCTTTTTTTTCTCTCCTCTTCCTTCCTCCCCACGTATCTCTCTCTCCCATATTTCTTCTTCACCCGCGCCCCGACCTGCCTCGCACCCTCTCCCCATCTCCCCCTACTGCTCCCGCTCGGCCGTGCCCCAATCTTCCTCGCACCCTCTCCCCACCTCTCCCTGTTGTTTCCGCTCGGTCGCGCCCCTCTCCTACACCCCTGATTCTCCTCCCTCCTCCGCCCCAGCCGTGTTCCGACGGACCTCTCCGCGGGGACCTCACCTCTGCTGCACACCTGCACCAGACAGCAACTGGTTGCACTCCTCTACTACTGACCTCTCCCCTTGCCAGACCAGCCACGTCGGACCGTCCCTGTTGCACCCACGCCGGAGCCGCGTCAGTCCGTCCCTGTTGCACCCACGTCGGACCCGCGTCGGACCATCCTCCCACACCCCCGGTATCCACCCGTCCCGGTCCTCTGCCCCGAACCACGCACCCCCCCTCCGGTTTAGTTTTCTTTCTGTTACTTTTATTTTATTTAATAAGTGATTAACGTTTTATCATGTTATAATTATTATGTTATTAGTATTACTACATTATCATTATTATTATTATTATTATTATTATTATTATCATATTATTATTATTATTAATTATTATTATTATTATTATTGTTATGATATTATTATTATTAATATTATTACTGTTTTTATTATTATATTATTATTGTTATTATTATTTTGTTATTTTTATCACTATTATTGTTTTTACGTTATTATTAGCATTGTTCTTATTATTATTATTATTATGTTAACATTATTATTGAACCTGTTTAACGATCTGTTGTTTTAGGACCTATTTGACGGCTCAGTACGGTGTGACTGTGGTGCAATGGGAGTTTTGCGTCGTGTCTTTTTCCGTTCCTATTTGAGGTAGGTGATTCCACACTCAATTATCATCTGGAGATCTTTTGCGTGTTGGTTTAATTTTTCAGCACCCTGCTAATTAGTTTCCATGCTGAAAAATCAGTTCTTAATACTTTTTAAATGTGCATCTAATTTTCCAGTAGTATATTTATGTGATTCAAGTCCATTTTTTATTGTGAAAACTTACTTTGGCTGTTTATTATTACTATTTGTAAACTGTGCAGGGTGTGAGTTAGAAAGTGTGGATGACGCAGTTTGTGTTTTGGCGTATCAGAATATGTTTTATTATATAAAGGGGTTTTGAGTGAATTTTTAACCTTTAAAAAAAATTTGCGACATGTTTAAAAACTATTCAATAATTTTTCTTAGTGGTTTTTCTTAATTAACAAAGTGATTTCGTTAAGTTATGTGTCCAGTTTATTTTAAAGCGTAAGCAGTGTGGTTTAAGTTTTTAAAAAACGTTTTGGTGTGTGTGTGGTTTTCAAAGAGGATATCAGTGTGCAGGTGACACGTTTGGATCTAAGTGCTAATGTGACATGTTTTGTGAACTTTTATCTTTAGGTGAGTACAAGGGGGGAAGTCGGGGTATTAGGTGGGGAGACTAAGACTAGTGAGCTAGTGTTCCGGAGATGACCCGACCCGGTTTCACTGGCAGGTTTGACGATTGCAACACTAACTAAACATATGATATCTGAGGGTTGTGGCCTTCTAAGCCACATGTTCTGAGGGTCGTGGCCTTCTAAGCCACATGAACTGAGGGTCGTGGATGCCTAAGCCACGTTTCACCGAGACACGACGTTCTAGGGTCCCACATGCTCTAGTACCCTTTTGGGGCTTTCCCATCCTTTGGTGCTACCGGTTACTTTGCGTGCACAATGATACATGATATGTCACTTGAATTATTACCCTATTGTGTTTATCTTGAACTGTCTTTCCTTTAAATCATTTTATGAAAACCATTTCTTTTTCACTTTTTTCTCTCTTTATGTAGCATTGCAAATGGTTTGTCTTTTGATAGTTGTTCGTGGAATCTTTTCTTCGTGATATCCTGCTGGGTGATTGCTCACACCCTACTTACACCCTTGGTTGTAAGTAGATTTTTTTACTTCTGATACAGGTAAGGGTCCAGCTTTTGGGAGCATTGGTTCAGGTTGTTAGCAGGCCTATCTATGTGGCGTCTTGGTGGTGGCTTAGGGGCGGTGTCCTCACACTAGGCGACAGTTCTTAGGTTGGTTTTTGGTCATCTTTTTTTAGTGTTATTTGGGTTTTGAATACGTGTGAACCAAAAAATTGTTTGTTTAAGTGCATGTTTAACTGTAACCTTTACTTTTTTTTGGTTTACTTTGGTTGGCTGCTTTATATTTTTTCACTCGGGTAAATTGTTCCCAAAGTTTATTTTGATAGTGCCAGCCCGTGGGGATCGGGAACTCATTTGGGCCTTGCCGCGGGCCGGGTCGGGCGTTGGTTCGGATGGTGACCCGATTCTGTTCGTGACAAAATGGTATCAGAGGAGGTTAGTTTGTGGTTTATGTTATTTGGGATGAGTTGGATTATATAGGAGTTGAGTCTGTCGGGGCTCGGAATTCATGTTGCGAGTAGGGTGCCTGGCCAGCACACCTCGTGACAGATACTGAGTCACTGTGGGATGTCAGGGTGCTTGTTTCACTTATTTTCTAGGTGGGACGTGCAGGCTGCAGACTGTACGTGGACACCAGGCAAGAAAATTAAAGCTTTTACATGGAGTCATTTTTGCATGTTTGGTTTATTGATGAATATTTATCTTGTTGGAATAAAAAATTTATTTCCTTTTTTTTATGGTTTCCTTCTTGATTATTTCCCTTTTTCAGTAAGATGCCTCCCCGAAGAGCTCTGATGCACCCACGGGAGGAAGCCGGAGAGAGTTCACCGGCGCCGCTTGATCAGAGATTGGTAGAGGCGATGGTCTAAGCCGTTCAGGCTTTGGGACAAGGGGCGACTCTTGCCCCCGCCCCTATTCCAGCTAGAGGGGAAGAATTTGGCTCCAGGAAGGATAGAGCTCAGGAGTCTCTGAGGAGCAAACCTCTTTCTTTCTGAGGTGGTTCAGAACCTCGGGAGGCAGAGGAGTGGCTTGAAAAGATATAACACATGTTCGATTTCCTTGAAACGCATGAGGAAGTTAGGGTGAATTGTGCCTCATTCCAGCTAGAGGGTTCCAGTCGCAAATGGTGGGAATCAGTGGTCCAGGCTGGAAAACATGAGCACATGAGCTGGAAAGATTTCAAGGGTATCTTCAACGAGCAGTATTGTCCAGAGTTCGTAACCTATGCTAGATCTCGGGAGTTCATGGAGCTTTCGCAGGGGAATCAGACAGTGATGGAGTATGCGAATTGCTTTGCTGAACTGGCACGATACGCATCTGAGATAGTTTTAAGTGAATTCTTAAAAGATCGGAAGATTGAGAAGGGACTTCAACCAGAAATTCACTCCCATGTTTTCTTATTCAAGATGAAGACTTATGCTGAGGTGGTCAATCGTTCTTGTATGGCCGAGATTGACCAGAAGGGAAATTCGGGGTTTTCTGGATCAGTGTTAGGGCTTGGCAGTGGCAGTTCATCTGAGAAGAAGAGGAAGTGTGATGAGCAATGGAAGAAGAGTGATGGCAGCTCAGGTCATCCTCCCAGGAAGTTTTCATCTGGGGCTTCTGGTGCAGGGTTTGTTGTGTGCCATCAGTGCGTAAGGGTAGGGAACATCCAACCTATTTGCCCATACCCTCCCAGACCATGCCATGGATGTGGAGTTGTGGGACATCTGCAGCGCTTCTGCAGGACTGCACGCCCTTACCCAAGCGGGGCTAGATCTGAGGCTTCCAGAGGGGTATCAGTTCAGTCAGAGCCGACCAGAATGACAGGATCTCCATTTGGTGGGCATGGTGGTAGGACCGGATCATCTTCAGGGTAGATCCAGATCAGGGCAGACCCTCAGGCGAGCGGTCGTTCTCAGGCAGGGACCAGGCAACTACATGCTGTGGATCATGCACCATCGGGATCTGATGCAGGGCCTTCGACGGTTCGTGGTACTATTCTGGTTGCATCTTCTATAGCTTCAATTTTATTTGATACTGGTGCTTCAGTTTCTTTCATATCTTCTCGTTTTTTGAATCTGATGAACCTACCAACCGAGCTGTTATCGTTTTCTATGCAGTTAGTAACACCGTTGGGGAAAAAGAGGGAGCAAGTCCTTAAGTGCTGATTGTGTGCACTCTCTGTGTCGGGAGTCAAGATGGAATGAGATTTCTTGGTCCTGGAAATGGACCTATTTGATGTGATCCTCGGTATGGACTGGCTGGTGCGCTTCCAGGTGCACATTGATTGCTATCAACGCCGAGTCAGCTTTACAGCACCAGATGGGACTACCCAGTTATTTCACGGAGAATGGGATCCTCGGTCGGGACGCGCGGGACCACCACTCCCTGAGCTTGGAAATCTTTCTCATCAGTTGGCGTCGCTCGCACTGGAGGACGATGGTGGTATTTCACAGGGCGGGTTACCTCATGTAGTGGATGAGTTCCCAGAGGTCTTCCCAGATGATTTTTCTGGCTTACCCACAGAGCGGGACGTGGAGTTCTCGATTGAGTTGGCACTGGGAACACAACCTATATCTCTTCCCTCATATCGCATGGCCCCCACAGAATTGAGGGAATTAAAGATACAGATGGACAATTTGGAATCCAAAGGATTCATTCGCCCAAGAATCTCTCCTTGGGCCGCACCGGTTTTATTCACGAAGAAGGCCGATGGAACCCTTCAGTTGTGCATTGATTACCGGAAATTGAACAAGGTAACCATTAAGAATAAATACCATTTGCCTCGGATTGACGATTTGTTCGACCAGATGAAGGGGAAAAGTGGTTCTCCAAAATTGATTTACGTTCGGGATACCACCAGCTCAGGGTGAGAGAAGCAGATATCCCGAAGACGGCTTTCCTAAGGAGGTATGGTCACTTCGAGTACTTGGTTATGCCTTTCGGACTGACGAATGCTCCTGCAGTTTTCATGGCGCTCATGAATAGGGTGTTCCACCAATATCTCGACTCATTTTTCGTGGTATTCGTGGATGAAATCCTGGTCTATTCTGGATCTGAGGAGGAGCATGAGCATCACCTGCGCGTTGTTTTGGGCACTTTGTGGGATCACCGCCTGTATGCCCAACTCTCGAAGTTCACTTTATGGATCAGGGAAGTGAAGTTTATGGGGCATGTCAACTTAGAACAAGGGGTTTCAGTGGATCCTGAAAAGATCAGGGTACTTATGTATTGGGAGCAGCCGAGAAATGTGTTTGAGATCAAAAGTTTTCTGGGCTTGGCTGGTTATTACAGGCGCTTTGTCCGGGACTTCTCACGGCTTACCTCCCCGATGACCGCACTCACCCGGAAAGGGGTGAAGTTTGAGTGGAGCCCATAGTTCAAAACATCTTTTGAGGAGTTGAAGTGGTGGTTAACCACCGCACCAGTGTTGACATTACCAGAGTCAGGAAAGGGCTATGTGGTGTACTGTGATGCATCAGGTACGGTCCTTGGATGTGTGCTCATGCAGGATGACCATGTTGTGGCTTATGGTTCTTGCCAACTCCAGCCGCATGAGAAGAACTATCCGACTCAGGACTTAGAGTTGGCGGCGGTGATGCATGCCTTAAAGATGTGGCGCCACTATCTTTTTGGGGAGAAGTTTGTGGTCTATTCTAACCATAAGAGCTTGGCCTACATTTTCTCTCAGAAGGATCTCAATTTGAGGCAGCGCCGCTGGGTCGAGTACCTGCAGGGCTTTGATTTTGATATTGTCTATACCCCTGGCAAGGGTAATGTGGTAGCTGACGCTTTGAGCAGAAAAGTACCAGTGCAGGCGTTGAGGAAGTCCAGTGATGAGTGGACTTTGATGGGGCTCTTCACCCAGATGCATTTGGAGAGCAGGGAGCACAGTGGAGGTACATTCTTGGCTAGCATTCAGTTGACTCCTGCTCTTCTAGAGTTGATTCAGCGGGAGCAGCCTGGCGATGAGCTGTGTCAGCGATCTATGCAGTTTCTTCATGATAGGGATACTCCTACTGATTGGTCCTTGTCTTCCCAGAGGGTCCTATGCTTCAAGGTCCACGTTGGAGTGACATTGTCTCTGTGGAAGGTGGTGATGCAGGATAGCCACCAATCTCAGTGGGTCGTCCATCCTGGTACCACCAAGATGTATTACGATGTTCGTCATCAGTTCTGGTGTCCAGGTATGAGACGAGACATAGCCGACATTGTATCCAGATGCTATACTTGCCAGCAGGTAAAAGCAGAGCATCAGAGACCATCTGTCCTACTCCATCCATTACCCATTCCTACATGGAAGTGGGATGAGGTTGCCATGGACTTAATCATTTTCTTGCCTCGTACACCTCGAGGGAGGAATGCTATCTGGGTAGTGATTGACCACTTAACCAAGTTAGCTCACTTTATTCCGATCAGAGATACAACGAAGGTAGAGGAGTTGGGCTGATTGTATGTTTATGAGGTAGTCAGACTTCATGGTGTGTCATCGATAGTTGTTTCTGACAGGGACCCCCGTTTTACATCTCGGTTTTGGGGAGGCCTCTAGAAGGCTTGGGAGTCGCAGATCAAGATGAGCACGACATATCATCCTCAGACCGATGGCCAGACAGAGCGGGTGAATCAAATTCTGGATGACATGCTCCGAGCCTGTGTGCTAGATTTTGGAGGCTCATGGGATAGCCATTTGGGACTGGTCGAGTTTACTTATAATAACAGTTGCCAGTCATCCATCAGAATGGCACCCTTTGAGGCGTTCTATGGCCGGACTTGTCGGTCTCCTCTGTGTTGGGATGAGGTAGGCGAGACCTCACTCTTGGGACCGAGCCTTGTTCAGGAGACATCCGAGAAGGTCAAGCTGATTAGGCAACGGTTGTTGACAGCTCAGAGTCGCCACAAGTCTTATGCAGATCAGAGGCGGCGGGACCTCGAATTTTCAGTGGGGGACAGAGTGTTCCTGAAAGTGGCCCCTCGCTTGGGTCACTATCGTTTGGGGAAGCAGGGGAAGCTGACACCGAGATATGTCGGACCTTTCGATATTCTTAAAAGGATTGGTAAAGTGGCATACAGGTTATCTTTTCCCTCACAGTTGACGTCGATTCACGACGTATTTCATGTCTCCCAACTAAATAAGTACAACCCCGACCCATCGCATGTGCTAAATTGGGAGGAGCTAGAGATAGAGTCCGACTTGTCTGTGTTTGAGCGACCAGTGTGCATAGTGGATTCTCAAGAAAAAGAGCTGCGTGGTAAGTCCATCCCTCTAGTTCGTATTCTTTGGCAGCACGGGAGTGATGAATACGAGACTTGGGAGCGGAAGTCATGGGTTGAGCAGGAGTACCCATTTCTATTATCTGATCAGGCTTTGAGCTGACTTTCCAAGGGCGGAAATTTTTCATGGTGGGGAGAATTGTCACGCCCAGACGTCATTTAGAGGTACGACTTTAATTTTAAATTTTTATTTCATGAGTTTAAATTTCCGGTTTATTTAATTGCATGGTTGAAGTGTGGGTTGAATCAATAATGGTCTTCCACGATGGCGCTAATAAATGTGCGTCGGCCTTACATCGCTTGGCGCGCGGGCAAGGCACGAGCAAGCCGGATAAAATTTATTTTAAGTAGCGCTGATAAGTGTGCTGATAAGTGCGCGTTGATAAGTGCACGTTGATAAGTGCACATTGGCTTTAAATCGCTCGGCGCGTGGTGTCGATCCATGAATGTTAAATAACCGGATAAAATTTATTCTGGTTTTATTGGTTATTATTGTATTATGATTATTATATTATTGTTATTATTATAATATTATTGTTGTTGTTTTTATTTTTATAATTATTATGATGTTATAATTATTATTATTGCTAATAATATTATTATTTTTATTGAATATTATGTTATTAGTATTATTATTATTAGGATGTTTTTAATGTAATAAAATTTATTTTTAATTAGTTGTTTAACTCCCTCTCTCCCCCCTCCAAAACCCTAGCCGCCACCCCCTCCTTTTTTTTCTTTTCTTTTTTTTCTCTCCTCTTCCTTCCTCCCCACCTATCTCTCTCTCCCCTATTTCTTCTTCACCCGCGCCCCGACCTGCCTCGCACCCTCTCCCCATCTCCCCCTGCTTCTCCCGCTCGGTCGCGCCTCGATCTGCCTCACACCCTCTCCCCATCTCTCCCTGCTGTTTCCACTCAGCCGCGCTCCGCTCCTACACCCCCGCTTCTCCTCCCTCCTCCGCCCCAGCCGCGTTCTGCCGGACCTCTCTGCCGGGACCTCACCTCTGCTACACACCCGCACTAGATAGCAATCGGCTGCACTCCTCTACTACTGACCTCTCCCCTTGCCGGACCAGCCATGTCGGACCGTCCCTATTGCACCCACGTCGGAGCCGCGTCGGACCGTCCCTGTTGCACCCACGCCGGACCCGCGTCGGACCAGCCTCCCGCACCCCCGGTATCCACCTGTCTCGGTCCTCTTCCCCGAACCACGCACCCCCCCCCCCGATTTAGTTCTCTTTCTGTTACTTTTATTTTATTTTATCATTTTATTTTATTTAATAAGTGATTAACATTTTATCATGTTATAATTATTATGTTATTAGTATTAGTATATTATCATTATTCTTATTATTATTATTATCATATTATTATTATTATTATTATTATTATTATTATTATTAATTATTATTATTATTATTATTATTATTGTTATGCTATTATTATTATTAATACTATTTCTATTGTTATTATTATATTATTATTGTTATTATTATTTTGTTATTGATATCACTATTATTGTTTTTACGTTATTATTAGAATTATTATTATTATTATTATTATTATTATGTTAACATTATTATTGAACCTGTTTAACGATCTGTTGTTTTAGGACCTATTTGACGGCTCAGTACGGTGCGACTGTGGCGCAACGGGAGTTTTGTGTCGTGTCTTTTTCCATTCCTATTTGAGGTAGGTGATTCCACACTCAATTATCATCTGTCGATCTTTTGCATGTTGGTTTAATTTTTCAGCACCCTGCTAATTAGTTTCCATGCTGAAAAATCAGTTCTGAATACTTTTTAAATGTGCATTTAATTTGCCAGTAGTATATTTATGTGATGCAAGTCCATTATTTATTGTGAAAACTTACTTTGGCTGTTTATTATTACTATTTTTAAACTGTGTAGGGTGTGAGTTAGAAAGTGCAGATGACGCAGTTTGTGTTTTGGCGTATCAGAATATGTTTTATTATATAAAGGGGTTTTGAGTGACTTTTTAACCTTTAAAAAAAATTTGCGACATGTTTGAAAACTGTTCAATAATTTTTCTTAGTGGTTTTTCTTAATTAAAAAAGTGATTTCGTTAAGTTATGCGTCTAGTTTAATTTAAAGCGTAAGCAGTGTGGTTTATGTTTTTGAAAAAAGTTTTGGTGTGTGTGTGGTTTTCAAAGAGGATATCACTGTGCAGGTGACACGTTTGGCTCTAAGTGCTAATGTGACATGTTATGTGAACTTTGATCTTTAGGTGAGCACAAGGAGGGAAGTCGGGGTATTAGGTGGGGAGACTAGGACTAGTGATCTAGTGTTCCGGAGATGACCCGACCTGGTTTCACTGGAAGGTTTGACGATTGCAACACTAACTAAACATATGATATCTGAGGGTCGTGGCCTTCTAAGCCACGTGTTCTAAGGGTCGTGGCTTTCTAAGCCATGTGATCTGAGGGTTGTGGCCACCTAAGACATGTTTCACTGAGACACGACGTTCTAGGGTCCCACATGCCCTAGTACCCTTTTGGGGATTTCCCATCCTTTGGTGCTACCGGTTACTTTGCGTGCACAATGATACGTGATATGTCACTTGAATTATTACCCTAATGTGTTTATCTTGAACTACCTTTACTTTAAATAGTTTTATGAAAACCATTTCTTTTTCACTTCTTTCTCTCTTTATTTAGCATTGCAAATGGTTTGTCTTTTGATAGTTGTGCGTGGAATCTTTTCTTGGTGATATCCTATTGGGAAATTGCTCACACCCTACTTACACCCTTGGGTGTAAGTAGATTTTTTTACTTCTGATACAGGTAAGGGTCCATCTTTTGGGAGCAGTGGTTCAGGTTGTTAGCAGGCCTATCTACATGGTGTCTTGGTGGTGGCTTAGGGGCGGTGTCCTCACACCGGGCGATAGTTCTTAGGTTGGTTTTTGGTCTTCTTGTTTTAGTGTTATTTGGGTTTTGAATACTTGTGAACCAAAAACTTGTTTGGTTAAGTGCACGTTTGACTGTAACCTTTACTTTTGTTTGGTTTACTTTGGTTGGCTGCTTTATATTTGTTCACTCAGGTAAATCGTTCCCAAAGTTTATTTTGATACACGGGCACTTGTGCCAGCCCGTGGGGATCGGGAACGCCCTTCGGGCCTTGCCGCGGGGCGGGTCGAGTGTCGGTTCGGATGGCGACCCGATTCGGTTCGTGACATTTACTTTGATTGAATTTTCGGTATTTTTATGATATGTTTCATGTTTTGATGAATAGTGAAAACTACTGAATTTTAATTGGAAACTTCCTTTTTATCAAAATAATTTATACATTTAAATCATATTTTTGATTGATTAAAAAGTATAATTAGATAGATTTATTATCATTTAATTCAATTTAGGTCATTTTAGTCAATTTTTCATTAAATTTGGATATAAAAACATATCAATCTTTTAAATGTTTTCACTTAAAAAACTCATTGTTTTGTCCCATCAAGGGGATTAATTTTTAAATTAATTTATTTAAATTATGTGAATTTAATTTGGAAAATTTTATTCAATATTTGGAATAAGAAGTTCCAAATTTGTTAATTAGTTTCCTTTTATTTTTGGAAAACATCAATATTAACTTTAGTAATTTGTATTACCATGGTTAAGGATAAATCATGTAATTATTGGTAAAAATAATGTTATAAATATTAAAAAACTACCTAAAAAATTAAATAAAATATTATATTATGTTAATTATACCTTTAAAAAATATTTTTCAAAATTTAATAACTTAATGGATTCTTTTCCTTGAAAATTAATTATATGTTATTAAAATCAAAGGGTGTGATAAAATATCACACTCTTACATTTAATAACTATAATATTTTTAACATGGAGTTAAATAAAAGATATGATCAACTATATATATATAATTTTGAAATATAAAAGTTTTATATAAATCATGGTATTTTTTTTAGTTTTTAGTGAAGAAATTACTTTCTTAAATAATGACACAATGATGATGTTTCTATAAGTATTCAATTAAAGAAAAAATAAAGTAAATTTTATTATAAATGTTAAAAGAAATATAATTTTACTTAATTAAGGTTCCACATGGCTTTTATAGGTAAATATGACATGTTTTGGGTGTGTTAAATTAATTTTTTGGTTTTTATCTTACTGGATTGATATTCTTAGAGTCAGTGTAATGAATTGTGTCAAAATTTACACCAATGATGTTTTATGAAAATAATAATTTATTAAATTATTTGAAAAATATTAAAATACTAACTGAGGAAAAAGGGGATAAATAATTGATTTCAATACCATAAACAGGCATTTATTACTCAATTTACAACTTATAATTAAAAATCTATACCATTTAATAATGAAAATGTTGTCACTATAGTTAAAATTAAAATTGATTAACTAAGTGTTAATAAAAAGTATAAGGTTTAAAATTAAAAAAAAAATTGTCTAAAATATATTATTTGATGGAATTAACTCCCTATAACATAATATATTCTAATTAATTTCCACCTTATGGTAAATGGATTGATATTTAATTTATTATAAAATAATCTTTTGATAAATTCTTAATGTGCCCCTCACCTTCATTATAAAATGAAACCTCATCACTCACCTCATTTCACCACCTTGAGTCTTATATCTTGACCAAACACTACTAAAATATCTTTTAAACTTTTTTATACACATTTTGAAGGTTCTGGTGTTCCTAAATTAACAAATCCAAAGTCTTTTAGATGATATATAAACTAGTCGTTTAAAAGAAGAGGTATTCTCTCTAATCTATCAAACTATATTTATAATCATCTATACTTCCTATAACCTGTGATATTTATCATAAAATAATAACTTAATCATCCTAAATATTATGAAATGTTATTATTATTATTTCCACACCATTATATATATCCTTTCCCATCAAACAAGAAGTTAAACTATTATTTATGTGTACGTACGACTTACAGTCTCCATGTAGCGATACAATTCATTTTCCATAAACATTTTTTATGATTGGTAATTATGATATCTTTAGTGTTTTTATTTTCTATTTATTAAATTATTATATTTCTAGAATGATAATATCATATCTACATTTTTCACCTAATATTTTGGAAAATGATAACATCGCTTGTGTGTACGTATGGCTTACCATCTCCATGATGTGATGTGATTTATTTTTTATACATATTTCACATAGGTGGTAATAAGGATGAATTTTATAAATATATAATATAAATATATATACATATAATAATGATTATTTAATGATAATATATCATTTAATTTTCTTTCTTTTAATGTGACAAGAAAATAAAAAGAGCATTTATGTGTACGTACGACCGACCGTCATCATGAATGGGGTATTTTATTTTCTACAAATAACTTTTATAGATAACTATAAATAAATATATAAGGAATATATATTATATTTATATCATTTATATCATTCTGAATGTGATGAAATTATGATCTACATATGAGATCAAGAATAACAAGTCAAAACATGCACGAAAAAAAATGGTTATTACCCAAAACATAACTTAAATTTGGTATTGTTAATAAGAGAGTAATATAATGCCATAAGTAAATATTATCTTGTATTATATATGAATGTGGTTATTTTTTATCTGAATAATAAACTTATATTTATTATATAGGAGTTTTTAACATGTACAAATGAATTCAATACTTAAGGTAGTGGATTTTTGTCACACTTTTATATCTTTGAGACACATGCCTTATAAACTACATATTTATTCGAAGTGGCATATATAATGAACATTAATGTATATTTTGAGTCTTATTATTATGATTATGTTATATTCATATCCATATAATTTTCCTTCTTTCATGGGGCATGCGATTCTACTGATTGTAAATTTGTAAGGGTTTATTTCATAATCTCATCAACATTTGGGATTGTTTTATATTAAATCTATTTTGGGTAATATTTATCTTCCACGTCCATGTTTTCTAAAACTGATTTCAAAATATTTTTTTAATATTATTATATTAATATTTTAATTAATCTTTACCCATGTGGTAATATTTACTAAATAGTTTAAAATAATTCTTTTTTATCATTTTTCTAACAAGGTACTTTGTGACTTCTTCAAAAAATGTAAGAAATGAATGTTTTTTAAATTATTATGTATGAAAGGATATATCTACCATCATGATGCCTTAATAAATTTAATCTCTTATAAAAATTTTATAAGGTTAGTTTGAAATAAAATTTTTTCCTTTAAAATTACACTACACTTTAAAAAAAATTCATAAATGAAATGATATTTTTTTAAGAATGATTTCAAGTGGTCTTTAAAAAATCATTTTTACATATAAGATGAATTATATTTATGTTAATTATTATTTATTGGGGATATTAATCAAGGATTTCATTCTTATTATTTCTCTAAATGGTTTCTGTCTATGATGGAATTCTATTTATGGAACCTATTTCTTTTACATGAGTTGTGTTATGATATAGTGTTTATGAAAATCATTTATTTATATGGGATCTAATTTGATGAATGATTTTGGGTCCTATGACACACATATGTATAGTTTTAATTAAGTGACATGTGGGACCTATATCATCCTCTAATGTTTTGGGTAATGAATTATATCTCATGAGATAATTAAGGGAAACAAGTCGGTGTACTTGATCTTTGATGGGAAACAAGTTGTTGTGCTTGACTTGTTAAGGGAAACATGTGATAAGGTCTGATCCTTGAATCTTGATAGTTACCCTTTACATATGAATTTTTTTCTATAATTATGATTATTCCACAAAGATTTGTTTCTTGAACATAAGGTTCAAGAATTAATTATAATGAAGTTTCATTCTTTTGGTTCATGTTAATGTTTTATGCCATAACTTGTGTTTATGATCCATGAAAGGTTGGGTATAAACTTAATATGTTATTATCATGATCACATGCCCATATTTATTATCTTATTCTTTAATAAGATAATAAATTTATATCTTCCATGTTTACCCATACTAAGTATACGAGCTCACCATTTTTCTTATGTATCCATTCCACATGTATAAAGAAAGGTTTTAAGTATGATAATTACAGTGAATGATCTTTATGGAATATATTAAATATAATTTAGCAAATTATAAGAATGTATTCCTATCTTACAAAGGTATTAAACTATTATGGTAATCAGACATTTTTTTGTGTAATGTAGTTAATATTCATCTAAAATGATTTAATATATATGTATGAAAGGCCTAGGTTGTTAAAGTTGGTATCAGGGGAAAGGGTTAGTCAACTTGTGGAAACTAGGATGAGAAAACCTTAGTAATATCCCTATTTATATGTCTAAGTATATGTTACAATCCTGGAGTTTTTATAGTGATCATGGGTAACCTATTATTAAACCTACGGTATCATATATTAAAATTTAGTATGTAATTTCCATTTATTATATGGTTCTACCACTATGATTAGTGTTGCTCACACTATGATTTATAGTTTTAAGTCAATGGGTGAAACTTGAAGGAATGGTGTAAATGATTAATGCTATGTGGAATGTAATGATTCTCTTCTTGAGAAACCAAATGTTTTGGGAGCATGAATTAAAAATATTAGTGCTATGCTCACATAGATTTTTCAAGTTTTGAATCATGTTGGGGTTTCAAATGAGTAAAGGAGGTAACAACACTCTATTGAGCCCTTCATGAGGAATATTCCACCATATTTCGGTGGATATTCTAATTTACTAGTGGCTAAGAAATGGATCAGTACCACTGAAAAGTTATTTATGGTCCTCCAATATTCAAATATTAAGAAATTTATTTTGGTTCTATATCTTTTGTTAGGTGAAGTAGTTCAATGGTGGAATCTCATAAAAAATATAAAGCAACAAGATGAAATTGAATCTGTGGAATGGGATGAGTTCCAGAAATAATTTTTTAATATGAACATTCCACTTATTCTTCATATGAAATTGGAGAAGGAATTACTTGAGTTAAAGAAAAAGGTAGATGAATCTATTGGAACCTATGAAGAAAATTTTATAAGAATTGTGAGGTAAATTTCTGGTATTATTATCCAACTTAAATATAAGATTGACATATTTTTTAGTAGATTAAAACCAATTATCTGAAGGGAATTATCCATAAGAGACATCAGTAGCCACGAAGAAATTGTTTAATGTTCTCTTAAGGTGGAAATGGAAATTGGAGATACCCACTATTCCCTTGGTTTTTATAAGAAAATAAATATCTAGTTTAATGAAAACTCAAATAAATAACATGGTTGAAGGAAATTCTAACCATATACATGTTGGAAGTGTGGGAAAAAACAAAAAGGGAAGTGTTTAAATTGAATCGAGAGGTTGTTTTAATGTGGAAAGGAAGGACATAAATATCATGAATGTATAAAGGTGATTAATTGTCTGATTAATGAAATAAAAGAAAAGAGGGTGCCAACATATGCACCACCCACATTTTAGTGATTTAAGTGTAATGAAAATGGGAATTATGCAAACCAGATCCAAAATATAAGGGTTAAAAATGTTGATCGACATCCGAAAACTCTTAAATACAAATATAAATGAAAATATCATGTGATCACTATTGTAAATGCAAATTACAAATGAAGTGGGGGAATTATTGAGTGATTATGCAATAAAATTCAAGAATAATGTTATAGAAATACTTATATAGTATTATGGAATAATTAAACATCTAAGTATTTGTCTACAGTAGTTTTTTCCTTAATGATTTAGGACCATATTCTAAATATTACCGGTGACAATGAAAATTTATTGAGGTGATAAGGTGATATTTTTGGAAAACACATGAGTAAGGGAAGGATAACCCTTAATATGTGTATAATGTTGGGATAATTAAATAAAGAGGTGTTTGGTTGTGATAAAATAAATGGGAGAGTATTGATGACCTTGGGAATGATATGATGACAATATGGTTTATGATATCATGGATTGAGTTTATAGATATTTTTTGATTTACTGTATGAGGAAAGAGATAATTTTTGAAATCATTCTTGTTTTCACTACGTTTTAATAGTAATTCAAGTTATCAACATGCTTCAAGGGAAAACATAATGATGTTATTAACATGTTTGGTATTTAATAATTAAAAGATAAATCATGTTTTTTAGGGATACATGATATGTTTAGTGACCTTATTTTGAAATTCATGGATTTTTATATTTTTTAAGGTTCATAAGGGTAACCATTTATTAAATTTTTTATATTGAAATTTGGATGAGGCTTTAGAGATTAATATTTCATAACATAAAGAATTATGCATATTAGATAACATGTGCTAAACATTTTTTGTGATGATATCAAGAGAAAGAAGGAATAAATTTTCATCCTATTATGGATATTATGATCCACTAGCTCTTCAGGCACTACAATTTCAACTTAATCATTTCTTGGAATAATATATGAAGTGTAAATTGATCAAGGCCCAAAAATGGTGAGTTTGTATTGAAATAATGTAAGTATATCTTCTTGTGAAAATTCCTCACCATTAGGATAATTATTTTAAAACAAATATTTTATCATATTACCTTCATTTTTTAGGAATAAAACTGTCCCTTATATTATCATAGATTTATGGATTTATGATTGTTAACATTCTCTAGACTAGATTCTCCATCACTCTCCATCATAACATGATGGTTAGTTTTCTTTTACATGTCCATGTTTCCACATGATGCCAATGTTATCCTATGTGTAAATCTATTTATGAGTTACATTGGTTAACCTTTATGTTTCCAACTTTCCCTATTTAAAGGGAGTTATAGTATTCATTTTTACGATGTGGGTTTCTACGAAAGGAAATTTCAAGTATAAAAATTTTGATATACTAGATGAATTTTGAGGGAGAAATTCATTTTAAGGGAGTTATAATCTAACAACCTGATATTTTTATCAAATATATGGTTAAATATTTTTATTTATTTGATAGCTTGCATTGTATGCTACACCAAGTTAAGGTTGCACTACACACAACACCAGCTTAGCTTACGTTACAGAAAAAATTGAGTTTCTAAGAAACCTATTTATATTACACTATTTATTTAAAAAACACAATTATAACTTATCAGTTATAATTAATGATATGAATATTGTTAACTTAATTATGAAATTATGGTTTAAAAATACAAAACCCCAAAAAAAAAATTCTGAAAAATTAATTAAATGTGCATAAGTGTGTTTTATACCAAAAAATAAAAAAATCACACTTTTGGATAATATTAATTAAATATATATATAATAAATTATATCTAATTTTTACGATTAATACTATACATTTTCTTGACATGATATAAGAAAAAATCCAATTTTACGCATAAAAGATGTATTTTTATAAAAAGACAATTTAACGCCTTTTGATGATGCACTAGTTTTAAATATATTTTTTATAATTTCATGAATTTTATTTGAGAAAATAAAATTCTTCATTTAAATAGTCATATAAAAATTTACATAGGTTTTATTTTCGGTATTTTTATGATAAGTTTCATGTTTTGATGAATAGGAAAAAATACAGAATTTTAATTCAAAATAGCTTTTTCCTAAAAATAATTTATCAATTCAAATTATATTTTCTGTTGATTTTAAAGTATAATTACATAAATTTATTATCATTTAATCTAATATAGGTAATTGTAATCAATTTTATGTTGAATTATGATATAAAAACATAGTAATATTTGAAACATTTTCACTTTAAAAACATGGTGTTTCATCCCATCTTTGAGATTAAGTTTTTAATTAATATATGAATATTATGTGATTTGAGTTTCTAAAAATGGATTCAATATTTTTAATAATAAGTTACAAAATTATTAATTTGGTTTGTTTTATTTTTTAACAACATGAATAGTAACTTTTGTAATTTTTATTACCACGATTAACGATAAATTTCGTAATTAAGAGAAAAAATAATATTATAAATATTACATAACTACCCTATCACTTGAAAAAACATTATTGGATTATTTAAATTTAATCCTTAAAACCTAATATTCTAAATTTTATAATTAAATACACCCTCTTCCTTGAAAATGACTTAGATATTATTAAAATCTCAAGGGGTGAAAAAAATGTCACCATATTACATTTAATATGTATAATATTTTAATCATGGGATTAGATAGAAGATATTCAATACTATATATATCCTTATGAATAATAAAGTTTTATCTAAATCAGGGTATTTTAGTTTCAATTTTTAAAGAATAAATAATTTTCATTTATAATGACATAATGATGATGTAGTAATTATTCAATTAATTAAACAATCATTGAAATGATATTATAAATATGAAAAGAAATATAATTTTATTTAATTAATGTTCTCCACGAGTTTTTTATGTAAATATTTAAATTTATGGTTTTATTAAATTATTTTATTTCTATTTTATCTTATTGGATTTATTTTATTAAATTCAACGTAATGAATAGTGTCAAAATTGACACTAATGATTATTTATAAAAATAATATTTGATTAAATTAGTTAAAAATCATAATAATAACAAGTAAGGAAAATAGTAATAAATAATGGTTTGAGATATCCTATTTTTTACGTTAATGATTCAATTTAAAACCTATAAGTAGAAATCAATACCTTTTAATATTTAAAATGTTTTTATTGTGGTTAAAAATAAAATAGGTTAACTAAGTGTTAATAAAATAGAGAAGGTTTAAAATTACAAAAAAAAACTTTTCTAAAATCTTATAGTTTATGAGATTACTATAGTATAATAAATTATCATTAAATAACTTACCACTTGAAGGTATTTTGATTGATATGGAAGTTATAATAAATTAATATTTTGAGAAATTCTAAAAGTCCCTCACACATTCATTATAAAGGGAAACCTCCTCCCTCATCTAATTTCATCACCTGGGGTCCAATATCTCGGCCAAACTATAGAAAAAATTTCTTATACAATTCCATATACAAATTATAGAGTTACTTTTCTTCCCAAAGGACCAAATCTAGAGACTTTTAGAGGAGGTCTAAAGGAGTTTTTTGGAAGAAGTGGTAATCACTCTCTTTTTATACGCTTTTATGAATCCTATGAATCTATAATATTTATCATAAAATAATAACTTCAGAATAATAAATATTTAGAAGTTTTATTATTAATATGAACACACCATTATACATCCCCTCTCCCATAGAACAAGAAGTGAATGTATCGCTCGCGCATACATACTACTCACCATCTACACATAGTGATATAATTCATTTTCCATCACCATATTTTATGATTTGGAATTATGATTGGTTTAATGATTTTATATTATATTTATTAAATGATTATAATTATTTAATTATAATACCATATCTACCTTTTTACCCCTAATCTTTTGGGAAATGATAATGTCGCTCGTGCGTATGTATGGCTTACCATCTCCACGATGTGATGTGATTCAATTTTCATAAATATTTAACACGGGTAGTAGTAAGGATTAATTTTATAAATATATATAATATATATAACATAATTATTATTATTTAATGATAATATATCATATAATTTTCTTTCTTTTAATCCGACAAGAAAATAAAAACGGCGTTCATACGTATGTACGGCCTACCATCTCCAGGAACGATGTGTTTTATTTTCTATCTATAACTTTTATAGATAACCATAAATACATATATAATGAATATATACAAAATTTTTATCATTTTTACCATTAATAATATGATTAAATTATTATCTATGTTTGATAACCAAGAATAACAAGTCAAAACATATACGAGAAATAAAACGGTTATTATCTAACACATAACATAAATTTGGAATTATTAGTAACAAATTAATATAAATTAATAAGTAAATATTATATGGTATTATATATATGAATATTGATCTATGTTCTATGTATAATAAACTTATATTTATTATATAATAGGTTTTAACGTGTATGAAGGAAGTCAATAATTAACGTAAGGTATTTTTTTCTCACTTTTATTTCTATGGGAAACATACCTCAAACACTACTTATTTCTTCTACATGGTGCTTACACGACACATTAAAGTATTTTTTGATAATTATTCTGAAAATTATTTTATATTAAAATATATATAATTTTCCATCTTACATGGTTCATACGATTCTACTAATTATAAAGTTGTAAGTGTTTATTTCGCAATCTCATCAACATTCGGGGTTGTTTCATTTAAAATCTATGTTCGGGGATATTTATCTTCCACGTCCATTTTTTGAATTTTATTAAAAAAGGTTTTTACTAATATCATATAAATATTTAAATTTATTTTTACCCATGTTTGACTTTTTACTAAATGGTTTGAATGGAATCTTTATTTGTCACTTTCCAAATGAGGTTCTGGTGACTTTTTTAAAAAAGCAAGAAAAGAATGTTTTTATAACATATTTAGCATTAAAATATTTCTCCCATATCATTATGACTTAATTCCTTAAATATTACCTTAAAATATTATATTTTTAGTTTTAAATAATATTTTTTCTTTAAAATTTTGTGTCTTTTAAAAAATAATAAAGGAAAGGATATTTTCATCAATAATTTTTTCAAGTGATCTTTCAAAAATAATTCTTCCATCTAAGATGAATTTTATTAATGTTGATTATTCTTTAATAGAGATATTGCCCAATGATACTATACTTATTATTTCTCTTAATGGTTTATGTTTACAGCGGGATGGTATTTATGGAACTAATTTATTTTCCATGAGTTGTGTTATGATAAAGTGTTTATGAAGCTCATTTATTCATATGGGTTCTTATGTGATGAATAATTTATGGTCATGTGGAACACGTAAGTATAGTTTTTATTGATATGTGAGACCTATATATCCCTCCAATAAATTGGGTAGAGAATTATATCTCATGACATAATTAATGGAAACAAGTTGATGTTCTTGATATTTGATAGGAAATAAGTTGCTATAATTGATCTGTTAAGGGAAAAATATGATAAGGCCTCATCCGTGAGTCTTGGAAGTTAACATTGACATATGGAATTGTCTTCTATACTTATGATGATTCTACACACATTTTTGACATGAATATCTATTTCAATAATGATTTATGATGAAGTTTGATTTTTATGGTTCATGTTAATGTTTTATACCATAACTAATGTTTATGATCCATGTCAAGTTGGATATTAACTTTGTATTTTATGCTCATGATCACATACCCATGTTTTTTATCTTATTATTTCTTAACAAAATAAATTGATATCTTCCATTTTTACTCTTACTAAGAATCTAATCTCACCCTTTTTCTTATGTATCCTAAGCACATATATAAAAAAAGTTTTTAAGTTGGAGTACTAAAGGGAATGATACATATGGGAGATGTTTAATAGATTTCAAAAAATTAAATTTTTTTTTCCTAATTTCCAAAGAACTAAACTATTATAGTCCTCAAACATGTGTTTGTGTAATGTAGGTAATATTCATCTAAAAATTTAACATCTATGTATGAAAATATTAGGTTATTATAGAAACAATCATTCCAAACTTCTTGTGATTACTGTGAATACATTGATAGAGAATCCTTTGTATGCTAAGATCAATAAATTTCCCTTTTGGATCAGTAGTGTTATTTATGGGTAACATTATCTTAGAGGAATGAGTATCCGTTGAGCTAAAAATTTGAGAGCTGTAGTAATTTGGGAGCATCCCAAGAACATATTATACATAAATAATTTCTTGAGGTTGACTGAATATTATAATAAATTTATATATGAATTTTCATGCCAAGAATAACCTCTTATAAGAATTAGTAAGATGGGTGTGAAGTTCATATGTTAGAAGACTACGAGATATCATTTCAAAAGTTGAAAAATAGACTGACTTCTACACTGATCCTGATTCTGTCAGAGTTGAAAAAGAGTTATATGGTATATTATGATACATAAAGTATTGATCTAGGATCAGTTCTGATGTAGGATGGTCAAGTTGTTGCATGTGGGTCTCATCAGTTGAGTCCACATGATAAGAATTACCTGACGTGTGACCTTAAGTTTGTAGTTTGTGTTCATGGCTTACATTTTTTTATTCATTTCTTATTGAGATATTATTTTTTGGCATTTACATACCATAAATTACATAGTTATATATTTTCACCGCATTAATTGAATCTTGAAAATATAATATGTTTTGAATACCAATAGTCATTTTACTTTGATCTTTACTATATGCCTAAGATCGGCAATGTAGTGGTGGATTCTTTGACCCATGGAACTCAGAACTAGGTAGTTCAAGAGGCCAGTAATGAGTGGTAGCTTATGGCCCTATTTTATGATATGCACTTAGAGGTTTAAGAAATACAATGATATTTTTCTCTTGTATCATTATTAGTGACCTAATCAATTTTTGAGAGAGAGAAGATTAATCAATTATCGAATCCTGATGGCTTAGTTCTAAGGGATAGTGTTTCAGGTTTGGATCCATGGTTCGACTAGATCATTAATAAGGATGAGATCTTGAACATTAATTGACACTTCTATGTTCCTATAGACATTTGGGAGTAGTTTAAGGGAGAGTATCATGATTCTACTTGGGTGTTACACCTTGGTATTAAAAAGATGTATCATGACCTACATCACCAATATTTGTGGTCTCATATGAAAATGGAGATATCTAGTCTTTTAATTGGTTTTACACTTGTAATAAAGTTAAGGAAGAACAAAAGTGACATGCATGGATTTTAAATTCATTTCCCATTATTGAGTGGAAATGGGATGATTTAATTATGGATTTTGTGATTGGTTTGCCGATATCCCATCGAGGAAGTGATGGTGTATGGGTGATCTTAGATAGACTCATGACGGTTTCTCAATTATTACCTATCATAGAGACTTTATTAGTGGTTGAGTTTGGGAGCCAGTGTTTTCATGAGATTGTATGACTACATGGGGTCCCTCACACTATCATTTTATATAGGTACACTCATTTTACATAGAGTTTTGGTAGGGGTTAAAAATATATTTGGGTATGTAGGTACTTTTGATCACAGCCCTTCACCCTCATACCAACAAAAATTTAGAATTGATGATATATGTTTTAGAGGATATGATTTGAACATGTGTCCTTTATTTTGGTCTCTTGGGGAAAACTAGTATGTCATGTCGAGTTTTCCTATAATAACATATTTCAGTAGATGATTCAGATAGCTCCCAATAAGTCTTTATATGGTAGTCCATGTCGTTCACCTTTTTGTTGGTTATAGTTAGGTGAGGCAGCCTTAATTGGTCCTCATATTGTTCAAGAGACATTAGAGTAGGTTTAATAGATTCAAAATAAAATGGCTACAACTTAGTCTAGGAGGAATTTATATTCTGATCATCATCTTTGTCCTCTCGAGTTCAAGGTCTCAGATTTGATATTCTTTCATGTATCACCTAAAAGGGTAAATCAATGGTTTAGATGGTAGGGGAAGCTTTGAAGTTGGTTTTTTGGAACTTTATAGGTTGTAGAGAGATTTGGCCTTGTATTTTATCAGTTTGAGTTACCTCAGAGGTACTGTACTATGAATGAAATCTTCCATATTTCAAAACATTATCGATGTTATCCAAATCTTTCTCATATATTTTAGCTTGATGAGATTGAGTTGGAAGTTGATGTGTCCTTTTAGGATCATCTTATCTGTATTGTAGACTAGAGCATAAACGATCTTCGAGGAAGGCCAGTTCCTCTAGTATAGGTGCTTTGGAATCACTACTATGTATAAGATGGGACCTTATATTGAAGGTCCAATATCTACACTCAGTGTCCAAATTTATTTATAAATGATGATATACCACACTAGGAAGGGTAACTCGGGGATGATTTTCTTTGGGGGAAGACTGCAACATCCCAGGTTTTTCTTATGAGGTATGGATCCATTTAAAATTCAATTAAATCCATGTTTTAGCATTATTTTTGTCTTAGATTCATAATCTATGCCCCTATACAAGTTTTTATGTTTGAAAAATAAGGATTCAATGGGATGAAGGATAGATTCAGACCATGTACATGACATGTATTTTGATTACAAATCATGTATCCAATACACAACATGTACTGGCTTGGGCAAGCCAATTAATAAAGTGTAATAAACTTTACCCAGAAGAGAAATCTTAAGCATTACATGACAAGTAATGAATTTACACACCATGTAAATTCCATGGAACAATTTTTTTAAATTAGATACAGGCACTCTTATTTTTATAGAAGGTCCACTTTTCTCTCACATAGAACATCCCTTCCCGTTTAAGCTCTCTCATGCCTAAATCCTGTCTTGGAAATTGATCATCTGTCTTAAATCTGATTTGAGATCCTTTTATTCCATTTTATAGACACTGATAAGATCTACACTCCTTTATCTCTATTTATTATCTTTCCATCAATCAATAGAGTTATTTTGGTGTGAGATATTATTCCCTATTTTCAGCGTGTTCATCGATTTTTTCATTTTCTTACAATATGGACCAAACCAAAGTTCGACACTTTATGATTGTTCTACCAATGGCTTGAGGTAGGTGATCTATACCTTTTCTCTAAGGTTTTCTTGTCTACATGGCTATCACTGTTGTGTTGAATGATAGACCATATGATTATTGCTTCTTAAATTAAATGATATGCCTTAAAAGGATTATTTATTTTTAAATTGGGTTTCCCTTATAAAACCTAATCTTGGTTGGTTATTTTCTACCTCAACCCAAGCCACCCATGTGGTGTGTTCTCTAATATAACCTATGTTAAACCACTCATTTAGGTGTGGGAGTTTGTCATCCTTATAGTGGGAGCCTCTATGAGTTAATTGAGTTTCTTGGAGAGGATTGATACTCTTTTTTCATGAAATTAAATCTTACTAAAATAATTAAATGGTTGATTAAGTGTTAATTTAAAATGGGTATGGACACTAACATGGCACTCATATTTTATTATATTACATGATTGATGTTTTTACTTCTAGGTATAGAACTGAAATATTATTAAGGCATAGAACTGAATATTATTAAGGTATGTCACATATTATTAATAGGGTATGAAACCTATGATTTTTAAGGTATGGAAACTATGATTAATAAGGTATGGAACCCCTAATCATTAAGGTTTAAAACTTGTACATTTTGGTATGGAACTGACTTATTATAAAAGTATAGAACCTATGAATCATGGTAGGGAACTGGATAGGGTAATGAGGTTTGGGGCCTAAAATTACTATGTATGGTTATTATGATATGGAACCACTGGTGAGGATCGAGGTATGGAACCTATGAAATATGTATACATTTACATCTCTGGATATAGGTCACCCTAGTTATACACCTTAAGACATAACCCATGTAGGTTTGTTACTCTTATTACATGTAGTTTATGTCGAGCTAGTTATTACCTATTATTGATACTTTATACATATATATATTCTCATCTGTTTTAGCATGTTTCTACTATAGCATATTCCACATACTGGTTATATTTTTCTTACGTTACTGCTTATCTATTATAACTGCAAATGGTTATAGTTTATTTGAACGTAATGGATTTTTTATAGGCATCATTGGTGGTGACTTACTCAGTTTTTCCAACACTATATTAGGGTAGCCGATGGTACCTAGTAAAACTATATGGATTCATTTAGGGAGAGGGGAAATCACCTTGTTAATGTTTCTCGATTGGTTATGGAATGAGATCGAGGGAGCGTAAGACTGAGAAATCACTCGTGATGCTATCTATAAATATTATTTTAGTATTTTTTGTTCTTTTGATATACATGTATTATGAAGTATTATTATTCCCATGATACCTATTCCTTTTTTAAGAGACATGTCATTACATTGTATTGTACATGGTACTGGATATTTCTATTGATGGCTTGTTTATTATTATCATGTTGATATTGTACTTATGTTGTTTTAGTTATTATTTATTATAATTACATGATTATTTATTTATAACACTGACATGTGCCTTTGATTACGAGGGTATAGTCTCCCCCATATACCACCTTCAACACTCACTACTATTTGGAAACGTCTGGTGCATGGGTAGGAACTCTTGAGACCTTATGACCCACTGACTTGGGGAAGCACCTAGTGGCTTCCAGGATGGGACATTATATATAATTTCTTATTGATACCTTTGGTTTATTCATTGAACTGGATTTTATTATGTGAAAAATGTTGTTAATTAACTGTGATAAAGGGTTTGAAAATGGTTTTCAACAAACATAGCACATTGGGAATCATCGGTGCATCAGAAAATGGTTATGGGTGACCCTAGTGCATGTGGCACCACTAGGGGTTAATTTTGTGACATTGACAGACTACAGTAGGAATTAATATTAGTTGGAACCAACTTATACCTGGTTTAGGATTATTTTTTATATTATGTATTTCTATATTCTAGGGCCCAAATGGTTTTCTTTATCTTTTATACTTGGTTTATCGCATGATGGTTTATTACATGATATGTTCTCATATGTTTAATTTACCTCTTTTTCTTTTGTACCTAATACATTCATAGATATGGTGAATATTTAATGCCTTTATATGAAAAAAGGAAATTTTTAAAAATTGTTTATTTATGAAAATTCTTTATAAGATATATTTTTTTAAAGCTAGAACTGTTGCATTCTTGATATTAGATCATGTATAGATTATTTGGTGGTATCCAAATGGGATTTTGTTATCACATCTTTCTTTTTCATTTGGAAATTTGTTGACCTTATTTTCAAGGAATTACAAAAAGGGAAATATAGCATGTATCATGACAGGTTCTCTAGTCATCTATTTCCTTCATAATTGGATAGTTTGGAGGTGACAATTGATCGCATGGAGGCTTGAAAATCTTGTGTTGTAATACTTTTCTAGTTTAACTTGTTTGGATTAGGTTATATGGATCTTTTTGTGTCTCTTTATTCCATATATTACACTGATTATATTCATTTTTAGGTTATATTCAAGAAATTTCTTCATTATATTTATTATAACTCACCATGTGAAGATTGGCTCTGGTGGATGGTTTGGTTGACCCAGGTTAGTTAATTACAACATACTTGATCCTTCACATATAATGAACTCATAGGTTATACCACTAAATCATTATATTTTCTATGAATAATATATTGTATTAATCTTATACCATAGAGATAAATTTCTAGGAACAATACTACTCACCTGGTTAATGTTCTCCAGAGGTATCACAATTTTGAGGAAGTTCTGTGGGAACATGAAGATGTGTTGAGGAAAAGGTATCATTCGTTTTTTATATCTCAAGAGATAAAATTTTAAGGGTGAAATTATTTTAATGGGTTATAATTTAACACCTTGGGATTTTATAATTAATTCTCTTTAAATAAATTGAATTTATTTTATATCATGTGATATACATAACCCATAGACTAAATGATCCTTAAGATTGTATATCATTTTAAACTATATGAAAAAATGGTTGTATGAAAACGTTTCCCCACATTTTAAAAATATTTTTATTTGTTTTATATAAATAAAATATATATTTTATTAAATTAATAATATTCTTCAAACAAAAAAATATATATAAATAATAATAATTCATTTTTTTAAAATGGTTTTTAATTATTTTTATGAGAAAGTAATATAATAATTTTTATTCCACATTTATAAAATGTGTTTGAAAATATGACCTTTATTTTTTTAGTCAAGATGTCAAAATTTTCATAGAGTGAATTTATGATAATTTTCGAAAAAGATAAATTGTTCAATGAATAATAAAAAAAATATAAGTTTATTAAAAAAAATCATTTAAAGTATTTAAAAAGTTTTATGTTTTATAAAATGGTTTTAAAAGTAAAATTAGTTAAAATGAATTATAAATAATTCAATTTTAGGTCATTGGAATCATTTTTATGTTCAATTTTCATATAAAAAACTATAAATACTTAATGAAGCATTTTCTTTGGAAAAATATTTTTCATTACGATTATATATTTAATTTTAAATTAAATTCTGCCACATCTTTGATCTAAATTTGGTAAAATGGATTAAATATTTGGAAGAATAATAATTAATATTATGTGGAATATTTATAATTAATATTAGTTAAAAATTTCAACATAATTTTTCTTCATAATGAATAGTAAAATCAATAAAAATATGTTTCCATGATTATGGTTAAAACAGGTTTATCAGGGGTTAAACCAAAAGATAATAGTAAATTCTCCAATTAAACTTTTCTAAGTCCTATTGAATCTCTATATTTTGTCTTTATACTATCCCAAATTTTAATATCAATCCATTGTAAATCTTTTGGCTTGAAAATGACTTTTTTATATTTTATTATCTTTCAGAAAATCCAAGTGGGTCATCTCCCCCACTTATAAAAGGACACCATCTCTCTTATTCAATCCATAATTAAAAATAATTTTGGTTAAGATAAGACGTGCCTAAATCCGTTCCTCAAATACAAACCCATAAATAAGATTCTCTGGATTGATTATAAAACCATACTAGAAATGCTTTAGGTATAAACCTAAAAAGTTTTTCTGAAGAAGAGTTGTAGTTCTTAATTATGTATTTTAATTTTATTTCTTATTCTACCACATTAAAATATTTTTCAACTAATATGAAATAATAACATAAGTATATTAAATATACTGAAATGTTATTATAAAAAATAAATAACATAAATCTATCTCTTCTTCTTACAAATGGGAAAAACAACAGTCGATCATGTGTACGACAGATTACTGCCTCGCGAACTGATGTAATTCATTTGCCATCACCTAATTTCAAGAATGGATATAATGATTAATTTAAATTATATATATTAAATTTATGATATAATTATACTTTTAGAATTATAATAACACATCTGACTTCTTACATTTCAATCCATCAGAAATAGATAATGTCACTCATGTGTACGTGTGGAATATTGCCTCCATGAAGTGATGTGATTCGTTTATTATTTTATTTTGAAATGGATGGTAATAAGAATATATTTAATGGTTAAATATTATATATATTATATAAAAAAATTAAATGGGATATATTATTTAACTTTAATTCATTCCATCCTTTAAGAAAATAAAAATAGTGTTCATGCGTAAGTAAGACCTACTGTCTCCATGAACGATGTAATTCAATTATTTATCATTAAATTTTCTAAATAAAATTATATATATAATTAATATATATGATATTTATATCTTGATAAAAATTCTATAGATGTTGTGACTATATTTAAATCATAAGGACCGGAACTACCAATCTGAAATTATTATAAAGAAACAACATAGTTTACACCCGAAAATGACGATTTTAATAAGGGGTTACTAATAAATGGGTATTGAAATGTTATAAAGGTATAATATATTATAATATAATAATTTAAATTATTCTAGTATATAATCTAATAAATTTAATTTATTATACAAAATGTTGGAGTTCTTTCAATGAATGTGTAACTCGAGGTAAGGGATTTCTAGTCTCACTTTTTTTCAAGGTACATATGTCATATTCACCACTCATTTATCTTTTGTTGTGTATATACTACCACATTTACATTTTATATCGTTAATATAATTATTTTAATTATATTTAATGTTTTATTTGATATAATTTCTTTATGTAGAAGTTAAATAAGTGTTAAGGGTTTTCTGTCACAATCTCATTGTTTATCAGGATGGTTTATGGTTAAGTTTATGATAATGAAATATTATGATATAATTAAAAATGAACTATTTAATTTTTTTATCCTATTTTTATTTCCTCATAATAAATATTTTACTTTAATTTCTTCACTTTAAATACTCAAGATATTGAAATAATATTTTTAAAGAAAAATGACTTTTTTTCTCTCTCATGTCGAAAATACTTTATCTTTCATATCCATGTTTTAAAAAAATGATATCAAGAATATTTTTAATATTATAATATGATTTTTAAAATTCATTTTTACCTATAATTTTTTTTACAATTTTATTATTAAAATTGATCTTCTTTTCATTTTCAGAAATGAGGTATTTTTTAGTTTTTAATGAAAATATGAAAGGAATCATTGTTTTAATGTACACGACATGAATGAAATTTACCCTCTTAATGAATACTTAATGATCTAAATATTAATTTAAATGTTTCCAAGAATTTTTAAAATTATGTTTTTTAATTAATATTCAGAAATTTTTAAGTGATTTCAAAGTGAAAAGGTTATTTTCCTCAAAAAAAATTCCAAGTGATCTTTTAAAAGAATTTTTCATCTAAGATGACATACTTGTATGTTGATTAAGTTTTATTACAGATATTATCCAATAATACCATATTTATCCACTATTTCGATGACTTATTATTATGATGATAAGATTTTTGTGAAACTCATTCGTTTTCCATGGGTTACACTATATTGAATTGATGAAATTTTTATGAAGACCATTTATATTAAAAAATTTATGATATTATTAAAGGTGTATAATCTTATGGAACAAATCTATATTATTTTCATTACGTGATGGGTGATCCTGGAATTATATATCCCTCCAATGCATTTTTCTAAAGACTGGTATCTCAGGAGATAAACAGGAATGAAATGGGGAGTCAACCCAGTTTAGTAAGGGAATCTATCCACTATGATATTATTAGGAGTGAAACATGACTACTACAATGGTTTGGGGATTGAACCCAATCAACTATGATAGTCTTGAAAGTATTCCTTGAATTCTAAGGAAATAATTTTCTATGGTTATGTGTAGGCCAAAAATCCACATCTTATGACAATGTTATGCTCTCAAGGCTAGTGTTCTTTGATTATTTTATGATTCATGAATTATGAACTACTAAGATTTGGGACATGAATCAATATTATGATCTTTGATATATATGGTGAGGTTTTAAAATTTTATATAAATTTTTTAAACACTTATTCTCATGTTATGTTTAAGTGGTCATTAATATCTCCCTATTTTACACTTATTGAGAATATAATCTCACCCTTTATTATGTCTTATTCCACCTAGTTATAAAGAATGTTATTAAGTATGATATATTGAAGAAGGGTTCTAGTTATCAAGAAATTAGTCATTGATTATGTAGTTCACTTATGAACTGGTTGTTTATGTATCCATGTTTCTTAAATAAATAAAAACTATATGATTAATGAATGGATCTTTATGTTATGTAATGATTATTCATCTATTAAGATATAATATCTATGTATGAAAGGTATGTACTGTTATAGAAATGTTTCATAACATTGATATATGGAATAAGAATGTGGAATATACATGATCATAGAAAACAATTTCTTATATCAAGTATTAATGAAAAGACATAATTAAATAGTGGACAAAGTTTCATAGTGGGTAGGGTTCACTCTCCAATGCCTAACATGCCATATCATGAGATATAAGGCTTTACTAAATTTATTGGTATATGATCCTATATATTGGGAATAGATTTGTGGGTCATGTCCTGGATCATCAATGTGTGTTAGGACCCAATTGAGGTGTTGTAAGAGTCAGTATATGCCGAGGAATGAGCCTTGGGTGTTGGCCATTCCAGGAGGGGTTAATTTTTATTAATATTTTTTATGGGTTTTCTACCATGAATTTTTGGCTATTTGAGGGTTTGGAGATATTTTAAATCCCTATAAATTTTTTTTTATATTTTTTTGGGGTTTTGGGCTTGTAATAAATTTTTTACCATTTGGATAAGTCTAGAAATTAATATTTTAGTGATTTAGTAATACTTTTATGGATTTATTATGACTCTAGTGGATTTAGTATGAATTTTTTATGGAATAATTGTTCATAGTATGACTTCAATAACTATGACATCTAGAAATAATGACTTTGTTTAGTATAAATTCTAGAAAGTGTTACTTCATTTAGTATGACTTTTGGAATGTATGACTTTATTTAGTATAAATTTTAGAAAGTATGGATTTGTTTTGTATGATGTCATTTAGTATGTATTCTGGAAAGTATGAATTCTTTTAATACGACTTCTTAAAAGTACGAATTTATGTAGTATGATTTTTATTTTGTATGTTTTAAAAGTATTGATTTGATTTTTTATGACTACATAGTATGAATTTGTCCAGAATTTATCAAAAAAGTCTTGGATTAATAGTGTTTCCAAAACCATCCATATATTAAATAAAATATTAAAAATCTTTATTTAAGGGAAATTATGGGGCCCTTACAACCTGTACATGGATAAATTATCCAAAAAGTCTCTCATATCCCTCTTTTCTTTCATAAGTGGCATCTACCTCATTTCATATTGAAATCATGAAATATATGAAGTAGGATGTACATATGGGTAATAATAAAAGTCCATGATTGTATAATATTTATATTTATTATGAACAATTGTTTCCTATGTAAAAAACATCATTTTAGGTCTTTTCTCATATTTTTAAAAAACTTCTGATTAAAGATGAATTAGAGAAAGTTTCTTGGAAGGTGGAGTCTTGTAGACTCCAGGTAATTGGTTCCTATATTATTCCTAAATTAAATATGTGTTATGAGATGTGTGGTAAGTGATCATGAGTGGAGTGGTATGGGTAAGACTAGTAATGAACTATTTAGAGTTTTTATTATTCTAATGAGTTTTTAGGGGGTAATATCATGTATGAAATTGTGTATTTAATCATGGTAAGGCATGGAATGTACAATATTGGACTCTATTATTGGTTTTACATGATGATTACAGTTATGGAAATTATTTTCCTAATTTTTTGTTGAGATGATTCCATTGAAAAAGGTGGGGATGGTTCATGTTTCTCTGGGTGATTTTGATCTCAAGATGATTGATGATGTGGTTATTTGGGATAAAGTGGATGGTGTTGACCATTACCATGGGTGGGTGATGTGGTTCACAGGTTTTGATGGAGGTTCTTTAGAGGTGTGGCCTATGATTTTATTGATTACTCTCACTATAGTTGGTCAATGGGTTCATTGGGGTCATGTCCACATAGGATAGGACCCATGAGGGTTTGGTGACTATATGTTATGGTTGGATTCCTATGTATATTAAGCTATACATGGGATGTTTTTGAGCTTTAGAATGGAAGAGTTGATCACTATATACGTCTATGGTTGGTGGAATTTTATTCCCCTGATTGGGGGTTGAGGCTCACCAATCATGTGGGTCTGATGGTTTAGGACATGAAAGGATGAGTATCAGCCTTCCTTGGGATTTTGATCTATTGATTCAGCAATGGTAAAGTATATTAAAGTCCATGAGACTTGTGATATGAATTTTGGGAATGAATTTGAGGAATCATAATGGCTTGGATGGCTATGTGGTTATGATTGGTGTAGTGACATGATGTATGTGATTGGTTGGAAGGTAGAGGGTTTTTTGAGTATGACATACTGTGGATGTATCATTCCACTTTGATATTGGTCAAGGTAGGTAAAAACTCAAATTTTTCTATTCACCACAATGGGTTTTGGTTTTTTGATATAGTTGATTTCGGTTTATTTACATTTTTATATGCTGTAAAATATGTAAGGATATAATTTAGGAACACCATTGGTGTTGGACTACTAAGTTTATATTCACATTGTATACGGGCCCATCGGGATGCATGTAGGCCTTATGGATTTGGGTACATCTAAGATAAAAGTATCTACATTAGAAGATAAGTGGATGGGGTAATGAAAATATTTCATGGGCCGATGGAATGGTTTTTGGTGGATAAGTCAGATGTTTCTATAGTACTGAGCTGGTAATCATTTTCTTTATTTTTGTACATGTATATATGTAACCATCCCATGGGTGGTCTTTCTGAATCTTGTATGACTAGATTGAAATGTGTATATTAGTTGGATTATGATATGTATTTTTTATCTTTATTTTCATTAATTTATGATCCATAACTTCTACTATTATGAGATTATTTATTATGCTATGTTATTTTTTATTAGTATAACCATATGGTATAGTCTCTTCATTGTCACATAATAGACCCATGATTCTAATTGGTAACCTTTTTCTACAATGAGGTGTGCCTAATTTCATGTGGAACACCCACATTTTGGGCACCAGTCGAGTGGTCTGCGGTGGTGGGTTATTATAAATTAGTATCATAGCTTGGGTATTAAGATATAGTACCTAATCATGTTGGTTACAATGTGGAAATAGTATTTGATAATTTCTAGGTACTATTAAAGAAAGGTTATTATAAGTTGTTTTTTATTTGGGTGTCGTAGACTAAGATTCTAGAAATGTGTTGGAACATGGGATGGATTTCATGTTTTATATCTTCCTAGCATCTGCATGAGCTGAAGTCTAAGTTAAAAGGAAAAATGGTAAAAATGATATGGGTTTATTTATGGTTTATATTGAGTAATTTTTTTGAGATTAAATTATTTTTTATATTATTGAATATTTTGTTCTTTTATCCTTTAGAGGTAATGGGGTGTACTCATGAATCATATTAGGCCCATATAGTGTGCTTCCAATTGTTTCTTTGAGCCTAAAATGAAATTAAAATGGGTTCAATTGTTTTTAAGTGTCGATAATAACATATACAATGATTTACTATATAGCTACTTGGTATAATTATACTCATCCATCTTAGGTACGAGATTCCTAGTGTGATGGATAAGCTGATCATTTGTACATATTATAGATATAGAGCATGGACATAATTTGGTTGGTTAGGGGGTTCTAAGGCTAGATGACATGTGATACGGGTGTGGTAGGGGAGTGTTTGTACTAGTGGGTCATGTTGCCTATCACATCCTTCCATATTTCTTATATCTATAATGGTATAACTATGTGTATTATGGTATTTGGTTCCTGATGATATACGACTGAGAAAACCTCCTTTACAGTTTCAGGATATTAGGGATACAATGCTACAAGATTGTGCATGGGATGAGGCCCCTAAGTGGGAGGTGAACATGAGCCATGGTTGGAGACTTCAAGGAATTCATGATGAATACAATTGGTAGAAGAGTTTGGGTAATGGTTGGATGATTAGCTCAAGGTGATCTTAGTGCATGTTATTTAGAGCATTGATTGGGATATCAGGGAGCCGAACATACCATGGAATATATGACATGGGAGTTTAATCTCTCATACCCTATATTATTTGAGGGAGATGGTGGACATTAGGGATATGAATAAAATATTGAGTCTTTGTAGACTATCTTTGATCGGACTAATTCACCCCCAGGGTAGAGGGTAAAGTTAGATACATATATATTTTGGGGACAAAAAAATGATAGTAGGATGTAAAAGTGCAAGAAGATAGGCATGAGGGGATAATAAGTAAGGAATATTCAGTTATGTTCTTTGATAAATTATTTCCTAATATGTTGAGGGTATATTCAACCTATGAATTTATACACATGCTATAGGGGGAGACTTTAGTCATAGATTATGTTGTAATGTTTATATACCTATTGTGGTTCATACTGATGTTGGTGGGGGATGATATTTACAAGGTGTAAATATTTGAGGATGATTTTCATGTAACACCCCAATATTTTAGAATATATTCTCTCTAAATAAATTTGAAGTATTTTATATGTTTATTTATATGAAACATCAAGCTTAAACAAACCGAGATATACTATAATGTATTATTATTTTAGTATAACCATTATATATAAGTTATTTCATTGGTCGAAATGAGTTATGATAATCACATTAGGAATTATATGCATAATTTCTCTCCCAAATGGAAATTTACTAATTTAATCCCATGAAATAAGAATACAATTTTTCGAAAAATTATTTTATGCTTCAAAAATTCATCTTCGTTAAAAAATGATTTTTATTTCAACTTGTGCAAGAAAATTATGTTTAATTTCTACCACTTTTTGAAAGTATATTTTTTATAAGTAAAATAATAATTTAATAATAATATCTATATTATCTTTGGTTAATTTTTTTTATTTTTTTGAAATGATTATTTTCTTGTGAATAGTGAAAAATACCAATTTTTCAAATATTGTCGTTTCTTTTCATTAAATAGAGTAATTTAAAAAACCCATTCTATGTTTTATTTGGTATTCAAGTGACATATGATCCATTTTATTTATAATAATATAACTAAATATATTTTAATGATCAGTATTCATGATTTTTTACATTACTTTATTTTTAGGCATAAAAATACATTTTTCTAAAAATTTATTTTCTTTGAATTTTACACATTTGTATTAAAATTAATTTCTAACACTTAAATAAATGTAGTATTTAAAAATTTATTTCATATTTTGAATAATTTGGTTTAAATTTTGTAAATATTTCCATTTTATTTTTTCATCATTGTGAATATTAACCTTAGAAAAATTGTCATCATCACGGTAAGGGTAAAATGAGTAAAATAGAGATAGAACTATCGTATAAGACTTAAAAAGAATCCCGAGACTTTAATTTAATATATTGGATGAATATAGTTTTAATATTATCATCCAATATTATATTTTATGGAACTTTTGTGACATTTTTCTTTGATAATGACTTATATACTATTTTAAGTAATATAAAAATTAAAAATGTCACTCACTTTTCTTTTAAAAAATATAATATTTTTTCATGGGGATAAAAAAGAGGTTATAATAAGTTATAAATGGTTATTTTTTATATAAATAAACAATTGTTAAGATATTAATTTATTTTATATTTTGACAAATAATATATTTTTCTTAAGTGTGTATACAAAAACAATGCAGTTCATATGGAAACACTAGAAAATTTTACTAAATAATTTTTAAAACATTGAAATAAATATATTTTTGATAAATTTTTGTTTTCAATGACTTTTATGGGTAATTTTAATGAATAAGTTATTCTAAAAGTGTCTATATTTGTAATTAATTTCTATATTTCTAACTTTAATGTCAAATTAAATGATAGTCCAAAAAATGACATTAATGACATTTTATGTTATATAATATATGATTAAATAATATAAAAACATAAAAATATTTACAAATGAAAATTTTAATGTTAAATGGTAGAAAATTTCATCCATGGATAATTTTTTATCCAATTTTTACCTTGGAAGTAAATTTATAACCCTTAATAATTGAAAATTTTGATACCACAATTAAGGATAAAAAAGGTTAACTGGGGTTAAACTAAATAGATAAGGGGTAAAATGACCTATAAACTTGTATAAATATTATTGGATGAGTTTACTGTGACCCTATATCATATTTAATTCTAATTTAATCCAGTTTTTCATGAATTTTACTTTATAATATTTTAATGTTTTGAAAAATTACAAGACTGAACCTTCCCTCACTTATAAAAGGGAACCTCTCCTCCTATCTTATTAAAACCTTCTTGAGCCACTTAGCTCAACTAAACCCTATAAAATCATCTTACACACTTACCTATACACATTATTGAGGTTATTTTTTCTAAAAATACCATCCCTATTGTCCTTAATAAGAGATCTATAGGAGACACTTGAAGAATAGGTATATGATCATTCTGATCTTTTTCATGTATCTTAATCTTTAAACCTTATACAAATGTTGTATTTTCATGAAACCCTCCACACACAGTGTACCCCTCCTAGTCAAGAAATGAAGAAATAAATATATTGACCTCGATTCCTACCTCCATTTTGTTTAGGGTTAGTGACTAGAATTGAGTGTATAATAATCATACAATGGGAGGCATTTCCATCAATAAAAATGAAGAAAGAGAGATAAGATAGATGCAAAAATCAGTACCTTCTTTGAATTATATATGTATACATATAAGAAATCCCAAATCCTAACATGAAATTTTATATAGTACTTAAAAAAATAAAAGGAAGCTACAAGTACCAAAAAAAATATAAATACTACAACAACTACAAAGCCCAAACAACTCATGCCAACCACAAGCTAGTAATATCCAGCTCGATCTCAAACCTGTTCCAGCTGAACTAAAAAATAGTTTGTATATACATAGGGTGATCATAATGGTATACTCAGTAGGATCCTCCATAGAGCCTCTCAAGAAAGATATAATGAAATCATGCAAAATGAGAGTTAACAACATTGAAACTAAGTCATCACATAAGCAGGTATACTAAGTTCCCAGCCTCACTATGGCTACCCTAACCAAGTATCACATACAAGATATTACATTATATAATAAAAAAAATCGAGGTTACCCCTCTTATACTTCTCCACTTTCTTTTCACTCTTATCCAATATCGCACGTTTTAATCCATATCTCTCCAAAATTTATTCATCTAGAAGATACCCAGGAAAGGCATCACAATATTCACCTTGTGAATAACTTAACCACACCATACCATAACACATATAACCAGTTAGATTTTGAGATCCACCACATCCCATATAATTTGTATCATACATATATTATTATACCTCAAGACATTACATCCCTTACACCAAGTAAGTACCAAAATCCATCACAACCTATACAATTCATATGTATAGTAATCCTTTGGATAATATATCTTGTAATACATGTGTGTAAGATAAATTAATTCACCAAAATTAGTATCCAAGTTTCGGTGCCTTTATTTCATTGGAATAGGTAAAATATTCAGATCCCAAAGGAAAAAATAATTTAGTAGTTTTGGAAAACCAGATTATATACATGATACCCATTTTACATTGGGAATAAAAAATAATACATAAAACAGTAATAAACGTCATCCTTGAAACTCATTCTAAGAATTCCTCTTCATATCCTTGGGAAAGGAAAGAAAATAAGGGTTATCTAAAATATGGAGTAAGGGTAAAGTAAAATGGAAGTAACAATGTGTCAATGAGCATAATCAATATTAAAACATAAATAATTGAACACACATTCAATTTAAATAATTGGATCAAGAATTATCATTATAGTAAGGTAAATAAGTGAAAACCATGCAATTTAGTCAATAAAGTGAAAATAAAATGCATCAATATATTTTTCATAATGAAAATATCATTGATTATAATAACTGAATACTGATTGAAGTAAATTCTTATATATTGGAAGTCATGTTTCCTAGGAACATGATAAATTTTCTATTAAGATCCATCCTCAAGACAATATAATACATACTAGGTAAAACCCATCTATTTTGGCCAGTTTATTCATCTCATGAGATTATTGATGCATTGTGGGGCTTACGTTAACTAGTCTCCAAATTATGTAGACAATTTCCAATGAATTACTCATCTATAGAATAATCAATTTAACTCAAAAACAACGTGCCTTATAAAATATCTGTATTGATTAAAGGATACAGATTTATTAATAATTCTCTAGTTAATAAAATAAATCTAAAAGTATGCAATGTAAGAAAAAATGTTATACAGTTTTGGAAATAATCATTTCTAATATAGGTTATATAGATGTTTTGGATAAATTTAATTTTCAATGAAAAATTATTAAAATATATTTCTTGTTTTAGGATAAAGTTAAAAATCACAAAAGAAAGTTGTATTGCAAAGATAAATTTGACAACTTGGTAATTTTCATGTCAAAACCCCTTGTGTGGAATAATTCAAATTGATATTTAAAATACCATAAAGTATGATTGAATCATGATATTAAATTAAAAATTTTGAAAATTGGGAATTATATACACCAGATTAAAGGTAATTGGTGCATAATGAAAAATAATTATCAATAGATTGTAAATTGAGATGAAATCACTTACTACATGGTAACTTTTGAATTATAATCCCCATGAAATAAATAACTTCAAATGGAACTCCAAATAACATAAAGAAAAATATATTCAATATATAAAATACAATATGGTCAGTATATGTACGACATAAAAGAAATAATTGTTGAAAATGGTGTATACCTCACAGAATAAAAAGTGAGACAACAATCCAATATCTTATGATTCCTTTTAGTTTAATGATCATTAAATGCACGTATAATGGTTTTAAGTATATTATTAACCTAAAAAATAACCATATTAATATTTATAATATCACATATGATCATTTTAAAACATCTTATCACCCCTTTTTTAACAATCTGTCGTTATTTTTACAGTTTTCAGTGTTAATTACTTCACTTTTTAGCATATGTTTTGACCTCTTATTTTTAATTACTATTACTTAGATCATGATTTCATCATATAAAGAATCCCAATCATGATTTAAATATCACACACACACACACACAAACAGATATATATATATATATACACATATTCATTATATATGTATTTATATACATCCAATGAATTTTGTGATAGGTAATGAAATACACTATTCTTGGAGATGGTAGGCCATACGTACGCATGAACGGTGTTTTCATTTTCATTTCATAATAAAAGAATAAAAATTAAATGATATATTTTTATGTTATAATTCCATTATTATATTTATTTCATATACATCACATATTTTTATTAAAACCATCCTTAATAAATTCTATGTAATGTGTGAACGAATCACATCGCTTTGAGAATGAGGTAGTCATCACATCCACAAACAATGTTATCATATTCCCAAAAAATGGAAAGCATAAAGTTATGTGTTATAAAATAATTATAGAAGCATAAAAAATATAAATATCATATATATACTATTTAAACTAAAAATACATAATTATTCCCAACCTTGAAAGTTTAAAATGGAAAAACAAATGACATCGGTTCACGAGGCGGTAGTCTGTCGTAGACACGAATGATGATTGTGTATCCCATTTGATAGAAGTGTGTGAATTTTTTTTTCAAAACCTTATCATAAAAATATATTATTATATTTCTGATAATGAGTTTATTATATAAACAATATATAGTAATAATTTAAGTGGTTGAATAATCCTACCTCTTCTTTGGGTAACTTTTTTTTGTTTGTACCAAAATGCTTCTTTGGTTTGATTTATGACCAATGTAAGGATTATAATATTATAGTGGGGATTATGGAAAATTATTTGGTCAGGGTTTTAATGATCTAAATGGATTGACATGTGTGAATAAGATGGAGGGTGAGTTCTCTTTTATAGAGGAGGGGGAGTGGCATTCTTTTAAATCTAAAAAGGTAAACATAGTTGAGCGGTCTTTGTTATATCATGTGCCTCCAATAATGAAAATAATTATATAAAATTGTGTTTATGGTATAAATATGGCCATACCATGGCTTTTAGACATGTTTATAGATCATTTTTTTCTTTAAGGTTACGGTTTAGTCCCTTGTTAAGCTAGTTTTTCTCTTAATCGATGTAATTAATTTTAATTTCCATCAATAATATTTTTGGTCAAATAAATAATTTTAAATTACTATAATTTATAATCTATTATTTTTAAAAATATGGAATCCATTTTTCTAAATTCTAATAATATAAGTGGTAGAAATTAGTTTAAAATTAACCCCACAGACGGGACTGGAAAACAGATATTTGAAGTGAAAATACTCAAAAGTTCGCTAATTTTTTAAATCAAAATTCAATATAAAATGATTATGATGAACTCAACTGTATTAATAGATGTAAAATTTAACAATTTAAACATTTAAATCATTTTTTAAAATGTAATTTAACACTATAGATTACATTGATGGAAAAACAGTTTTCAAATAAAATCCTGTATTTTTTATTATTCATCAAAAAATAAAAACATCTAAGAAAAATACCATAAATTCACCTTAAGATAAATTTTAAATTAAAATTTAACAAATAAAGTTTATTTTAAAAAATAAAATTTATAAAATTCTCAAAATTTATTTTTAAAAGAGGTTCTTCATTAAAAGGCGGCAAAACCGCCTTTATAAAAATATAGCTTTTATGCTTAAATTTGGTTTTTCTATTATCTTATAGCTATAAAATTTATCGGATGAATGTAAAAAATATTTCATTGAATATATAATATATTGAATTAATTAATATCATTCACTAATAGTAATTAATTTAATTTATTATGACAATCTTCCATTGGGAGCATAAAATAGGTTTTTTTATAAAAACATTTCCTTTGTATTCAGTTTTTATTTATATTCATTTATAATTACTTGGAAATGAATGAATTAAAAAATATAATATTATAAGTTATTTAATCCTATTCATAAACAAAAAATTTATGTCTATTTTATATCTTATAATATTAAATAATAAATTTTTTTTAATATATTATTTTTTTGGTAAAATTTATTCTTGTGTGTTATGAAAGACATAGAAGAAAGTCATTATTGTGTGTAATTAAAGATAACTCAGTGTTGCATGCAATGAAGTCTATCAATAAAATTAAACTTATTCTGAAAGTAAAATATGTATTGGGGTGCAACATTTTTCCCTCCTATAAAAAAAATCCTCAAATTTTTAGGGGTATTACCTCCTAGAAATATGTAGGAAGTTATCATTCATAGCATCCTCTAGTTACCACGAAGCTTCTTACATTTTTTGAATTCTCTAGAGTACCTTTACCAGACAAGTTATATGATTCCTCAATAATTTCTATCTGGTATCAAGAACTTGGATGGGTTCTTCATAGTAAGATAAAACATGTTTCAAATATAGTTCATTAGAGGTGAGAACATGTGTTTGATCTGGAATGTACTCCATTAGTAAAGAAATATGGAATACATCAATTAATTTTGAGAGATTTGGAAGAATTTATAAATTATAAAAAACAACTCAAACTCTTTCATGAATTTCAAAGGACTTAATGTACCTGGGTCTTATTTTTGTTTTCTTACTAAACCTTATAATACCCTTCCCTGGATATAATTTCATTAAAACATGAAATCCCACTTTGAATTCCAAATAATTTAAATGATTATTAGAATATATTTTTTCTCCTACTCTGAGTAGAATTAATATAATACTAAATAGACACTACCTTTATTTTTATCTCTTTAATAAGTTAGGGCCTACAAGTTTCCTTTCACCAACTTCATCCCAACAAGTTGGAGTGTGACATCTCTTTCCATGTAATGCTTCACAAGGTGCCATTTTAATACTTGAATGAAAACTATTTAAGTATTAAAACTCTACTAAAGGTAAATAATTATCCCATATACTTTTATTGTTGAGTGATCATGGCCTCAATATGACTTCTATTGTTTGAATAGTTCTTTTGAGTTGTCCTTCAGTTTGAGGATGGTGGGAAGTCCTCAAATAAAGCTCAGTATCAAAAGCCTTATGAATAATCTTCATGAATTTTGATATAAATTGGGGATATCTATTAAAAATATTGATAGGGGTGTTCCATGGAGTCTCATGACTTCATTAATATATATCCTTATAAGGCTTTCAAGTGTTAAATATTCTCTTAAAGCAAGGAAATTCGCATATTTGGTTATGTGATCAACAATATCCCATATGGAATCATTCTTTATAGGATTATTTGGTAGTACTATGAAAAAGTCCATAGTAATTTCATCCCATTTTCACATTGGAATATAGAGAGTTTATAGGAATCCTTTAGGATGTTCTCTCACAGCTTCTACATGTTGACAAACCAATCATCTAGACAAATAATAAAAATATTCTCACTTCATGTTATCCCACCCAATTTTTTCCTAGAAATACTTATACATATTGTTGATACAAGGGTGTATAAGTCAAATTGATCTATAAAAATCATCCAAAATCCCATTTTCAGATGAGGTATAGATGTAACACATAACTTATTTTCAAATTTCAGGACACCTTCTTCAAAAAAAAATCTGTTAATTTCCCATTATTCAAGAATTTAATTTTCATTTGAATGTTCTCATCCTCATATTTATAGATTTATATCTTCTCTAAGAAGTATAATTTTGAAATAATTTGAGAAATTATTGATTTATCCCTTTATATATTCCCATATCCATATTTTTTATGCCCGTGAAAATAAGATCCTTCCCAATCCTCATTTGGGTTAAAAATCCATGATACTTTCTACTCAATAAATCTACTACATTGTTTTATTTCTCTAGGAGGTAGTGTATTAAGAAATAATAATCTTTTAGTAGATATAGACATAAAATTTGTATCATATTGAGCTCTTTCTATGAAAATATGTATTTTATGCTTTTTGGATCAGTGTATATCCTACATCTTTCACTATAAAGATAATGTCTCCATATTTTCAAAGTAAATATCACAACCACTAACTCAATATCATGGGTTGGGTATTTTTGTTTGTGAATCTTCAATTTCCGTGATGCATATGAAATAAAATTAAAATTTTTTATTAAGACACAACCAATTCCCTTCTTTGATGTGCCACTATATATGAAAAACTCATCACTTCCAAATGGTATAGTAAAAATTAGAGCATTGACTAATATTATCTTTAGTTAATCAAAGTATTATTCACATTCATTTGTCCAAACAAACATAAATTCTTTTCGTGTAAGTTTAGTTAAAATTTTATCCCATAATATAAAACTCTGAATGAATCACCGATAATAACCTACCAAACAAATGAAACTATATACCTCTATTGTGTTTGTTGGTGTAGGAAAATTTATATCTATCGTTGTCTTTTTAGGATCAACTGATATTTCATCCTTGGAGAAAGTATATACATTAAAAGAAACTTCGTAAAGCCAGAAATTGTACTTACTAATTGTCCTATATAACTCTTCCCTTATAAGAGTCTCAATAATGATGTTCAATTGATTCCATGGTCCTCATAGCTTTTATAATACACTAGGATATCATTAATGAGTACCACGAAAAAAAATTAAAGATATTCTTTGAATACTATATTCATTGGGTCAATAAAAATATAGGGTAAATTAGTCAATAAAAATGGAATAATTGTAAACTCGTAATGTCCATAACTCATTAAAAAAGTTTTCTTTGGAATGACTTCCTTATTTAATCATAGTTAGTGATACCTAGAATGAACATCATACTTTAAAAAATATTGGGCTCTATTAAGTTGATCAAATATGTCATCAATGTGAGGGGTAAGAAACTTCTTCCTTATCATAATAGCATTGATTTATCTATAATCAATAAACAACATCATGGATCCATTTTTTTCTTAATGAAGAGAATAAGGGATCCCCATGGAGAAACACTAGGGTGAATAAATCCCTTATTATCCAAATCCATTAGTTTTTTCTTTAACTCCACTAATTCCATAGTGTCTATTCTATAATAAGTCTTTGATATTGGTCTTGCATCATAGATTAAATCAATAAAAAACTAAAATTCATTCTCTAGGGGTTGTCTAGGTAATTTAAAACATCCCAAACCAACTGCCACACACGGATGACCTGATCCAATCAGAAACATGTCATCAAATTTGCCTCTACATACACTAGTGGAGGATGACTAAAAACGAGCATCTAATATCAATTATTGGGAGACTATGCCCTCTTTTATCAGAGTAATAAACTACTGGGAATTAATAAAAAGTCAATGAATAACATATATCTAGAAAAAGAAAAGTACCAATATCACACGATGATCAAACTATAGATACAAACCCAAACTAGATAATAAACATGCCATGCTAATGTATGTTCCAAGTGTCAAATGAAAACTCAAAAGTAAATACACTGACGACTCCCAAACTATCCCGAACCACATATGGTTCCCTAATCCATGATCCATCCCAACTCAACCTTCTAACATAGGGATTTTTACATTATCATGTCCTACAACAATGAAATATATTTGGGTACCAATCAGGAAGCCTGAGTTGGGTGTGAGTATAACTCATTAGGCCACCACCAACGGTGGCTAAAATAATATCCAATCAATAAAAAGTGTATGTAATTGTATAAATAAGTGATTACAATTCATAAGAAAATAGTTATCACATTATTAATTGAAATTTCATTAGCCACATAACTCCTTAGGTTCTCATAATCACTCATACCTCAATATTTTCTTCATCTCATAATGAAGCCCGAAGTATGTCTGAGAGACATCATATCTCAAAATTCAATTTCTAGAATTATTTAATTCATACAATGGAATGACCATGTTCCCATTATTTAATTAATACTTGAATTCACATGTTACTATTAAACTCACATAATAGAATGACCATGTTCCCATTTTTTATTTCATAACTAAATGAACATGTTACCATTCATAACTTCATATTCGAATGACCATGTTACCATTCATCAGCACATAATTAATTAAACAATTAATTATCCACAACAATTCCATTATTAATTCAACAAGTAGATTAACACCACTATTCCCCTGGCTAATTTAGTAATTAACTAGTCATGTTAATAAATATTAATTAATTCAACAATTAATTAATCACATCAAAAACATTAAATAATTAAAAAATTAATTAATCACTTCAATTCTATTAGTAAACTAGAAAATTAACTAAGTACATCAATTTCATTACCAATTCAACAGTTAGTTTATCACATCATTCCCCAAAATTGATTCCCAAATTAATTAGGTATATTAATCACATTAATTAATTCATCAATTAATAAAATCAATATACATAACTTAAAATTTCATAATTAATTAAATAATTAATTATCTCAAACCATAAACTCAATATCTTATAATTAATTCATCAATTAATAATATAAATCAATAAATCAATATCTCATTATTAATTCATCAATTAATTATATAAATAAACATCTCAATATCTCATAATTAATTCTATAATTAATTAACTCAAAACATCTACCTAAAAATCTCATAATTAATTAAAAAACTAATTATCTAAATCTATAACCTCAAAATACCCAATTTCATATCAACAAAATTACTTAATTTACAAAATCCATTATTCCAACCAAGAGTTAAATTTATAAACATCTAATGAAAATTATATAATTATGTACACATTATTTAAATCATTACTATGGTATTTTAATTATAAACCACCTATCTCATGTTTGACGAAGAACGTTCGCCGACAGAATTCCCAAAATTTGAGCATCACAACAAGGTAGAAAAAGATCCAAATATAAATCCCTAAATCAAGATTAAATAAATTAGTATCCTTTAAATATAAATATAGAACTATAAATACTAGATCTATATATAATAAAAAATAAGAATAACTCCTTTTAAGGTTGGGAGAAACTTAGAGAAAGAATGGGAAACCAACATGATAAAATCCACTTATCGAGAGGGGGGAAGATCTATGATCTGGGCTTTGAATCACAATTAAAGGAGGTTGTTAATGATTTGAATCTATCTAGAGAGCTCTAAAATCATGAAATAGGGACTAGGGTCAAATGGGGGCTGAATTGTGAATAAAATGGGGGTTTGGGAAATTAAAAAACTTATTCTCATGTTAAATTAATTATCACACATGGTTTGCTGGGTAGGGGCACACAGTTTCCCCTAACTGTGATCCTATGTTCCTCATTTATAGGGGTTCATGGTTACTCTGAAGAGGGTACACAGTTTGAAAAAGTGTGTGCCAACCGTTCAAAACCCCATTATCTAGTGTTGCATGTTTTTTTGGATGGGGTGAAAAATTTCCCAAACTTTGCACTAACTAAGAACTTCCCCTTTTTCTTCCATTTTTCTCAATTTTCACCCAAACTCACCCCAAGGTAAAACCCAAATGAAAATCACTCAACACAAGGAAAAATATTACCTAAAATTAATCTGGTGTTATCTACAGAAAAGTTCATGTTCTTACAATCTCCCAACATTATAACAACTCATCCTCAAGCTACTCTTCCAAGCATCTCTAATATTTCAAGTCAAAAATATTAGTCCACTGAGCATGTATATCTTCTTCCCTTTCCCAGTTTCCTCATTAATATATCCATGTTGCCACAATATATGATCTCTCATCATGGTCTTTCCCCACAACACATTCTCACTGTAATCCAACACACATATTAGATAATCCTTAATGGATGCATCTATCTCAAGATCCACTTCATCCACATTGATGACATTATAAGGATCGAGGAGATATCTCCATATTTGTGATACATGGAAAACATCATGAATATCCTTGTATTTCCATGGAAGAGCCAAATGGTATAACATCATCCTTATTCTCTTCCCAAACTAAAATTGTCTAATGAACCTTGGTACTAGCTTTCTCTATCTCTGTATCCTATGGTGACCCAACCTTGGTGACACCTAAAGGAATACATGATCTTCCTCTATAAACTATAGGTTTTCTGGATGTTTAGAAGCATACAACTTTTGTCTACTCTAATTCATATCCATATGTTTCTGAATCTGCCTAACCTTCTCCGACATCTCTTTCATTATACTTGGTTCAAACAACTCTGACACGCCTACCTTCATCTAGTATGGAGTTGATACACAAGTCCTGCCATAAATAACCCCATATATTTACAGATATATCATAGACAAATAACTATTGTTATCATTGAACTATACTAATTATAGTTTCTTCTCCCAAGACACATCGAAGTCACAGACACATGCCCGTAAAATATCCTTAAGCACCTATATAGTACATTCCAACGCCCCATATGTCCATGGGTAGAAGTCCATACTTAATAATACATGTGTACTGATAAAATTCTGCAAGACCTTCCATAAGAATGAATTGAAACACAATTCGTGGTCTGAATCAATAGTTTGTGACACCCCATGTAGATGGACTATCTCTCGAATATACAGTTCTCCCAACTGCTCCACTGAGAAATTTTGTTGTATAGGCATGAAATGTGCTAATTTATTCAGTCTATCCATAACAACCCAAATATCATCCTTATTTTGAGGCATCCTTAGGAGACCCATGAAAAAGTCCTTAGTCACATAATTCCACTTCCACTCTGAATTAGGAAACAATTTCCGCAAACCTACAGGCCTTTGATGATCATACTTCACCTTCTTATAGGTGTATCATCATGTCACAAACCCTATTATCTCATTTTTCGTGCTCGACCACCAAAACATTCATTCTGGGTCATAGTATATTTTTGTCACACCTAAATGTACCTCACACTTCATGGCATGAAACTCATGCATCATCTCATCCTGCATAATCGTAGGCACAACAACCAGATTCTTGACATAGATGATCTCCTCATCATCTATGTTCCAATATGAAGGTGACTCCTCAACTTCAAGGATTTTTCTATAGGAAAATCACTCCATATCCTTATACTAACTATCTTTAATTCAGGTCAAAAGTGTAAAATCCAATGAAAATGATACAAGTATCATATGATTCTGACTCTCTTGAACAACTACATGCATTTCAACCACTAAAGACATCATATTCCACTCAACACAAGACTCTTGAAAAGCTTGAGTCTGAGTTTTCATGCCCAAATAATTAGCACAGTTGTTCCCCTTTCCAAACATATATGCTAACTCAAAATCAAAATATATCATATAATAAACCCATCTCTGATAATGAAGAAACAAATCTCACTACAAAAAGATATACTTCAAGATCTTGTGGTCTATATACATAGTAAAACATTTCTGAACAGGTAATGTCTCCAACACTTTAAACCATAAACCAAAGCTTCCAACTCCATATCATGTGTAGGTTAGTTCTATTCATGAGGCCTTAGCTTCCAAGACCCATACACTGCACTCGATACTCTTTCATCAGCACAACTCCAAGTTCAATCCATAAAGCATAAGAGAACATTATATACTCCTCACCTAGATCAGTTTGGATCAATATCAGTGTCAATGTCAAGAACTTCTTCAACTACTTGAAGACATTCTCACAAGCTTCCAAGCAGTGAAACTTTATCTTGTTTTTGGTTAATCTTGAAATCCGTGATTCCAAATGGGAAAAGTTTGGAATAAATATTCAATAATATACTTCCAATCCTATAAAGCTATAGATATCTAAAATATTCTTAGGATACTCCCAAGAAAACACTACCTTAATTTTTTATGGGTCCAATAACCCACCTTCCTCTGAGATGATGTGACCCAATAAGTGTACATGATCAATCCAAAATTAACAATTAGATATCTTGGCGTATAGTTGATGCTCCCTCAATTTACTCAGGATGATGTCAAGATGTTGGGCATGATCATCATGAGTCTTGGAGTACACCAAGATATATTCCAAAAACACTAAAAAACTGATTCATGTACAGGTGGAATATCTTATTCATCAAGACCATAATCACTACTAGTGCACTCATCGACAAAAATGGAATTATGATGAACTCATATAGGCCATATGTAATTATTAAATTCTTCCTTAGTATATAATAATTCCTAACTCTTAATAGATGATACCCATATTTCATGTCTATCTTTGAGAATACACAATATCCTATTTACTAGTAAAACAGGTCTTCGATACATGGAAGAGCATAATGGTTCTTCACATTCATTTGGTTCAACTTCCAGTAATCAACACATAAGTGAAATGTCACTTCCTCTTTCTTATAAAACAAAATCAGTGAACCCTAAGGTGATGTACTCATATAGATAAATATCTTATCCCCCAACTCCTCCAGATGAGTCTTGATCTCTTAAAGCTCTGTCAGTTCCAATATGTATGGTGGAATTTAAATTGGTTCATCTCCTATCATAAGCTCAATGGTGAATTCCACATCTCTATCAAGTTCCAGCCTTGAGAAGTCTTTAAGAAATACATCCCAAAGTATATCCACTACAGGTTGAAATACATATCACATAACACCATCACCATCCATCAATAGACTAGCAACCTGGGTTGTGAGCTCTCCCATTTTCTAAGTAACTAGCCCTTCTCAGCTCTCTAGGATATCCCACTCTCCATGAGAAATATATTTTTCATCCTTATAAGACATGAAAGTCGCTATCCAATTCTAAAAATCAATATGGTATTATTATTATAATAACCAGTTCATACCCAGAATTCGTTTGAATCTTGACATGTCAAGAAAAAGCGAGATCCCACCAAAAATGATGTTCCCCAACTTCGAGAGAACACCCCTTACACAAGAAAATGTCTCTCAAACATACTTCTAGAGGTGTCTATATCATTAAAAAATCACTCATGAACTCCACCGTCAGGTTTAAACCATTCACATGTTGTGTAGAAATAAAGGAATGAGATGCACTAGTATCAAATAAGGCACTTCTTGAAGTATAGTCTACGAGAATAATACATATCACTATAGATGGTCTATGTTTTCTCTCCACAATTGTAGGTTCTACTACATGAGACTATCCTACCCCTCTCCCTTATGATGGATTTTGACTCCTATGAGCTACAAAAGTCTATTGATATGGGTGCTCATTCCTAGAATTACTGTATCCATATCCTCTAACTCTCTATCTAGTATAACTCCAACTCTTAGACCAATATGGTGTTGAAGGTCCCCTTCATGAACCATGGTTCTTTATAGCTCCTATATCACTTATCATAAACTACTGGAACCTGCAAAACCTCTTTATATGTCCCATATTACCACAAAACTAGCACCCTAATGGTGTTTAAGGGAACTGTCTCTAGAAGTGTTCTAGTCTACCCACTGGTAAAAGATCACTCGAGTAAGATCCTAAGAAACGGATCCCTCTGTCTCTGCACCCCACTTCCCACTACCATGACTGATTATTTTGTTGAAACCCTACATGTTCTTAGGATTAACACCTCCTGACCATTAAACTATATATATATTTCATTAACTGAAAACCTCCTTCAGGTTCCCCTCAGCTATGAGATATTGATCTGACACCTCAGTAAAATTATTTAACCGAAAAAGGGTAACCTAGTACTTGATCTCAAATTTAATACCATTTTAAAAATGCATCATTATATTTATCTCATCCTCATCCAAATCTAGTGGAAAGATTTTAAAATTTATAAAACGTCCTACATTGTTCAACATAGACATATTCCCCTAAGTCAACTTCATGAACTCAACAACTCTGTCCAACCTCAGTGTCTTTGAATTGAATTTCTCTAGGAACATCTCTAATAATTCCTTCCTTAACATACCATCAAACTATCTAGTTTGTGATTTAATTTCCTACTAGTGATTCGGGGATCCTTGTAGCTTATAAGTAGCCAAATTGACCCTCCCCTCAGCTGGAGTCTTTAAATGCATAGCGATCATAATGATGGACTCAACCCAGAATCTAGCTCCCCCAGGTTTACCCTCTCTAGTAAATGTCAGACAGTGATGAAACAGAAAATCTCTCATCAAATCAGACATACTCTTCACAATATTAACTAGGTCTCTTTCAATATGTTTCATGAAGTGAGTGAATTTATCTCTGAACTAATCTTAAACTTCCTCACCCGGAACGATTGGTGACTCAGGTTCCACCACTAGAGGATCATCCCTAGACATGTCCTCTGGTTCTCCTCTCAACAACCATCATCACGAAGGTATACTCTCTACAATAAAAAACATGCACCTTAGGACACAGTTCAAAAAATTAACAAGTTTATATAAGATAGAAAACATAACAAGACATAAAAAGTTATTTCCCCAAACCCCACCATGCATTCAAAACTAAGGCGTTATCATGCCCTTAAAGATCTTAGACTTAGGCCATGATTAAAAAGGGTAAATAGATTATCATTATCCAAGTTTATCATTTAGATAACCATTTATTATCATCAATCATCATGTTATAATCTTAATCAATTTCATGTTAGGAACCATTATGATTTCAATTTTTCAGTCAAGTAAAAGTAGTTCAAGTTCAACAACATAACCATAACCCATTTCCCCATGCATTCCTAAAATGATACATGTCAAAATAACTCTGAGTGCCTAGAATGATGCATAAAAACTCAAATCTCATTCCATAGCAGGACATGAGTCAAATATCATAAAATAACCACATCAGTAATCATATCACACAACAATTTCATCACCCAAGGTGAAATAATATTCAACTGTAACAACAAATAGGGATAAGAACAATCCCAGCATGGGTACATGGGTTCTCCCTCATACATGGGTTAGGTACTCCCATGAATGAGCTCATAACCAAGGCTAAACTCTTCCTAGTCTCATTTCTATCTTTCCCAAATATTAGGACAAAAGAAAAAATAAAATAAAACTCCTCTGATACAACTTTGTAATGTACTGACCCAAGTTCCTCACATTGGTGCCCCATGCTTGTCACCATAGGCTGTCGACTATCAGCGTGGGTCTAATATCAATCATATAAAGACTATAACATCTTTAATCTGAGTAATACACCAGTAGAAAATAATAATTAAACAATAAATAACATATAACTAGAAACAATACAGTACCAATATCACATGATGAACAAACTGGAGATATAAAACCAAACTGGACAATAAACATGTCATGCTGATGTATGTTCCCATTGTAAAATGAAAAATAAAAATTAAAGACACTGATGACTCCCAAACAGGTCCCAAAATATTTCTGGTTCCCCTATCCATGCTCCATCCCAACTCAACCATTTAATATAGGGACTTTTCTCTTATCATGTCTCGCAACCACGAAATCTATTTAGGTACCGATTAGGAAACCCGAGTAGGGTGTGATTAAAACTCAGTATTCCACCACCAATGATGTATTAAACAATATCCAGTCAATATAAAGTGTATGGAATTGTATAAATAATTAATTACAATTTATAAGTAAACATTTATCACATTATCAATTAAATTTTCTTAATGCTGATGTATGTTCCTAGTGTAAAATGAAAAATAAAAATAAAAGACACTGATGACTCCCAAATGGGTCCCAAACTATGTCTGGTTTCCCTATCCAGGCTCCATCCCAACTCAATCATCTAATATAGGGACTTTTCCCTTATCATGTCCCGCAACCATGAAATCTATTCGGGTATTGATTAGGAAACCCGAGTAGGGAATGATTAGAACTCAGTATTCCACCACCAACGGTGTCTAAAACAATATCTAGTCAATAGAAAGTGTATGTAATTATATAAATAAATAATTACAATGTATAAGTAAATAGTTATCACATTATTAATTAAACTTTCTTCAACCACATAACACATCAAGTTATCATAGACACATGTACATCTATATCTACTTTAACTTTTGTCAGAGCCCAAAGTATGTCTGTGGGACACCATATCTCATATTTCCATTATTACCATTATTTAATTCACATAATATAATAACCATGTTCACAATCTGTAATTCATACTGAATTCCCATAAAACCATTCAAATCACACATTAGAATGACCATGTTCCCATTATTTATTTCATAACTAAATAATCATGTTACCATTCATCAACACATAATTAATTAAACAATTAATCATTAAAATCAATAAAACTAAAAATTCAATAATATTCTTCAAACCATTTTTCCTTAGTTATTTCATCAATTAACTATTCACATCAACAATATTAATTAATTCATAAATTAATTAACCATGTAAAATACATTAATTAGTTCAAAAATTAATTATTCACTTCAATTCTATTAGTCAACTCAATAATTAATTAATCACATCAATTTCAATACTAATTCAAAAATTAGTTTATAACATCATTCCCTTTAATTAATTACCCAATTAATTAAGTACATCAACCATCATCAATTAATTAAATCAACATACACAACTTAAAAATCATAATTAATTATACAATTAATTATCTCAAGATAATTACTCAATATCATATACTAAATTCATCAATTAATTATCAAAATAACAACTAAATTGTTCATAATTAATTCATCAATTAATTGTCTAAATCAATATCTCAATATCACATAATTTATTATACAATTAATTATCTCAAAACATCTACCTAAAAATCTCCTAAAAAATTCAAAAATTAATTATCTAGATCTGTAACCACAAAATCCCTAGTTTCATATCAACCCAATTAATTCATTTACCAAATTAATTAATCCAATAAAGAATTAAATTTCTAAATATATAATCGGAATTAGACAATTATATACACATAATTTAAATCATGACTGTGGGATATGAATTATATACCACCTACCTCAAGTTTGATGAAGAATATTCTCCAATAGAATTACAAAAAATTTGAGTAGCACAATGATGTAGAACAAGATCCAAATCTAAAACCCTAAATCAAGATTAAACAAATAACGATCCTTCAAATATAGATATAGATATAAAATACTAGATATATATGTAATAAAAATAGAAGAATAACTCCTTTTAAGGATAGTAGAAGAATAATGAAAGAACAAGAAACTAACATGATAGAATCTGCTTATTTGGAGGGGTGAAGATCTATGATTTGAGCTTTGAATCATGAAAAGAGGACGTCATGAAGGATTGAAATCCATATAGAGAGCTCAAAAATCATTAAAGAGGGCCTAGGGTAGAATGTGGTCAGATTGGAATTAAAATGGGGGTTTGGGTAATTTAAAAACTAATTTTTAAGGTTTAATTAATTACCACACATGGTTTCCTGAGAAGGGGAACACGGTTCCCCATAACTATGCATCAAAATAGTGAAACTCATTTATAGGGGTTCATGGTTACTCCTAACAAGGTTAATATCCTGAAAAACTATGTACCAACCATGTATAACTACACTATCTAGGGTTTCACAGTTTCTTGGGTTGGGGCGCACGATTTTCCCTAACTGTGCACTGCCCCTTTTTCTTCCATTTTTTTTAATTTTCACCCAAACTCACCCCCAATGTAAAAATAAAATTAAAAGTACTCAACACAAGGAATAATATTACCTAAAATCAATCATTATTCATCTCTAGAAAAGTTCTATATCTTACTTAACTCTTCTATAAATACATCAATGTATTCGTGTACAGTAGGTACATACTCAATTTGAAGACTACATTTTTCATCCTTGTATATTGTGTTCTCTTATTCCCCAATAGTTTCATTTAGTAGAGCTACTAGGGGTAGATAAAAATTATAATCATATTAGGAAGCTTATACTCTAAAGATAAGTAATTCAATATCTAAATTATTGTTTTCTTCCTCTTTGAATAAATTTTTACATCATGTTTTGAGAGCCAGTCCATCTGATTATGATATCAAAGTCAACCATAGGTATGATAATAAGGTCAGTACATAAAGTGCATTTATGCATCATAATAGGTACTACCAAACACATTTTTGATACAATGATACTTACCTTATTATTTTTTTCTGAAAACACCCTTATTAGATCAAAATAAAATTGTCTAATTTTTTTGTTAAACTCGGTATATTTAAAAGTGTGTGATGATCCATAATCAAATAATTCATTGGATAAATTATAATATAGGATTAATGTACCAACCACCACATCATCGGTTACTTCAACCTCAACTATTTTCATTGCATATTCTTGGATATCTCTTCTTATCCTCTTCTATGGTATATTCCTTTGACGTTTGGGGAATTAACTTGGGTATTTCCCCATCTACCTATAGGTTAAACATTGAATAGTAGTGTTTTACTTCTTCAATTTTCATTATTTATCCTAATGAACCTTTTCTCCACACTTATAACAAACTCCCAATCCTTTCAATCATTTCCCTGGGTGATTTTTTCTACAGTTCTCACAGGGTTGGAATTGCTTCCTTCCCTTTTTCTTCTTTGACACATTCCCTTTTTCATAGAGTTCGAAGGACCTCTTATTCTCTTATTTTCCCTTGAATATGAATTGTATTAATAATTAATTCTAAATTTTTATGGTGTGTAAAACTATTTAATTATATATGAAAATATTTTGGATACCAACAACCTTTGGAAACTTGGATTAAGCCTTTCAAAGAAATAATTGATCTTGAACTATATTTTTCAAATATGATCTATAACATACCTATATAACCTTGTAAAGGTAGCCTCGCAGTCCACAACACTCTCTTATTTATTTTGATTTAGGATAAATAAATTTCACTTATTCCCAATTTTTTTCTCCTGAGGGATGTATTTATTAAAGAATGTATCATTGAAAGATTTCCATTTCATGCATTCAATTTCCTCTTCCTACTTAGTATTCTATATCAATGACTACCATTGATCCACATATCCTTTGAGACAATACATCACAAGTGGAAAACTTTCCTTCACACCACATACCAAGACTATAAATATCTTCTCCATATACTTAAACAATTTCTCACCTATAATTGGTTTAGTAGTCTCACAAAATGAGGGGACATTCTATCGCATGAATCAGTCCAATGTAGGAGAATCTTATTGTGGGACAAGTTGATCTATCCAGTATAGCTTTTTTTTATAACCTGATTAAGTTTCCCTAATTTAGACATAGTTTTATTAGTTTTAAGACTAGTTTTATTGGTTCCCTTAGTAGGGAAATATATAAATTATCCACAAGTAGTGATACCATTCTTCCTTCATGGAAAAATTTATAAATAATGGAACATACTGGACTAGTTAATTAAATTATCATAATGTATAATTGAAAAAGGAAATGTTCTTTATTAATCTTGAAATCATAAACATTGGTTTATTTGGGGATACCCTTACATTCAAGTCATTCCTAATGGTTTGTAAATAAAATTTTAATTATCATTAGAGTATCCTCCAAGATTATCAAACTAGGTGTGCAGTATGGCCCATTGTTGTTTACCAAGTTACACTCGAGTTAAGACCGACCCACCTTTTTCAAGCTGTTACCCATAGGTATATCTGTTCCAAAACCACATCAATATTTATTATCTAGAAAAGAATGTATTTCTAGGAAAATCCACATAATCTATGCCCTACTAAATTCAAGGAAGTTATTCTATACTCATCCTCAAATAATACCTTAGGTTTATGCTCTCTAATCTATGTTTTCCTAAATCTAGATTCCAAGGTTGCTACTAAACATTCCCTGATACCAACTATAACAACCTGATCCTAGTATCCTATATTTGGTGACTTTCTTTATTTCATAGGAATAATAACAATATTTAAATCCCAAAAGACCAAATAGTTTAGTGGTGTTGGAAAACTAGATTACATACATGATACCTATTTTATATTGGGAATATAAAATAAAACATAACAAAAACAAATAAACCGCATTCTTGAAACACATCCAAATAATTTTTCTTCATAAGTTGGGGAAAGAAAACAAAATACGGGAGACCTCAGAATCTTATAAAGGGTAAAGTAAAACGAAATAAATAATGAATCTATGAGTATAATAAATATGGAAAGTTAAATAACTAAACATGAATCCATTTAATAAACTGGATAATGCATAATAAATATGGAAAGGTAAATAACTAAAAACCATTCCATCAAGTCATTAAAGTGAGAATAAAATGCATCCATATATATTTTCATAGTGAAAATATCATGGATAATAATAAATAAATACTGAATGAAGGAAATTCTTAAATATTGTACGTCATTTTTCCGAGTAACATGATAGCTTTACCATCAAGATATTTCATAAAAAAAATTTAAAATATTCTAGGTAAAACCCCATCTAATTTGGAAAATTGATTTATCTCATGAGACTACTGATGAATCAAGCGGATTACATTAACTAATACCCAAACCATGTAGTGCATTTCCAAATCATTCCTCATATATCAAATAAACAATTTAACTCATAAACAATGTTACTTATCAAAAAACTATGTTGAGTTACAGATGAAAATTTATCAATAATTCCTCGATTATTAAAATAAAATTAAAAGTATAAACTATATGTAAAAATAGTCTATAGTTTAGGAAAAAATAATATCCATGATAGATGAAATGTATATTTCATAGAAATTTAATTTATAATGAAAAAAATTACAATAGACTAATTGTTCCAATATAAATTTAACCATCACAAAATAAAGTGATATTTCAAAGATAACTTTTACCACTTGTTAATTTTCAAGTCAAATCCCCTTGGATGGAATAATTCAAAGTGAAACTTTAAATACAATGAATAATGAGTGTATCGTGATATTAAATGAAATGGGAATTATAAACACCACATTAAAGTGACTTGGTGCATAATAACAAATACCTCTCAATGGAATGTAAATTGAAATGAATCCCCTTACTACTTGGTAAATTTTGAATTATAATAAAAATGTAATAAATAACTTCAAATAAAACTCCAAATACCATGAAGATAAATTTATTAATGAAATAAAATACAATATGGGTTCTATATACACAACAAAAAATAAATATTCGGTGAAAATGGTGTATTCCTTATAAAAGAAAATGTGAGACAAGAATCCCTTACCTTACACTTATTATTGGTTGAATACTCATTAAAATACTATATAATGGTTTTAATAATGTTATTATCTTATAAAATAACCTTATTAATATTTATAATATCATATATGATCCTTTTATAACCTCTTATCATGTGTTTATTAATAATATTTCCTTATTTTCACTCTTTTATGTGTTAATTGCCTTATTTTTTTAGTATGTTTTAACTTGTTATTTTTTGTTCATGTTACTTAGATTATTATTTAACAATCTAAATAATTTTAAACCTGATTTAAATATCATATATATTAATTATTTATGTATTTATATTAATCCATAAAAAATTGATATAAGAAATGAAATACACCTTTCATAGAAACAGTAGGTCGTACGTACGTGTGTATGCTCTTTTAATTTTCTTATCATATTAAAAGAATGAAAATTAAATTATATATAATTATATTATAATTACAAAATTATATTTATTTAATTTAAATAACGTATTTTTATTTAAAAACCCCTTAATATATTCCATGTAACGTGTGAATAAATCACAACACTTTGAGGAGACGGTAGTCTATACATCCATAAATGATGTTATTATATTCCAACACAATGGAAATTGTGAAGTTATGTGTTATATAATAATTAAATAAAAATATTATTATAAATATCATATATATCATATATAAACTATAAACACGTCATTATTTCCATCCTTTAAAGGTGGTACTAAAAGAAAAAATGGCATCAGTTCATGAGGCGGTAGACCATTGTACACAGAAAGGATGATTGTGTATTGAATTTGATTTAATTTTTGAGATTTAGGTAATAAAATTAGCATAAACATATAATAATACTTAAGATACCATTTTTATTATATGAAAAATATATAATAATAATTTAATGGGTGGATAAAGAAATAAAACGAATGTTCTCATATAAAAATGTTACATCTTCTTCGAGTAAATCCTTTTGGTTAATTCAAAAGTCCTTCCTTAGTTGGTTTTTTTCCCAAAGTGAGAATTATAGTATAATTTTAGGTATTTTTTTAGATTATTTGGGTAGGTTTTGGATGATCCATGTGCTTAATAGGTGTGAATAAGTGGGAAAGGTGATCTCCCTTCAATAGTGGAGGGGGAGTGGCATTCTTGTAAATATAAAAATGTAAACACTACTGAGAGGTATCCCTTAGATAATGTGCCACAAATAATGAAACAAATTTGATAAAATATAGGATACGTTCAAAATATGGAAATCCAATGGCTTTTGGACAAGTGTATAGGTCATTTTGGCCGTTAAGTTTAAGGTTCAGTCCCATGTTAAGCTTCTTTTTCTCTTAATTGATGTAATTAATTTTAATTTCTTTCACTAATATTTTTGGTCAAATAATAAGTTGAAATTAAAACAAATTATAAATTATTATGATTCCAAATATGGAATCCATTTTTCTAAATTACAATCACATAAGTTCTAGAAATTATTTTTAAATTAATCCCCCATATGGGATAAGAAAGAAGGTTTTTAAAGTGAAACTTCTCAAAATATTAATAAGTGTTTATATCTAAAATAAAAATAAAAAATATTCAAATGAACTAAATTATATTAATATATGTAAAATTTAACTAATTAACCATTAAAACTATATTAAAATATAATTTAACACTGTAAATTATATAGAAAAAATGTAAATTTTCAATTAAAATTTAGTATTTTTTACTATTCATCCAAAAAAATGAAACTTCTAAGAAAAATAAAAATAGTCACCCTAAGATATGTTCGGAATTACTACTTAAAAAATTAAGTTTTTTTTTGAAAATTAAAATTTATAAAAGTTCCAAATATTATTTTAAATAGATGTTCACTATTAAAATTTGGCAAAACTACCATTATAAAATATAATTTTTTATGCGTAAAATTGGGTTTGTTATTATCTTATGTCTATAAAATCTATTGGGTGAATCTCAAAAATAAATTATTTAATATAATATATATATATATATCATTATTATCTTTCACATATAGTAATTAATTTTATTTATTAAGACAATGTTCCTTTAGGAGCATAAAAATAGTTTTTTATATAAACATTTCAATTATATTCAGTTAGTTTTTAAATTAATTTTTAATTACTTAGTAAACATTGAATTAAACCATGTATTTTTATAATTTAGTTAATCCTATTCATAAACCCCAATTTAAATTCTATGTTATATTTTATTATACTAAATAATAATTGGTTCGTAATATATTGTTATTCGGTAAAAATTGGTTTTACATGTTACACAAGATGTCGAAGACAGTCATTATTGTGTGTGATGCAAGAAAAATCAATGTTAAATGAAATGAAATCTACTGAGAAAGTTAAAATTATTCGAAAAAAAGAATATTATAAAGTCTTGGGGTGTTTTAAATAACCACAAGACTTCACAGTCCTCTACACACATATACGGGAAAACTAACCGTTGTGCATACTAAAACAAGTAACTAACAAGAGAAGAGATTGAGGCCAGAGGGGGTAGTCAAATATCTATCCTCCCACTTAGATATTGTAGAAAACACCCTCTCATGGCTCATAATCCCTAGGCTATCAGTTTCTCAAACCTATGCGGGTGGGGTGCATATGAAATCATAGAATATACGTGATATAATGTATCTCACAACCACACTACGGGCATAACCTAGTCTCAGAATCGACTACTGTTAACTTCACTCAGACTCATGGATACCACCACTAAGACCAAATATTTTATAAGCAAGAAAATATATAAAAGAGATACAATAATTACTTCCTTTATTTTTAAACCATTTATTCCTGTTAATTAGTTCATTACCCATTAATTAACCATTAGAATTATTCCACATTACATTACATTGATATAAATTACATTAAAAATAAGTGTAAATTCCATTCCATCTAGGAATAATCCAAACCATGCCCATGGTTTATCAATATTAACATCTTTGTATCATTTTCATTCTATTATCAACCAACCCTATGGGTTAAACATTTATTTATTAATTACATCACTAAATTTATAGATACTGTAGGAAAACTATCCTAAGCTTCCACCAAGTAGAAACATGCAACTAAGAAGATCAAGCTACCTCATGTAGTGGGGAAAACAATGAAAATAAAATTAGAAACTTGTCCATCAGTCATTAAAAAGATTCATAAGTGAGCATACCATCTCTCAGCATCTCATCGGCGGGTAACCCTAGCTTGAACCCATTCCATCACCTCTAGTTTCATCCCCAACATCCACATGTGTAAACTGGTGCATCTCTTCATCACATGCATCAACTGATGCCACATCATATGTTCTTACCTATCCCATATCACAAGAGTTATCCCAGGATCATCTATCCCTGGCTCACATCACATCCTAGCCTCTCCATCATATATCTCACATCAGCCCTACCATCTCATCCGTATCAATCTCACATCAGAAGGCTCACATCCAGAGAACATCAAAAATTAAGTAATAAAAAACAAGAAATCAATTGGGAAACTAGGCCCCTATAATAGGGAATTTCTCCTTCGCACATAAATGATCTCTCATGGATCCAAACATAAGGAACTCGACCTCCTCAAGCAATCAGGAAACACAGTTATGATCAATTATCTTCACCACACAACCATCTTTTATTCCATATTGGATTAACTAACTCATTTATTACCAAGTTTCAAATACAGGCAACCTAAGGAATAGTCTATCACAAGATATCAACAGGAAAATCATTCTCCTAGTATTTATTCTGGTTTCAAAAACATATAGATGTATCATTTTCATTATAATTTAACATTACTTTTATTTATTATAAAAATCATTATCATGATTAATGTTTATTAAATAATTTTACCTATTCTATTAAGAACATGGAAAATAGCATTTAATTAACATTCACAACCACATAAATTTGATCATCATAAAATTAATACAAAAACCATATTCGTTAAACATGACTCTTTACAATTTGGTTGATTAATTTTTAATTAATTTTAGATTTATATTATTTACCAATTTTAAAAATAATAACATATTAATCCATATAATAAAAAAAATTCTCACAATATATGCATAAATATCACACTATCTAGGAAAATAATAGGAAAACTATTGACACGGTATTAAGAAACAACACCAAAAATATATCATTGGATAGTTCCTTTAATTTGATTAAATAATTATTAGTTCAATTTCATTTATATCCAAAGGGGATAGATCATTCTATATTTATGACTGCATATAAATAAATGGAGAAGAAATGAATCCCCTACGTCAAAATCTTCCAATGTTCTCTACACGTGAACAGACCACGTCGCAGATCTCTGGTCACCTCTTTTATAATAACTACATCTATCTGTGGATTCCACGACATAAAAACGCCAACAAAAAACCAAGAAAATCCCATTATAATCATGGGTTATGGACCTATATTTTATGGTGTGAAGATAAAAGAGGAGATGAGATCAAACCCAGATAACCCCTAGAAAAAAAATAAAAAACACACTTTGGATCACCACAGATCACCATGAATCAGAGATGGAAGCCCAAGGATCAATTACCTTATAAGGGAATACAAAATGTCAAGGCATAGGGTAATCAGCCACATGTAACAAGAGAGGGATCAACTATAGCCATAGGGTTTTGAATAACCTGAGGGGATAAAAATGCTTATAACAGCACTGCAATGGGGAATTATATAGTGTGTAAATCATTTACATGTCATGTAAATTCTGAGTTCATATATCCAAAAAATATGTCACCATTTTATTATTTAACCATAAAAATATACATCTCATGCAAAAACCAATGAACATGCCTTATCATCCTATAAATAGAGATTACATGGCATCTAACTCTTACACAACTTGCAATTTATTTCCTTCCATCACTTTAGTATATGAACTCCTTTGTACTTCTTCCAAGCCTCCTATGAGCACCAAAATCCTTAAAAACATGCAAATAGTTTGTCTTATCACATATGTTCCCTTACATTAGATACCTCTCAAAACATTCTTATCCGCAAGAATCTAATCCAAACCCAAAGAAGAAACAAAAAAGGGGTCATCCAAACATCCACCCAGCGAGATACCTCTCAATGATCTCACCACCATAGGAGCTTAACCACCTAATTAGAGGAACTAGCGTGAAACCACACAACAATAGCAACAAACTCCAAAACACTATCCCTGGGAAGATACCTCTAAAATGAGGTTAAAGCCACAACCAAAAATAAATGGAAACCATCTCATGACCCATAAAGTCCAACACAGGTAAAATGAAAAAAGTTACAAGAGAAGAGTTGAACGTCATATATTTGGGGTATTAGGTGTACATATTCTACTCATGTTACAAAGTACTCTCCTCCACTATAATTTACAATCATAATAAATGAACCAATAGAAAAACATGATCATGCAACTCATTCTTATAGCGGTCATGTATCTCCACAGGTCCCTCCTCGATGGTTGCTTCATCATCATCATCAATCTCACCCCAATCGATGACATGAGAGTCATTGTGATAATAATTATAGGGATTTGACATGTGAAAACATCATTTATCTATCTCATATGTGGGGGAAGTGCTATATGATATTACATGACTCCAACATGAGCCAACACCTCAAAAGGTTCAACAAACCAGTAAGAAATCTTACTCCCATGACCAAACATTTGCTACTTAAGAAGAGGAATCACCTTCATGAACACATGATCTCCAATGTTGAACTCCAGAGTCATCCTCCTATGATCATCATTCTAGTTATGAAAATATTTCATTAATTTCATACTCTCATGAATTACTTGAACTATATCATATTCTATACCAATTCCAGACCAATAATTGTAGCCTCTCCAAACTGTTCCAACACAATTGTGAACATAAAGGTCATATATAAAAATCATTGAATGGAACCGCACCAATGGTGGAGTGTTGATGTCACGACCCGTCCTCGGGGCCCGTGCCGTGACTACCCCAAGCCCGCCTTCCATAGGCCAGGGGCTGGCGACTAGCACCAAGGCGTAAAATCCCAGCAAACAGGGAAGGCATTGCCTTTATAAGTAACAACCACACAGAGTCAGCAAGCGGAAAGTAAAGTGCAGAAAAGTAAAGGGGGCCGGAAATACAAGCCCAACTGTAAAGTACAACTGAAAAGTAAAGTACAGCAACTGAAGAAAAGACGGCGGCCTCGTGTCGTCCACTGGAAATCCCACCTGAAGGGTGGGTACAGATAGCCTCCAGGCTCCTCGGGTCCCACGTCCGCTCCGAGCACGTCCCGCCCAGTGGTCCACCTCCAGGTACCGTCCTGCTCCACGCCCCAACCGTGATCAGCGCTGTCCGTCGTCTGCAACCAACACAACAAGGTGCGGGCATAGCCCGTGCAGGGGTGAGTACAAGCTACTCAGTAAGGACCCCGAGACCCCCGAAGGTCTCCCGAAATCCACAAAGGATATAGCACAAAAGAAAGATGCAATCACGAAGTAACATCTGACTCGACTTAGGTATATGCCCATACATATACCTAAGTTCCCAATTCTAGCTCTGCTCACGAGCTCAAGAACAACTCAATCCACAAAGGAAAGCAAGACTCAAATCCACAAGGAGAGTAAACAGTAAAATCCACATAGGATAGTTCAACACAATCCACAAAGGAGAGTAACATACGATTCAGCTCAACCAGGTATACTTTTTCAGATGACGTCAAAGATGATCACTGATCCATCTAAGTCGTCGGACCCATAAAGGATCGATAGGTACTAACCCCCGCAGAAGACCCACACAGGATCGGGCTCACACAGAACCTGTAGGCAGTGGCTCACACAGAACCGGTAGTAAGGACCCACATAGGATCGGGCTCACACAGAACCTGTAGCACTGATCCACGTAGGATCGCTGAGTGCAGTAGTCGACGCGGTCCACTGAGGATCTCTGCACAGTCGTCGCCGCAGTCCACGAAGGATCTCTGCTCTGCCGTCGTCGCAGTCCACGAAGGATCTCTGCTCTGTCGTCGTCGCAGTCCACGAAGGATCTCTGCTCTGTCGTCGAAGTCACAGCCAGCGCTAGGGTTCCCGCACAAAGCGAGCTCGTTTAGGAGGGTCCGCTCCACGAGCCGAGAGGCTGATACATCAACTGACACGTAGTCCGAAGTTGATGTATCCAAAATTTCCGTATCGACAACAGGATCTCAACGCAACAGACGACGCGTCAATCGGACGCCCGGTCTGAGAGTTATTGGCATTTTCGTCCCAGGGGCCCGGTTGGTTTTTAGGGAAAAACCGACCCGACCGTACTCCGCCTGTATCCGATCCTCGGGCGGAGTATGCCAAAAGTTCCGTCTCACTTAGAGGAAACTACCACGGCTGACGGTACGTCGTTCGGACGTCCGTAGCTCAAGTTATGAGCGTTTCTGCTCCGAGGGCCCGGTTGGTTTCGTGTACGAACCAACCCGGCCGAACCCAAAGTCTTCCGAAACCTTGAGTATAATATACCGAAACGACCGTCTCGATCCAAGGATCGTGTAGCCGCTGACGGTTCGTCAATCGGAGGTCCCAGGCCCAAGATATGGGCGAAGGACCGAAGAGGGCCCGAAAACGGGGGTTCTGGGCCCGGGGCGACCCGGCCCGAACCCCCCCCCTGGGGTCGGCCGAACCAGGTCGGCCCGAACCGGGCCGGCTCGAACCGGCCCGAACCGGCTCGGCCGGGTCCGGTTCGGCCTGGGCGCGGCCCGGCCGACCGGACCGGCCGGCTCGGCTTCGGCCGAACAGGCCGCCGCCGTGGGTTTGACCCGCGGCATTTGAAGAAACGCGGCCCCCGCGGGGGGGCCGCCTGTCACGCGGACGCGGCCGGGCCGCCGCGTCCGTTCCCGGTTCCGTGCGGCCGCGGAACCGGCCGCCGCCGCCGCGGCTTCAGCCGCGGCGGAAGATTTCCACGGCGGCGCGCCGGGCGCCGCCGCCTCCGGTCGCCGGCGCCGCCGCGCCGGCGACCCGCGCCGCCGCCTCCTTCCGCGGGCCGCCGGAGTTGCTCTGGTGGCCCGTTTCCTTTCCCGTCTGCGCCGTTGCTCCTCCCGGGGGACGATCTTCACTGCGGAAACAACGGATTGCCCTTGCCGCCAGGTTCGTCGTCGTCCGCCAAATCCGCACAAAAAGGGAAGATCGGCGGAGGGTTGCCGGGTCTTGTTCGTTAGACCCGCTCCCTCCGCGTTAATCATAAACAATGGGAGAAAAGAAAAAAAGATGATCAACACATGATCCAACAATTTTATTTAAAGATAAAATTGTTCGCTTGAAACCGGCTTTTTAAATTTTCAAGAACGTTCACGAGAAAATTTAAAAGGGGTAACTTTTCCAAAATAAATCCCTACCTCGAAGTCGTCGTCGGACGAGAGGTCGTCGCGGAAGAAGGAGATCGTCGCGTCGTCGCGGTATCCGGCGTCGCGTCGCCAATCTCCGGATCAAGAACAAACAGATTTAATTAATTAAATCCGTTGTTATTGAAATTAAGAAGGGAGAATTTAGAAGTTTCGATTCTCACCTTTAACCGCCGATCGCAGGTTCGCCGCGGAAGAAGAGGCACCGAAGAAGAAGAAGAAGAAGGTCGCGGAAAAGCTGTTGACGTCGCGGATCGTGCGTCGTCGGATTCCGGTTCCGGCGTTCTTCGCGTTCTTCGCGTTCTTCGCGTTCTTCGCGTTCTTCGCGGAGAGGGTGGAGGCTCAGAGGAATTGCACAACGATAGCAATCCTCCAAAATAGACAAGTTTGTCTATTTTATTATTTTGCCAACAAACGTAAAACGCATAAGTAACGACCCAATTAATTCACGAAGAAACAGTCCATTTAATTCACAAAATAAACCGCCCAATTAAATGGTCTGTTAAGAATTAAAGAAAACGCGTCGGTTGACTTTTCAGTTACTTTGACGGGTTTTCGCGGGTGCGTTACTTAGCGAAAGAAACGGCGGGGCTCGTGCGGGTCCCACCGCACAAATATCCTACCAAGGGGTAGGATATTTCTGGATAGCATCCTATCCAGTTCAACTCAGTTCAAGCCGCCTTTAAGTGACTTTAAGTGGCTTCCAAGCAGTTTAAGTGAAATAAAATAAAGTTGTCGCACAAACTTTATTTTATTTCTGACTTAAAGCCGCAAAATTTAAAAACCACGTCTGAGCAAACGCAACTCCGGAAGAGGCGTTTCTAAGCAAATACCGGCGCTGCGATTTCATCGGTGCCCTCAGAATTTGATTCCGGGCACCGGTTCAAAAGATAGAAAAACCCGCTCGTCCGTTCACTGAACGTACCCGAGCCAAACTTCGGAAATTGATTCCGGGCACACCGGGCCTCGGAATCAGGTGCCGTCTGAAGCTGCGCTCTTGTAAAATTCCAAAGAAAATTAAGAAAAAAATTTCCTTGAAATTTGCGGGTCTTTACATTACTCCCACCTCAGGGCTTTACGTCCCCGTAAAGATACATCAAAAACTAGGGGAACAAATGGGGGTACTGAGCACGCATCTGAGCCTCCCGCTCCCAAGTGCTCTCCTGGAGGTTCCCGTGCTGCCATCTGACGCGCACAAGAGGAATCGACCGCCCACGTAGGACCCGCTCCTGTCGATCCTCGATCTCCACTGGGACCTCCGCAAAAGTCACCCCATCGTCCACGTCCAGCTCCCCAAAGTCGATGATGTGCGTTGGGTCGTGCACGTATCTCCTCAGCTGAGACACGTGGAAGACGTCGTGCACCCGGTGCAACTGAGGTGGTAGAGCCAGGCGATAAGCCACCTCTCCTATCCTGCTGAGGACCTGGAAAGGCCCGATGAAGCGTGGAGACAACTTGCCGCCTCGGCCAAATCTCCGTAAACCACGTCGAGGTGAGACACGCAAAAAGACGTGGTCGCCATCCTCGAACTCTAGTGGCCTCCGCCTCCTGTCAGCATATGACTTCTGCCGGCTCTGAGCTGTCCTCATCCTCTCCTGGATGATCTGGACCTTCTCTGTCGTGGCTCGGACCATCTCTGGTCCCACGAGTGCTGACTCCCCAGGGTCTGCCCAGCACAACGGTGATCTGCAGGGTCTGCCGTACAACGCCTCGTATGGTGCCATCCCGATGGTGGAGTGGTAGCTGTTGTTGTACGCGAACTCCACCAAGGGTAGGTGGTCCTCCCAGCTGCGACCAAAGTCGAGAACACATGCACGGAGCATGTCCTCGAGTGTCTGTATGGTCCTCTCCGTCTGACCATCCGTCTGAGGGTGGAAGGCTGTGCTCAGATGGAGCCGCGTCCCGAACGCCTCCTGCAACCCCTTCCAAAGCCGGGAAGTGAAACGAGCATCTCGATCGGAGACGATAGACGATGGCACACCGTGAAGCCGTACGATCTCCTGGACGTAAAGACGTCCCAAGCTCTCCACTGAGCCCTGCTCTCTGATGGGTAAGAAGTGTGCCGACTTGGTGAGTCGGTCGACAATCACCCAAATGGAGTCGTGACCTCTGGAAGTGCGTGGAAGTCCAGTCACGAAGTCCATAGATATGTTGTCCCACTTCCACTCCGGGACCTCCAAGGGCTGTACCAAACCTGCTGGTACCTGATGCTCTGCCTTCACCTGCTGGCAGGTGAGGCATCGTGAAACGAACTCTGCCACAACTTTCTTCATGCCCGGCCACCAGTGCTGTCGTCTGAGATCCTGGTACATTTTCGCCACTCCGGGATGTACCGCCAAGGGAGAAGTGTGAAACTCTCTCAGCACCTCCTCTCGTAAAGCAACTGGTACGAAGGTACGCCACCTGAAAAGGATGTCGTGCTCTGCTCCAAGGGAGAAACCATCAGGCGCCTGACTTGAGGATATCAGTGCACGCCGGGTCTCACAGTCAGCGTCCTCACGCTGAGCCTCTCTGACCCGCTGTAGAAGTGGAGGAGAGACTATGAGAGACTGAAGAAAGGATGCTCCGTCTCTATCCACGAAGGATATCTGCAAGGAGGCTAGCTGCTCCGTCGCCTCCTCAAGCAGCTGAATGCCCGTCCTCCTGCTGAGGGCATCGGCTACCACGTTCCCCTTCCCAGGAGTATAGACTATCTCAAAGTCATAGTCCTGGAGGAACTCAAGCCATCTCCGCTGTCTCAGGTTCAGGTCCTTCTGAGAGAAGATATACCTGAGACTCTGGTGGTCAGAAAAGACTGTGAAGCGCTCACCCATCAGATAGTGCCGCCAAGTCTTCAGAGCGAAGACCACTGCTGCTAACTCCAGGTCATGAGTGGCGTAGTTCTGCTCATGCGGCCTCAACTGACGTGATCCGTAGGCGATCACGGCCCGCTCCTGCATCAGGACGCACCCGAGTCCAGTCCCTGACGCATCGCAGTAAACTACGTATCCAACTCCCTCCTCAGGCAACCTCAAGATAGGTGCGCTGGTCAACCTCTGCCTCAGCTCCTGGAAGCTCTGCTGACATCTGTCTGACCACACGAAGGGTTTCCCCTTCTTCGTCAACGCTGAGAGTGGTGCCGCAACTCTGGAGAAGTCTGACACGAATCTCCGATAGTATCCGGCTAGGCCCAAGAAGCTCCGCACCTCTGTCACGCTCTTGGGTGGCTCCCAAGCTAGCACTGCCTCGATCTTCGCGGGATCCACTGCAACTCCCGCCTCAGAGATGACGTGTCCCAAGAAATGGACCTCACGTAACCAGAACTGGCATTTTGAGAGCTTGCCATAAAGCTGGTGCTCTCGGAGCGTGTCTAGCACAACTCGCAGGTGGTAGGCATGCTCCTCCTCAGTCGTCGAGTATACCAAAATGTCGTCAATGAAGACCACGACAAAACGGTCGAGGTATGGCTGGAAGATCCTGTTCATGAGGCTCATGAACACTGCTGGAGCATTGGTTACGCCGAACGGCATAACCAATAACTCATAATGGCCATACCGACACCTGAAGGCCGTCTTCTGTACGTCCTCGTCTCGAACTCTGAGCTGATGATAGCCTGACCGGAGGTCTATCTTCGAGAACCACCGCGCTCCCTTGAGCTGATCGAAGAGGTCATCAATCCGTGGCAGCGGATACTTGTTCCTCACTGTCACCTGGTTCAGGTGACGATAGTCGACACATAGTCGCAAGCTCCCGTCCGCCTTCTTGGCGAACAAAATCGGGGAAGCCCAGGGTGAAACACTGGGTCGGATAAACCCCTTGCTCTGCAAGTCCTCCAACTGTACCCGCAGCTCCCGAAGCTCGGCGGGGGCCATCCGATATGCTGGAGTAGATATCGGGGCTGTCCCGGGGTACAAGTCGATGTAAAAGTCTACCTCTCTACGAGGAGGTAGCCCTGGAACGTCGTCGGGAAAGACGTCTACGTACTGGTCCACCACTGCAGGAAAAGCTGGACTCCGCACGTCCACTGCTCCTAGGATGAGGCTAGCCAACTGATGAGAGATGGGCTGCACTCTCCTCCGCGGAAGTCCATCCTGTGCTGCAAAGGTTCCCTTCTCGCCGGTGAAGGTAAACCTGCTCCCGTCGGTACGAACACATCGCACCTTGCGCCTAAAACAGTCGATCTGGGCATGAACCGTGGATAGCCAATCCATGCCCAAGATGACGTCGTAAGGCCTCGACGCCGCTACAAGGAGATCCCAGCCGAAGCTCTCGCCTCCTAGAGTAAGCTCACACTGCCGGCACCAGTGCGTAATCGTCGAGTCTGCTCCCGTAGGAGTCTCTAGCCGTAAGGATCGAGCCAACGGCTCAGTCGGAATCTCCGAGCTCCGAACAAGGGCAGAGGCTATGAAAGAGTGACTCGCTCCTGTGTCTATAAGTACTGCAGCAAGGGTGGAATAGACACAGATCGTACCTCGAATCATCTCTGGCAAGTCGGGGTCGTAGGCCTCCACTGCCTGGAGCTGGGCCTGTCCCTGCCCGCCAGCTCCATGTGGTCGAGGTGGCCCTCCTGGTGGTGGTGGGGGTAGAGCCTGGAAGCGTCGCCCACCACCCGCTGCTCGGCCAGCTCCTCTGCCTCGTCCGCCTCCTCCCTGCGGACCGCCACGGTCGACCCTCTGCCTCTGCCTGGGTGGCCCCTCCACCGTCTGCTGCTCCTCTGGTCGGCGAGTCGGGCAATCACGAGCCATGTGACCCTGCCCGCCGCAAGAGTAGCACAACCTGCCTCTCGGAAGGCTGGCACCCCGCTGTGTGCCCCGCACTGCTGAGCCGGTGTCCTGAGGCCGTCTGCGTGGGGGTCTGGTCTGCCTGGACCCGAGAGTCATCCGTCGGCTACCTGCTGCCGAAGACTCAGCTACCTGTCGCCCTGTGCTAGGTCTCGCCGCTGAAGAAGGCTCTGCCAGGAAGCTCTCGATCAGGAGGGCTCGCTCCAGCACTCCCGCCTGGGTCGGAATGCTGAGGGAGATCAGCGACGCACGAATCTCCTGTCGCAAGCCCTGCTCGAAGGTCCGGGCCCGGAAGAAGGGGTCCCGTACCATGTCGGTCGAGTAGCGAGATAGGTCCGTGAACCTTGCCGCGTACTGAGCGACCGTCATGCTGCCCTGGCGCAGCTGGAGAAGCTCCTGGATGCGCACCGCTCGGAGGGTGGCCGGGACGAACTCAGAGCGGAAGAGGCTCTCGAAGTCCGCCCAGAGCAGGGATGCCTCATCGTGAACCTGGAGCATCAGGCTCCACCATCGTCCTGCCGCCGCCTGCAGGAGGCTCGCTGCGAGAATCACCATGAGATCCGCTGGTGTCCTCACTAGCCTAAAGGTCCGCACCACCGCCTCTAGCCAGTCCTCGGCGGCCTGGGGGTCCGCCTCACCGCGAAACCTGGGCGGTCGCTGGCCCTGAAACTCGTGCAGTGCCCTGAGGCGACGTGCATCGTCAGCGTCTGGTACTGGAAGCATCGGTGGCTCGGCGGGTAAGGCTACCGCCGGTGCCACTGCTGGCAAAGGGCCCTGCACCGAGGCCTCGTCGCTCGGTGGGCTGCCGTCGCGCCCTACACTCGGAACCCTAGCTGGCAGTCGTCGCGGGGCCATCCTGAAAAGGAGAACAAGAGCACCACAGTCAGAACAGTATACCTGGTGAGCTGGCACAAGTAATCACAAGGAAAACTTGAGACTTTCATAAAGCAGATCAGTATACCCGGTGAGCTGACACAAGTAATCACAAAGAAAACTCGAGACACACACGCAATCAATGTTTTCATGCATTAAGTCGGAAATCAGGAGTCAGGGTCCTGGTGTACGGATACGTCGGCCGCCGCACCAACACTGGGCTCCCTGAACTGATAACCACACTCAATACACTAAACACTATTGCTTCACATAGAAAGAAAGGACGATCAGAGTCTGCGGTAGAACCGACCACCTCTGATACCAATTTGTCACGACCCGTCCTCGGGGCCCGTGCCGTGACTACCCCAAGCCCGCCTTCCATAGGCCAGGGGCTGGCGACTAGCACCAAGGCGTAAAATCCCAGCAAACAGGGAAGGCATTGCCTTTATAAGTAACAACCACACAGAGTCAGCAAGCGGAAAGTAAAGTGCAGAAAAGTAAAGGGGGCCGGAAATACAAGCCCAACTGTAAAGTACAACTGAAAAGTAAAGTACAGCAACTGAAGAAAAGACGGCGGCCTCGTGTCGTCCACTGGCAATCCCACCTGAAGGGTGGGTACAGATAGCCTCCAGGCTCCTCGGGTCCCACGTCCGCTCCGAGCACGTCCCGCCCAGTGGTCCACCTCCAGGTACCGTCCTGCTCCACGCCCCAACCGTGATCAGCGCTGTCCGTCGTCTGCAACCAACACAACAAGGTGCGGGCATAGCCCGTGCAGGGGTGAGTACAAGCTACTCAGTAAGGACCCCGAGACCCCCGAAGGTCTCCCGAAATCCACAAAGGATATAGCACAAAAGAAAGATGCAATCACAAAGTAACATCTGACTCGACTTAGGTATATGCCCATACATATACCTAAGTTCCCAATTCTAGCTCTGCTCACGAGCTCAAGAACAACTCAATCCACAAAGGAAATCAAGACTCAAATCCACAAGGAGAGTAAACAGTAAAATCCACATAGGATAGTTCAACACAATCCACAAAGGAGAGTAACATACGATTCAGCTCAACCAGGTATACTTTTTCAGATGACGTCAAAGATGATCACTGATCCATCTAAGTCGTCGGACCCACAAAGGATCGATAGGTACTAACCCCCGCAGAAGACCCACACAGGATCGGGCTCACACAGAACCTGTAGGCAGTGGCTCACACAGAACCGGTAGTAAGGACCCACATAGGATCGGGCTCACACAGAACCTGTAGCACTGATCCACGTAGGATCGCTGAGTGCAGTAGTCGACGCGGTCCACTGAGGATCTCTGCACAGTCGTCGCCGCAGTCCACGAAGGATCTCTGCTCTGCCGTCGTCGCAGTCCACGAAGGATCTCTGCTCTGTCGTCGTCGCAGTCCACGAAGGATCTCTGCTCTGTCGTCGAAGTCACAGCCAGCGCTAGGGTTCCCGCACAAAGCGAGCTCGTTTAGGAGGGTCCGCTCCACGAGCCGAGAGGCTGATACATCAATTGACACGTAGTCCGAAGTTGATGTATCCAAAAGTTCCGTATCGACAACAGGATCTCAACGCAACAGACGGCGCGTCAATCGGACGCCCGGTCTGAGAGTTATTGGCATTTTCGTCCCAGGGGCCCGGTTGGTTTTTAGGGAAAAACGGACCCGACCGTACTCCGCCTGTATCCGATCCTCGGGCGGAGTATGCCAAAAGTTCCGTCTCACTTAGAGGAAACTACCACGGCTGACGGTACGTCGTTCGGACGTCCGTAGCTCAAGTTATGAGCGTTTCTGCTCCGAGGGCCCGGTTGGTTTCGTGTACGAACCAACCCGGCCGAACCCAAAGTCTTCCGAAACCTTGAGTATAATATACCGAAACGACCGTCTCGATCCAAGGATCGCGTAGCCGCTGACGGTTCGTCAATCGGAGGTCCCAGGCCCAAGATATGGGCGAAGGACCGAAGAGGGCCCGAAAACGGGGGTTCTGGGCCCGGGGCGACCCGGCCCGAACCCCCCCCTGGGGTCGGCCGAACCGGGTCGGCCCGAACCGGGCCGGCTCGAACCGGCCCGAACCGGCTCGGCCGGGTCCGGTTCGGCCTGGGCGCGGCCCGGCCGACCGGACCGGCCGGCTCGGCTTCGGCCGAGCGGCCGAACAGGCTGCCGCCGCGGGTTTGACCCGCGGCATTTGAAGAAACGCGGCCCCCGCGGGGGGGCCGCCTGTCACGCGGACGCGGCCGGGCCGCCGCGTCCGTTCCCAGTTCTGCGCGGCCGCGGAACCGGCCGCCGCCGCCGCAGCTTCAGCCGCGGCGGAAGATCTCCACGGCGGCACGCCGGGCGCCGCCGCCTCCGGTCGCCGGGCGCCGCCGACTCCGGTCGCCGGCGCCGCCGACTCCGGTCGCCGGCGCCGCCGCCTCCTTCCGCGGGCCGCCGGAGTTGCTCCGGTGGCCCGTTTCCTTTCCCGTCTGCGCCGTTGCTCCTCCCAGGGGACGATCTTCACTGCGGAAACAACGGATTGCCCTTGCCGCCAGGTTCGTCGTCGTCCGCCAAATCCGCACAAAAAGGGAAGATCGGCGGAGGGTTGCCGGGTCTTGTTCGTTAGACCCGCTCCCTCCGCGTTAATCATAAACAACGGGAGAAAAGAAAAAAAGATGATCAACACATGATCCAACAATTTTATTTAAAGATAAAATTGTTCGCTTGAAACCGGCTTTTTAAATTTTCAAGAACGTTCACGAGAAAATTTAAAAGGGGTAACTTTTCGAAAATAAATCCCTACCTCGAAGTCATCGTCGGACGAGAGGTCGTCGCGGAAGAAGGAGATCGTCGCGTCGTCGCGGTATCCGGCGTCGCGTCGCCAATCTCCGGATCAAGAACAAACAGATTTAATTAATTAAATCCGTTGTTATTGAAATTAAGAAGGGAGAATTTAGAAGTTTCGATTCTCACCTTTAACCGCCGATCGCAGGTTCGCCGCGGAAGAAGAGGCACCGAAGAAGAAGAAGAAGAAGGTCGCGGAAAAGCTGTTGACGTCGCGGATCGTGCGTCGTCGGATTCCGGTTCCGGCGTTCTTCGCGTTCTTCGCGTTCTTCGCGTTCTTCGCGTTCTTCGCGTTCTTCGCGGAGAGGGTGGAGGCTCAGAGGAATTGCACAACGATAGCAATCCTCCAAAATAGACAAGTTTGTCTATTTTATTATTTTGCCAACAAACGTAAAACGCATAAGTAACGACCCAATTAATTCACGAAGAAACAGTCCATTTAATTCACAAAATAAACCGCCCAATTAAATGGTCTGTTAAGAATTAAAGAAAACGCGTCGGTTGACTTTTCAGTTACTTTGACGGGTTTTCGCGGGTGCGTTACTTAGCGAAAGAAACGGCGGGGCTCGTGCGGGTCCCACCGCACAAATATCCTACCAAGGGGTAGGATATTTCTGGATAGCATCCTATCCAGTTCAACTCAGTTCAAGCCGCCTTTAAGTGACTTTAAGTGGCTTCCAAGCAGTTTAAGTGAAATAAAATAAAGTTGTCGCACAAACTTTATTTTATTTCTGACTTAAAGCCGCAAAATTTAAAAACCACGTCTGAGCAAACGCAACTCCGGAAGAGGCGTTTCTAAGCAAATACCGGTGCTGCGATTTCATCGGTGCCCTCAGAATTTGATTCCGGGCACCGGTTCAAAAGATAGAAAAACCCGCTCGTCCGTTCACTGAACGTACCCGAGCCAAACTTCGGAAATTGATTCCGGGCACACCGGGCCTCGGAATCAGGTGCCGTCTGAAGCTGCGCTCTTGTAAAATTCCAAAGAAAATTAAGAAAAAAATTTCCTTGAAATTTGCGGGTCTTTACAGTTGAATATTATTATAAGAAAACTCAACCAATGGAAATTTCTTCATCCGCAAACCCCAAAAATATAGTACATAACAGCAAAATATATCCTAAAGATTTTGTGTGGTTTGATCTGTCAGGCTGTCACCCTTTGGATGAAAAGAAGTGCTCATGAATAGTTTAGAACCAAAATAATTATAGATCCATATCCATATCCTAGAGGTAAAAGGGGGATATTTATCTAAATTGATCATCCTCAGTGTTACTTAGATTTAAACCACCTCCCCAAGATACTTCCTCGATAAAACCTCCACTATGATTGACTCCTTGATTGGTATAAATAGGGATGATTTCATCAAATGATCCACTGTCAACCATATAGAATCATATACTCTATGATCTCAAGATTAAATGAAAATTAATTCCATTTATATGTCCTCCCACTTACACTGGAGAACTTATAATGGATGGAGAAAACCACAGGGAACACGGTTCTCGACCTTCACCTTCTTGAAGACCCAGCATTGGGAAACAAACTCTAAAATTGCACGTGACAACCAAGGACACAAAAACTAACCCCTAAATTCTTAGTACATATCTGTCACACCTAGATTCACCACCAAAGGAAAACTATGGAAATCATGAAAACCCATCTCATGCATTGTAAAAGGAATGAAAATGCTTCCCTGTATCAATACCTCATTTTATCATTACTCAGACCAACCATTATGGGCATCACTAAAAACAACTTGGTCTCTCCATACCACCACCTCAGAATCCCCCAATCCGGAATTCTCCACATGTTTCACTAAATAAGACTTCACAATCATTTGAAAAAAATAACCTCTGCCTCCAACCCCTCCTATATCAATATGTATCACTAAGAGTTCCACCATAACTATCAAAGAATCCCTAGATTCTCACATGAAATCTCTATGTGACTTCCTGGTTATTATATAATCTAGAAAATTTCACTTTCCTAGTTTATATAAGATTTTAAAGTTGTGATCCTATAATAATTCCATCAATATATAATGAATCAAGTTCAAGTAACGATGGTAGGAGATATACCTCATGCTCTTATGGTTAGTAAAAACCACAAAGCTATCAACGATGAGGTAATTTCTCTACAACATCAAATCGAACACCACTACCACCAACTCAATATCGTGGGTGGTACAGTTACACTCAATAGGACACAAATACTAAGACCCATAAGTAACAACTGATATTTGATACATTAGAACACAACCCAATATAAGGTGAAAAGCATCACAAAAAACCTCAAACTAAACTCCCTCTGTTAGAAAACAAAAGGCTGGAGAACTTATCAAATTCTTATTTAGGTACTAAAAATATGTTTAAAAATAATCCGTCCACAATAATGCATGATCCTTCCAAGTCAAGGATTTTAGAGGATTTGCAACATGGGAGAAATATACTATGAACCTCCTTTAATAGCCTACAAGACCAAAGAAACTCGGCACCTCAACTACTATCTTGGGTGATTCCCATGGCACAACCAACTCTATATTCTAAGGATTAATATATAATACCTACCGAGACACCATTTTCCCTACTAAATAGAATTAATGATACTATAAATAACACTTTAACAACTTCCCAAATAACCGCTCATAAAGAAGAACTCCCAAAATGGAACGTAGTGGCTCTGCATGCTCCTCATCAAACATGAAGTACACAGGGATGAATTCTATGAAAACCAACATGGAACTATCTAAGAACTCTATAAATACTATGTTAATCAACCCCATGAACATCACTGGATCATTTTTAACACCAAAATACATCACAAAAAACTTATTGTTCCCATATAGAAAAAGGAAAGTAGTCTTCTAAACATCCTCATCCTTCACCCACATCTGATGATATCCACACCACAAATCAACCTTCAAGAACCAACTTTAACCTTTTAGATGATCAAATAAATCAATAATATATAGAAGAGGATAATTCTTCACTGTCACTTGTTTCAAGAAATGATAATTGATACAAAGCCACAAATTTCTATCATTATTCTTCATGAACAAAACTAGTGAACACCAAGGTGACACACTCGTCCAAAAAAATCCTTGTTATAATAGATCATTGATTTATACTCACATCTCTCGCAACTCAGAAGGAAATTTACTATTGGAAGACATTGGGATATGATACATTCATGCCTATAGCTCGATCCAAAACTCAACCTCCCATCGAGGGGGTAACGCAACAAACTTTTCCAGAAAGACATCAGGATACTCTTCCACAATCCTAAGAAACACCAAGATATGAACCTTTGATGATCCTAGAATTACCTCATCCATTAAATATGACAAGAACAGAACACACCTCTGACCCATCAGAGAGTCTCACTCGCCAACAAACACAACTATATCTCTATCAACATCATAGAACAAAACCTACCTCGTGAGGAAAAATATTAAAGATTTTTTAATTACATAATTACTGATAAAATTGTATAAATTTAATATACATATATATAGATTGTAAATATTAATAAATAGTATATATTTATATAAAATGAATAATTTATAATAATTAACCAAAAAAATTAAAAAAGAATAAATTAAAAAATTATTAATAAAATTATTAATGAAACGATTATTAATAAAAATGAATGAGATATATATATATATATATTAATTATAAATAGTAATAAAATATCTAAATTAAATATAATATAATAATTAGTAAAATGTTATAATTTAAAAAATATTAATGTTTTATTCATTTTTAATGATTTTTATACGTAATTATTCATTAATACTTTTAATATAGAAATATATTCATATGTTTTTATATATGTTTGTGTGTGTGAATGTATAATATTTCCTAAAATATGATTTAATTTAATACAAAATATCTATGCCTACATATTAACTAAGTCATATATTTAGTGAATGATGGTTTATAATTAAAAATTAATATTAATTAAAAATACTAATTAATTGCATCGAGTAATGAACCAAATTGAATGTCATTTGATTTTTCAATTAAACATATATCAAAAGTGTGTTGCATTAATTTCACAAACATATATGTAATGAATTTTTATATACTATACACACACACACACAAATATTTATGTAATAAATGAAATATTGTATATATATATATATAAACACATACATGTAATATTTATGCAATTTATTCAAATTATAGTATTCATTTTAAAATTTCATTAAAACATGATACATTCAATATCTTATGTTTTTAATCCATAAATTATATTTATTTATTTTAAATATTATTATACTTACTTATTAGTTCATTTTTAATAATTTTTATTTTTTTTGAAAATTTAATCATTTTCTATTATTTATTTATATTTATTTATTTACTACATTTTAATATTTTCAATATGTATTCTCTTTATTTCAATATATATCCATATTTTTTTAATAATATATATTTAATTAATATAACTTATCCATTTTTTCAATATTTTTAATGTGTACTCATTTTTAATTATTCAATTTTACTCATTTTTAACATGTATTCATTTAAGATTATATATTAATAAATAATGTTAAAAATAAATTTGTAAATAAATTTTTATAAATTAATTTATTTATAAATGTATATTTACTATATTTTTAATTTTTTATATTTATAATTATAAATAAATAAATCTAATTTCTTTAAAAAAGCATTCATATAATTATAGAAAAACAATTATATATATTTGAATAATTATCAAATTATAAAAACAATTATTTAAATAATGAATATATTTACTATATTTATACTTGTATTTATATTTGTATTTATTTATTATATATATATATAATTATAAAAATTTTAAATATAATCTTTTCAAAAAGTATTTATATAATTATAAATAAAGAACTACAATTTATAATAAATATATTTAAATATTGAACATTTGTACTATAATTATATTTATATTTATATATATTTATATTTATATAAATTTATATAATGATATGAATATATATAATGATATAAATATATTTATAATTATGAAATTATAATAAATATATTTAAATAATGAATATATTTACAATATTTATTAAATATATATATATATATATTTACAATTATATAAATATATAAAATGATATATATATATTTATAATTATAATTAATTAATTATAAATATTTATATAAATGTATATTTACTATATTTAAATAATTATTTATTTATAATTATAAATAAAAAATAGATTTTCTAAAGTATTTATATAATTATAAATAATTGATTAAATATTTATAATTATAAATAATTGATTAAATATTTATAATTATAAATAATTAATTATATATTCAAATAATTATAAAATTATAATAAATAAAAATATAATTATGCAACTTTTTTTACTATTTTTTTATTATAATTATATATATTTTATCGGCACTGATGTTTTCGCACAGATAATGATGACTTTTATCAGCACTTCTCCAGTGCGGATAAAAATAGAGCTTTATCAGCGCTTATTAATTTAGCGATGATAAAAGGTATCTTTATCAATGCTTTTTGGAATCACTAATAAAAGTCTCCTAGTCTATTTAAATGACCCTAACCGTGACTATTTCAATCATGATATTTAAATATTTATGTGGAAGTCACCTGCTTTGAATCAAGTCTCGAATGCATCTAAGGATTGAAAAAATTGAGTCTCGAATGAATCCAAGTCTCGAACGAATCCAAGATTTCACGTTCAATATATCTACTTTATCTCATATGAATGAAATCTTGAATCTAAGGTATGTTATTTTATCCTCCTCCACAATCATTGATTCCTTGTTTGGGTTCCTCTTAAGGTGCTTTTGACTTAGGTGGTGGTCTTTTTTATGAGTGAGCCTGGGTTTTTTGGGAACATCCAACTTGTGTTGATTTTTCTGAATGGTTTTGGGTATTTTACCTTTATGAGTAAGTATGGATCTTCTAGTATTTGAGTTACTAAACATCTAATATTATCACATATATGTTTAAATGTTGGTTTTTAGGCACAAACACCTTAATTTTATCATATAGAGAGTTCAGAATCAACTCTTATGATATTGATAAACTAAGTGAAATCTCCATCCCTAGAATGATGTATAATGGATTTCATCCTTCATCCAATGATAAGGAAGATACAGGAAACCCCCCCCCCCTAGTGAGAGACCTACTATTCAAAGTATAGATAATACTAAAAGGAATTTCCATCTGCATTCAATTCTTCCATTTGTAGAATTTTAAATTTCCTAGTGAATTCTTCTTGGGATATTTTCCATTTTTATTTAAATTTAAAATACATTAGGTTTTTACTAATGCTAATTTTTCTCATAATATTATTGAGAGTATGAATTTATTCCTTACCATGATGTTGGTTGTGGTTTAGATGTTTTGTCACTCATTGGTGGGTTTTCTTATGTTCTTCATAGGTAAGTTAATTATGGAAATTAATTATAATTTTTTTATAATTATGTATCTTACTATATTATTCATGATATATGGGATATTGTGTTTGGTGATCTATGTAGCAGGCTTTCAAGGAATGAGAAAAGTGATAGCCATATGGTTAACTTCATAAAATATATTAGTGGTATCAAAATTATCAAGCAATGTTTTATATGTGTTTTAGTGCGAAATTTGATATATAGGAATAGTTATTCAAAGAAAAGAGACCATAGTGAGTTATGATATGTATTTATGATCATGATATATAATAGTTAACAATGATTTGGAATAAAATTTTCATTATATGCTCCATAGGATGATTATAGTCTCACTCGGTGGTTTCTCCACCTTATGATCCTCGAGTTGGTTTGTTGGTAAAATCCTAAGGGATATTAAAATATAAAATGAAGGGGTGAACCTAGGATATTATTATATGATTGTGAAAGAGGAACATATGAGAGTGGATTGGGTGATTAATGGTTGTAAATGGGTTTTATATGGGCCATGGTTCATGAATAAAGTGATACATGGACTTTGGACATAGGATATCACCATGAATGTTATTGTCAAGTGGTATATAGGTTAGATTATGAGAGGCCAAGTGAGGATAATCATGGATAATGTAAGTATCCCATAAGGGTATAACAATGTATGAATTTTCTAATGAATTCTTTTATTAGGGTAGTGATGTGATAAGAGGGGTCATATGATCACCTTTGTGGAGATTAGATATGTGATATAAAATTGAGTATATTCCCTTGAAACCTTGTGGGATAACCTATAATGGGTAGGATGGATTAGTTGATCATATAACCTACTTTTTATTGATATTTTAGGCATGTGAGTGATGAATTATGTCCTATGAACTGTGAGATTATATAACAAGTGATCACTGAGAAAGATGATCAATTCCTAATATAGTTGATCTTTAAATATTGTGAATTATAATATAATGGGTATTATGTGAGGGAGAGGTATGTTATGTCAGAATGTTAGTTATTATATTCATGTTACTGATTCATCAAGTTCTAGGGTGAGTTTGATGTCTCATTTGTGTTGTTATTTGTTCTTATTTATTGTTTTTCATAAGTTAGGTTTAACTAATGTATTGTAGTACCAATTGTGTGGTTCTTTCCGAAGGGAACCAATTATATTAATACTTCCCCTTATTTCAAATTCACTTCCGAAGACAAATGGATACATTATACCAATTTCATGATTTGGATGAAATAATTACATGTGTTTGTTATCCCTGATGGATAATATTGGGTACTAGGGGTTTTAGGCTAAATCTCATGGTACATGTGATGTGGTTATTTCTAGAGGGAGATAAATTTATTTTTCTCCTCCCATGATTCAAATGTTAACCTATTATTAGTGAAATGATTTGAATGTCTGGAAAAACCCATGGTATAAACTTATGGTATGATTAGTATAATTCACTTGTATGAAATGAAGTAGGTACATTTTATTATCTCAGTATCCTAGTTAGTACACAATTACTTGACTTACATTCGTATTTTTAGTGTTACTAATTTGAACTTATACTCAAATATATGAGTTTTTATTTTTTGAGTCCCTGTTAGTATTTAATTTTTGATTTTTATACTCACATCCTCCACATTAACATTAGGGGACATAGAGATCTTATATTTGAGATTCATGTGACAAAAAACTACTATAAACATAGACTAGAGTCAGTGTATCTTAGTAGAGATGAGTTGATATTCTCATGGTTGTTTCAAGGACATTTCAACCTTTTGATATGGAATTTTAAATTTTAAATTAAGATGTGGTAATTTAAAAAACATTAATGAGATAACTGTCATCTTAATCCGATTTTTCACTCGATCGGTTTTGTTTTTATTTTTCTCTTGAGACTCATCGCACATCTCTTCTATATTTCTGGAACTACTTTGATTAGTAGTCACCAAAAATGATCACTGATACTCAGTATGGGATGATTATTAGTAAGATTAGTTCAAGAAACATTAGTGCATGTCTAGAATATATGGAGGATGAGTATCAAGAATAAAAAGTCAATAATAACTATTTATAAGATTAAGCTGATGAGGATGAAATTTTTCTATAGCTTTAGCCTTTGGATGAATTCATAGGATAACATCTACCATAGTGGTGTAATTATTTTCATAAATTCAATTTACCATTTCCATAAAAATAGATTCATGATAATAATTTGACAAAAGAATATATAGATGGAGTTAAATAGTTGATCAAGTTTAAATAGATAATTTATATGTCCCTTCTCAAATCCTTTGTTCGTGTGAACATTTTTGTTATTTGTGAAAAATTAAATGTTTGACTAATCATGTCATCAATGTATTCTGCATATAATGATGTTACCAATCCAGGGAAAGAATATATTGTTGATTCTAAATCTAAAAAATTATTAGGGTATCTACAACATGTTAATTAAAAAATCAAGAATGACGTAGCATCACAGTTTTGAATAAAATTATCAAATCAAGTGGTAAGTGTATAAAATTTGAGGTTGGTTGGAATCAACGTGGCCAACCTGTTGACCCCAACAAGTCAATGTTTATAGTTATGTTGTGGTCACAATGAAGATGAATGTATTGATTCAAATTTATTCGTGGTGCCACATCCAGCCTATAAATAAGGATACACTTTGGGAAGATTGAAAAGTAATGTTACGATATACTTTCTCTATTTTATTGAAAATTTATATAATGAAATGTTGATTTAATTTTCCTTATTCCTTGAATATTTCATTTATTTTAGAATATATCCTTACTAAAATTATCTTAATGGCCATTGGAAAATACCATATAGGCTTTCATACTCTTCTTGCCAAGTTATATCTTAGGGATTCTAAGGGGAAAGTAAATCCACACCCACCAGTTAGTTATGCACACATTATAAAGTAGGAAACATTTAAGGATTTCATTATTAATCGTGATGAAAAATAATTCCAGGTGCATTGAAGTCGATAATATATTATTTTAAATTATTTATTTTCTCAAATTTAATTCAAAATTGTTAATTTATGAAAAATAAAAATAATTCTTAAAATAAATAATGGGCATCAAAACAAATGTACCTCAATCGCAAAGCAACGATGGGGTATGCTTCACTTGAGAAGAAATTGGTGTGTATTTTAAATCAATAATAAAATTTTTATGTGATATAAAACAACATATGTTCCTTTTTTATATTCATATTGATGAATCAAAATCAGAATCCACTTCTATCCTATGTCATGTGTTATCGAAGGAGGCTCGCGTAAATAAGGTGGGTAAACTAGTTAATGAAAACAAAAAAACAGTATGGTAAAAATGTACAAGTATAGCATAATATTAATTTTTTATTCATTGTAACATTATTACATAAAAATATCTATTTATGTTTTTGTTTTTTATATGTTTTAGAACCATGAATATATAGTGACCGTACTAAAAGAAAAACTACTTTCATTATCTTTAAAGTGGCTGAAACAATATGGCTCTGTTATATGGGTAGGTTTTGGAGTATCTCTTCGAACATATTTTGAGAATATAAAACCAAAAGAAGATATATATAATTTTATGAAAGGATTTCAGCAACAAATAAGTTCTTTTCAAAATATTATTGTACGGTCTAGTTTGGAATACCAATGTTTGAGAAATGATCAAAGTGTATCAATGTTTGAACAAATATCTACACCTGAAGAACCAAATGACCTCGCTATCTTGGAGGCTAGTCATTGCTCTAAATAGTATAACTTACCCTAGGTAATCAAATTTTTCATTACTCTTTCTCCAAAATTTGAATCAAAAAACTTCTAATAACTATATATGACTAAACTTTTTCAGGTACAGTTGTATGTGATATATATCTCTCAACACCCACACACCACCTTGTTGTGAGGGGTATAGTGTATAGTATCCTAGTAGGCAAGCTACACCTGAAAGAACATCCAAAATATCACATAAGAGCATGGATTGAGGTAGCTCATGATTTGACAACTAAGGTGATTATTCCACTTGATGATCTGAATATTAAAATATCTAATGATGCTATTGGAAATTTCATATCATGGTCATCTAATATTATAAAGATATATAAGGTATGTATTTAAAAAAATCATATGAAAAACTAGTAACAGCTGATGAAAAAATTTCTAAAGAAAGATATGATATTACATATGGATAAAGAAATGGTGAAATAGAAGGTCAGATCCAAACAATATAGTGAATCCACCAAGAAATAAAAAAGGAGATTTTAGAGGTACCTTCTCCCCTCTGGTTCTAGAGAAACATTTATTATTATTACAACTTTATTTAGAGACCAAATTTAAAGATGAAAAAATGTCTTACATTCCATATGAAGAAAAAATATATGAAACTTCCATGAAATTCGTTGTCGGACTTGAGAGTATAAATGATATTCTCAAGCATGGATGGTTGGGAGCCTCAGTTTTGAATACAAACATAAGGTACATTTTCATAATATGTCTATTCAAATAGTGATCTAATATGTTCATTAAAGTTAATAATTGTTCATATTTTATATATACATTTATATTACAACAATATAAAAGGAAAACCATGAGAAGCACAATTTAGATTCATTAATCCCTAAATCATTTCTAAGAAAATACTAACTTTAAATAAGGAAGAAAATGGAAAGTAAAGAGATGATATACTCTATGAATTGGATCAAAAAATAATAGAATCCAAACTCTTTTTGATGCCTAAAATGTATAGGTAAAACTATACAATCTAATCACATAAAATATTTTTTTCCATTACTTATATTTTTATTTTTTTAGGCAGCACTAGATGTTGATTGTATTCAATATATGTAACTCAAGTATTTATTTTTTGGTTCTAATTCATTGATATCAAAAAAAACTGACACACATGATTTGTATTGTGAATTTTTAATACACTGAAATCAACATTTTATAGATAAACTTCGAATTACATGTTTCAATCTATGTTTTAACAAGAATTTTTTTATGATAGAGCGGTCACTAAATATAGTCTAAATCATGGCATGAAGTCGGTGTCTGAATATAAAAATCTTATGGATTAATAAAATGGATATAAATTAAGGTATGTGTTGAGATATTTAATCAAAAAACATATTTCAAAATAATTTACTTATTTTGGAAATTGTTTCTATAGTTTCTAAAGTAAGATAATGACAACAATTGTCGATATTATGTTTTTAAATTTAAGAGATAGATCATAAACCATCAAAATATCAGCATCCCTGAATAGCTAATTTCTAATGGTAATTATAATTTCATTAATAATATTTCTTAATCATTTTTTTGACTATATTTTCTCAGTATTATCAAGATTTCTAATGACCTTCATACTCAAAAGAATAAGTAAATTTGTTTAGATATGAGTGGGTAGCGTATATGGAGTCATAATGTTTGTTGATAAGAAATTTAGGTGATTTCCTACAATTTTTGTGATCTTGTATGATCTATGACCTTATAAATATATTTCATGTGTTAATATTTAGTGTTAAAATGCTTATATATATATATATTGATTTTTTTCTCAATGAGAAATATAATGGAGGAGATAAATTTGCTTAGAAGCACTAGCCTTCAAACAATAAAATTGTTAATAAATGTTGAAGGAGGAGGTGGGGTAAGAGGTGGATGCAGAGGTGGAGTCGGAGATAGAGACAAAGGGGGGGAGGAGGTAGAGGTGAAGACCGAGGCATAGGAGGAGACAAAGTGATGTCCTACAAACAATAAAATTGTTGGGAAATGGAGAATAATGAGGATCATGGTAAGGTTGTGTTTGAGAACAATTATTGAAAAGTGAACACAATAATTTTCACTTAAGATAAGATCAATTGTGCATGTTTTTCAGGTTTCTTATTGAAAAAATGATTTTCACCACTTATTTAAGTGATTTGTATCTGGAATTTAAGTGGTGGAATTTTTTTAGAAACAAAAAAAAAACCACTTATTTTTTCAAGTTGGTTATCACAGGCTACAATTTCTATTATCACATTCCAAGTACTATCATATATTACAGAAGTGGGAAAGAAACCCATCACCAAGAATAAACTGAACAACAACCAAAATAGATGTAATTGCTTTCCCATGGATTCTCTACATTATAAAGAAAAATAATTTATAGTGGATCATATATTCACTTGAGAGTCTTACAACACCAATATAATCATCAAACATGTATATAATCAATCTCATATTTTTGAATAAATGTGTTTTTAATCAACCATTGAAGCCATCAATTGTTTGAGAGAACTTTTAGAGGACCACCAACATCGAGAGATCATGGTCATCTGGGAGGGATAGTGTCAATGGAAACATGGAATAAAATGAAAAGAAACCTATTTATGAAGAAATACCCACAAATGAGAACCCACATCAAATGAAATTGTGAAGTACCAAAAATCCAAATGAAGAACCATTTGTAAAATAACCTAGTATCTTGATCCATAACCTCTAAAATAAATAAATAAATACAAAATTTCATTGACTGAGTCATGAATTTTCTGGAAAAAAACAATACAATGGTTTCACCTTGGTGGGTGGTGGAATTATTTGGGATATTCAATAATCAGTTAGATTCATGATATAATATCACAAATTCATGTGAAATACAGACAAGTAACATTCATTATCATGTTCACATTCATTATGTAAAATGATCCATGTTCACAAGCTCATTAATAAAAAACTCATCATCATTATCAATAAAAAATAAATGAGATTATGGATATTCCCATTTTGATAAAAAAATGATGATGTTATATTAGAGTTTTACATCACCCAAAATATTGAAAAGTATATAAAAATCTATAAAACAATCTAGTAAGACTTGATGGATGTGCTAGATTTTAGTGTCATCTGGATGCAATAAAGGGAAATATTGATGTTTAATATTGTCAAAAGGGGTAAAAAAAATTATAATATAGTTTAGTGTCTTATGAAAACACATAATGGTTTACACTGAAGCTTTTCCCATAAAATAAATTAAATGGTTTATCAAGGAGTTTTTACTCTCTATGATGGTGAAAGTAAAAGATATATTTTATTATATTCCATAAAAAATAATATGTAAATATTTTAGTGTAATAAATTAATGATGATAGGTTTACACTAATGGAAAATGTTTTTAAAGAATAAATGACTTCGTCAATAAGGGTGTTTCACTCTTGTACTATGATCATGCACTCAATAAGGATGATTCACTCATGATGATGTAATTTTATTATTATTATCCAATGAATTCAACATTCAGGGTTATCAAACTGAAATATAATTAAACGAACCAGAGTTTATAATTCACTTTAGGATAAAAAACATGGTGGAATCAACCATACCTCAAATCAATAAACAGTGTACCCAGTATGACTAAAGTTGTGCAGTTTTAGTTTAAAATTGAAATTGTATTAATGTGTTGTTTCATATTTATGTTTTAATTGTTTTTTTATAGTGTTAATAAATTAATAAATGTTTTATTATAAAAGTGGATTATTTTTCTCAAGTTTGGGTGGTCTGTTCAAAGATGTTCATTCTTGTGAAAGACTGGACTTTGAGGCTACAACTGAGATAACAAAAATGTGGAAATTGGTCAAGAATGTATACAATCATCATGAAAAGGTGAATTTATACTACTTATTTAGTTAATTTTTTCAACATTTTATCTACTATTATTAAGTTAATTTCCTTATAATTTTTATCTAAAAATTATTTTTTTAATTATCTTTTGTGATGTCGTTTTTTTATTTGAATCATCTGCAATAAGACAAGAAAGAGAGAACATGTTCCTTTTTCATGGAGAATTTTAGATAGAATGGATGTTCTTCTTCCATAAAAATGGAACATTTTTTTATTTTCTAGCTTGGTACATATGGTTTAAACATAAACACACATCACATACTCTATATGATGCACAGTGTGACTGGTATGACACAAACTGTATGTTTTTAGTTTATAATTTACATTTTAGTTCAAAACACACATCATAAGTCATTTTTTATGTGTATAAATTTTTCACACCTCAATATGATGCACAATGTTCCTAGTATGACGCAAAGTGTCTGCCACTAGTTTAAATTTTAAATTTTAGTTCAAAAAGTGGAACTCACTAAAAAAAATAATACAAACTCTAATTTCGTTGATAAATTATGAAAACTATTCATAAGTGATTTTTGATTTTGAGGAATTAGTATCATGCCAAACTGACAGATTATGTGACTGGTATGACTCAAAGTGTTTGTTTTTAGTTTAAAATGGAATTTCAACAAAAAAAACACAAGTTACATACTCAAAACCAGAAAAACACATTCGGATTGTTCTAATGCTTTATTTAAATAATAAATGTGTCATTTTGGATTTCATGAATCTGTAGCACATAAATCTAATTCATGTTGTGATCGGTATGATTCCAAGTTTATCTTTTTATTTAAAATTGATATAAATTTTAGTAAAAAGACAAACAAATATACTCAAAACTAAGAAAAAATCATTCATATTTTTTATAATTTACTAAAACAATCCATAATTAATTTTTTATTTTTAGGAATCAGCCACACCTCAATTTAATACACGATGTTCCTGAAATGACTCAATGTTTTTTTTAACAGTTTAAAATTGATATTTTAGTTCAAAAAGATTCACTCACTGAAAACCAAGAAAAAATGATCGTATTGTATTAATAATTTATGAATAAAATTCATTATTCATTTTTGACGTGTAGAAATCAGTCTCATATCAAACCAACATATGATGTGAACAATATGTCTCAAAGTGTGTGTTTCTAGTTTAAAAAGACATTTTTTGTAAAACCACGGGTGACGTACTCAAAATTGAGGAAATACATTTATATTTTTGAATAATTTATTAAAATTATCCATCATTCATGGGAAGTGTATAAATCAACTGCACCATAATTCGACACTTGATGTGACCAGTATGTCTCAATGTGAATCTTTTTATACAAAATTGACATTAATTTTAGTAAAAAAGTTAAATGAAATACTCAAAATTGAGAAAATGAATTCGGGGTGTTTTGATATGTTGGTAAAATGATCTATAATTACTTTTTGATGTTTAGGAATTAGCTTCGCCTCAATCCAGTACATGTTGTTCCCTGGATGACTCAAATTTTCTGTTATTAGTTTAAAATTGAAATTTTACATTAAAAAATGTCACTCATTGGAATCTAAGAAAACACACTTGTATTTTCATGATAATATAGGAAAAAAATTATAATTCATTTTTTATGTTTATGAATTAATCTCATGTCAAACCTATACATGATGTAACTGGTATGACTCAAAGTGTGTGTTTATTGTTTAAAACGACATTTTAGTAAAAAACACAAGTAACATACTCAAAACCAATAAAACACATTCAAATTGTTTTTATACTTTATTAAAATTATACATAAGTCATTTGATATGTGTAGGGATCATCGAAACCTCAATTTAATTCAGGATGTGACTCGTACAACTAAAAGGGTGTCTTTTTATTTAATATTGATATTAATTTTACTAAAAAGCTATCATACTCAAAACTGAGAAAATATATTTAGATTGTTCATATACTTTAGGAAATGATGAATAAACCATTTTTGATGTGTAGGAATCATATTCACCTCAATCTGAAATATAATATTCTTAGTAGGACTCAAAGTTTCTATTATCAATTCAAAATCGATATTTTAGTTCAAAAAGATCCACTCACAAAAAACTGATAAAATACTCTCAGATTGTCTGGATGATTTAGAAAAACAATTAATAAGTCATTTGTGACATGTAGGAGTCATTCTCACCTCAAACTAACACAATATATGACTGGTATGACTCAAAGTGCATGTTTCATTCATAAAATGACATTTTATTAAAAACACAAGGGAGGTACTGAAAACCAAGAAAACACATTTGGATTGTTTTAATACTTTAGTAAAACAATCCACAAGTCATTTGGGACATTTATGAATTATCCACACCTAAATCTGATTTGTGGTGTGATCGATATGACTCCAAGTTCGTATTTTCAATATATAAGTGTCATTTTAGTTTAAAATATGAATCACATCGCCAAAACCAAAAAAATGGGCCTATATTTTTTTCTCAAAATTATATCTTCTATTAATTAATTAATTGCATTATTATTTTTTTCTTATACTTATTTATTTAATTTTCATAGAGATATTTCTTGAAGATGAACAATAAATGGTGTGACATGCAAGAATCAACCACAACTCAATCTAATACACAATGTTCCTGGTATAAATAAAATTTTTGTTTAAAATTCATGATTTCCATTTAATTTACTTATTTATATTATTACTAACATAATAATTGTTTTCTTATACAGGTATGTTATTTTTCTTAATCAAGTTTGGTTTATTATTTAATACAGGTTTGTTATTTTTCTCTTTAATATAGTGTTTTTTTTGTATTTGGAAATGGTGGTATTCTACCTTGACAATGGTGGTTTTCTAGATTTGTTGTTGGTTTTTGTCTCAGATAGCCGCGGCTCAAGAGATTCTGCAATGTTTTCTCACAAAATAATGCTTCAGATGAGGTTCAGGGCATAGAGGTTTTGCTATTTCATGGATTTTCGGAATCGGAAGTTTGAGAGGGTATGGATTTGTCCATCGGTACCATGCCCATGATCTTTAGTGTGGGTCAGCTATTCATGTTGTGATGAGATAATGGAAGCTATACTTTATGGTTTTTAGTTTCTAGGAGGAGCTTCACTTTTATGACGAGCATTTCTTTTGAACATGATTTTTGGTATATGGAGACTTTTTTTGTGTTTAAGTATTGATATCATGGGTTCTCACTTTCCCTTAAAAGTGTTTAGAAATAAAAAAGTAATTTTCAGTCAGTTTTGAAAATTTTATTTCATTAAAATTGTTTATTTGTACCTGATTTTTCTAATTTTTGGTGATGTAGTGTGCTGTTATAGAATACTACATTATGCCTTGTTTCTAGTGTTATAGTGTTCTACTGCAACACAATTCATTATTCCCCTTTATTAGTTCGAAATAAAATCAATGATAAATGGTGTATTTTATCATCACTTTTCTTGAACTTATAAAATCTGAGGGATTTTAATTTTTCTCCAGTAGTTAGTACTTTTTTAGTTCTGATAAAGACCAATTATAGCATTGTTAATGGCATGTTTTATAGTGGTGACCCATGAAATGAAATGGGTTTCGTAAACATTTCAAGATATCATAACCTTTGGAAAAGTGATAGGATAAATAATCATTTCATCATAAAATTACTCATGAAAATAAGTGTGATTCTTAATTATTTTATCATGGTATAACCTGTGGAAGAGAAATGGGTTTTACGAAAAACTTTTCATCTTAAATATAACCATTTAGATAAAGAATAAGAATGGTATCATTGGATCATATCCCCATTAAGGAGTTGGAAACATCAAGGGGTTTCACCTTATATGAGGAATGATTTTGATAAATCATTTAAAACATTTCTTGAGGAAAATATTATTTCCAATTTGAAAATATATTTTAAAATATAAAAAATTTTGGAAACATTTTCATTGAAAACAAACTTAAAAGATTATAATGGATGATTTGAAAATTATTTTTTAATAAAATTATCATAAGAAACATTCAAAACCCTTTTAATATAAAACTACCTTGAAATTTTATTTAAAAGTATTTTTGAAAATATTTTTAGAAAACATGGTTTTGGAAGAAAATAGATTTTCGACCGAAGAGATAAATAAAGTCGGATTTTCATAAAAACATGTTCTTAATTATATTAAGTAAAAAATAGTGGTAAAATGGTACCATTACATGAAGACATCATGAATAAAAAAAGGTGGATAAAATTAATGATAATTCTTGAGATATAGATCATAATATTTTATCATTAGAAGTGTAATCATAAATAGTCACAATAAATGAAGAGATTGTAATATAAAATCAATACCACTTTGGTAAAATTGAATCGTAAGCCCCATAAAATGGAACATAGAATATAATGAGGGTAGAAAAATTCATGATATTATATTTTAAAGGGTCTTTATATACACCTAATTAAATAATTAAGGTGCATATTATTACATACAAATAAAATAAGGAAAATTGAGACACAATTCCTTTACCGATTTGGTAACTTTTGACCATAAACCCCACGAAAGAGTATAACGACCCTGGTCTTTATTACACATTTAATTCTGATTTATTACATATAATTCCACTTAATAAAACTCATAATATCTATAGGTCTAGTGTTATTGGGGCTTAGAAACATTACATAACAACTTAAAATATGAAATATACATCTTTATTGAAAACTTCTTTTACATGGCCACAACATTCCATTATGCTTAGTATTGCATGGGATAACCTGAGGACGTACATAAGAAATGAGTGATATATAAAACCCAGTAAGGGATTAAACAAATAATAACATTAAGAATAAAATACACGTTAGGAAATATGAAAATTAATGGAGCATAAGAGAAACATGAACATAAATGCATGATATAGCATGATTATCATAACATAGAAATGTGACAACAACTTAAAACACTACATCATTAAGAAAATGAAATAAGGTAAAACCATGTCCCAACATGATGGAAAAAATTAATATAACTGAATCCGGTAAAACCCTATCCCAACATAACTTATCATGATACTAAACATTACCCGATGCATTGAAGCGCTATTAGGGCACACCCTTCATAATCACTTCAATCTCATACTTAAGTGTGCCACATAGATCATATAAGATAGATTAATTCAACATAATAATTTATTCAATAATAAAGGAATGTTGAATTCATAAATTTAAATCACCATTTGATAATTATGTGTGTAGAAAGGTTAATACCCTTGATATATGAATGGGTAAAGTATTCACTACACGATGATTTCGGCATAGAAAATCGCGGTGAATTTTGACAGCATAACGACGTCATATTGAAATTTATAAATTTTTTTAATGAGAGGGAAATGGGTATATCATTATTTATACATGGGGTGGAAATTATGTGTATCATTTAATATAATATCCCAAAATTTGAAATGGAATTTAGATTTATAATATAAAATAAATGCTTGAATGGAAATGAGAAGTGATAAATCCCTTACGGAATTTCAGCATAGTAATGGGTGGATTTAACGAATCATGGGGGGATTAATGGGAGTGAAATTAATATATCATAATGTATAAATAAAATGGATAGTAATTAGTTATGTAATAACATATCCCAAATCAAGAAAATGGAAATTAAAAGGCATGACATAAAAGAGGTTCTTGAAGAAAAAGGAGAGATGAAGATCCCTTACATGGATCTATGATCCTAAGGGATTATAAGAAGCTTCTTGGGAGATTAGGGGGGCCTTTTTAAGACTCTAGGGAGTATGTTTCATCTATTGGTATAGCCTCAAAGAGCTTGAGTTAAGAGGAATGGGTGCTTGTGTGGGTTTATATAGGAATAATGGGGGAATTCTTTATTATTTCAGTTTTGGACCCTACACACTAAAATATTTAAAACCACAAACCATATCATGTTTTCTATAAAAGGGGAGTGGTATAAATTCTTTTAAATTGATATGGTCTGAATATATTAAAATACTTCCCTTATTTATGTGGAGGTGAGTCACACTGTCAAGGAAATGATTTTAAAATATTGAGATATTTTATATGTCTTGGAGGATTCACTAAGGATATATAAAATAAATTAAATAAACCTAAATTAAAATTTTTTAAAGTAAAAAATATCTATTTTTACGAAGATACCTTTTATAGTTTTTTATTACATCACTATTGGGTTATTATGATTCCATAAAATACATTATATATTTATATAGTATTTAATTTTTACCCAAAAATTCGACTGCCTCAAAAAATTATGAAAAATTCACCATTGGATAATTTATAAATCTTGATTCAAAAAATAATATTTATTTTACCTAAATAATTTTATATATATGTAAATTTTTACTTTTAAAATAAAAACTGACATTTATTGAAAATTGATAGGTTTTGATAAAAACAGTTTTCAAACCTTAATAAAAAATATAATTGAATTTATAAAAATTATATGATATTTTATATTTAGAAAAAGTAATTTAATAATTATATTTTACTAAAATATTATTTAATTAAAAAATATATTAATTCATTAAATTATATTTCTTAATTGAATATGAATATTAACCAAAAATAATATTTGTTCTTTAAAAATCATTTACAAAGTAAAAATAATAAACTGAAACTATATTCATTATTCAATAAAAAAATAATTCACATAGTCATAATTCCAGGGTATTGATAAATATCCCTTTATAACACTAGAATACGCCCTAAGAGTAAGGTGTACGGTGGTGGGGCTTTCATGGGGCTGTTTGGTGAATACGGTTTGAGCTGTGATCTCGATGAGCTTAAACATCTCCCCTAAATGGTTTATATCATACATATGTTATTGGATATAAGCTTTATATTGGTCTAGGGAAAAGCCCAAAAATTACATCTTCCTTGGATGCTTCGATAAATGGTTTTCATAGGGTACAATCCAAATGGTTGGGGCCATCACTTCCTTTGTCTGTGTCAAAAGGATTTATTAAAATCCTATATTTATACTAATGATGTGATCATTGTTCAATGGATATATTATAAATGATAAGGATATTTAACAGTCGTTTAAATCCAATTGGATATAAAAAACATAAGGAATGCATTTGTTTTTTATATCCACAAGAAATTTAATGAAAAGAAATGGAATTTTATTCATAACAGTTTGGGTTGTTACAACCTTCCCCCCTTAAGAAATTTCACCCTTGAAATTTCCTTTTCAAAAACTAAAACTAATAAGGGTAGCTCTACCACATCACTTCCTCCTGTTCCCATTTCTCTTCTTCAAACATGTGATTTCTTCACAAAACATTGATTGGGGGAATTGTCTTATTTTGCAGAACATCTTCTCTATGATCTAGGATCTTCACCTACTTATCTTCATAGAAGATATCCATCATAGATGTTGGCCTCATCCATACCTTAATTTATTTTGTTTTAGAAGGATTCACATATATCCCATTTCTTATGATGATATGACCCAACAATGAGACTTCCTTCAGCCATAACTCCCAATTTTTGTACTTTTCATAGAGTTTCTCCTTTCACAAGGTCTCTAGTATAGTGCTCAGATATTTCTCATTCTCCTCATTGGTTTTGGAGTATATTAGAACATCTTCTACAGAGACTATCACAAAATTTTCAAGGTAATCTATAAATACACTATTCATCAAGTCCATGAAAATTTCTGAATCATTAGTGAGTCCGAAAGGCATTACTATGAATTCATAGTGCTCGTACCTTGTACAAAAAGTAGTCTTGTCGATATCCAACTTCTTTAACCTTACATGGTAATATCCCGACTGTAGATCCACCTTGGAGAAGTATTGTGCTCCACATAGATGATCTAACAATTCATCAATTAGTATAAAATGATACTTGTTCTTTATTGGGATTTTTTTGAGCTCACGATAATCAATGTAAAGGCGCATTGACCCATCCTTCATCATGAAAAATAAGACTGGTGCAACCCATGGTGAATCACTTGTGTGTTTAAACCCTTTATCCAGATTATCCTATTTTGGTTTCTTTATCCCCTCAAGCTCCAAAACAGCCATTGTATATGCAGTCTTTGTTATTGGCAATGCCCCACGTATAAGATCAATCAAGAATTATACATCTCTTCTAAAAGGAAGACATGACAATTACTCGGGAAACATATCAACAAATTCCCTTACAATAGGTATGTCTTCGAGGATGTTTCCTTCCTCAGACTCAATAATCTAAGAAAGATATGCATTATCATAGGGAATTAATATCCATTCTTGAGATGGTGGTGCTAAATAATATTCATCCTCCTCATTTCACTTGTATAGAATCGGGAGTCGATTCTACATATAGAGTGTGATTTCCCTCTCATGAAAATTTATGTCAGCTCTATATAGGTAAATCCAATCAATTCCAAGAATCACATCAAATTCCACCAATAGAAGTATGATAAGGTTCTATGGGAATTTAAATCCACAAATTGTGACACTGAAGGAGTTATATTCATGAGATTCAATAATTACCCCATTTTCTATTTTCACTGACTTCTAAAATTCCATTATTTGTGGTGGTTTTGTAATTTTCCACTAAAAATTAAGGATATAAAATAATTCATAGAACTTGAATAAAAAATTATGTTTACAATTAATGAATCAATAATCAGCGTACCTCTCACCACTTTTTTTGGGATTCACATCAGCGACAGTGATGGAAAAAGCTCTCCCTTGTTGCCTTGGAGGTTATTGGTTTCCTCTAAAAACCCTTGGCTTAGGGAATTGGTTCGCAAAGTACTCCAGTTCTTTATAGTTGTAGCAATGAATAATGAATTGAGAATCAAATGTGGAATTTTTTTTCCTCTTTTGAAGTAGCGGGTTTTTCTTTCCATCAATCACTGGATAGGTGACCTTTTACCCCACACCTAAATAATTTCATCATCCCCTTCAGGCAATTTCATGGGTGCTTCCTTCCACACTTTTGACAAATAGGGTGTTGGAATTTTTTAGCATTACTGGATTTATCCATCAGACCGCAAGAATTAAAGTCCACTTTTCTCTTCTTATCCCCATGATACCCCTAATATTTCCCTATCTCCATATTGACTTTTAGGGCACATCATACAATCTCCTCGTAGCTATCAATGTCACGGATCACTAGGGATTTATATAGCCTAGTTTTTATCCCACCAAAGAAGCGGTCAACCATTCATTCTAGGGTAGCGACAAAACTAGAGGTGTATCATGCAAGTCTAGTGAAGTTTTCCTCATACACCCCAATAGATTCATAATCATTTTTCTTGAGTTCAAGTAAATATCTTTACATCTTAAGATGATGGTTTTGGGGAAAATATTTATCAAAAAAAAAATCTGAAAATCCTTCCATCTCATCGCCTCGATCTCTTCCTCAGGCTTCATATTTTTATCAATGTATACCATTGATTAGTTTCACCCTCCATATGATAAGAATCTAGAAGAACCTTATCTTGTTCAAAACATTGATGGATGGAGAAGATCTTCGCAATGGATTTGATCCATTGTTCGGTGATTGAGGGATCAAATGATCCATTGAATATATGATGCATTTGTATCATGAAGATATCGATTGAAAATTGTTCTTTCTTAGGGGGGGTGGATATTCCTCTAGATCTAGGTTTCTATTAAAAAATTTATTTAACTGAGAGATTATTGTGATAAAGTTTTTTATTCATGCTCCTATCAGATTGGGCATCTCTTTAGAGAAATATTCACATTGATCTTCACATCAGTCGTTAGACCGATTCCACCTATTACCGGCCACTGGTTAGAATAAAAGGAAAAAATAGGGATAAATATTCTAAACTCTTAAACACATAAAGGGGGTACAATGAAAAAAAAGTGATAACATATAAATTTCATTTATCTCCTTAACTTATGAATTTCTGAGCTTTGATCTATGTAATCCATTATCTATTTCCTAACATATATTCTTAGAGGAATTTTTTATTCCCTTAAAAATGGTTCTTACTAAGATTATGAATTTACATAATCATATCCCCTGGTATTATCTCACAAAGTTCATAGAAAGGATTGTTTTCGTGCACTAGTTCACGTTCGAGTCTAGCTCAATGTGGTGTTTTTGGTTTTTACACCTAGATACATCTTTTTTAGAGCCACCTCTACTTGTTCATTTCCAAAAAGAGATATATTTTCTTGATAAAAAACTTAATCTATACTCACCAAAATTTAGGGATGATTTTCTTAAACTTATTCTTATCCCTATGAATTTTACAATAGTTTTCTAATCCTAATCCCAAAAATAACTAAACTGATCCTATGAAACCAACTATAACGACCTTGGTCTTTATTACAAATTTTAACAGGATTTGTTACATAAATTTGCACTCAATAAAACTCAAGAAGATTGATAGGTATTGTTTATTTTGGGGCTTAATAACATTACATAACAACTTATAAAATGAAATACACATCTTTATTGAAAAAATATTTTACATGACCACAACATTCCATCGCACTTAGCATTGTATGGGATAACCTGAGTACATACATAAGAAAAGGGTGAGATATAAAGCCTAATAAGGGAGTAAAAAAGGTATAACATGAAGATTAAAATACATGTTAGGAAATAGGAAAATCATTGGAGCATAAGAGAAACATGAACATAAAGGCATTATATATCATGATTATCATAACATGGAAATGTAGAAACAACTAAAAACACTACATCATTAACGTAAAGGAATCAGGTAGACCCCTATCCAATCATGATGTAAAAAGTCCTATAAAGGAATCGGGTAAACACCTATCCCAAACATGATGTATCATGATACTAATCATTACCCAATGTATTAGATTTCTATCAGGGTGCATCCTTCATAGTCATTTCAATCTCATGCTTAAGTATGCCACATATATCATATAAAATAGATTCATTAAACATCATCATTTTTTTCATGATCAAGGAATGTGGAATTATTAAATGTAATTAACCATTCTATAATTATTTGTTCATATATTTGAATACCCTTGATATAGGAATGGGTATGGTATTCACTACACAATGATTTTGGCATGGAAATCGCGGTGCAATTTTGGCAAAATAACGATGTCATATGGAAATTAATAAATTAAGTTGATGAGATCGAAAGGTATCTATAATTATTTATAAATGATATTGAAAGTTAAGGTATCATGTAAAATAATTTCCAATCATGTGAAATGGAATTTATATGCATAATATATAGAAGAAATGCTTTAATTGAAATGGGAAGTGAGAAATCCCTTACGGAATTTCTACATTGTATCAAGTGGGTTTAAAGGAACATAGGGGAATTAATGGTGGTGAAAGGAATATATAATAATGTATACATAAAATTTAAAGTAAGTAGGTATGTAAGAACATATCCCAAATCAAGAAAAAGGAAATGAAAAGGCATGACATAAAAGATGTGCTTGAAGAAAAAGGAGAGAGGGAGATCCCTTACTTGGATTGTGATCCCAAAGGATTGGGGGAGGATTCTTCGAATATTAGGGGTGCCTTGGGAGGACTCTACGGAGTAGGGAGAATAGGTTGGTAGAGCTTCAAAGGTCTTACGTGAAGAGTCATGGGTTCTTGTGTGGGTTTATATAGGAAAGGTGGGGGAATTCTTCATTATTTTGGTTTTGGACCCTTCAAACTAAAATATTGAAAACCGCAAATCATCCCACAGTTTTTGTCCATGGTTTCTAGAAAAGGGGAGTGATATAAATTATTTTAAAAGTATATGATCTGAATATATTAAAATATTTCCCTTGATTATGTGTAGGTGAGTCACACTTTCAAGGGAATGATTTTAAAATCTCGAAATATTTTATATGTCATGGAGGATTCACTAAGGATTTATAAAATCAATCAAATAAACCTAAAATTATATTATTTTAAAGGAAAACAAATATCTTTACTAATATAAATTTTACTGAATTCTATTATATTACTATTAGGTCATTATGATGTCCTAAAACACATTATATATTAATACGGTATTTAATTTTTACCCAAAAATTCGAGTGTCTAAAAAAATTATGAAAAATTCACCATTGGATAATTTCAACATCCTGATTCCAAAAATAAAATTAATTTTATCTAAATAATGTTTTAAATATATGAATTTTCACTTTTAAAAAAATCATCATTTATTTAAAATTGATGGGTTATGATAAAAATAGTTTACAAACCTTAATAAAAATTACAATTAAATTCATAAAAAATATATGATCATTTATATTTAATAAAAATAATTTAATAATAATATTTTATTAACATTTTATTTAATTAAAAAATCCATTAATTCATAAAAATATATTTCTTAATTGAATTTAAATATTAACCAAAATTACTGTTTGTGCTTTAAAAATCATTTACAAAGTAACAACAATAAAATGAAAGTATATTAATTGTTCTATAAAAAAATAATGCACATAATCATAATGATAGGGTATTTTTGAATATCCCTTTATTAAACCATAATATTCCCTAAGAGTAAGGTGTGCAATGGTTGGTCTTTCATGGGGCAGTTCGGTTAACATGGTTTGGGTCGTTATCTCGACGATCTTGAACTTCTCCCGTAAACGGTTTCGTTCATGCTTAATTTGTTTGATATCATCTTCGGCTTGGTCTAGCACAAACCCCAAAAATTCTATCTCCCTTAGAGGCTCTAATAAACATGCTTTATAGGGTACAATTCTACTGGTTGAGGCCATCACTTCCTTTTCCTATGTCAAAAGGATTTGTTAAAACCCTATATTTATACAAGTCATGTGATCACTATTCAATAACTATATGATAAATGGTAATGATACTTAAAGTTCAATTAAATACAATTGGATATAATAAAAAAAATGAGTGAATGTGTTTTCTATATCCATAATACATTTAATTAAAATAAAGGGAATTTTATTCATAACGGTTTGGGTCGTTACAACCTTTCCCCTTATGAAATTTCACCCTAGAAATTTTTTTCCCGAACTAAAATAAATGATGACAGATCTTCTGCATCACTTCCTCCAGTTCCATTGTCACTTCATCAAACCTTTTGTTTCTCCACAAAAATATGAGGATGGGAATTGTATTATTTCGTAGAACTTTTTCTCTACGATCTAAGATCTTCACCAGCTTCTCTTCAAGAAGAGGTCATTCTCCAATGGTACCACCTTTTGATTGAGTGCATGTGAGTGGTCAGGTATTTACTTCCTCAAGAGTGATACATGGAATAAATCATGTACTTGAGACAGTTTTGGTGGTAGTGCTAGTCAATAGGCCCCTACCATGATGCGATCAAGGATCTCAAAATGGTCGATGTACCTTGGACTAAGCTTTCCCTTCTTCCCGAATCTCATAAATCTCCTCCATAGAAATATGTGGAGGAATACCATGTCTTCAACACAAAATTCTAGGTCTCATTTATGATTTTTAGTATAACTCTTGTGTCGACTCTGGGCAGCTTTGATTTTCTACTTAATAGTCTTAACCTTCTCCACCATTTTTTCGACCATTTATGGACCTAGAAGTTTTTGTTCACCAACTTCATCCCAACATACCATTGTTCAACACCTCTTCCCATTAATGGATTCATAAGGATCCATTTGGATGCTTGAGTGTAAAATTTTGTTGTAAGAGAACTCCACCAAAGGAATATGTTGTTCCCATCAACCTTTGAAGTCCCTTGAATAAGCTTTGAATATGTCCTCAAGTGTCTGGATAGATTGCTCATATTGTTCATCATTTTGAGGGAGATAGACCATGCTGAAATTCAACCTAGTATTCAAATCTTATTGGATACTCTTCCAGAACTTATAGGTGAATCTTGGATCTCGATCGGACACAATTGATAGTGGTACTCCATGCAGTCTTACAACTTCTCTAGTGTATATTTGTTCCAGTTGATCCAATGAGAAATCCTCTCAATTTATAATGAAGTGTGCAGTCTTTATAAGACGATCCACAAAAACCCATATAACATTGTTTCCTTTATATGTCTTAGGAAGTCTGGTGACAAAGTCTATGGTGATATTTTTTCATTTAAATGTTTGTATGGGTAATGGTTGCATCATCCCCTTAGACTTTTTCCTCTCAGCCTTAACATGCTAACATACCAGGCACTTTGATGTATATTTATCGATCTCCTTTTTCATGTTATCCCCCCAATAGTGATCCTGGATATATCAATACATCATTTTGTTTCCTAGGTTAATGGAGAAATTTTAACTATGTACATCATCCAAAAGTTCATTATTTAACTCTAGATTTTATGGAACACATAGTTTTGACCAAAATCTCAAAATTCCTTCTTCATTAAAATTAAACTCTGAGGATTTCCCCTTTTTAATAGTTTCAAATTTCTTCTAAATTCCCACATCATCTTTTTGAGCATCCTTTAACCATTCTAAAAGAGATGGTTGATAAAAAAATCTTTGAAAGGATTAATGATGTTCCCTTATTTATGATTTGCATGTCCATATTCATAAAATCTAAGAAGACTCTATCATTTTAAATTCTAATCAATGATATAATTTCTAGGCCCTTTCTACTTAGAGAATATGACACCTTGTTTTCTTTCCTAGGGTGGTAATGGATTGATCAATAATAATCCTTGATGGGATCTAACCATATTTGTTAGCACATATTCTGATCTTTCTATTTGATTATATATTTGAGACTTTTGTAATCTGTATATATTTTAAACTTCTCCTCAAATAGATATTAATGCCAGAATTTAAATGCAAATATCACTACTTCCAACTCCAAATCATGTGTGGGATATTTTTTCTCATGAATTTTCAACTGCCTTCTGGAATAGGTAATGAATTTATCATTCTGCATCAACACGTAGCCCAAGAACTTATTTGAAACATCAATGAAGATTATGAAAAGATCCCCACTTGTGGGTAGTGTGGGCACAAGGGTAAGTGATAAGCCTCTTCTTAAAATCCATAAATATTAATTCAAAATCATCAATCCAATAAAACTTGACTCCCTTATGATTTATCTTGGAAATAGGGTTTGATAATAGTGAAAATTATCTCACAAATAGGTGATAATATCTAGCTAACCCTAGGAATCTACGACTATATGTCATAGATGTTGGCCTCATCCATCCATCAATTGTTTTTGTTTTCGAAGGATCCACATATATCCAATTACTTGTGATGATATGACCCCTGAATAAGACTTCCTTCAACAAGAATTTACACTTGGTGTACTTTTCATAGAGTTTATCCTTTCACAAGGTCTCTAGTACAGTGCTCAGATGTTCCTCATACTCCTCCTTGGGTTTGGAGTATATTAGAATATCTTCTATAAAGACCACCAAAAATTTTCCGAGGTAATCTATAAAGTCACTATTCATCAAGTCTATGAAAATTTCTGGATCATTAGTGAGTCCGAAAGGCATTAATATGAATTCATAGTTCTCGTACCTTATATGAAAAAAAGTATTGTGGATATCCACCTTCTTCACCATTAATTGGTAATCTCCCAACCACAGATCCCCCTTGGAGAATTATTGTGCTCCACTTAGCTGATCGAACAAGTCATTAATTCATAGCAAAGGATTATTGTTCTTTATCATGATTTTTTTGAGATCATGATAATCAATGCAAAGGTTAATTGAACCATCCTTATTATTGATGAAGAGGACTAGTGCACCCCATGGTGAAGCACTTGGGTGTATAGACCCTTTATCCAAATTCTCATGTAGTTGTTTCTTTATCTCCACAACAGCTATTCTATACAGAGACTTGGATATTGGAAATTCCCCAAGTATAAAATCAATTGAGAATTCAAAATCACTTCTAGGAGGAAGACCAAGCAATTTCTCAATAGACACATCAACAGAATCCCTCACAATAGGCATGTCTTTGAGGATAATTCCTTCATTAGACTCAATCAACTAAGAAAGATACATCTTCTCATAGGGAAGTAATCTCCATTATTAAGATAATTGTTCTAAAGAAGATTTGTCCTCCTCCTTTCACTTGTATAGTATAGGGGGTCCATTCTCCAAATGGAGAGTGATTTACCTCTCATGACAATTTATATTGGCTCTATATAGGGAAAACCAATCCATCACAAGAATTGAATCAAATTCCACCAAGGGAAGTATGATGAGGTTCTTCAAGAAGCTCAATCCAAAAAGGTTGACACGGGAGGAGTTATATTCATGGGATGAATTAATTTCCCCATCTTCCATTTTCACTGACATATCTACTTCCATTATTTGCGGTGATAATTAGACTGTTCTACTAAACTTTCAGGATATAAAAGAATGCGTAGAATTGGAATCAAAAATTTTATTCTTTATTCTTGAATGAATAACTAGAGTACCTGTCACCACTTCATTTTTGGGATTCACTTCGGTAATAGTGATGGAAAAAGATTACCCTTGCTACCTTAGAGGTTGTTGGTTTCCTCCTAAAACCCATGTCTTAGGGAACTAGTTCGTAGTTTTCTCTATTTCTTTATAGTTGTAGCAATGAACAATGAATTGAGGATTGAATGGGGTATTCCTTTCCTCCATTGCAGTAGCAGGTTACTATGTTCAGAAATTTCTTGTTAGGTTCCCTCCCTTCCCCCACCTAAATCATTTCTTCATTCCCTTCAGGCAATTTTCAGGGTGCTTCTTATGCACTTTTGACAACTGGGGTGCTGTAATTTTTTGGCACCATTGGATTTATCCATCGGACCGCAAGAATTAATGTCCACTTTCCGCATCTTATCCCCATGATACCCCTGAGAATCTATGAACTCCATCTCGACTTTGAGGGCACATATGATAATCTTATCATACCTATCAAATTCACGGATCACCAGGGCTTTCCATAGGATAGGTTTTATCCCCCCAAAGAATTAGTCAACCTTGTATTTGGGGGTAACAACAAAACTAGAGGCATGTCATGCATGTCTGGTGAAGTTTTCCTCGTATTCCCCAATAGATTATTCATCCTTTTTCTTGAGTGTAACGAAATATATTTTTATATTAATACAGAGGGTGCAGGGAAAATATTTATCAAAAAACATTTTTTGAAAATCCATCCATCCTGTAGCCCTGATCTCTTCCTCAGGCTTTACTTTTTTGATCAATTTCTATCATTGATCAGCTTCACCCTCCATACAATAAGAATCCAAAATACCCTTCTCTTGTTAGAAACAATGAAGGATGGAGAAGATATTCTCAATGGAGTTGATCCATTGTTCAGTGATTGAGGGATCAGATGATCCATTGAAATTAGGAGGCCTTTGTCTCATGAAGATCTCTATTGTAAATTATTCTTTCATAGGGGTGTTTGGACATTCCCCTTGATCCAAGATTCTATTCAAAACATGAATTAACAGAGAGTTTATTGTAAAAAATTTTGTGATTCCTTCTCTCATCAGAATGGGCATCTCATTAAAGCAATCATCATATTGATCTTCTCATCAGTTGTTAGCCTAATTTCTCCTATTATCGGACATTGGCTAGAATAAAAGGAAAAATTAGGTGTAATTATTTTAAACTATTAAACACATAAAGGAGAGTCCAATGAATAAAAGTAACAACTTATAAATAACATTTATCTCTATAAAATATGAATTTCTATGTTTTGATCTAATTTATCCATTATCTATTTCCTAACATATATTCTTAGGGGAATTTTTTTTGTTCCCTAAATGAGTGTTTTTACTAAAATTAGGAATTTACCGATGCATATACCCTAAGAGTGTCAAACCTAGAGTGCGAAAAGGACCATTTTCATTCATCAGTTCTCATTTGAGTCTAGCTCAAAGTGATGTTTTAGGGTTTTACCCCTAGAAACATTTGTGCCTGATCCACCTCTACTTGTTCATATCCAAATAGGGATATATTTTCTTGATAAAACAATTACTCTATACTCACCAAAATTTAGGGATTATTTTATTATAATTAGTCTTATCCTAAATTGTTTCACTATATTTTTTTAATCATAATCCCAAAAATAACTAAACCTATCCTCTGATACCAACTATAACAACCCTAGTCTTTATTACATAATTAATAAGAATTTATTTAATAAAATTACACTATATACATCTTAGAAGATTGATAGGTATAGTGAATTTGAGGCCTAGAAACATTACATAAAAACATAAAACATGAAATACACAACTTTATTGAAAACATATTTTACATGACCACAACATTCCATTGTACTTAGCATTGCAAGGGATAACCTGAGGACATGCATAAGAAAAGGGTGATCTATAAAGCCATGTAAGGGAGTAAACAATGCATAACATGAAGAATATAATACATTTTTAGAAATATTAAAATCAATAGAGCATAATATAAACATTAACATAATGTAATGATATAGTGTGATTATTATAACATAGAAATGTGGCAACAACTTAAAACACTGAATCATTAACATAAAGGAATCAGGTAAACCCTTGTCCCAACATAATGAAAAAATTCCTATAAAGGGGTCATTTAAACCCTTATCCCAACATGATGTATCATGATACTAAACATTACCTAATACATTGGAGTGATATCAGAGCTCATCCTTTGTAATCATTTCAATCTCATGCTTAGGTGTGCCACATAGATCATATAACATAGATTCATTCAACATCATAATTTATTCCATGATCAAGGAATGTGAAAATAATACATTTAAGTCACCATTATATATAAGTATGTGTTCATAAAGGTAAATACACTTTATAGATAAATGGGTATGGTATTCACTACATGATGATTTTGGCATGGAAAATTGTGGTACCATTTTGGCATCATACTGACGTCATAGGGAAATTCATATATTGTATTGATGAGAGTGAAAGGGGTATCTTATTATTTTTAAATTATATGGATAGTAATTGTATCATGGAACTTAATAACCCAACATGTAAAATGGAATTTAGATAAATATTATAAAATAAATACTTGAATGGAAATAAGAAGTGAGAAATCCCTTATGTGATTTTGGCATAGTAGCGAGTGGGTTTAAGAGGTCATAGGGTGATTGATGGGAGTGAAAGGAAGATATAATATTGTATACAGAAAATTTATAGTAAGGAGGTATGTAATAACATATCCTAAATCAAGGAAATTTAAATTAAAAGGAATGACATAAAATAGGTTCTTGAAGAAAAAGGAGAGAGAGAGAGATCCCTTACTTGGATGTGTGATCTCAAAGGCTTGGGAGAGGCTTATAGGGAGATTAGGGGTGCCTTTTGAGGACTCTAGGGAATAGGGGGAAGAGGGTTATAGAGCGCAAAAGATCTTGAGTGAAGAGTAATGGGTTCTTTGATGGATTTATATTTGAATGGTGTGGGAATTCTTTATTATTTTGGTTTTGGACCCTACACACTAAAATATTCAAAACCACAATTCATCCCCTGGTTTTTCCCATGGTTTCTGGAAAATAGGAGTGGTATAAATTATTTTAAAAAGCTAAGTATTGAAGATATTAAAATATTTCTCTTTCTTATGTGGAGGTGAGCCACACTTTCAAGTAAATGATTTTAAAATCTTAAAATATTTTATATGTATTGAATGATTCACTAAGGCATTATAAAATAAATAAAATAAACAGAAAATAATATTATTTTAAGGTAAAAAAATATTTTTTAGAAGATAAATTTTATATTATTTTATTTCACCACTATTGGGTAATTATGATGTCATAAAACACATTATATATTTATACAGTATTTAATTTTTACCCAAAAAAACTGATTATCTTAGAAAATTATGAAAAATTCACCATTGGATAATTTTGACATCCTGATTCAAAAAATAATATTCATTTTATTTTAATAATTTTCTAAATATGTGAATTTTCACTTTTAAAATAAAAAAAAACAATATTTATTGAACATTTATGGATTTTCATAAAAACAATTTTCAAACATTAATAAAAATTAAAATTGAATTCATAAAAATAATACGATCATTTATATTTAACAAAATTAGTTTAATAATAATATTTTTTTAAAAAAATTATTTAATTGAAAAATTCATTAATCCATCAAAATAGATTTCTTAATTGAATTTGAATGTTAACAAAAAATATTATTTGTACTTTAAAATAATTGAAAAATAAATAATAATAAAATTAAAGTATATTCATTATTCTATACAAAAATAATGCACATAATCCTAATTCTATGGTCTTGTTATATATCTCTTTATTACACCAGAATACATCCTAAGAGTAAGGTGTGTGATGATGGGGATTTCATGGGGTCGTTCGATGAACATGGTTTGAGTCCTGATATCGATGAGCTTGAACTTCTCCTATAAACGGTTTCTACCATGCTTAAGTTTTTGGATATCAGCTTGGGATTGGTTTGGGTAAAATCCCAGAAATGTTATCTCCCTCAAAATCTCTGATAAATGGGATTCATAGGGTAAAATCCTGTGGGTTGAGCTCATCACTTCCTTTATCCCAGTCAAAAGGGTTTGTTAAAATCCAATATTTATACAAGTCATGTTATCAATATTCAATGGATATATTATCAATGGTAAGGATACTTAACAGTCATTTAAATCCAATTGGATATAATAAAACCAATGGAGTTCATGTGTGTTCTATATCCATCAGACATTTAATAAAAAGAAATGGTGTTTTATTCATAACAGTTTTGGTCATTATAAAGAGAGATCATAAAATGGATATTTAAATAAATTTTTTTTTGGAATAATCATAAAATAAATTCATGGGAATTATTTACACCACATAGAAATAAATAGGTGTTGAATATAGGAAGTGTCTCACAAAAATAAAATAGTGAGATGAAAATCCCTTACTATTTGAGTAGCTTTTGAATCATAATCGCTATGAAATAATAACATAAATAGATACATTAATTATCATAAAATGAGGTATATTTATGATATATCATATCATAGGTTATTTTATACATCACACAAATTATATGAGTGGTCAATAAGGCTTAAGTCTCTCAGAAATAAAAGCGAGACTAGAAATATCCTTACCTTAAGTCTTGACTGTTGTCATGCTCGTTAAAAAATTATATAAAATAAGTATAAGTTTATTATACATCTATTACCTAACCATATTCATACATATCATACCCTATATGATTTTATTTTTAACTTTTATTACCTTTTTATAAAAAATTCCATGTTAAAGTTTCATTTTGGGTAAAAATAAATTTTCCTTTCATATAAGATTTGATTTGCTGTATTTTTTGTTAAATTACATTAATAATGATTTAATAATCTCCATAATGATAACCATGATATAATTATCATATATATTCATTATATATGTATTTATATTAATCTATAAAATATATAAATAGGAAATAAAATACACTATTTATAGAGATGGTAAGTCGTACATATGCATGGACGTTGTTTCCATTTTATTGTTGTATTCAAAGAAATAAAAGTAAATGATACATATATATATTAAATTATAATATTTATTTCATATATATCACATATTTATATTTTACTCATCCTTAATACATTCCTTGTAAAACATGAACTAATCACTTCGCTTCGCGAGGGAGTAGTCTGTCATATACCCAAAAGACATTATCGTATTCCCAAAAAATGATAAGCATGAAGGTATGTGATATATAATAATTTAAAAAGAATAATAACATCATAAATATAATATATAACATATATAAATATTATGTACATCATTATTTTCAACCTTGAATGGTTGTAATGGAAAAATGAATGACATCATTTCGTGAGGCGGTAGTATGTCGTACACATAAACAATGATTTCACAACCCATTTTATTGAGGTGTTTATGTTTATATGTAATACCATTAATATAACAAAATATATTTATATTTAAGATATTGAGGTTATTATATAATCATTATATAAAAATAATTGAATGCGTTTGAGGAAAAAATAAATCAAAAATGTTTGTTAAGAAAATTTACCTTTTCTTCGGGTATCTTTTTTTGGTTCACACCAAAGGACTTCTGTGGTTGGATTTATGCCAAAATTAAGTCTTATTTGATGAGGGGAGGTAATTTTAGAAGTTATTTTTGAATGTTTTTGTGGATATAAATAGATTTAGAGGTGTAAAAAATGGGGGAGAGTGAGTTCCCTTTTAAAGTTGAGGAGGAGTATCATTCTTGTTTATATCCAAAAGTATTCCCTATTGGGAGGTCTCCATTACCTCATGTTACAAAAAAATAATAATAATAATGTATGGGTGGGTTTATATGGTCGATAGAAATCTCCACCACACAAAAATAAAAGTATTTTTATCATATTTGATCCTTATTTTTTATGTTTACTGAATTTAACCCTTTTTGTTTTTACCAAGTCAGCTAGTTTTCTAACCAAGATAATTTTTTAAGAAAAAATTAAAGTGATAATTATTAAAACAAATTATACCCATTAACAATAAATATGATATTTAATTTATAAAATAAAAAAATCATGTGTTTTGGAAATTAATTTTACCATAAGTGCATGTAACGTACAAAAACACTACATTATCCCCAACCTCGCTATCAAAGTTTTTACTAATTAGAGGTTAATATGTTCAACATAAAAGCTCAATTGGTTCATTAGTGGAACATATTTTTTATTTATAAACATTTATAAATCACTTAGTAAAATATAGTATTTTTAGTAATTTTAAATAATTTAATAAAATATAATTTATTATAAAATAACATTAATGTTAATTTTGACAATATTTAATTAATTTGAATTTAAAATTATCAATACAATGATGGAATTTGAATATATTAAGTTCAAACCAGTGTAAAATTATATATTTATCTAAAAAAATAATGGAGTATAATAATTAATTCAATTTACTTAACATTTAATATTTTTAGTATTGGTTATTTTTTATTAAATAAATAATCATTGTGTTAGAATTTCTTAAGCATTCTAAGTTACTAATTCATCTGTAAAAATTAATAATAGATTACTATGATAAAAATAACTCATTTATATTTTTAAATAATATGTATACCAAACAAATGTTGTTTTTTCATATCCCAAGGCATTATGGATATTAAAAGGGTCCCTCGCAACTCGAACCAGAGACCTAAGGCATAAAAACAAATGGGGAGCCTTGCAAGTACCACCATGCTGGAAAGCATGGTGGTACTTTTAATAATCCTCATTTTGTTGTTATTCCTTAGGTCACTAGTTCAAGTTGCGATGTAGGCGACAATTGTCATATTAAATGGTCACGTTTTTACCATTTTTCATGTTTCATTTAAACTTTGTGTTTCATGTAAAGAAATATAAGCTTGATGTTATGTGTAACATAATACAAAATCAATTTTTTCATGTAGAAAAAGATTAACTTGGTGTATAATTCAATTAAATCCATAAAATAAATTTAATTTATTCAAAAATAAAAATAAATCATGACAAATCAGTGTGTCACATAGTGACTAGGGCATGGGCATCACAATCAATCAAGAGGGAATGATTTCACCATAACAAAACTCATCAATGCAAATTAGTGTGTATGAATCAATAAATAATTTTTATACCAAAAAATCCATATGAGAAAAGTACCAAAAGTGTATAGATACAATTCCCAAAAATGGTATGTCAACCAAAGTCATTACATCAAATCATCAAGACAACAACCCAAAATCTCCATGAAACAAGTGGGTCACATTCTCCATCGGTCACCACTAACTCATAGGGTCATACTAATCAATAAGAAATGGTTTCAAGTGATAGTAATTTTCATATGAAACCACCTAATTCAATTCACAATCTCATCAACACCCAATAAGGGATCCACCAAAGGAGATTCCATGGCCATAATGATTAAGGTAGGATCTTAATACTGCAATCCTCGAATAAGATTCTCTAATTAAATGTTTCTATAATAGTTAGAGGGAGAGAAAACACATACCTCAATGATTATTGAGAAACTCATAATGTCCAATGAATATCCAGGAAAAAATAAAAATTTCATGATGGATATAAAATAAATATAATTAGATCATTTCACTCACCATAGATCTAGAACTCACATCCTCGGTCTATGACTCTATTTAATAGAAAAGGGATAGATCTAAAAGATCAATGAAGAATTATGTGAAATAGGAAATTACCATTGGTAATTAATATAAAAGAGTCCAAATTTTATTAAAATAAATCACTAGGAAGAAAGGAATCTCTAAAATCTCTAAGCGGGCTCTCCTTGGTTGAGAACCAATTCCAATATGAAAAAAATGAGGCAATGTGGGTAAGTATCAGGTCATAAAATGAAAATTATGAATAGTTAATACACATCAAAAGGATTGGCCACATGGTTCAACAAATCATACGCCAACTTTTTCCCCTTTTTGGGATACTAGAAGAGTTTCATGGTTTTACCACACAGTTTGATGACCTTTGTGCCAACCGTCCATAATCATACTATCTTAAGCCACATAGTTTGAGAGTTAGGTCATACTATTAGTACTTATCATGTACCTAACTATATGTTCTCATCTGGGACTCAAAAAAAGTCACATATTTCCCTAGGATGGCCCATAAAGTTTTATCTAATTGTGTACCAAGTTTGCATATGCCCATAAACTCTAATTTTTTCCAAATTTTACCCAAAAAACCCATAATATGATGCAAAGAAAAGATGATAAAGGAATGTAAGTACCTAAAAGAAGGTGTCATAATATTATAATTTATTTAAGAGGGTAGAAGGTAACACCTAAATATTTTATAATATATTATCTTTAAATAAATTTGAAGTATATTATAGAATTCATTATGCAAAATAACAAGCTTAAACAAACCATGATATACTATAATATATTATTATTTAAACATAACCATTATATCCTAGGAATTTTATTCATATGAAAAAACACTAATAATAAAATTACGGAATTTAAGTATAAGTTTTTTCCCTAATATAAAATAATTAATTTATTCCTTGTAAATAAACACTCCATTTTTAGAAAATTCATTTTCCTCTTCAAATATGCATTTTCTTCAAAAATATTTTTTATTTGATTTTTTGTGTGGAAATTATAAGTAATTTCTGTAACTTTTATAAATTTCATTTTATAAAATTAGGGAAAAAATTTAAATCATCATATCAAAAATATCTTGGGGTAAATGTTTTGGTATTTTTCTCAAATGATTGGTTTTTTAGTGAATAGCGAGAAATACCAATTTCTCAAAATCTATCATTTTTTTCATTAAATAAAATAATTTAAAATTACCATTATATTTTTTATTTTGTATTAAATTTAAATAATATCCATTTTATTTTTAATAATATAATTATTTCCATTTTAATCAATAATATTCTTGATTTTTCATATAAGATAATTTTTAGGCTTAAAAAACATTTTTCTGAAAAAATATTTGTATTTTTTGCATTTATATTAAATTTTATTTATGAAACTTATAGAAATTTAATATTTAAAAATGGATTCCATATTTGGAATAATTATTTTCAAAATTTTTAAATATTCATCTATTATTTTTGGGAATTATGAATAGTAACATTGGTAAAAATGTTCTCAACGCGGTAAGGGTAAATCCAGTAAAACATGGTTAAAATAATGGGATAAGACCTCCAAATAACTATAAATATTTTATTTAATAAATTATATTAATGGGGTTTGACCATAATGATTCAATATTTTAATTTATGGAAATTTTGTACCATTTTTTTTAATAAGGACTTATATATTATTTTAATTAAATTACAATACAAAATGTCACTCTCTTATCTTTTAAAAACTCTAAAAAATAATGGTGATAAAATGGGTTATAGATAGTTCTATACGATTATCTTGAATTATAATAAATTATTTTTATGATATTAGTTTATTTTTAATTTTTATTGATGATATAATAACCATAAATTCTTATAGAATTCCAACACAATACTTTTACAAATAGTAAAAATATTTACAAAATAATTTTAAAAATATTAAAATAAATATATTTTTTATGAATTTTGTGTTTATAAGAAATTTTTTAGTCATTATAATTTATAATTTATTGTGAAAGTTTCTATATTGAAAATTTATTTTTGTCTTCCTAACATTAAAGTCAAATTAAAGGAATAGTCCCAAAATGATATTAATGATATTTTATTTTATATAATATATTATTAAATTATTTAAAAATAATAATTATATTTAAATGGTATAATTGGAGTTTTAAATGTCCTAATATTTCATCCACAGACCATTTATGAACCAATTTTTACCTTACTTGTAAATTTATAACCCGTAATGATTGAAACATTTTTCATCACAGATAAGGATAAAAAATGTTAATGGGGGGGTCAACTAAAGAGATGAGGAAAAAAATAACCTAAAACCTTGTATAATTACTATTAAAGAATTTTATGTTTACCATATATCATATTTAATGTTAAATTAATCCAATTTTAAACCACTTTTTGATAAATGTGACATTAAAATATTTTGTTTTCTGAAAAATTACAAGAGTGGCACTCCATTCACTTATAAAAAGAGAAACTCCTCTACTCTCTTATAAACAACTTCTTAATATACTTATATAAAATAAACTCTAACTAATTATATTAATAACTTACTCATACATGTTATATAGGTGATAAAATTCTTAAAATACCATACATAAAGTCATTAATAAGATATCTGCGGGAGACACCTGAAGAACATTTATATGTTCTTACCGATCTTTTTCACATCTATTTCTAATTAAATCCTATTAAAATGTTCTATAAACATCATATAATTATGAAATAAATATATGTAATATACTGATATCTTATAATTTAATGTACTATCATTTTCTATCTCCTTACCATCCATTTAAAAATGATAAGGTCACTCATCTGTAACTGTGGACTACCCCCTCAACAACACGATGTGATTCATTTTTCATTTTCTATTTATATGGTCAGTAATATGGATATATATAATGAATATATATTATATATATGATATAATAATGATTATATAAATATGAATTATTATATTCCTTTCTTTTATCTCATCCATAAAAAATGGAAACATCACTCATGTGCATATATGAACTATTGTCTCCGCGAAGTGATGCAATTTTTTTAATCACCCAAAAATATGGATAGTAATAAAAGTATATGTAATGAATAAATATTTTTATTATGAAATTACTTTTATTTTTTGGATGATTAAACCATGACCATGTTTTAAATATCAAAATTATTGAACATAAACATACATGGAAAACAGAACAGTTTTAACCTAAAAGATTATTTTAATAAATAATTGTTAATAAATGGGAAATTGGTTATAAGGACGTAGCCTTAAACATTACATAATCTAGATATTTCAACTATATTTAAATTATTTAATCCCTGAATATCTTTTCAATTTATATTTTTTGAAAGTTATGTCATAAATTATACTTATCAACCCACTAGCATACAAAGTGGGTACCATTAAATCAGTATCATGTTCTTCTAAAACATTAATTTTTTAACACAAAATAACAACATGATTAATTTTTAAAATTTTGAATTTATTCTTTCTATTAAATATCTTTATAAACTATGAATAACATTTAAAAACATGGTATGATCATAAAAATATCATTAAGGGATATAACAAGAAGGAAAGAAACCATTAGTCTATGAATACTTAAAAACATAAGAAATCATTTTCACAATGACTTACTTCTCACCCATATATACTTAATTTTTTGAAACATAAGATTTATATAAAAAAATTGAACATATATAAACCCATATATTTATATTAGGTCATTACTTACTTATATTTTAACCCTCGCAACTACCTTATGATTTGTAACCCTCATGAATACCTTATAATGTAACCCTCACGACTACATTATGGTGTAACCATTGCTGTTACACTTAGAGTAACCATATTGCAGACCTCCAACTTACACATAACCAATTCATTATAAAAAGATATAGGTCCCTCCATTCATCATAAACAATTCCCAATAACCATAACATAATCATAAAACAAGAATAATTTTATAGAAATGTTGCTTTTGAATTTTCTAAAATCAAAATTTAAAAGAGATTTTCAAAAGAAATGTCCCTTACAAATATCATATAATTGATGTGATAATTGATATAGTGAGATTAATATGTGTATAAACTATAAATAAAAAAAATAAAACATAATATGAATTAAATTCATTACACAAATAATCTTAGTAGCACATAATTAATGAATTTTAAGGTTAACTCAGATAATAGAAACAGGGTAAAGAATTCCCTTACCTCGGTTTTGTCTTACTTAAACTTGTTTAAACCTCCTATATAATGGTTAAAATGTGTTATTAATATTTTATAGAAACATATTCATGTTTATAACACCTTATATTCTAACTTTATAACATTATTTGACCTATTTATTAATAATATTTTGTTATTTACATTCTTTTGGGTGTGTTCTTTACATGGTTTCCATAGTTGGTTCATAATGGATTTCTGTGTCGAATGGAAGAAAAAATATAGAAGTTTAATGAAATGGAGTTAAAAATTTTCCATAATATTAAATTATTCCATAAATAATTTTCGTTATATTTTAACATGATGAGTCATTAGATAAATGAGTAGTGATATTTGTTTATATCATTCTGGTGGTTCTTTGATTATTACAAACTTGTTTCATCATATACCTATAATATTATGTATATAAATTAATTACAAGACATAAGATATGTCATATCATAAACTTAAAAATATGTTTCATCCATTAAAATGTTTTTACATCCATCTTTTAAGGAAGTAAAGGAAATCGAAGACACATCGTCCACGATGTCAGTAAATTGACACATCACAGATGTTGTATTTATTTTTAGAATAAGAGGAAGAGGAGATAAAGATTGATGATGAATTTTTCCATAATCATAATAAAAATCCATAATATGTATAATAATAGAGATTTAATGTCTCTTGGAAAAGGGAAATAGGATAGAGTATAAGTAAAGAAAACAATTGAAAAGAAAACACAAAAAATTGAAGAGGGTGTTTTCCTCTTGATCTCTTCTCCTTGAGATCCTCCTTAAGGCCTTTGGTTTTGGCCTTTTGGTGAGACCAGTGGGCCTTGGACATGGGGAAGATACATGAGAAGGGTATTTGGAATAATTTATACAATTCTGAAATCTTGAGAAGTGTGAGAGGAAGAGGGGGGTGAGGATGGTATTTATAGTGAAAGTGGGGGAGTTTTTAATTAATTTCAAAGGACACCTCATTAGTGGTATTTTCAAAACAATGGTATTTCACATGATTTTTGCCTATGGTATTGGCCAAATGGGGCACCTCATATCCTAATTTAATCCTTTGGAGTCAACCAGAATGCTTACATAATTATTACATCATTAGAATGTCATTAAACACCTAAAAACATAAAATTGTATTTTTTTACTATTCACCAGAAAATCAACTATCTCCAAAAAATCTCAAAAAACCATACTAACAACTTTTCAATTTGTATAATTTAAAAATTTTCTCCATTTTTTTAAAATAATTTTATAAATATGATTAATTTAATATTTAAATAAAATCATAATTTATTCGAAAAATAATAATTTTAAAACAACAACTCATTTTATCTCACCTTAAAAAATTAATCAAGACCTCATTATCTTATAACCTTAAGAAAATAAAATAATAATATGATTTAATATTCATAAGGTTCATATTACTATTCATTTTACTGTTCATAAGGGTATGTTGTTATTCACCAAAAAACAAGTTGGTTCTATCAGACTCCAAACATCTTACTGATCACAACCGTACATGTCTGTTTTTAAAAATTCAAATCATAGAAGTGGAAAAATTAATGTTAATTGCTAGTTTATAAATATCTACTTAAAAAAAGTTTCATTATGTAGATAATAAGTGTTTCATGCATTACAAGTTATTTTTAAAACCTAGGGGTGTTACATTCTCCCCACCTTCTGGAAATTTCATCCTCTCAATTTTATTTACTTACTAAACAAGTGAGGGTACCTTTCCCTCATATCATTTTTAGATTCCCATGTTTCTTCTTCAACCATGTGGTTTCTCCAAAAAACCATTACATTGTGTATTATCTTATTCTGCAATACCTTCTCTCTTCGATCAAGAATCTAAATAGGTTTCTCTTCATAAGAAAATTTCCCTTCCAACTGAACTGCTTCTAGGCTCAAAACATGAGATGAATCTGGAACATACTTTCTCAACATTGAAACATGAAAAACATTTTGTACCTGAGATAAACTCAGTGGAAAATCTACTAAGTAGAAAATGGGTCTAACTTTCTTTAGGATTTTATAAGGTCCAATGAATCATAGACTTAGCTTTCCTTTCATAACAAAATGCATAACACTTTTCTATGGTGATATTCAAAGAAAAACATGATCACCTACCTTGAAAGAAAAGTATTTCCTCCTATTATCTGCATAACGCTTCTCTTTACTTTGAGTTGTCCTCATGTGTTGATGGATCATTTTCACTTTCTCATCCACTTCCTCTACTAATTATGGTCCCATCAACATCCTTTCCCAAACTTCATTGCAAAAAGATATAGTTTGACACTGATTCCCATACAATTCATCAAAATTATCCATCTATATATGAATATGAAAACTATTATTATAATAAAACTCAACTAATATAATATATTGATCCCAACTTCCCTGGTATTCTATTGAACAAGCTCGAATCATATCATCCAAAGTCTGAATCTTCCATTCTGAATTCCCATTTGATTGAGGATAAAAGACTGTACTGAAATTCAATTATGTTTCCAATAACTTTTTAAGGCCTTACCAAAAGTTATATGTGAACCTAGGATCATGGACAGATACAAAGGAAAGAGGAACTCCATTTAACCTAACAATCTCTTTGTCATATAGTAGATAAATCTGATTCAAATTCATAGTATCGTGAATAGGAAAGAAATCTGTAGATTTAGTCAGTCGATTAATAATAACCGAGATTTCATTGTTACCTTGAGAAGTCTTTGGACATCCCAAAATAGTGTCATTGGATATATTTTCTTATTTATACTCCAACATTGGTAAAGGCTGAAGCATCCCCTTCAATAACTGCCTCTCTTATTTAACCTATTTACATGTGAAATTTTTCATAGTAAAATCTGCAATATTTATTTTCATTATATCCCACCAGTAATACACCTGAAGGTCTCCATAAATCTTTGTGCTTCTAGGATGAACTAAAAACAAAGAGGAATGATCTTCTCACAACAACCCTTTCTTCAGCTGAGAATCACAAGGTACATGTAATCTTTTTCTAAATCTCCAAAAAAATCTTTATCAATGTAAAATTATAGAAACGTACCCACTTTAACAATTTATACCTTTTTATATAGGTCCATGTCTACCTTTTGTGCTTGCTTAATTCTATCAGACAAAAATGACTACACTAAAACCTGAAACAAAACAAAGTAATTTTTTACACCAACAACTTCCAAGATAAAATTAATCAAATCATTAATCAAAGGGTCTTGTTATATCCAGAACATAGTTAATGATGCATTATGTTTTTGACTCAAGATATATGACACTTTGTTTGCTTTTCTAGGATGCTAATTAATCATTAAATTATGATATTTTATCAATTCAAGCCATCTTATCTGCCCCATTTATAATTACTTCTGAGTGAATATATACTTTAGACTTTGGTGGTCAATATATATTTCACATTTGGCTCTGTATAAATTGTGCCAAAAAAATTTAATGCAAAAAACTATAGCTGCTAATTCTAAACCATTTGTGTGATAATTTAACTCATGAGATTTTTAGTTGTCTTGAAGCATAAGCCATTACATGATCATTCTGAATTATAAAAAACCATGTTTCTTTAGTGAAGCATCACTGTAGATGACAAACTCACCATTTTGCAAAGGTAGGTTTAGAATTATAACATCCACCAATATTCTTTCAAATTCCTAAAAATAATCATCACATTATTGTTTCCAGATAAATTTAACTTCTATTTGAGTTAACTTTGTCAGTGGACTATATAACCATGAAAAGTTTTCAACAAAACTTTGTTAATAACCTACCAAACCAAGAAAACTATGAATCTCAATTATATTTGTGGGTCTTGGTAATTCCTCAACAACATTCATTTTAGTGGTATCAATAGTTATGACATCTTTAGAAACAATGTGACCAAGAAAAGAAATTTGTTGCAACCAAAATTCACAATTGATGAATTTTCTATACATTTTCGTTTCTTTTAAGGTTTTCAAAACAAAACTTAGATGTTTTTCATGATCTTGTATACTTAAATAATATACTAGAATGTCATAAATAAAAACAACTACAAACTAATCCAAGAACTCATGAAATATTCTATTCATTAGTCCATGAGTACGATAGGTGAATTAGATAACCCAAACAGAATAACAAAAACTTCATAATGACTATATCTAGTTTGAAAATATTTTTTAGGAATTTCATCCTCCTTCACCTTTAGCTGATGGTACTCGGATCTTGTTTCAACCTTGGAAAAATTCTTAGCTCACTGGAGCTAATAAAACAAGTCATTGATTGGAGGGAAAGGATATTTATTCTTAATAGTAAAGGTATTCAAATCTCTATAATCAATTTAAAGTCTAATGGACCATATTTATTTTTAATGAACAAAATAGGAGCTCCCAATAGTGAATTTCTAGGGTGAATGAAGCCTTTATCTAGAAAATCTTGCAACTAATTTTTCAATTCAAGAATATCCATTTCAACCATTCGATAAGGGGATCTGAAATTGGATTTAACATCATGAACTAATTCAATTGTGAATCCAACTTCCCAGTTAGGTATAACACTAGGTAACTCATCAGAAAAAACATCAAGGTATTAATTTACCACTGGCATATAATTAATATGAACAGTTCCCCTATTTTAAAAAAATATAATCAAGATAACTTTTATTTTCATATTTCAATGGTTTCTCAGCTTCCTGATATATTATCAATTGTATGGGAATTTTCTTGTATACAAACTAAAAAACTTTCTAAAAAACAACTTCTTTATCTTCACAATAAATCTTAGCATGATAAATATAAATCCAATGCATACCCAAAATGACATCAAACTCTACTAAGGGAAAAACAACAAGTTTTTCAGGTAATTACTTTACATATATAATAATAGGAAGATTCTTAAAATTTCTTTTTTCGGTAACATTTCCACTTGTTGTTTTAACAATAAGTTATGGTCTCATTTGTTGAGGTGATATTTACAATTTACCAGAAAATTTCTCAGAAATAAAGGAATGTGTAGACCCCGTATAAAACAAGGATTTAGAAAAATTTGATTGAACAAACAAAGTACCAGATACAACTTTATGGGATGGACCGAGATATACCAACCTAGTCACCAAGGATCTCACTACACCTTTCTACTAATAGTCTGGCTAATTTCCATCACTCGGATCTTTCTTTGGGTAAACATTTTCATAATGACTCATCTCACCACATTTGAAACACTTCATATTTTTATTATTAGAATTGATCTTAAGATTATTTTCTTTATAATCTCGATCCATATGTCTAAACATACCACATCAAAAATACTTCCCAGTTTTAGTATGTCATTACCCAAGGTGATTTTTACCACACTTTTCACAAACTAGAAACTGAAATTTCATACCATCAGATTTATTTTATTGATTGTTACCCATTTCTTTCCATATGGACCTCTTCTTCTCATTGTTCTCAAAGTACACGTGGTCATCAGAAAACTCAATTTTTTCCCTCTCAACACATCTTAAAAGTTTCTCATAACTTTTTAATTCTCAAGAGGCCAATTCACTTTGGTATCTTGGCTTCAATCCTAAGTAAAAGTTGTTAATTTTTCTATAAAGATCCTGAATAATATTTGGAGTTTACCTTTCTAGTCAGGTCATGTTTTCTTTATACATGGCCACTGAATCTTCCTATTTTTTCTCAATTCAAGTAATCTATCCTAAGCCTAACCACCTTATGAAAATATTTTTCAAGGAAAATACTTTTAAATTCGTCCCACTATAAGGATTGAATCTCCTATATATCCCAGATATTCATGAACATTGACCACCACTGATCAGTTTCACCCTCAAAATGATAAATAGAAAGGCTAACCTTTTGATTATCTAAACATCCCATATTATCAAATATATTTTAAAGGGATTTAATCCATCCTTCATCCACTACTGGATCAAAAGATCCACTAAAAGGAGGAGAGTGTTTCCCCATAAAATGTTCCACTATAGTCATGTTTCTTTCTTGTAGCTCTGGTTGTTCTATTGCATGGATTACACCACCATTTATTACATGTGTCAGCTGAGCCATTACTCTCACGAACTACTTAGTTCCAATTCCAGCCATTCCCGGTTGTGGATTCAAAAAGATATCAGCCTCTTGGTTCTTTACAACTTCAGTTTCCCTGTTTCTTCTATGGAAAACCATTATGAACAGACATATCATAGATGAAGCAACATGGTAATTCTTAAATACTATACCATTTAAACATAAAAATAAGGTAAAAATAATTTATGGTAGTATATTAACATCATATTAACTCCTAAAGTTATCTAAATTATTCTTTGATACCAACTATGAGGACTAGGACTTAAACATTACATAATCTAGATATTTAAAATAGATTTCACTTCATTTTATTCCCAAATATCTTTTCAGTTTAGAGTTTTATAAATTTTGGACATATATTATAAATATCAAACCACAATCATACAAAGTGGGTACCATTAAATTAGTATCCAATTCTTCTAAAACATAAAATTTTAAGACAATCCAACAACATGATATATTTGAAAAACCATGACTTCTTTTATTCTCTTACACATACTTTTAACCTATGAATAACATTTAAAAACATGGTATGAGAACAAAAAGCTTAGTAAGGGATATAAAAATAAGAAAATTAACCATTAGTCCATGAATACTTAAAAATATAAGAAATCATTTTCACGAATACAAAATTCTCACCCATATATACTTACTTCTGTGAAACATGAGATTTCAATAAAACATTAAAGAAAAAATATAAAACCATAAATTTATCTTATTTAATTTTTTACTTATATTATAACCCTTGTGGATCCCTTATGATTTGTAACCCTCTCGGGTACCTTACAATTTAACCCTCACAGCAACCTTATGGTGTAACCATCACAGTTACACTTGGAGTAACCCTACAACAAACCTCCGACATATAAAAACTCAATTAATTAGAGAGAGATATAGTTCTAACCATTCATCATAATCAATTCCCAAGAACCAGAACATAATCATAAAATGTGAATAATTTCATAGAAACATTGCTTTTAAATTTTGTAAAGTAGAATTTTAAAATAGAATTTTTTTAAAAAGTCCCTTAAATATATCATATAATTGAAGTGAGAATTGATAGAAAGAAAGAACTATGTGTATACACGATAAATACACATAATAAAACATAATATTAATTAAATTAATTTCAAAAATTATCTTACTACCAAAAAATTAAGGAAATTAAAGGTTAATCCAAAGATTGGAAACTCATTTATGAATTCCCTTACCTCAGGTTTATCTTACTTAAACTTGTTTAAAACTACGTTATAATAGTTAAAATAGTGTTAATAATATTTTAAAGAAAAATATTCATGTTTATAACACCTTATATGATCATTTTATAACATCTTTCAACCCAATTATGAATAATATTCTGTTATTTACATTATTTCGGCTGCGTTCTTTACATGGTTTCCATGGTTGGTTCGTAACCGATTTTCCTATCGAATGAAAGAAAAACTCCATAAGGGGAATGAAATGGTGTTAATATATTTCTAGAATATTAAATTATTTTATAAATATTTTTGGTTTTATAGTAAGAGGATTAATCATTATATAAATCATTAGTGATATTCGTTAATATCATTTTAGCGGTTTTTTTATAAACCCATTATTGTTTCATCATATACCTTTAATATTATGCATATAAATTAATTCTAGAACATAAGAGAGGTCATATATTAAACTTTAAAATATTTTTTATCCATTAGAATGGTTTAACAACCAGAATTGAAGGAAGTAAAGTAAATTGAAGACACATCATCTATGATGTTGGTAAATCGACACATCACAGACAGTGTCTTTGTTTTTTGAATAAGAGGTTTTGGAGAGGAAGAATGGTGATGAATTTTTTCATAAATATCATGAAAATAAAGAATATATATAATAATTTATCTTTCATTCCTCTTGGATAAGGGAAGGATAAGGGAGTATACATAAAAGAAGAATTGAAAACAAAACACAAGAAAATGAAACAGGATCTTTACCTCTTGATCTCTTCTCCACGAGATCCTCCATAAGGCCTTTGGTTTCAGCCTTTTAGTGAGACCAGTAGGTCTTGGACATGAGGAAGAAACTTGGGAAGGGGGTTTGAAAAAATTTATAAAATTCTCAAATCATTATAGGAGTGAGAGGAAGAGGGGGTGCAAGTGGTATTTATAGTGAAAGTGGGGGAGGTTTTAATTAATTTCAAAGGACACCTCATCAGTGGTATTTTCAAAACCCTGGGCATGCCCATGGTTTTTTCCCATGGTATTGGCCACATGGGACAACTCATATCATATTTTAATCCTAAATAGTCGACCAGAATGATTACATCATTATTACATCATTATAATGTCATTAAAGACCCAAAAACTTAAAACTGTATTTTTTTACTATTCATTGAAAATTCAGCTATCTGAGAAAAATCCCAAAGAAAAACCCTAACAATTTTTTGATGTGTAGATATAAAAATTGAACTCCATTTTTTGAAAATAATTTTCTAAATAGTATTAGTTTAATTTTTAAATAAAATCATAAATTATTCAAAAAATAATAATTCTAAAACTATAACTCATTTTATATCACCTTGAAAAATAAATCAAGCTCTCATTATCTTATAACCTTAGGAAAGTAAAATGATAGTATGATTTACTATTCATAATGGTCATATTACTATTCATTTTACTATTCATAAGGGTATGTTACTATTCACCAAAAAATAAATTGGTTCTATCAGACTCCAAACATCATACTGACCACAACTGTAGATGTCCGTTTTCCAAAATTAAAATCATAGAAGTATAAAAATTATGTTTAACAGCTAGTTTATAAATATAGACTAAAAACAAAGTTTCATTATATAGAGACTCTGTGTTTCATGCATTTCAATTTATTTTTAAACCCTTGCGGTGTTATATTCTATTCACCTTCTAGAAATTACATCCTCATAATTTTATTTACTCATTAAACAAGTGAGGGTACCTTTCTCTCATAGAATTTTTAGATTCCCATGTTTCTTCTTCACCCATGTGGTTTCTCTACAAAACCTTTACCTGGTGGATTACTTTATTCCACAGTACATGATCTCTTCAATCAAGAATATGAAAAAGTTTCTCTTTATAAGAAAAATTTGTTTCCCGCTGAACTACTTCTTGGATCAAAACATGATATGAATATGGCACATACTTTATCAACATTGAAACATGAAAAACATTTTGTACCTGAGATAAACTTGGAGGAAAAGCTACTTGATAGGAAACTGGTCTAACTTTCTCTAGTATTTTAAAAAGTCCAGTGAACTTTGGACTTTATTGTGACCCTAGACTTTCACATATAACATTAAATGATGTTAAGCACAATTATTTATCATAGTACAAGCCAAGGATCATTAAGTCTAGTATCTTGGAAGACTAAGTACATAAAACATAAAAAATTGGGCTAAAAACACTTCTTTATTTAATCTCCATAAAGAGTTACTAACTTCCTTTGAGCCCCTACATCTGCATAGAGTACCTTGGGGAACACATGAACAAAGATATGAGCTAAAAAGCCTAATAATGGAATGAACACAAGGATACATCTTAAGAACATGAGTTAGGAGGCATGAAATAATGATATCCAAAGCATGGAACATCTGAAATCATATCATATAAGCATGGGATCATATAAACATGGAATCATATAAATGCGGAAGAATCATATAACATGTATTTAGTACAGTTCAAGGCTAACCGCCCCTCTTGATTCCCATTTTAGTATGGGTCAAGGCTAACTGCCAATCCCATTTCCCATTTTAGTACGGGTCAAGGCTAACCGCCAATCCCATTTCACATCACTTCTCATGAGACTTAACTTTACCCAATGCATTGTATCACTATCTAGGCACACCCATATCAACATTTTCATGAATATTATTTCCAGAAAAATAATCACACATAATCAACCATACAAAAACATAACAGTACCCATGGAAAGAATTGGGTACCACAATCATGACATAAAGCATAACCTGTTAGGGTTGGTGTCCTGAGAACCAACTGTTTTGTACTTTTATTACATAAATGTCCACTTATTATATATTGTTCATTGTTCTGCATGACTATAATATAATAATGTCCTGGAATATTTGTTGCATTAATAAGGTCATGGCAGATCCTCGCTGTGATGAGAACCTCGAAATTCTATAACAATATTCTTAAATAAAGTTCTACGGTTGGATGGCATACTATGATTGGACACATAGTATATAGACTATCATGTGCGAGTACTCATTAGAAGAAGAGACTCTCTCTCATGTAGTTCGCACTTAGTAATATCCAAGATGGGAGATTATGAGAACAGACCCACCAGTAGCAATTCTGCATGTCTTGGTGTCATCGAACATTATTATCTACGAGCGTGTGTAATGGTCCTTAGACTAGAATATTATCATTTACTCATGTCATGACTCACGCACTTAGATTTACTGACGAAAACTGTCATGCAGACAGTTGGCGGGAAGTAGATTACATTGTGAGCGTCACGAGTGACATGCTATTAATGGATAAGTCGAGGAATGATTTGTCCCTTCCATTTATGGAAGTTGATATCTCGGACCTTTGATTGAAATAGAAATGTCGCATTAAATTCCATGGCCATGGTGTGAACGACGAGTTTATTTCAGGTATTCAAAGAACGACGGATCAAGCATATAGGTTTATGACACTACCATGAAACCTTCTTGATGAGATATTGAGACAAAGGGATTAAATTACACAGTAAGTGTTCGTATGAGGTGATACGTCAATGCGGCGTCAACTTCTTTCTCTTTGGTTCCTTGACCCGTTGCTAGATAGTAATCTTGGACTTTAGGCAAGACCACCTAATGCCAATGAGAAAGAGGCCTAGAGGGTCACACACTAAGTGTATTCAAGTATCTCAAGTAGAATAAAGATTATTTCCGTACGTGGTTTAATAATTATTCAAGGAAGCCTAAATTGTTTTAATGATTGGAGGAAGAATAAAATAAAACAAGTACACACCGTGTATTATTAAATGTACATGCCATGTAGTTTTTATTTTAGAAAGGAAATGAATAAATGAAAACAAGATATACACTCCATGTACATTTAATGTACACGCCATGTAGTTTTCAATGAAAAACAAGTACACACCGTGTATTTATTAATACACGCCGTGTAGTTTTTTCAGTCGGGATTTTGAGGAAATATCATTTTATTAAATTATATTTATTATAATCAGCGCGGGCACATGTCAAGGAATTAATTATTCGACATAGAGGTTTTAAATAAGATTCAATGAAATAAATAAAATGCGTAACGCGTTTATTTATTGTCATAACTCTACAACCTCAAACCTGATTATAAATATCCTCACAACCCCAACTCTTTTCCTACACACAAGAGAATCGTTGTGCACAACAACTCTGGAGAATTATTTCAAGTCCGAAGGAACCTCTTCCTCCAAGAACGCTCTCAAGACCGAGAGAGATCCTCTTCCATCGGATTAGGACAATCTAAGGCAGACAACACAAGCAAAGGTTTCTCAATGCTAGCACTCGGATACTCCTTTGGCGACATCCCGAGATACGAGGTACACGTGTGGATCACCACTAGATGAAGTCTACACTTGGATTATGCAACGCAACGACGAATAACATTGGAACGTGATCAAGAACATCAACGAAGAAAGAACACCCAAACAGTATTTCTTTTAAATTGATTAAAGTATTTATAATCAACCTGTAACAATCCTATATTGTGGTTCTGGGACTTTCCTTTTTTTTCCATTTCTGTGATTCGATCTGTGGAGACTGGCATTTATCATTGTATTGATCCCAGATTGATCATTGTTAATGACAAAAATCCAAGTGGGCACATCCACCCATGTGCTTCTGCTGCGGCCGAAACCTTCAAATGGTATCAGAGGGAGGTTACAACGTTGAATATAGTTATTTAATTTTCGTTGATAATTTACTCATTTATATTTGATTCAATTCGAAATAAATCATTCTATAAATCTGAATAAACGAGATCTGTTATTCCTCCTTCATTTGTTGATTCACATCACAGAAACGGCCTTTTAATTTTAATTTTTATTAAAATAAAAACAAGGAACTCATCTGGAGGGGCCTCTCTTTCTGTCTATACAACCCGGGAATACACGGCGTTTAATTAAAACTACATGTCGTGTACTTAGGTTCAATGAACCGACACTATTCCTCCAAACCATGTCGTGTGAATTGAGTATTTCTATGTATTTATTGCCCCATGTTGACCAAAAATGAATGGCGCGTGGAAAACAGGAATACACAGCGTGTATGTTAGAGCAACACGCCGTGTAGTCCGATCCGGCCCAAGTAAAACCGTTTACAAAGGAGAAGTCATGTACCACATACACGGGATCACCAGGCCGGTTACTGTGTAACAAAGAAGTACATGCCATGTATGATTTATCTACACGTCGTGTACTCAAATATTTCCAAAGTAGAGATAACACGCCAAATCCCCCGGCGTATACTTTGGATAAAGGGTGAAAGGAAATACACGTCAGTTAAATATAAACTATACACCGTGTACTTTCCAGAAATTTCACCAGGTTTCCTCCAAATGTACAAAGACCAGTACAAGGAATATGGATGAGAAGAATCTCAAGGAAATTCAGAATGGAAATTAACATAAAGAATTGATTAATTATAAGATCATAATTAATTGAATTCAAGCGTGACTTATCTTGAATAAATAGAACGATTAAAAGAATTTGAATTCTAAATATGTGTAAATATCATTGCATGCTATGGATGATCATGAGCTAGACCAAAGACCCCCTTTATGTTTGTATGGTTTCATTTAAATTTGTTTAATTTAAATTTTTTGGTCTGTGAGCCTTCTTCCAATAAAATGTAGGGCCTGCGTGCCCATGGTTTCGTTAATGTAAACCCATGTAATGGAGGATCTCCCAAGCCAGAGGAGATGGTTTGAAATCCAAAGTTGATGCGAAACTAACTGAAGAAGATACAAAGGTGGACAAGTGGGAGATAGAAAACATGAACCATCAGGTTCAAGGTGTTTTCCCTTGGTCAGGGTTAGCTTATCAAACCGCTAGATAAGCTAACCAATAGAAGCTCATGGTCATACAATTTTATTTTATTTCTGTCTGATTGCATGGCTTATTTATTATGTATGTGTTGTCGCGATCACATAATTAATGAAATAAAAAATCATGCAAAGATGGAATAAAATAAAAACCATACTATGTATAAACATTATCGGAACATGGTTAATCACTTAAGAAACCATCACTTAATATTAACAAGCATGTGATAATGAAAAACTACGCATAAAGATTAAAATCCCTCAATACCATATTAAGTTAAACCAAGCCTTCCATTACTTGATTAAGGGAAAGACTCAATAAATCTATGTGTTTGACCAACACTTTTTGGGACACTTACTTTTATAAAGGAAGCCCTTATGAAAGGTTTCGGGTAGACTTAACCATATTACATCAAGAGGAGTAGCCCTTGCTAGACTTGGTGTAATATTGGAGGTAAGAGTTGAGGAAATCCAAGTCAGGATTTCAGGATTGGGGAGTCCACTCAACAGATTAAGGAACTGTAAACTCATAGTTGGAAAAGACTTGCCTACCTAAATACCTTCAAATATCTTGACCAACCCTTGTCGGGGTTATGCGAAGGGGAATATGGATCCTTGCAACTAGAATTTCAAATCAACTGGACATTTCGAGTTCAATGGTGAGGGACATTAGGACTTGATAAAATAGTGGGAGACTTAATAAAAATTTTATTATTTCTCATAAAATGTAATCAAGAAAGTACTGATAAATCTTCTCTTTTAATTTGTAGAATCGAAATGAAAAACATGTTAACCACATTTTCTCTGTGATCAATTCTGGATAAAGACAATATACTCATCGGTAGTAACTTTCAGGAATGGTTTAGGTGCCTTTGGGTTTTCCTATTCCATGAACGAAAGTTTTACGTGCCGGAGTCCTCACTTCCTGATCCACCTGCCCAAGGGGCGAGTGAGAAAGATTTCCTTATCTATGATCAACATTTGAGCGATTAACTCGATGTTCAATGTTTGATGTTGTCATAAATGTCTAGTGAGCTCATTAAGTCTCATGAAGACATGGATTCCTACAGCATGCTCAATCACCTCCGTGGTCTATACAAGGAGAGAGCAAGACAGGAAAGGTTTGAGATCTCCAAGGATCTATTCCAGAGCAAGCTTGGAGAGGGTGCCCCAGTTGGGCCTCATGTATTCAAGCTCATTGGATACATTGAGCACTTGGAGGTTATAGGGTTTAAACACGACGAAGAACTAGGTACCTATCTCATTCTCACATCACTCCCCCAGAGCTTCTCAAACATTGTTCTGAACTTCAACATGAACAACATTGAGAAGTCTCTGTCTGATCTTCTTATCCTTATTCTCCAAGTGGACAATGACATGAAGTGTAAAAATCCTTCTGTCCTCATGGTGAATAAAAGGAATGTGAAGGTGAAGATCATTAAGCCCAAAGCTTCTTAAAGGCCTTCCAAGAAAAGGAAGATCAAAGGGGAGGCAAGGGAACAGGATGTTGTTTGTTGTGCATGTGGCAAGAAGGGCCACTGGAAGAAAAACTGCACCCATCCAAGGAAGCAAGGGGAAGCTTCAGGTGCGTTTGTTATCAAATTAAATCTATATATTTCTACTAATTGGGTATTAGATACTGCTTTTGGTTCTAACATCTATATCTAAATACAGGAACCAAGTAGATTCAGAAAGATTGATCGAGGTGAGGTAGATCTACGAGAAGCCAATGGAGCCAGACTTTTTGTTGTAGCTGTCGGGGACTACCACCTCACATTTCCAACTGGAATGATCTTGGTGTTAAAGGGATGTTATTATGTGCCTTCTGTTACTAAAAACATTATTTCAGTACCCAGATTAGATATTGATGGATTCATGTTCAAGTTTGGAAATGAATGTTTCTACTTTTATAAAGATATCATTTGTTTTGGTAGGGCACATTTATATAATGACCTTTATGTGTTAGAATACACAAACCAAGTAATGGAAATCGATGACAATGTTAATTCACATGACTCATACCACACCCAACTTTGGCATCACCAGCTAGGTCATGTCAATGAGAATCGTTTGATAAAATTACATCAAGATGGGTATTTAGATTCTTTTGAACTAAAACCACTTGGTGTATGTCATGCGTGTCTACAAGGCAAAATGACCAAAGCCCCATTTAGTGGGAAAGGTGAAAGATCTAAAGATATTATATAATTAGTTCACACAGATGTGTGTGGACCATTTCCAGTTGAATAAAGGGGTGGGTTCTAGTACTTCATAACGTTTACTAATGATTTTAGTAGATATGGATATATCTACTTAATGAGGTATAAGTCAGATTATTTTGATCAGCTCAAAGAACACAAGAATGAAGTAGAGAACCAGCTTGGTTAGAAGATTAAGAAACTCCGCTCAGACAGGGGAGGAGAATATCTTAATCAGGACTTCATTGATTTCTTACGGGAGTTTGGGATTCTATCTCAACTCACTCCTCCTTACACACCTTAGTGGAACGGTGTAAGTGAACGGAGGAACTGCACCTTGTTGTACATGCTGAGATCAATGATGAGTCATGCGAGTCTTCCATTATCCTATTGGGGATATGTATTTCAAACAGAAGAATGCATATTAAACCAAGTACCAACTAAATCGATAAATGGTATTCCATATGAGTTATGGAGTGGACGCAAAGCCATGTTATCGAATTTACATGTGTGGGGTAGCGAAGCATTTGTTAAGGCCTCTTCAGGTAACAAACATGCACCCTAAGGCACAAAGTGTATCTTTATAGGATATCCCAAGGAAACAAGGGGATATTACCTATAAAACCCCTCAGATAAAAAGGTTACAGTGGCAAGACATGCCATATTCCTTGATAGGGAGCACATATCCAAAAGAGATAGTGGGAGCAAGATAGACTTCGATGAAGTCGAGGCTCAAGATACACAGGAGTTAGTACAAGAACATATTCCACAAAGCCCCGTGGAAGAACAATCTGTTTCAGAGACACAAGAACTGCGTTGGATCATGAGAGAGGTGAGAGAACCAGAATGATATGGTTTTCTTATCACCGAGGATGGTGACTCATTATTGGTTGAAAATGATGATCCTCATAACTACAAGGAAGTAGTTGAAAGCACAGACGTTGACAAGTGGCAAGAATCCATGAATTCTGAAATGGATTCCATGTACCAAAACCAAGTCTAGATTTTTATAGATCCTCTAGTTGATGTAAAGCCTATTGGTAATAAATGGGTATTCAAGAAGAAACTGAACATAGAGGGGCAATTCATCACCTATAAAGCACGACTGGTTGCAAAAGGTTTTAGACAGAGTCAAGGAATTGACTATAATGAAACCTTTTCACCAGTTGCAATGCTAAAATCCATCAAAATCCTATTGGACATTTCCGCTTACCATGACTTTGAAATTGGGAAAATGGATGTCAAAACAGTATTCCTTAACAAGAACCTCCAGGAAGATGTCTACATGACCCAACTTGAAGGGTTTGTGACTTCAAAGGATGCCAACAAGGTATGAAAGTTGCAAAAATTCATTTATGGATTAAAGAAAGCATCAAGGTCATGGAACATTCTTTTTGATGAAGCTATAACAGAATTTGGCTTTGTTAAGAATGAATGTGAGCCTTGTGTATACAAGAGGTTTAGTGGAAGTGCAGTTGTTTTCCTAATAGTATATGTTGATGAAATATTACTAATTGGAAAGGAAGTACCTCTCTTACAGTCAGTTAAGGAATGGTTGGATAAATTCTTCTCCATGAAAGACTTGGGTGAGGCGGCATATATTCTTAGGGATCAAGATCCATCATGATAGATCCAAGAGAATTATGGGCTTAAGTAAAAGTACATAAATTGGAAAGATACTAAAGAGATTCTGTATGGAACAATCCAAGAGGGGATTGTTACCAGTGTCACATGGCATTCATCTTTAAAAGAAAATGTGTCCTCATACACATGAGGAAAGAAAGAGAATGGAAAGGATCTCTTATACATCTGTGATTAGGTCAGTCATGCATGATATGCTATGTACGAGGCTAGATGTTGCCTATGCATTAAGTGTGGTAGGCAAATATCAAGCTGATCCAGGAGACCGTCATTGGATGGCAGTCAAGACTATCCTTAAGTGTCTGATGCGTACTGAGGATATGTTCCTGGTTTATTGTAATGACCCTAAATTTTGAATAAATCTTGTTTCCTAATTTTGTGTGTTATTTTATTTTTTATACTCAACAAAACTGTTTCATTTGATAACATGAGTATAATTAAAATGAGACCGTTGGGTTTTGACTGTTATATGACCATTGGTCAATATGGCCGCTGGAAACTAAACGTTTCGATTATTGTCTCTAAATACAAGTAATCTTGGTTAATTAATATAGAAAGAAGATTTGATGGCCTCACCCAGTAGTCTTGGACCGATCGAAGCCCATCTAACAGAACTTGGGAAGAAGGTAGCACCACTGGGTTTTTCTTTGGACCAAACCCAAGGAGAACTTCATCGTGTGAATCTAGAATGGAATCTCCTTCGCAAGAAGTTCAAACTAATAGAAATTACTACTCGTGCGATGTTGGTCGAGCCTCCCTTGGATTTTCTCACCTTAGCACACCTTACACTTAGGTCCTATGCTGGTGTGATGAGGGGCTATGTAAGGAGACCATAACTACCTTGTGTAATCCTTTGTTTTAAATAAAATTCTTTGATTTATTCTTATAATGAAGTTTATTAATTTTCAAATGCCCGGATAAATATAGTATGCATATTCTTGGTGAATTTTAGAGAAAGGATATTTAAAAAAATTATATAAACCTTAAATAATTAAAAATGTGTAATGATTTTCAAAAAATGGTCTTCTACAATTATGTTCATTATGAACTTTAAAGTCTAATAATATCAACTTAATTTTTGATGAATAGTAAATTATGAATACTGATTTTTTTCTTAGGATTAGTAATGTGACCAAATAGATTAGTAATATCACTTAAATAAAGTATTAACATAATCTAGGCACCTTGATTAAGTAATGTGATTCAATAAAATGGTTAAATAACGGTTTCATAAATTATTAGTCAAGTATTAGTTTTTTCGGCTGAATAGTGTTTTTTAATTAAAAATTAAATTAAAAATATTTAGAAAATTATTTTTATAAAATGGACTTTAATTTTGAACTTAGAGCAATGATATTATGTTAAGGTAATTCTTGGGGATTTTTCTGAAAAAAATGAATTTTCCGTGAATAGTGTATTTATTTAAAAATTAAATTAAAAACTTTTAGAAAATTATTTTTATAAAATGAATTTTATTTTTGAAATCAGAGCATAGATATTTGTTTAAGATGAAATTTTGGTATTTTTCTGAGAAAGTTGAATTTTCGATAAATATTGAAAATACAGTTTTTAAGTTACGGGTGTTTAATGACATCATTAAATGATGTATTAAGTATGTAATCAATATGGTCTAATTATGAATAGTATGATAAGGTATGAGGTGTCCCAAGTTTCCAATACCATGGGAAAATACCATGGGAAAGCCCATGGTTTTTCCAAAACCACCAATGAGGTGTCCCTTGGCCATTAATGCCTTGTCCTCTCACTTTCCCTATAAATACCCACCCTTTCCTCCTTTAGTTTTCACTCCCAACTCTCCCCTAACGAAGCTCTGGTATCATTACCTACCAAGGAGTCCTCCCAAGGTTCTCCTAATCCCTCAAGGTCCGAACCTTTGAGTTTTAAGAGTTACGTTTTAAGGTAAGGGATCTTATCTCTCTCTTTCTTTTCAAGTAATCTCTTTTATGTCATTTATTTTATGCTCCATGATATTATGTTCGAGGATGTTATTTTATATTCCTATTACTGCCCTTTTCATGTTAATATTATGAGATACCCCCTCTTTCTCCCATAAATTCTTTTTAAGAAAGTTTAAGTGGCGTCGTTAGGCTGCCGAATTTTTAAGGGATTCTTTCACCTTTCTCATTTCTCAAAGTTATACTTTCATGTCAAGTCTTTAAAGTTACTTTTTATTATGTTGGGGTTATTATCTCTATATCAATAATACTGATCTTTTATGTTCATATGATTAGAGACCCTATTTGATCTCATCAATTCATTTTTTGAAGTTTAAGTGGCGCCGTTAGGCTGCCGAATTTTTAAGGATTCTTTCACCTTTCTCATTTTTCAAAGTTCTACTTTCATGTCAAGTCTTTCAAGTTACTTTTATTATGTTGGGGTATGATCTATATATCTATCATACTGATCTTTTGTGTTTATATGATTATATACCCTCTTTAATCTCGTCAATTCATTTTGTTGAAGTTTAAGTGGCGTCGTTAGGCTGCCGAATTTTTAAGGGATTCTTTCACCTTTATCATTTTTCAAAGTTCTACTTTCATATCAAGTCTTTCAAGTTACTTTTTATTATGTTGGGGTATGAGATCTATATCTATCATACTTATATTTTATTTTCATATTATGATATACCCTATTTTATCTCGTCAATTCATTTTTCTTGAATTTTAAGTGGCGCCGTTAGGCTGCCGAATTTTTAAGGGATTCTTTCACCTTTCTCATTTTTCAGAGTTCTACTTTCATGTCAAGTCTTTCAAGTTCATTTTTATTATTTTGGGGGTATGATCTCAATATCTATCATAATTATATTTGATGTTCATATGATGAGAGACCCTATTTTATCTCCTCAATTCATTTTGTTGAAGTTTAAGGGAAGTCGTTAGGCTGCCGAATTTTCATAAGAGAAATCTTATTTTTGTCTTCCTTCCATGTTTTTCATTTCATATGGTATATCTTTTAAATATCATTACCATGTTCTTATATCCATTATATTATGTCCCTCTACTTTTCTTTGGATCATTTATGAGTGGGTGACCTATGTCCCCTCTCTTTTAAATGTTTTCTAAAACCCCGAAACATAGTCGTTATGCTGTAGAATTTCCTTCTCAAATGTCTAACTATTTTTCTCTAATTATTTTATTTTATTAAGTGAATACTCATAAAGCTTACTTCTAAAGGGGTATTCACAAATATACCAAAATTTTCTATTTTAAATTTTGGTATTTACATACATGATACCCGCTTTCCTTTTCTTTGGGTTTAAAGTGACATAAAGATCATGTCTTTAAAGCAGTTTTTAAAATGTGATGACTATGAAATGAAACCCATTTCTTTTATTCTATATGGGTTGTTTAGGAAATTTTTGATGATGATATATGTGTATCACATGATAATAAATACAAATTTAAGGGTGTTCCCTGATAGCGCTTCAATGCATTGGGTAAAGACTTAATCTGTAGGGATTCCAATTTTTAACGATGCCTTGGTGAATAACCTTGGTAATTTTTAATGAAACCTTAGGGATGGACCTTGGTGAAACAGAAATGATTGTAGATGTTAAATGTTGTAGCCACATCTTCAAATTATGAAACAAGTTATTTTTATTATGATTTTCCTCATGAACTCTTTCTCATTCCTTAATGTTATTTTTCATGACTTTTGATGTATTGCAAGTTCTCATGTAAAATGTTTCCCTTGTTTCCCTTACTGGGCCTTCTGCTCACCCTTTCTTTTGATTTATGTCCCCAGGTTATGAGATGCAGTAATGAACCTAGGATGAACATAATGAGAATCATTTCAATTGTTTATGAAGAATGTTTTATGTTTTCATGTTTAAAGTTCCTGGTTTCCAAGACACTAAACCTTAAAGATCCTCAGTTTTGTAAAATGTAATGAATGCTTATGTTATAAAAAGGCGGGATTTTATAGTTGGTATCAAAGGTTGGTTTAGTTATTTTTGGAAATTTTGATATGAAAACTTTGGGAAGAACCCTATACATAAGTTTAAATATAGGAAATCTTCCTGGTATTTTGGTGAGTATTGAGTAAGTGGTTGCCAAGCAAATACATCCCTGTCTGGATATGATCAGGTAGAGGTGGCTCTAGAACAGATGTACATAGGGGTAAAACCCGAAAACACCACTTTGAGCTAGACTTGAACGGGAACTGGTACACGACAATGGGCCTTGATACACTCTTGGTTACGAGACTCCCGGAGGATATGCTTTGGTAAATTCATAAGCTTAGTATGAACCGTAATTAAAGGAACAAAGATAAAATAAAATAAATATTCACATAAGAATATATGATCACAGATAACCTAGATTGGAACCTAGGGGATCACAAGTTAGGGTATACTTTCCTTCTACAAGTTTATCCTTCTATGCTTAAAGTTTCCTTTTAATTATTATCGGCTAAGTATTTAAGCCCCTAATTATACTTTATTTTCTTAGTTAATGGAGGGAAATGGAAGAACATTTCCTAACAACCAATGTGATAGGAAATGTGATGATTACCCTATTAATATGACAGAGATGACGAGAGATCAAGATTGAACATATTGTGATTATGCCAAACCAGCTATCAAAAATCACAATTAATAATCTATACCTAGTTGAATGACCAAATTCATTAAGGAAGAAGAAGACGAAGTCTCAAGGATGTTCATATGATAAAGTTGATTAGGGGATTTAAAGATGAGTATTATTTTAGAAGATGTTCACTATTTTGGGTACCCTATATGATCAAGGTAAATATATTACTACGATATTTTCTTTGAAAAGTAATGGTTGACTTATATTTTGAAGAATCGATGAATTTAAGGTGAACATATAGTAATTTAGGTTACTTATGGAAATAATTAACCAATCTTGGGGAAAATATGTTTAGGTTATTTACTTTTGTTATAAGATGTTAGGAGTGGTTGATGTTGTTTGGAGATGAACGATAAAGTTTATCTTGGAAGACTATGTTTTCAAATCCTTCTTATAATTGGATTTCAATCTTAGTTTGGTTTATTTTGGGGAATTTTATGGAAAGTTATTTATGGAATGGTCTATGATGAACTTTGGGTAGTACTTTGTAATTTAGAAGATTTAAAATAGTTTCCCTTCCTATGGGGTTCTTTATTTTTGAAGATTTGTTTTATCTTACCCTTTATGTTTTTGGGATAATGTTTAAAGATGTAAGAAATAGATAGTTAATATTTTGTGAATTATGTGATTCTCTAGAAGATGATTCTTGTACTTTGATGAGACTAAGTATTTTTGAATGCTCATAGTTTGGAGAAAAGATTAGTTTTGTTAGAAACTTATTAAAGGATGAAACTCTACTTGAAGGTAGGTATATTTCGTTATGTTTTTGTTCTATGTAGTAAATGAATTCCTCAAAATTATGAAAAGGAATGTAAAACAAAAACGTTGTTGGTTTACGTTTCCTACTAGGTAATCAAAGACCGCTTACACATGTCATAAGTTTGGGATTTTCTCATGGTTAACTTTCTCCTAATCATGTTTTTTATCACTCCCCCAGAACTTGACCCTTTGTTTTCTCCTCCATGTCCATGTTTTCCCATGGAATCCTAGTCTGGGTTAACCCGGGTGACCTTTGTACTTCCCTTTATTTCTTTTAAAGTAATAGTTTTACTGACTCCTTTTCCAATGTAGGACTTTCAATGAAATTTAAAAACCCAATTTTAAAAATGGCGAGGATGCAATTTCTTAAGGGGGGAATATTGTAACGACCCAAAATTTTAAATAAATCTTGTTTCCTAATTTTTTGTTTTATTTTATTTTTTATACTCAAAAAAACTGTTTCATTTGATAACATGAGTATAATTAAAATTCGACTGTTGGGTTTTTACTATTATATGACCATTGGTCAATATGACCGCTGGAAACTAAACGTTTCGATTATTGTCTCTAAATACAAATGATCTTGGTTAATTAATATAAAAATAAGATTTGATGGCCTCACCCAGTAGTCTTGGACCGATCGAAGCCCATCTAACAGAACTTGGGAAGGAGGTAGCACCACTGGGATTTGTTCTGGACCAAACCCAAGACAAACTTCATCGTGTGAAGCTAGAACGGAATCACCTTCGTGAGAAGTTCAAACTGATAGAAATTACTACTCGTGCGATGTTGGTCGAGCCTCCCTCGGATTCTCTCACCTTAGCACACCTTACACCTAGGTCCTATACTGGTGTGATAAGGGGCTATGTAAGGAGACTGTAACTACCTTGTGTAATCCTTTGTTTTAAATAAAATTTTTTGATTTCTTCTTATGATGAAGTTTATTAACTTTCAAATGTCCAGATAAATATAGTATGCATATTTTTGGTGAATTTTAGAGAAAGGATATTTTAAAAAATATTTATGTAAACCTTAAATAATTAAAAATGTGTAATGATTTTCAAAAAAAAGTCTTTTACAATTATGTTTAGTATGAAATTTATAGTCTAATAAGATCAACATAATTTTTGATTAATCATAAATTATGAATAGTTATTTTATGCTTAGGATTAGTAATGTGACCAAATGAATTAGTAATCTCACTTAAATAAAGTATTAATATAATCTAGGCACCTTGATTAAGTAATGTGATTTAATAAAATGGTTAAATAACGGTTTCATAATTTTTTAGTCAAGTATTAGTTTTTTCGGTTGAATAGTGTTTTTTAATTAAAAATTAAATTAAAAATATTTAAAAAATTATTTTTATAAAATGGACTTTATTTTTTAACTCAGAGCATCGATATTATGTTAAGGTAATTTTGGGGATTTTTCTGAAAAAATGAATTTTCAATGAATAGTGTATTTATTTAAAAATTAAATTAAAAATATTTAGAAAATTATTTTTATAAAATGGAGTTCATTTTTGAAATCAGAGCCTCAATATTTGGTTAAGGTGATATTTTGGGATTTTTTTGAGAAAGTTGAATTTTTGATGAATAGTGAAAATACAGTTTTTAAGTTACGGGTGTTTAATGACATCATTAAATGATGTATTAAGTATGTAATCAATATGGTAGACTTGTGAATAGTATGATAATTTAGGAGGTTTCCCATGTGGCCAATAGCATGGGAAAATACCATGGGCAAGCCCATGGTTTTTCCAAAACCACCAATGAGGTGTCCCTTGGCCATTAATGCCTTGTCCCCTCACTTTCCCTATAAATGCCCACCCTTTCCTCCTTTAGTTTTCACTCCCAAATCTCCCCCAACGAAGCTCTGGTCTCATTACCTACCAAGGAGTCCTCCCAAGGTTCCCCCAAGCCCTCAAGGTCCCAACCTTTGAGTTTTAAGAGTTACGTTTTAAGGTAAGGGATCCTATCTCTCTCTTTCTTTTCAAGTAATCTCTTATATGTCATTTCTTTTATGCTCCATGATCTTATGTTGGAGGGTGTTATTTTATATTCCTCTTACTTCCCTTTTCATGTTCATATGATGAGAGACCCCCTCTTTCTCTCATCAATTCGTTTTAAGAAAGTGCAAGTGGCGCCGTTAGGCTGCTGAATTTTTAAGGGATTCTTTCACCTTTCTCATTTTTCAAAGTTCTACTTTCATGTCAAGTCTTTAAAGTTCCTTTTTATTATGTTGGGGTATGATTTATATATCAATCATACTAATATTTTATTTTCATATGATGAGATAGCCTATTTTATCTCTTCCATTCATTTTTGTTGATGTTTAAGTGGTGCTGTTAGGCTGCCGAATTTTTAAGGGATTCTTTCACCTTTCTCATTTTTCAAAGTTCTACTTTCATGTCAAGACTTTCAAGTTCCTTTTTATTATGTTGGGGTATGATCTATATATCTATCATACTGATCTTCTATGTTCATATTATGAGATACCCTATTTGATCTCATCAATTCATTTTTGTTGAAGTTTAAGTGGCGCCGTTAGGCTACTGAATTTTTAAGGGATTCTTTCACCTTTCTCATTTTTCAAAGTTCTACTTTAATGTCAAGTCTTTCAAGTTCCTTTTTATTATGTTGGGGTATGATACTTATATATATCATACTGATATTTTATTTTCATATTATGAGAGACCCTATTTGATCTCGTCAAATCATTTTTGTTGAAGTTTAAGTGGCGGTGTTAGGATGCTGAATTTTTAAGGGATTCTTTCACCTTTCACATTTTTCAAATTTCTACATTCATGTCAAGTCTTTCAAGTTCATTTTTATTATTTTGGGGTATGATATATATATCTATCATTCTGATCTTTTATGTTCATATGATTATAGACCCTATTTTATCTCTTCAATTCATTTTGTTGAAGTTTAAGTGATGCCGTTAGGCTGCCGAATTTTCATAAGAGAAATATTATTTTTGTCTTCCTTCCATGTTTTTCATTTTGTCACACCTCGGCCAGGTGTGATGTGTGTCTTGGGCGCAACTTATAAAATTGTGCGTCAACACCCAGTTTGACATTGTAGGTGGTTAGTGTCAGGTGGCACGGTTAGAGCGCAGCTCGCTCAACTGCGCACTTGACGTCACGCGAGCTATGTGGTTTCCTGACATTCGAAATAAGTAAATAAATTATTTAAAGATCAAGTGAAATGAAATTAAGTAAAAAAATTAATAGAATATATTTTGTTAAAAGAATGATTAAGCATAAAATAATAATAATATATAGTTTTAATAATAATAATACCATTGTTTTGGTTGTTTTGTTATTATTATTATTATTAAGATTATTAATATTATTATTATGATAAATACTACTACTATTACTATTATGATTTTTATTTGGTTTTATTTTTATTATTATTAGTATAACATTAGTAAAAAAACAAAAGGGTTTTGAAACCCTAGGGGGAAGGGGTCGCGACCCCCTTTTTTCCGTTCTCCCCTGCGCTGCGACGCGCGCCAGCTCCCGCACACCAATCCGCTCGGGCCAAGCCGCCTCCAGCACTCTTCCGAGCTCCCGGCCTCACCCCCCGCACTGCTTACGCGACCCTCTCCGGCGGCCGAGTTGCAGGCGGCCTTCTCCCCCACGGCGCGCGACGCCCCTCCTCTATCTGGCTTCCAGTTGCACAAGGTTCCATCCACCTTTTCCTCCCCTCTAGTCCAGCGGCCTCCACCTCTTCGGTGTGACCCCATTCGACGACACCCCCTCCTTGATCGCACGACCTCCTCTGGCGCACCCTCTCCCTTCAGCAACCACCCTCACGCGACGACCCTTTCTTCCGTCCATCCGAACTCCATTGCCTCTTCCCCGACGGCTTGCAGCAGCAACGACTCCCTCAAGTATTTTCATTCTTCCATATTTTGAAGTTTTCTTCACTTTGGTCTAACCCTAGACGGTAGGATTAATGTTTGGTTCGATTTTGATTCCTTTCAATTCGAATTCCTGATTTAGGGTACTCTTTGGGTTCCTCATGGAGCGATCTTGGTGCGATTGGAATTTTACATCAATTTTTGATGCTTTCGGCACCCGAGGTAGATAGTTCCCACTGTAAATATTATTTTGCTAATTATTTTGCTTTCTTAGTTAATTTAATATGTTATTTGGTTAATATGGGTGATTCAAAATTTGTTTCTGAAAAGGTTTCATATGCATTTAAATTTAACGTTTTCTTTTTAGATGGAATTGAGTGTTTTTTATGTGTAACCCATTTTTTGTTATTTGATGTCAATTTATAAATCGCTCAATTGGTTATTTAAATTATGTAAGTGATTTGAATGATATTTGGAAATGTTTTTAGTGTGTGTTTGGTTCTAAAAAAGGGATTTTGGGTATGTTCTTGGTGTGAGGCCATGTAGTGTTTTTTGGGTTGTTTTATAAATTGTGTAATGGTCTATTTAATTTGTTTGAATGGTGAAGAGCATGTTTTGAAAATTGGTTAAAAACATGAATGATATTATTAAGGGGGCTAGGCCGTTGTCTTGGTTGGTCTTTAATTTTTTTTTTTTGTGTTTTCTAGTGTTATTATAAAAAAGGAATTTGAGAAATTATTCAAAGTGTGGAAAATGTCTTTTCAAAGATACGTGAGATGTGAATGCATTGATGGTGAGTTTTTAAAAATGGGTTTCATAAATTGATTAAGGAAACATAAGTGCATTTGAAAAATGCTTTTGGGTGTGTAAAGCTTTGATTTCATTTTAGATCTATTTAATAATTTTTTTAAGTGGTTTAGTAAATAGTGTCGAAGGTGCGGGTTGTGTTTTGAAAACGTGTCAAGGTGGTTCTTTTGTGTTGTTTGCTCGTTTGGATTGTTTTAAGTTTGTGTTTGTGTAATTTTAGTTTTTGTGTGTTTGTTGTAGTGCGTTTGCGAGGTAACCTCGCAATACTGTGTTCATTGACTTGCACGTGTTTGTGCGTCTGTGTAAGGCGTAACATGCCTTTGTGTTTGGACAGCGAGCCGAGGTAGGTCCCCCACTGCACTTACCTTTATATTTAGAATTTATTAATTTCTTGTTGTTTTATTAATTTTCAATGAATTAGAAATAATATATGATAATAAATTTTTAAATGATTATTTGGTGTGAAAAGAGCCGTTTATTTTATACCGAACACTTGAAACATTTTCTTGACGAGCGGACACCAGGTATAGAAAGAATGCTCGTTTGGCCTTTAAACATAATCCATGGAATTTCAAATTTACTTCTAGTTTTAAAGATATATGATTTCTTCCAAACAAGGGTTTTGGGTTTTCTAGAGAAATGAGGTTTTGCTTTAAAATTTGTGAAGGTCGTTTGACACTTTAATAAAATAAATTATTTTGGAAAATCCATTCAGGGGTGATCTTTGGTGTGCGTTGATTTCATGAACTGTATGTGATGTTTGTGCATCATGACTAATTGTTTGGAATTGTTGATTCACCCCTCTTTTATTATATGTGTTGACATGGGAACCTGGCATAGTGAGTGAATCTTCTGAGAACGATTGCTGCACTAGTTTAGACCACACACTGGCTAGTGGCCTCATAGCAGGGGAATACTGAGTTATTGCTGTTATGGGGATTGGGCCCATCGGTTAGGCCATGCAAGGCTATACCAGGTAGTAGTATGGGCATTATGACATCATCGAGTTAGGGCATGCCTTCAGGATGAGTCAGATTTATAGTTTGTTCTGGATTGTTCATGATCTCCTAGGTTCAACCCATGTTTCTTTAGTGCTTATTTTTTTATGTGGCGGATGATTGAGAGGACTTGTTCGGTAGCTAGCCCCTGCATTCCACTTTTTTTCCATTTCCCTTAGTGTGTGTTGTGTGTTATGTGTGGTTTTCCATTTGACCATCAAATAAAATTTGGGTTTCTAAATTTGTTCGCAAAAGTGTTTTAAAATGCTATACACCGGTTCCATTAAAACATTAAACTTGTTTTAAATTAAAAAGGAAATGGGCTGATACTTGTTTTAGAATTGAAATTGTGAGTGAAAACCAATATCTTGCATATTTAGTCCAAACCTATAATTAATAAATTTCTTTATTTAAAATTAGTGCATTGGGAATAGATATCGGGCTAGCCTACTGAGTTTTTATACTCACACCTATAGTTCTTTTTCTGTTTTTAGTGATTTTGCAGGCTACAGCTTGGGTGCGTTCGCCTTGGACGACGTTTGGTCGTGAGTTGGAGAGTGACCTGCGAGGTCAAACGAAGATAGTGATTATCTCTTTCGGTTAGTTTTATTTTTTCTTTTGTTCTTGTTTATTTTCTTTACTTTGTCTATTTATTCTGCGCTTCTCTGTTTTATTTCAGCTGATTTATTTATTTATGGAGAGAAATCGTTCCCACCGCCTATGTTGATGCCCTGGTGCTTGTATCCAGCCCGGGAGGATCGGGAATGCCTCTCGGTTCATGTCGCGGACCGGATCGGGTGATCGGTTCAAGGTCCACCAGGGTTAGTTCATGACAAGATGGTATCAAAGGAAGTCAGCTCTTAGCGGACCTCGCTTTTCAGAGTGCCCTTTGTTATTTGGGATGTCTGGTAGAATGGGATTAGGACTGTCGGGGCTTAGGAGGTAGGTTACGGGTCGGTGCCTGATCACCACCGCTCGTGACGAGACCTGAACTACCAGGCGTAGTCTGGATTTTGAGTCTTTTGTCTTTTTTTGGATTTAGGGATGACAATAGAGGGGACTTGGTGTCACGCTGTGACCCCACATGGAGTAGTGACCCATGTGGAACCTAGGTTCCCGTTTCAAGGTCCTCTGGTGTTATGTCTAACTTGGGGCGTGGCTCACTACCATGTTGTCGAGTTGGGCATAAGCACTAGTTCCTCATTTCGGTTGTCCATTGTTGGTTATGCTTTGTCTGGATTTTGATGGGTTTTAAAGTCTTTTTGGAAATGAAGGTGATTTTGAATTTAAAAGATTCTTTCTCTAATGGGTTTAAAACTGGTAAAAAGGGGTTTCCTTTCAAGTTGTTTTGAAATTGGTGAAGTGTTGTTTTTAAATAGTAAGTGCTTTGATTCGGAAAATTCTGGCTTATATTTGGATTTGGTAATGGAGTGGAATGTGCAACCCTTGGTATCCCTTAAGATCATCCGCATATGTTTGGGTAGACACGTGAAGTGCACATTGACGCATATGTACGAGTGATTTGAATGGAAAGGGATGAAGGCTTATGTGGCAGTTCACGAGATGCCATGGGTGGGGTTTTGGAATTTAAGGCTTGGCTAGTTTTTTTCCTCTAAAATGGACTTGAATGAAAAAGTGATTTCGGGACTTGGTTTTTCTTCCAAAGTGGGTTTTGGTATTCTGAAAAGTGGATTTTTCCTGTGTTTGTGCAAGTTTGATTTAGGAGTCTGTTACCCTTGGCTTATGGTGTTGCTTTTGGTTGCATTTAAGCTTGTTTGAAATTCCGGGCCGGTTGTCTCAGCTCGTGGTTTTTCTTTTGATTGAGTTTTGTCTTAATGCTAGTTTCGATTTAATTTTCCATGTTGTTCTGAATATGCCACCCAGAAACGTCCTCAACATTTGTTAATTAGTCATGCCCAATTCTAGTTTTTATAGAGTGTTTCTTATCTCTCGAGACATTCGGGGTTCGTTAGGGGCAGTGAAGTGGTTTGATGGGAGTAGAGCATGTCTTCAGGTGGTCGGGAACTCCTGATTTTGTTAGAGTTCATATTTTCTTGGGTTTAGTGAATGGTCTAGCTTTGGACCAATGGGGGTGGAGCTCTCATTAAACTTGGAGTTGGTATGATGTGGGAGGTGTTTATGTTCGTGTTAATCCAATGGATCATACCTGAGGAGGTGAAGGTGAAAAGAGGCGAGAGCCTGTCCATAGTTAAAAAGGCCAGTGATTGGAGAAGGCCTGTGTCAGCCTCTTTGAGGAGTCAACATTTGGAGCGCAAGTACCTGGAAAATCTGGCGCCTTTCATCGTTCGTAAGGGTTCCCCTTTTTGCGAGTGGGGTGTATGAGATAAACCTGCCCCTGAAGAAATCCCTTTTTGTCGGTGTCGACTCCTGGTTTGTCAGACTACTTTCTAATGTTCCATCACTGTTGCCGGTTCGAGCATCTGAAGACATCTTGTCTCATCCCTCTGAAGTCCTACTATTGTGTGACCACTCGGGTCACTGGGAAAGGTTCTTAAAATAGTGTCGTTCGAAGAGGGATTCCCGATCAGGGGATGCTCGTGTCTGACTGTGAGGCATAAGATGCTTCAGCCATCAGAGCCCCAGCCTTAGGTCTCGGGGTGAAGCTCGCGCACATTCAGGGCGTCAGAGGCACGTGAGACCTTTGTTTGGTTCTTTATCTTTCTTCTTGTAAATAGAGACATTCAGAGTTTCCTTGTCCTTGTTTTCCCACTAGTGTAAGTTCATCTTTTTCAGTAATTGTGTGATGAACTTATTCTTTCGTGATTATAGTAGTTGCGTTCTTCTGAATGTGGCCTCTAGAATTGTTTGTTTTCTTGAAAGGGTATTTTGCATTGTGTGGGTTGGTCCTGACTTCATTAGTGATCATTTGGAGATGTGAATGTTGGGGGTTTTTGTCTTATGTCGAGAGTTTTGGGTTTTAGTGGAGGCGTTGTCTCGCTCGTTCTAAGGGAGTTGGATGTATTGGGAGTTTTAAATTGATTTGGGGAATTCTTAGTTCCAGTGGTGTTGTTATAGAGAGTTCATTGTTTTGGTGCCCCGATTTTATAGGTGTCCTTGTAGTGGAATTATGTCTAAGTCTTAGTGGTTCCGCTCAACTCCAGTGGAGAAGTCGGTATGTTCGGGTGGGAGTTCCCGTGTTAGCCCCTCCTCAGGTTGTTGTGCGTGGGTTTTAAAGTTTCATTGTTGGTTTAGTTCTTGTGGTGGGGAGAACCCTCTCATGTTCTCCCCTCAATTTATGTCATGGTTTCTCTATGACCGGTCGGGTGTGGCTTGTGGAGTGAATCGTCAACCTGAATCTCTTGCCTTTCCTTTTTTGCTCTGTTTGGGTACGAACTCAAGCTTTAGATATCTCTTGACTTGGTGACTTTCTGGGGGCAGAAAGTGTCTGTGGTGGGGAGAATTGTCACACCTCGACCAGGTTTGATGTGCGACTTGCGCGCAACTTATAAAATTGTGCGTCAACACGCAGTTTGACATTATAGGTGGTTAGTGTCGGGTGGCACGGTTAGAGCGCAGCTCGTTCGACTGCGCACTTGACGTCACACGAGCTATGTGGTTTCCCGGCATTCGAAATAAGTAAATAAATTATTTAAAGGTCAATTGAAATGAAATGAAGTAAAAAAAATTAATAGAATAGATTTTGATAAAATAATTCTTAAGCATAAAATAATAATAATATATAGTTTTAATAATAATAATAGCATTGTTTTGGTTGTTTTATCATTATTATTATTAGTATTAAGATTATTATTATTTTTATTATGATAATTACAACTATTGTTACTATTATTATTTTTATTAGGTTTTATTTTTATTATTATTAGTATAAAATTAGTAAAAAAACAAAGGGTTTTGGAACCCTAGGGGGAAGGGGTTGCGACCCCCTTTTTTCCGTTCTCCCCTGCGATGCGGTGTATGCCAGCTCCCGCACACCAGTCCGCTCGAACCAAGACGCCTCCATCACTCTTCCCAGCTTCCGGCCCAACCCCTCACACTGCTTGCGCGACCCTCTCCGGCGGCAGAGTTGCAGGCGGCCTCTTCTCCCCCACGGCGCACGACACCCCTCCCCTATCCGCCTTCCAGCTATGCAAGGTGCCATCCGCCTTTTCCTCCCCTCTAGTCCGACGGCCTCCGCCTCTTCGGTGTGACCCCGTCTGACAACACCCCCTTCTTTCTCGCGCGACCTCCTCTGGCGCACCCTCTCCCTTCGGGAACCACCCTCACGCGACGACCCCTTCTTCCGTCCAGCCGAACTCCATTGCCTCTTCCCCGATGGCTTGCAGTGTCAACGACTCCCTCTAGTATTTTCATTCTTCCATATTTTGAAGTTTTCTTCACTTTGGTCGAACCCTAGACGGTATGATTAATGTTTGGTTTGATTTTGATTCCTTTTAGTTCGTATTCTTGATTTAGGGTACTCTTTGGGTTCCTCATGGAGCGATCTTGGTGCGATTGGAATTTTACAACAATTTTTGATGCTTTCGGCACCCGAGGTAGATAGTTCCCACTATAAATATTATTTGGCTAATTATTTTTCTTGATTAGTTAATTTAATGTGTTATTTGGTTAATATGGGTGATTCAAAATTTGTTTCTGAAAAGGTTTCATATGCGTTTAAATTTAACGTTTTCTTTTTAGATGGAATTGAGTGTTTTTTATGTGTAACCCATTTTGTGTTATTTGATGTCAATTTATAAATCGTGCAATTGGTTATTTAAATTATTTAAGTGATTTGAATGAAGTTTGGAAATGTTTTTAGTGTGTGTTTGGTTCTAAAAGGGGTATTTTGGGTATGTTCTTGGTGTGAGGCCATGTAGTGTTTTTGGGGTTGTTTTATAAATTGTGTAATGGTCTATTTAATTTGTTTGAATGGAGAAGAGCATGTTTTGAAAATGGGTTAAAAACACGAATGATTTTATGAAGGGGGCTAGGTTGTTGTCTTGGTTGGTCTTTATTATTTTTTTTTTTTCTAGTGTTATTATAAAAAGGGAATTTGAGAAATTATGCAAAGTGTGGAAAATGTATTTTCAAAGATACATGATATGTGAATGCATTGATGGTGACTTTTTACAAAGGGGTTTCATAAATTTATTAAGAAAGGGTAAATGCATTTGAAAAATTATTTTGGGTGTGTAAAGCTTTGATTTCTTTTTAGATCTGTTTAATAATTTTTTTAAGTGGTTTAGTAAATAGTGTCGAAGGTGCGGGGTGTGTTTTGAAAATGTGTCAAGGTGGTTCTTTCGTGTTGTTTTCTCATTCGGATTGTTGTAAGTTGGTGTTTGTGTAATTTTAGTTTTTGTGCGTTTGTTTCATTGTGTTTGCTAGGTAACCTCACGATACTGTGGTCGTTGACTTGCGCGTGTCTGTGCGTCTGTGTAAGGCGTAACACGCCTTTGTGTCTGGACAGCGAGCCAAGGTAGGTCCCCCACTGCACTTACCTTTAGATTTAGAATTTATTAATTTCTTGTTGTTTTATTAATTTTTAATGAATTAGAAATAATATAAGATAATAAATTTTGAAATGATTATTTGGTGTGAAAAGAGTCGTTTATTTTATACCGAACACTTGAAACATTTTCTTGACGAGCAGACACCAAGTATTGAAAGAATTTCCATTTGGACTTTAAACATAATCCATGTAATTTAAAATGTACTTCTAGTTTTAAAGATATATGATTTCTTCCGAATAAGGGTTTTGGGTTTTCTAGAGAAATGAGGTTTTCCTTTAAAATTTTTGAAGGTCGTTTGACACTTTAATAAAATAAATTATTTTTTAAAACCCATTCTGGGGTGATCTTTAGTGTGCGTTGATTGCATGAGTTGTATGTGATGTTTATGCATCGTGATTGATTGTTTGGCATTGTTGATTCACCCCTCTTTTATTAATGTGTTGACATGGGAACCTGGCATAGTGAGTGAATCTTCTGAGAATGATTACTGCACTAGTTTAGACCACGCACTAGCTAGTGGCCCATTAATAGGGGAATACCGAGTTATTGTTGTAATGGGGATTGGGCCCCTCGGTTAGGCCATGCAGGGCTATAACGGGTAGTATTATGGTAATTATCACGTCATCGAGTTAGGGAATGCCTTCAGGATGAGTCATATGTATAGTATGTTCTGGATTGTTCACGATCTCCTAGGTTCGACCCATGTTTCTTTTAGTGATAATATTTTTATGTGGCGGACGATTGAGAGGTCTAGTTCGGTAGCTGGCCCCTGCGTGCCACCTTTTTCCATTTCCCTTAGTGTGTGTTGTGTGTTATGTGTGGTTTTCCATTTGACCATCAACTAAAATTGGGGTTTCTAAATTTTTTTGCAAAAGCGTTTGAAAATTCTATACACCGGTTTCATTCAAACATTAAACTTGTTTTAAATTAAAAAGGGAAATGGGATGATACTTGTTTTAGAATTGAAATTGTGTATTAAAACCAATATATTGCATATTTAGTTCAAACCTAGAATTAATAAATTTCATTATTTAAAGTTAGTGCATTGGGAATAGATATTGGGCTAGCCTACTGAGTTTTTATACTCACGCCTATAGTTCTTTTTTTTGTTTTTAGTGTTTGTGAAGGCTACAACTTGGGTGTGTTTTCATTGGGAAACGTTTGGTCATGAGTTGGAGAGTGACCTGCGAGGTCACATGAAGTTAGTGATTATCTATTTCGGTTAGTTTTATTTTTTCTTTTGTTCTTGTTTATTTTCTTTACTTTGTCTATTTATTTTGTGCCGCTCTGTTTTATTTCTGCTGATTTATTTATTTATTGGGAGAAATCGTTACCACCACCTATGTTGATGCCCTGGTGCTTGTCGCCAGCCCGGGAGGATCGGGAACGCCTCTCGGGTCATGTTGCGGACCGACTCGGGTGATCGGTTCAGGGTCGACTCGGGTTACTTCGTGACAAGACGGTATCAAAGGAAGTCAGATCTTAGCGGACCTCGCTTTTCAGAGTGCCCTTTTTTATTCGGGATGTCTAGTAGAAGAGGATTAGGATTGTCGGGACTTAGGAGGTAGGTTACGGGTCGGTGCCTGATCACCACGGCTCGTGACGAGACCTGAACTACCAGGGGTAGTCCGGATTTTGAGTCTTTTGTCTTTGTTTTGGATTGAGGGATGACAATAGAGGGGACTCGGTGTCACGCTGTGACCCCACATGGAGTAGTGACCCATGTGGAACCTAGGTGCCCGTTTCAAGGTCCTCTGGTGTTATGTCTAACTTGGGGCGTGGCTCACTACCATGTCATCGGGTTGGGCATAAGCACTAGTTCCTCATTCCGATTGTCCATTGTTGGTTGTGCTTTGTCTTGATTTTGATTGGTTTTAAATTCTTTTGGGAAATGAAGGTGGTTTTGAATTTAAAAGGATCTTTCTCTAATGGGTTTAAAACTGGTAAAAAGGGGTTTTCTTTCAAGTTGTTTTGAAATTGGTGAAGTGTTTTTTTAAAGAGTAAGTGATTTGATTCAGAAAATTCTGACTTATGTTTGGATTTGGTAATGGAGTGGAATGTGCAACCCTTGGTATCCCTTAGGATCATCCGCATATGTTTGGGTAGACACATGAAGTGCACATTGACACATATGTATGAGTGATTTGAATAGAAAGGGATGATGTATTATGTGGCAGTTCACAGGATGCCATGGGTGGGGTTTTGGAATTTAAGTCTTGGCTAGTTTTTTTCCACTAAAATGGACTTGAATGAAAAAGTGATTTCGGGACTTGGTTTTTCTTCCAAAGTGGGTTTTGGTATTTTTAAAAGTGGATTTTTCCTGTGTTTGTGCAGGTTTGATTTTGGAGTCTGTTACCCTTGGCTTGTGGTGTTTCTTTTGGTTGTGTTTAATCTTGTTCGGAATTATGGGCCGGTTGTCTTAGCTCGGGCTTTTTCTTTTGATTGAGTTTTGGCTTAATGCCAGTTTCGATTTTGTTTTCCATGTTGTTCTGAATATGCCACCCAGAAACATCCTCAAAATATGTTAATGAGTCGTGCCCAATTCTGGTTTTTATAGAGTTTTTCTTTTCTCTTGATACATTCGGGGTTCGTTAGGGGCAGTGAAGTGGTTTGATGGGAGTAAAGCATGTCTTCGGGTGGTTGGGAACTCTCGATTTTGTTAGAGTTCATATTTTCTTGGGTTTAGTGAATGGTCTAGCTTTGGACCAATGGGGGTGGATGTCTCATTATACTTGGAGTTGGGATGATGTGGGAGGTGTTTAAGTTCGTGTTAATCCAATGGATCATACCTGAGGAGGTGAAGGTGAAAAGAGGTGAGAGCCTGTCCATAGTTAAAAATGCCAGTGATTAGAGAAGGCTTGTGTCAGCCACTTTGAGGAGTCGACATTTGGAGCACAAGTACATGGAAAATCTGGTGCCTTTCGTCGTTCGTAAGGGTTCCCCTTTTTGCGAGTGGGGTGTATGAGATAAACCTACCCCTGAAGAAATCCCTTTTTGTCAGTGTCGACTCCTGGTTCGTCAGACTACTTTCCAATGTTCCATCAGTGTTTCCGGTTTGAGCATCTGAAGACATATTGTCTCATCCCTCTGAAGTCCTACTATTGTGTGACCACTCGAGTCACTAGGAAAGGTTCTGAAAATTGTGTCGTTCGAAGAGGGAGTTCCGATCAGGGGATGCTCGTGTCTGACTATGAGGCATAAGATGCATCAGCCATCAGAGCCCCAGCCTCAGGTCTCGGGGTGAAGCTCGCGCACAGTCAGGGCGTTAGAGGCACGTGAGACCTTTGTTTGGTTCTTTATCTTTCTTCTTGGAAATCGAGACATTTAGGGTTTCCTTGTCCTTGTTTTCCCGCTATTGTAAGTTCATATTTTGCAGTAATAGTTTGATGAACTTATTCTTTCGTGATCATAGTAGTTGCTTTCTTCTGAATGTGGCCTCTAGAATTGTTTATTTTCTTGAATGGGTATTTGGCATTGTGTGGGTTGGTCCTGACTTCATTAGTGATCATTTGGAGATGTGAATGTTGGGGGTTTTTGTCTTATGTCGAGAGTTCCGGGTTTTAGTGGAGGTGTTGTCTCACTTGTACTAAGGGAGTTGGATGTATTGGGAGTTTTAAATCGATTTGGGGAATTCTTAGTTCCAGCGGTGTTGTTATAGGGAGGTCATTGTTTTGGTACCCCGATTTTCTGGGTGGCCTTGTAGTGGAATTTTGTCTAAGTCTTAGTGGTTCCACTCAACTCCAGTGGAGAAGTCTATATGTTCGGGTGGTAGTTCCCGTGTTAGCCCCTCCTCAGGTTGCTGTGCGTGGGTTTCAAAGTTTCACTGTGGATTTAGTTCTTGTGGTGGGGAGAACTCTCTCGTGTTCCCCCCTCATTTTATTTCATGGTTTCTTCGTGACCGGTCGGGTGTCGCTTGTGGAGTGAATCGTCAACCTGAAGCTCTTGCCTTTCCTTTTTGGCTCTGTTTTGGTACGAACTCAAGCTTCAGATATCTTTTGACTTGGTGACTTTCTGGGGGCAGAAAGTGTCTGTGGTGGGGAGAATTGTCACACCCCAACCAGATTTGATGTGCGACTTGCGCCTAACTTATAAAATTGTGCATCAAAACTCAGTTTGACATTGTAGGTGGTTAGTTTCAGGTGGCACGGTTAGAGCGCAACTCGTTCGACTATGTACATGACGTCACATGAGCTATGTGGTTGCCCGACATTCGAAATAAGTAAATAAATTATTTAAAGGTCAAGTGAAATGAAATGAAGTAAAATAAAATTAATAGAATAGATTTTGATAAAATAATTCTTAAGCATAAAATAATAATAATATATAGTTTTAATAATAATAATACCATTGTTTTGGTTGTTTTTTTATTATTATTATTATTAGTATTATTAAGATTATTACTATTTTTATTATGATAATTACTACTATTATTACTATTATGATTTTTATTTGGTTTTATTTTTATTATTATTAGTATAACATTAGTAAAAAAACAAAAGGGTTTTGGAACCCTAGGGGGAAGGGGTCGCGACCCCCTTTTTTCCATTCTCCCCTGCGCTGCGGCACGTGCCAGCTCCCGCACACCAGTCCGCTCGAGCCAAGACGCCTCGAGCACTCTTCCCAGCTCCCGGCCTCACCCCCCGCACTGCTTGTGTGACCCTCTCTGGCGGGCGAGTTTCATGCGGCCTCTTCTCCCCCACGGTGCGCGACACCCCTCCCCTATCCGCCTTCCAGCTGCACAAGGTGCCATCCGCATTTTCCTCCCCTCTGGTCCGGCGACCTCCGCCTCTTCAGTGTGACGTCGTCTGATGACGCCCCCTTCTTGCTCGTGCGACCTCCTCTGGCGCACCCTCTCCCTTCGGCAACCACCCTCACGCGACGACCCCTTCTTCCATCCAGCCGAACTCCATTGCCTCTTCCCCGAAGGCTTGCAGTGGCAACAACTCCCTCAAGTATTTTCATTCTTCTATCTTTTGAAGTTTTCTTCACTTTGGTCAAACCCTGGATGGTAGGATTAATGTTTGGTTTGATTTTGATTCCTTTCAGTTCAAATTCTTGATTTAGGGTACTCTTTGGGTTTCTCATGGAGCGATCTTGGTGCGATAGGAATTTTACAAAAATTTTTGATGCTTTCGGCACCTGAGGTAGATAGTTACCACTGTAAATATTATTTGGCTAATTATTTTTCTTTCTTAGTTAATTTAATGTGTTATTTGGTTAATATGGGTGATGCAAAATTTGTTTCTGAAAAGGTTTCATATGCGTTTAAATTTAACGTTTTCTTTTTAGATGGAATTGAGTGTTTTTTTATGTGTAACCCATTTTGTGTTATTTGATGTCAATTTATAAATCGCTCAATTGGTTATTTAAATTATGTAAGTGATTTGAATGATGTTTGGAAATGTTTTTAGTGTGCATTTGGTTCTAAAAAGGGTATTTTGGGTATGTTCTTAGTGTGAGGCCATGTAGTGTCTTTTTGGGTTGTTTTATAAATTGTGTAATGGTCTATTTAATTTGTTTGAATGGAGAAGAGCATTTTTTGAAAATGGGTTAAAAACACCATTGATTTTATGAAGGGGGCTAGTCCGTTGTCTAGGTTGGTCTTAAATCTTTTTGTGTTTTCTAGTGTTATTATAAAAAGGGAATTTGAGAAATTATGCAAAGTGTGGAAAATGTATTTTCAAAGATACTTGAGATGTTAATGCATTGATGGTGACTTTTTACAAAGGGGTTTCATAAATTGATTAAGGAAGGGTAAATGCATTTGAAAAATGGTTTTGGGTGTGTAAAGCTTTGATTTATTTTTAGATCTGTTTAATAATTTTTTTAAGTGGTTTAGTAAATAGTGTCGAAGGTGCGGGTTGTGTTTTGAAAACGTGTCAAGGTGGTTCTTTCATGTTGTTTGCTCGTTTGGATTGTTGTAAGTTTGTGTTTGTGTAATTTTAGTTTTTGTGAGTTTGTTGCAGTGTGTTTGCGAGGTAACCTCGTGATACTGTGGTCGTTGACTTGCGCATGTTTGTGCGTCTTTGTAAGGCGTAACACGCCTTTGTGTTTGGACAGTGAGCAGAGGTAGGTCCCCCACTGCACTTACCTTTAGATTTAGAATTTATTAATTGCTTGTTTTTTTATTAATTTTTAATGAATTGGAAATAATATAAGATAATAAATTTTTAAATGATTATTTGGTGTGAAAAGAGCCGTTTATTTTATACCAAACACTTGAAACATTTTCTTGATGAGCGGACACCAAGTATTGAAAGAATGCTCGTTTGGCCTTTAAATATAATCCATGGAATTTCAAATGTACTGCTAGTTTTAAAGTTATATGATTTCTTCCGAAAAAGTATTTTGGGTTTTCTAGAGAAATGAGGTTTTCCTTTAAAATTTTTGAAGGCCATTTGAAACTTTAATAAAATAAATTATTTTGGAAAACCCATTCAGGGGTGATCTTTGGTGTGCGTTGATTGCATGAGTTGTATGTGATGTTTGTGCATCGTGACTGATTTTTTGAAATTGTTGATTCACCCCACTTTTTTTTATATGTGTTGACATGGGAACCTAGCATAGTGAGTGAATCTTTTGAGAACGATTGCTGCACAAGTTTAGACCACGCACTGGCTAGTGGCCCCATAGCATGGGAATACTGAGTTATTACTGTTATGGGGATTGGGCCACTTGGTTAGGCCATGTAGGGCTATAACGGGTAGCAGTATGGGTGTTATTACTTCATCGAGTTAGGGCATGCCTTCAGGATGAGTTAGATGTATAGTATGTTCTGGATTGTTCACGATCTCCTAGGTTCAACCCATGTTTCTTTCAGTGATTATTTTTTTATGTGGAGGATGATTGAGAGGTCTAGTTCGGTAGCTGGCCCCGGCATGCCACCTTTTTCCATTGCCCTTAGTGTTTGTTGTGTGTTATGTGTGGTTTTCCATTTCACCATCAACTAAAATTTGGGTTTCTAAATTTGTTCGCAAAAGTGTTTTAAAATGCTATACTCTGGTTCTATTCAAACATTAAACTTGTTTTAAATTAAAAAGGTAAATGGGATGATACTTGTTTTAGAATTGAAATTGTGTGTGAAAACTAATATATTGCATATTTAGTTCAATCCTGGAATTAATAAATTTCATTATTTAATGTTTGTGCATTGGGAATAGATATCGGGCTAGCCTACTGAGTTTTTAAACTCACGCCTATAGTTCTTTTTCTATTTTTAGTGTTTGTGAAGGCTACAGCTTGGGTGAGTTCGCCTTGGGAAATATTTGGTCGTGAGTTGGAGAGTGACCTATGAGGTCACACGAAGATAATGATTATCTCTTTCGGTTAGTTTCATTTTTTCTTTTATTCTTGTTTATTTTCTTTACTTTGTCTATTTATTCTGCGCTGCTCTGTTTTATTCCTGCTGATTTATTTATTTATTGGTTGAAATCATTCCCACTGCCTATGTTCATTCCCTGGTGCTTGTCGCCAGCCCGGGAGGATCGGGAATGCCTCTCGGGTCATGTCGCGGACCGGCTCGGGTGATCGGTTTAGGGTCGACCTGGGTTGGTTCGTGACACATTTCATATGGCATGTCTTTAAAATCTCATTACCATGTTCATATATCCATTATATTCTGTCCCTCTTCTGTTCTTTGGATCATTTATGAATGGGTGACTTATGTGCCCTCTCTTTTCAATGTTTTCTAAAACCCCGAAACATAGTCTTTATGCTGTAGAATTTCTGTCTCAAATGTCTCCCTCTTTTTCTCAAATTATTTTATTTTATTAAGTGAATACTCAAAGCTCTTCCTTCAAAGGGGTATTCACAAATATACCAAAATGTTCTATTTTAAAGTCTGAGATTTACATACATAAGACCCACTTTCCTTTTCCATGGGTTTAAAGTGACATAAAGATCATGTCTTTAAAGAAGTTTTTAAAATGTGATGACTATGAAATGAAACCCATTTATTTTATGCTATATGGGTTGTTTATGAAATTTTTGATGATGATATATGTGTCTCACATGATAATAAAGAAAAATTTAAGGGTGCGCCCTGATAGCGCTCCAATTCATTGGGTAAAGACTTAATCTCTAGAGATGCCCATTTTTAATGACGCCTTGGTGAATAACCTTGGTAATTTTTAATGACACCATGGGGATGGACCATGGTGAAACAGAAATGATTGTCTATGTTAAATGTTTTATCCACATCTTCATGTTATGACACAAGTTATTTCTATTATGATATGCATCATGAACTCTTTCTCATTCTTTAATGTTATTTTTCATGACTTTTGATGTATCGCAAGTTCCCATGTAAAATGTTTCCCTTGTTTCCCTTACTGGGTCTTCTGCTCACCCTTTCTTTTGATGTATGTCCCCAGGTTATGAGATGCAGTAATGAACCTAGGATGAACATAATGAGAATCCTTTCAATTGTTTATGAAGAATGTTTTATGTTTTCATGTTTTAAGTTCCTGGTTTCCAAGACACTAAACCTTAAAGATCCTCGGTTTTTTAAAATGTAATGAAAGATTATGTTATAAAAGGAGGGATTTTATATTTATGGAGGAGATGAGGAAATAGTCATTAGAGGACATGTAGATTCTAGTTTCCAAACTGATCAAGGTGACATGAAGTCGCATACTGGATACATCTTCAGTTTGAATGGAGGTGCAGTGAGCTGGAAGAGCTCAAAGAAAAGTGTGGTGGCAGATCCTACAGCGGAGTCCGAGTATATCGTAGCTTCTGAGGTAGCTAAAGAAGCAGTATGGATGTGAATCTTCATCCAAGATCCGGATGTAGTACCGAGCATTAAAGATCCTATCACACTCTATTGTTATAATACTGCAGCGGTGTCACTTGCAAAAGATCCAAGGTCACATCAGCAGACAAAGCACATACTTTGGAAGTATCATCTCTCGAGGGATTTTTCTCATAGAGGTGAAGTTGTAGTGAGCAGTATTTCTACAGAAGACAACGTGGCAGACCCCTTGACTAAAACCTTGACTCAGCAAAAACATGACCATCATGTGAGGTCTAGCTGACCAAAAGTCATAGGCAGTTGGCTCTAGTTCAAGTGGGAGTTTTTTAGGGTTAGTGTCTTGAGAACCAACTATTTTTTACTTTGATTACTTAAATGTTCACTTATTATATATTGTTCATTGTTCTTCATGACTATAATATAATAATGTCCTAGAATATTTGTTGCATTAATAAGTTCATGGAAGATCCCCGCTATGATGAGAACCATGAAATGCTATAACAATATTCTTAAATAAAGTTCTACAGTTGGATGACATACTATGATTGGACACATAGTATATAGACCATCATGTGCTAGTACTTGTAAGAAGATGAGACTCTCTCCCATGGAGTTCGCACTTCATAATATCCAAGATGGGAGATTATGAGAACAGACCTTCCAGTAGCAATTCTGCATGTCTTGGTGTCATCGGACATTGCTATCTATGATCATGTGTAATGGTTCTTAGACTAGAAGATTATCATTAACTCATGTCATGACTTGCACACTTAGATTTAATGAATAAAACCATCACGCAGACAGTTGGTGGGAAGTAGGGTATGTTGGGTGCATCATGAGTGACATGTTGTTAATGGATAAGTTGAGGAAGGATTTGTCCCTTCCATTTATGGAAATTGGTATCTTGGCCCTTTGATTGAAATAGAACTGTCACATTAAATTCCATGTCCATGGTGTGAACAACGAGTTTATTTCAGGTAGTCAAAGAACGAAGAATCAAGCATATAGGTTTATGACACTGCCATGAAACCTGTTTGATGATATATTGAGACAAATGGATTAAATTACCCAGTAAGTGTTCATATGAGGTCATACGTCAATGTGGCGTGAAATTCTTTCTCTTGGGTGCCTTGACCTATTTCTAGACAGTAATCTTGGACTTTAGGCAATCCCACCTAATGCCAACGAGAAATAGGCCTAGAGGGTTACACACAATGTGTATTCAAGTATCTCAAGTAGAATAAAGATTATTCCCGTACATGGTTTAATAATTATTCAAGGAATCTTAAATCGTTTTAATGGTTGGAGGAAGAATAAAATAAAACAATTACACGTCGTGTATCAATGATTACATGTCGTGTAGTTTTATTTTGAAATCAAGTACACGCTGTGTATTATTAAATGTACACGTCGTGTAGTTATTATTTTGGAAAGGAAATGAATAAATGAAAATAAGATATACGCGTCATGTACATTGAATGTACACTCCGTGTAGTTTTCAATGAAAAACAAGTACATGACATGTATTTATTAATACACGTCATGTAGTTTTTCCAGTCGGGATTTTGAGGAAATATCATTTTATTAAAAGATATTTATTATAATTAGCGTGGGCATATGTCAAGGAATTAATTATTCAACATGGGGGTTTTAAATAAGAGTCAATGAAATAAATAAAATGTGTAAGACATTTATTTTTTTTCATAACCCTACAACTTCAAACCTGATTATAAATATCCTCACAACCCCAACTCTTTTCCTACACATAAGAGAATCATTGTACACTACAACTCTGGAGAATTATTTCAAGGATGAAAGAACCTCTTCCTCCAAGAATGCTCTCAAGACCGAGAGATATCCTCTTCCATCGTATCAAGATAATCCAAGGAGGACAATTCAAGAAAAGGTTTCTATACTCTAGCACCCAGAGACTCCTTTGGCGATGTCCTGAGATACAAGGTACACGTGTGGATCACCGCTAGAGGAAGTCTACACTTGGCTTATGCGACGCAATGAAGAATCACACCGTAACGTGATCAAGAACATTAATGAAGAAAGAACACCCAAATGGTATTTCTTTTAAATTGACTAAATTAATTATAATCAACCTGCAATGATCCTACTTTGTGGTTCCGGGACTTTCCTTTTTTTGTCCATTTCAGTGATTCGATCTGTGGAGATCGGCATTTATCGTCGTATTGATCCCGGATTGATCATTGTTAATGACAAAAATCCAAGTGGTTGTTGATCAATTGTTGTTTTCAACAATACATAATATTTTTATTTAAAGGGGAACTTTATATTAATACTCTATCTCTTTATGATAATTTTGATGCTCACAAATACCCTTAATTATTTTCTAATGATTTTATTTGTTAAGAATTTTGCAGGAATTTATCATTTTATTTTACTATTGAAATTATGGTAATTTATTATTAAAGTATTCATATTTAGCGTGTTCTGGAAACATTTTTCATGCGCTACTTATTCAGAATATGCTTGAGCGTGTTCTGGAAACATTGTTCATACCCTACATTGATAAAATTAGTGTAAGGATAAAAAACTATGTATAATTTTTGAGATAAGGAAAAATTATGGTTAAACAAACATACGTTATCAGAAAAGTATGGAAGAAAAACCCTACGTTAGGAAGGAACCCTAAGTTTGGGATATCAGAAAAGTATGGAAGGAGAACCATACGTAAATATTAAACGTTACGTTTGTTTCTCAAAAGTATGGTTCATCAACATTACTTTTGTAAACAACCATATGTTATTGGAAAATTATGGATCAAGTAAAAGTACAGATCTTTTATCGTACATTTGAAAGTTGAAGAGAAAAGTATGGATGACCAACCCTATGTATGGAATGAACCTTATGATTGTTGTCAAGTTTACGTTGTCAACCTTATGTTGTGAACCATATGTTTGAAGACTACATCATCAACTTTACGTTCAGAGAACGCATACATTTAAACTTAACATTACGTTTGGCATCAGAGAATTTAAAGCCGATATTTTTATGCAACGGTCAATATGATGATTATTAGGTGGATTTCAAGCCAGATTTAAAACTGATTTTAAAATACAATTTTGACGAATTTAAAACCATTTCATCAATGATTTGACAATCAAATTAAAAGGATTTTTTTATGGTGAGTCTTTAGGGAAGTTACGACTACTCTGTAAATTCAAATGTTTGAATATCACGAGTAAATAGGTGAATTTTGTGGATCTAATTTTACAGGAGAAGTTCTTATCTTTATTTTATTTATATGGGCTTTTTAAAAACTGCATCAACAAATTATTATTGATTGTGTGTGATCTTTTGATTATTCTGAAAAAAAAGGAAAAACAGAGACAACTGAAACACACTGATCTGCTGGTTCAAAATGAGCATCAAAGCTCTATTTATTAAAATGGGGAAGGAATGCGATAGAAGATTCACTTGTTCTACAACGAGGATCTACTGTGAATTTTCTACTACTGAAGTTGTGAATTATATTTCTATATATACTGCAAATGGATCGACTTAGAATGTTTCTTATGTGAAGATTATTATTTCTAAAGGCGATGATCTACGTACTGTCAATTGCATGTTGTTCCAATTGTAAAGAACATCTGGAAAGTATTTTCAAAATACAAAAATATTTTCTTTCTATTCTTAAGTGATTGGCTTCTCGTACTAAGATATATAGGTTCTTTAAGTGAACCAAAAGGCTTTGTTTTTCCTTATATTGTAAAGGTTTCAACTGCCTGTACTCAGTTGTGAACCGGTCTGTTGAAATGAGGACCAGATGGTGAAAATCACCAAGCTCATGGAGTAGAGCATTGGTGGAGTTGACTAAGGGGCTTCTTTTCCCCGAACCACTATACATCTTGTGTTTCTGCTATTTAAATTTCTGCTGCATCATTTTATCTGATTAAAGTTAAAAGACAGAACAGAATCTTGTAATGATTTTTGAAAAGACACAATTCACCCCCCACTTGTGTATATTTAGTGTAATCCGATCCAACAATTGACATCAGAGGTTGATCTTTCTGACAAAGCTTTAACAAGATGAAAGTGATTATACACAGAGAAAGATGACTGATACAAGAGAGGGAATTTGTATGGTCAGAGAACCATACTTCAATAGAGAAAAATATGAATGCTGGAAGTCTTGAATGATTATATATCTAAAAAATCTTGGATACATAGTCTATTTTAAGATTCTAACTCTATATGAAATACCAGAAAAACCTGAAACATGGAGTGCAGCTACTGAAGCAGAATATGATATGAATATGAAGGAAATTAATGAAATTATATGTGGTCTAGGGCCTGATGAGTTTAATAGAGTATCTCAATACCCAACAACATATGAAATGTGTCAAACTATTGCTGTTGCTTATGAAGGAACTAACAATATCATGGAAATGAGATAAACACCTGCTAAGATTAAATTTGATACATTCAGAATGATTGAAGGTGAGAGTATTAATCAAATAGATGGAAGATTGACAGATATTTTCAATAATATAACTACCTTGGGAGATCCCATTAAGCAAGCTGATCAAGCTTTAAAAGTGTTGAGAGTACTGCCTAAAAAATGGAATGGAATCTCTGCAGCAATCAGACAATTGACACCTATCAAAGATTTAACCATGAGATAAATGATTGGATCATTAATGATGTATGAAGATGAGATGTAATATTAATCTAATGAAGATAAAGTTCTTATCAAAATAGAAGATACTTCCTTGAAAGCATCATCACAGAGCAAAAACAGAAAGATAAAGATAAATAAAAAAGAGAAGTCAGAGAGTTCTGAGTTATCTAATTCTGATGTGGAATTGGCTCAGCTAGCCCGAAGATTCACAAAATTCTATAGAAAGAAAAGAGTCCTCAAAAATCCTTTAGTAAAGATGATAAGGAATTAAGATACTATGAATGCAAGAAAATGGGGCATATCAGACATGACTGACCTCAGCTAAAAGAAGACAAGAGAAAGAAATTTTTCAAAAGAAATGACTATGATCATAAGGACAAGAAGGTCATTAAAGATACTTGGAGTGTATCTAAAGACTCCAGTAGTACGTGTCAATCAGACTCAGAGAAGGAGGAAGAAAATCTGAAAGCCAACATGTGTTTTATGGAAGAAACAGATGAGGTACAATCTTATTACTCTTCTGATTCTAGTTCCGAATCTAATTACTCTAATGAAAAACTTGCAGCCTACACAATATGCTTGAAGAAAAATATGACTCTCTATTTAAGAAGAATATGTCTTTAAAGAATGTTCATAAGGATGTTTTTGATGAAAGTGATACAATTTTGAAACAATGTAAGGAGTTAACTGAAAAATTTAATTCAATTAATTCTAACAATATAGATTATGAATCAAAGATAAAATCACTACAAACTGAATTAGAAACTTATAAAACTTCATCCCTTGTTTTTACCAAAGGAGAAAATACTTTAAATAAAATCCTTGGAAAAAATGTCATTAAAAAGGAAAGGCTTGGAATTGGCAGTAAAGGTGAAAAACCCAAGCTGTACAAAAACTATTTTACTCTAAGTGCAAAAATACTAAATTGTAATTACTCTGGAATAAGGGGACATATTTCTAAAAACTGTTTCTTAAGAAAACCCCAAATAAGTGGAATTAAGAAAACTTTTTTATAAAATGATCTATTCGATTCATGTGAAATTAGAAAAATAAAGCAAGTCTGGATTCCCATATCCTTGCTAGCTAACACTACTGGACCCAAAAAAATATGGGTACCAAAGAAATCTGTGTAAATGTCTTTGTAGGGAGCAGGTCACAAGAGAAAAAATGACATATGGTATATGGACAGTGGCTGCTCAAGACATATGAGTGGAAACAAATTGAATTTCTCTACACTCACTCAAAAAGATGGTGGACTTGTCACTTTTGGTGACAATGCCAAAGGAAAAATTATTGGTATTGGAATAGTTGGAGACCTAGAAGCTGTCTCAATTAATAAAGTACTTTTTGTACAAGGATTGAAACACAATCTGATAAGTATCTCTCAACTATGTGATGATGGTTATACTGTTGATTTTTCTAATAATTTTTGTTCTGTTTTCAAAAATAAATTGCTTAAATTCAGAGCACCAACAACTGATAATGTGTATACCCTGGATTTAAATTTCTTGTGTAAACAACAAATAAATTACTTAACTGCTAAAATGAATGAATATTATATCTGGCATAGGAGACTTGGACATTGTAATATATATGTTTTAAATAAGTTTTCTAAGAAACATTTAGTTTCTGATTTTCCTAGTATCAAATTTGAAAGTGACATTTTCTGTGATGCACGTCAACTTGGAAAGCAACACAAGTCATCCTTCAAATCTATTAACAAAATTGCTACATCTAAACCTCTAGAACTTATTCATATGGATTTGTTTGGACCTTCAAGAGTAGAAATCTTGGCTATTAAATTATATGTATATGTTTTAGTTGATGACTATTCTAGATTTACATGGATTTTCTTTTTGAAATTTAAAAATGAAGCTTTTACTTTATTTGAAAGTTTTTGTAAAGCTGTTCAAAATGAAAAAAAATTAAAATAATTTCATTAAGAAGTGATCATGGTGGAGAATTTGAGAATTCAGAATTTAATTCCTTCTGCTCAAATATGGGTATTGAACACACCTACTCTGCACCTAGAACACCTCAACAAAATGGAATTGTTGAAAAAAGAAATAGGACTATCCAGTAAATGGCTAGGACTATACTAAATGAATACAAACTTTCTACATAATTTTGGTCAGAAGTTGTAAGCACAGCCTGCTATATAAAGAATAGAGTTTTAATTAGACCTCTTTTGAAAAAAGACACCCTATGAACTTTGGAATAACAGAAAACCTAAAGTTAACTACTTTAAAGTTTTTGGATGCAAGGTTTACATCTTAAACACCAATGATAATCTTGGTATGTTCGATCCAAAATCTGATGAAGGAATTTTATTAGGATATTCAGCTACTTACAAAGCTTATAGAATCTATAATAAGAAGTCAAGGATTGTTGAAGAATCAGTTCATGTGAAATTTGATGAATCTGATCCCTTTGAGAAAAGGACAGATCAAATGGATGAATCTGACTCTAATGATAACATGAGTCTTGAGAACTTGAAAAATGATTTTGAAAAAGATATAAATAAACATCAGTCCTGTTCAGAAGAACATGATACTGAAGAACCTATAAGTGTGTTTCCTAGACAGATTAGAACCCTACAGAATTACCCTTTAGAAACTATAATAGGCGACTTAGATACAGGAATAAAAAATAGATGAAATATAGGAAATCTTGTAGAATTCTCTACCTTTCTATCTCAATTAGAACCCAAGACTATAGAAGAATCTTTAGATTATGAAAGCTTGGTGATAGCAATGCAAGAAAAATTAAACCGGTTCAAAAGAAATGAAATCTAGGAATTAGTTGAAAGACCACAGAACTATCCAGTAATAGGAACCAAATGGGTCTTTAGAAATAAGCAAGATGATCAAGGAATAATAACTAGAAATAAATCTAGACTTGTAGCTAAAGGATATAACCAGGAAGAAGGTATAAGTAATGATGATACCTTTGCACCTGTAGCTAGACTAGAAGCCATTATAATCCTCTTAGCCTATGCATCTCATATGAACTTTAAATTATTTGAGATGGATGTTAATTATACCTTTTTAAATGGTTATTTAATGGAGGAAGTTTATGTTGAGCAACCTCCTGGTTTTGAAAATTATCAAAAACCAGATTCTGGTTTTAAACTTACTAAAGCTCTTTATGGCCTTAAACAAGCACCTAGAGCTTGGTATGAAAGATTAAGCTCTTTTATTTTGAAAAATGATTTTACTATTGGAATGGAGGATCCAACACTATTTAAGAAAACTATGAATTCTAATATGTTATTGGTTCAAATTTATATTGATGATGTAATTTTTGGATCAACTAATAAAACCCTTTGTCATGAGTTTTCAAATTTATTGAAAAAAGAATTTGAAATGAGTATGATGGGAGAACTAAATATCTTTTTAGGACATCAAATTTATCAAAAATATTTTGGAAATTTTTTGAATCAAAGCAAATACATTACTGATTTGTTGAAGAAATTTTCACTTGAAAACAGCAAGACATATACAACTCCTATGTGTACTAATATAAAACTTGATTTGGATGAAACTGGAAAATCATTTGACAACAAGTTATATAGAGGTATGATTGGTAGTTTATTATATCTTACTGCTATCAGGCAAGATATAATGTATTCAGTATGTCTTTGTGCAAGATTTCAATCAAATCCTAAAGAATCTCATCTAACTGTTGTTACAAGAATTTTTAGATATTTAAAAGGAACTATTTTTCAATCTCTTATTTATCCCAAAACTTATGATTTCAATTTGATTTCATATTCAGATGAAGACTTTGGTAGTTGTATATTAGATAGGAAAATCACTTCAAGAACTTGTCACTTTTTAGGAAAATCTTTAGTGTCATGGTCAAGTAAGAAACAACATTCAGTTTCCCTGTCAACAGCTGAGGCAGAATATGTTTCTGCTGGCAGTTGTTGTGCATAGGTGTTGTGGATGAAAAATAAACTTATGGACTTTGGACTAAATTTTAATAATAATCCTATTTTATGTGATAATTCTAGTGATATAAATATTTCAAAAAATTCCTATTAATCATTCTAGAACTAAGTATATTGATATCAGACATCATTTTCTAAGAGATCATGTTCTTAAAAAGGATATATCTTTAGAATTTTTAAGTACTAAAATTCAATTTGCAGATATTTTTACTAAACCATTTCCCACTGCAAGGTTTGATTTTACTAAGGGGGAGCTAGGTTTATTTTATTTTAAATAAAATTTTATTTTACAATCGTAGTTATTTATTTTAATTCTGCTTAAAATAATTTAGCGATTTTGTTTTTCAAACAGAATATGTTTCTTTTCCCCACGTAATATATTTTATTTATTTTTAAATATATGTAATGATTATTAAAAACATGGGAATCAAGGTTGTCTGAAACCCTTTCGACTTCTAAACCATTTCATTTCTATCGAAACCTTTTTAAACCCACAAACCGCACCTCTGCCCGTGAACCCTAATCTTCGAACCTCTGAAACCCTAACCTTCAAACCTTCAGATATTCTCGCAGAGATGGTAAGGACTAAAATATTCAGTGAATCTGAGACATGAAATTCCAAGAGACAACACTTCAAAGGAAGAAAAATATTACAGTGAAAGGTAATCGATCTAGACTGGTTATTTCAGACAAATCTACTGTTGAAACAAGCACTGTCGTTTCAAAAACTTGAACAGTCGTTCAATAGTGAACATATGGAATTTTTGTATGAGGTGGAACTTAGATACTTATTCAAATTTGTACAGTTTAGTCTAGGAGATACTGAGGACAGTATGATGGCTAAGATAGAGGATAATGATTTCTCAATCTCTTCAGTAGAAATTGGTCAGATTCTCAACTGCCCTCATGAGGGAGTTTTTCATTTCGATTTTAAAAATATTGGAGATTATGTGCATAAATCAGAAGACATAATGTCATTTATTTTTGGTAATAAGACTGTAAAGAAAATTTTTATCAAGGATTTGGAGCCTGATCAGAAACTTTTTGTCAAATTTGTGCAAACAGGGATTTCACCAAGGATGTCTGAGATGGAAAAGATAGTATATCCTAATATGTATATAATGTATCTTTTTCTTAGTGATGTAAAACTAAATTTTCCTAGTTATATGGTTAGATACCTAAGATATTGTTGTCAGAGTGATTCCCAAATGAACTTTTATCCTTTTGGTCGATTCATTTCCAAGCTGTTGCTTAAGAAGGACATGGTGAGACTAGTGGATGCCACAGTACACTGTCATCACAGTAATGTGTTTAATGCTGGAACATTAAGTAATATTGGATATTTTTGGAGTACTATCAAAGGAAAACTTTTTCTAGTAGGAGCAGATGATGAATCAGAGAGTGAGCAAGCTCAATCTGCAAAGTCCAAAGAGGGACAAGCTGAATCGAGAGTCATCACTGCGGCAAGGAGGGTCAGATTTGAAGTGGTAGAAACTGAGGAAGAAAGAAGTCAAGAGGGACTTGAAACTCAAGGGAAAAGACCTATGATTGAGGAACTTACTTCCCCTGATTTAACTACAGGAGATTTACTCTCTTACAGATTTATCAGATAAAAGGTTGTTGAACCACCTCAAGAAAAGAATGACACTGTTACAGATCCTGATCATGAAAGGATTATAGTTGAAAGATCAGATGAACAGGTTGTAGCTGATGTTGTTGTTGACATTACACAATAGAAGGAGGTAGATCCTGGTGAGGAAGTGGAAAGACCTAAGGAAACTCCAGAGAATATCATTTTAGATATTTCATTAGATGAACAAATTGCAGATATTCATGATGAGAATGCTTCTGAAGCTCACACAAAAGTTCTTCAATAGTATTTTTATATGGAAGAGTCTGAAAAGGACTCTGTGTAAAAATCTATGGACCAACCTACTCAGGACAAGGAGAAAGAAAAATATGATGCTGAAACATTAACTTTAGTACTAATACCTCTCACAGATCCTGAGAATGTGAATCAAGCACCGGGTGCTTCTGATTCAAAGAATAGGGAAGCTGAAGAGTTGTATAAAAAGTTATCTCAACTCCAACGTGAGAATGATTCTCTGAAAATCATCTTAGCATCCGAACAGTTGAAATTTCAAAAGCTTAAGGAGAGTACTATTTCAAGACAAGAAGTTGAAATTTTTAAAGAGGATATGCTAAATTTTTTTGCCAAATTGAAATCTGAAATGGTTATGAAGTCATATTTCTCAGATCTTAAGCTGTTTCTGGAGACACAATTTGCATCAATTGGAAATAGTGATGCTAATGGATCAGGCACTTCACCTGATTTAATCAAAATGTTTCAAGCTACCATAGCTGCAATTAGAAATATGAATGACAGGTTGCAAGATCTTAAGTACAACAGTTCTCCATTATCTGTTCTCTTAGATAATCAGAAATTCTTAGTTGATCAGTTAACATCCAGTGAGCCAGGACTCTATTCTGTCTTAGAAAAATTCATAGAGAAGTTGTCTTTGTTTATGGAGAAAGAAGAAAGGATTCATGAGTTTTTTAAAGTAAATCTCATTGAAGATATTCATATGACTCAAGAGGCCAGATATCTTATTATTAATCATGGTGATAGATTATTGAAAATTTGGAGAGAACAGTTTTGCAAAAATCAATTCTACAGTCCAGTGAAGTTAAACCCTACCTGTTCACTGCAAAAAACCTTAATTCCTGTGTTTATCATCCTTGTATCTATTTTTGATTTTTAATTAAAATCCTTTTCTTTCTATTTGTTTTACTGTTTTAATTTTGATATTCCAGTACTCCAGATTTAATTATTGATAAACAGTTAATAATAGCATTTACCTATAGTTCAGTGCAACATTAAATGTGTTAAAATCCATGATTTATCATTCTTTTTTATATCACAAAAGGGGGAGAAATTTGGATAAACACAACATTTTATTTTAAGTTTTTAAAACCTTATTTAAATGATTTCCTTTATATTTAAAAAAAATTATATTTATACAGATTTATACTTATGCGGAAAACTATTTTAAGTTACTAACAGTCATTTATTATAAAGGGAAAATTTTCTTTTACTTTTTATTCAAAGGGAGACATTTGGATTTCATGAAGAGGGAGAAATTTTTATTTATTGAAATGAATTTGTTAAAATTAAATATTCTTTTATCCTCTCAAAATTATATAACTTTATGTAACTAATTTTAAAAGTTAATTTTATTTAATTAGTCTTATTATTTTATGGGTTTTGTGATCATCAAAAAGGGGGAGATTGTTGAGCAAGTGTTGTTTTCAACAATGCATAATATTGTTATTTAAAGGGGGAGTTTATATTAATAATCTATCTCTTAAGGATAATTTTGATGCTCCCAAATACCCTTAATTATTTTATAATGATTTTATTTGTTAATCATTTTTCAGTAATTTATCAATTTATTTTACTCTTGAAATTACGGGAATTTATTATCAAAGTATTTGTATTTAGCGTGTTCTGGAAACACTGTTCATGCGCTACTTATTCGGAATCTGCTTGAGCATGTTCTGGAAACACTCTTCATACCCTACGTGGATAAACATAGAATAAGGATAAAAAACTATGTACACTTTTTGAGATAAGGAAAAAGTATGGTTAAACAACCATACGTTATCGGAAAAGTATAGAAGAAGAACTCTATGTTAGGAAGGAGCCCTATGTTTGGGATATCAGAAAAGTATGGAAGGAGAACCGTACATAAATATTAAACATTACGTTTGTTTCTCAAAAGTATGGTTCATCAACCTTACTTTTGTAAACAACCATACGTTCTTGTAAAAGTATGGATCAAGTAAAAGTACTGATCTTTTATCGTACGTTTGAAAGTTGAAGAGAAAAGTATGGATGACCAACCCTATGTTTGGAATGAACCTTACGATTGTTGTCAAGTTTATGTTGTCAACCTTATATTGTGAACCTTACGTTTGAAGACTATGTCATCAACCTTACGTTCAGAGGACGCATACATTTCAACTTAACCTTACGTTTGGCGTCGGAGAATTTAAAGTCGATATTTTTATGCAACGGTCAATACACTGATTATTAGGTAGATTTCAAGCCATATTTAAAGCTGATTTTAAAATACAATTTTGACTAATTCAAAACTGTTTCATCAATGATTTGACAATCAAATTAAAAAGAGCTTTTTATGCCGAGTCTTTAGGGATGTTACGACTACTCTGTAAATTCAAATGTTTGAATATCCCGAGTAAAAAAGGCAACTTTTGTGGATCTAATTTTATAGGAGAAGTTCTTATCGTTCTTTAATTTATATGGGAATTTTAAAAACTGAATCAATAAATTATTATTGATCATGTGTGATCTTTTGATTATTCTGAAAAAAAAAGGAAAAATAGTGACTACTAAAACACACCGATCTGTTAGTTCTAAAGGAGCATCAAAGCTCTATTTTTTAAAAAGAGGAAGGAACGCAATAGAAGATTCACTTGTTCTACAACGAGGATCTACTGTGAATTTTCTACTACTGAAGTTGTGAATTATATATCTATATCTACTGAAACGGGTTCGACTCAGAACTTTTCTTATGTGAAGATTATTATTTCTGAAGGTGATGATCTACCTACTGTCAATTGCATGTTGTTTCAATTTTAAAGAACATCTGGAAAGTATTTTAAAAATACGAAAATCTTTTCTTTCTATTCTTGAGTGATCAGCTTCTCGTACTAAGCTGTGTAGGTTCTGTAAGTAAACCAAAAGGTTTTGTTTTGCCTTGGATTGTAAAGGTTTCAACTGCCTATACTCAGTTGTGAAACGGTCTGTTGAAACAAGGACCAGATAGTGAAAATCACCAAGCTCATGGAGTAGACCGTTGGTGGAGTGGACTAGGGGCCTTCTGTTCCTCGAACCACAATACATCTTGTGTTTCTGCTATTTAAATTTCCACTGCATCATTTTATCTGATTAAAGTTAAAAGGTAGAAGACAATGTTGTAAAGATTTTTGAAAAGACACAATTCACCCCCCCCCCCCTCTTGTGTATATTTGGTGTAATCTGATCCAACAGTGGGCACATCCATCCACGCGCTTCTGCTGCACCCGGAACCTTCATAACCAATGGGCGTATCATGAAAGTGTCCATGAAATAAAGGGATTAGGACATAAATAGATATTAATAGGGTAAAATAAGAATATAACATGGTAAGTGATTTCAAACATAAGTGACAACATATAAGAAATGTATTTGAGAAACATTATCATTAAAACATTTTTGTGCGATTTTAAAGAAAATATTATAGAGATTTTAAAATAGAAACAAGGAAAATCTTTTATATAAAACCATAATTGAACCAAAAAGGTTTTTATAATAAAAATACTGATTTTATAAAGACAATGGTGGTTTAAAATAAAGGATATAGTGCACTTGAATTTTGGAAAAAATTTGGAAAGTTCCCTTAAAATAGGTTTGCTTATTAGAAAGTTCTAAGGAGGGAATCTTTTAAAAACATGTATATCCCCAAAAGAGAGTGATGAAAGGGTCTTCATAAATGAATTTTTTAAAACTAAACATCATTTAGAATATGTACATAAATAGATAAGATAACTTCATTTTGATATAAAGAATGATAATGCAACCTGAAATAACAAAAAGGGTTCGGGTAGAATTCGTTACAGCTTATTGGCATGGTGTCGGGTGTACCTAAGAGGACTTGATGAGAGAGAAAATGGGTTTCTCATCACCTATAAATCATGAGGTAAGTATGTGTTAGGTTTTAAAACATACCCCATCATTACGGTTTACACATAAAATGGAATAACATAGAGGACATCTTGATTAAGAGTGAAATAGTGAGGATCCTTTACTGTAAGTCTGGTAGTGTTCTCTTTTTGTTATTAATGACCTGAATAGACAAATTAAGTTTATTAATTATAAAATCCAGAACCTATTATATATTTAATTGATTTATTATAACCCTTTTTTTCATTCTAGTCCTTTTTCATTGGTTATAAGGTTCAATTTCATTGTTTGGGATCATTTTCTTACTTGGTTTTAATAACCGGTTTGCTTATATTCATGTTTGTTTAAACATTTAAGATAAAAGTGGTTGTCTAGAATTGAAGTTATATGCTATTAGTTAACATCCAGGAGATTACATGGTTTCAAATTTAATTTTTTTACTTATAGTGAAGTTGAATTATTATATAAAACCTTAGTGACAATTATTTTTGTTAAAGGGTGGGTTTGATTACAAATAACATGTTTTTCTTTATAACTTACTACCATTTGTACAAAAGTATTACAGAACCATAATAAGGATATATTATATATATAATAATCTGGTTAAACCATAACAAAAATGGTTTCATGACTAGAATTAAATATGATAAAAGAAATTGATAAATCGTTGTCCTTGAATGTGCTAAATTAGCACATCTCAAACGGTGATTTCATTTCTTTCAAACAAAATATGGGGAAAGGATATAAGATAAAAAAGTATCCCATTAGTATAATATCATTACAGTACATGTATGTTACTAGATTTATCATACTATTTGGGTGAAGGGAGATGAGGAAAGAAATAAAAAGAAAAGAATGTAAAAGAAAAGAAATAATTGGAAAGAGGAATTTACCTCTTGAGTCTTCCTCATTTGAGAATCTCTTAAGGGGAGTAAGGGGGCTTTATAGTGGAGGAGAGGAGGGTTTTCATAATTTTATAATCATTAGTTTTTTATTTTTTTATAAGACAATAAATATTGAGTATTACTTGACATACAATAGTAATAAATTCATGTGAGTTCGAACCAATGGTCATTTACATCATCCATGACTCAAGCATGATGCAGAAATTAAGGTTTTAGCATTTATTGTGAATTATCAGATTTTACTATTCATCAAAAATTCAAGTATTTTATAAAAATCCCAAAAATTCACCCTAACCATTTTTTGACATCTAGAATAAAAAAATGAATTCCATTTTTCAAAAACAATTCTCTAAATATGATTAATTTAATATTTAATTAAAATCCTAATTTGTTATCAAAAACTAGCTTTAAAACATTCATTTACTTATTCTAAAATATAGGTATATCATACTTTCAACTTGAATATTATTTTTATACTATCATAGGTAATGTTACTATTCGTTAGGGTATATAATTATTCATAAAGTTATATTACAATTCATAAGGGTATGTTACTATTCACCAAAAAATATGTTTTTCTTATCAGACTCCAAATAACTTACTGATCGCAACTCTGTATGTTAGATTTTCAAAATTCCAAACAAAAAAAGTGAAAACTTAAGTTTAATGGCCACATATCACTTAGTAGATCATTATTTTGTGATTTCATGTGACTTTAAAATATAAAAGGAATTTCCATTTAAAAAACATTGTGTCATTACAGACTTAGATTTCATTTCTTAGAAAAATGCATAATGCTTTTTCATGGTGAGATTCTAAGAAGAAAATGATCACCCACCTCAAAAGAAAAGTATTTCCTCCAATTATTGGCATAAATTTCCTGTCTATTTTGAGTTTTCCTCATGTGTCGCTAGATTATATTCACTTTCTCATTCACTTCCTCTACTAATTATGGTCCTATCAACTTCATTTCCCCGGCTTCATCCCAAAAAGATAGATATTAACATAACTTCTCATAAAATGACTCTAAAGATTTTATCTATATACTGGAATTAAAATTGTTATTATAAGAAAACTCAAAGAATAAAATATATTGATCCTAACTTCAGTGGTAGTCCGTTGAACAAGCTCAAAGCATATCCTATAAATTCTAAATCATCTGTTCTAACTGCCCATCTAATTGAGGATGAAAAAATGTACTGAAATTCAATTCTATTCCCAATGAGTTCTGAAGGCTTTTCCAAAAGATATATGTGAAACTAGGATCACGATCAGATACAATGGAAAGAGGAACTCCGTGTAACCTGATAGTCTCTTTGTGATACAATAAATAAAGATGACCCAAAGACATAGTATCTTGAATAGGAAGGAAATGTGTAGATTTAGTCATTCGATCAACATTAACCCAGATTTCATTGTTATGTCAATAAGTCTTTGGTATTACTACAATGAAGTCCCTGGATATATTTTCTTATTTCCACTATGGAATTGGTAAAGGATGCAGAATCCCTATCAATAACTTTCTCTCTTCTTTAACCTATTAAAATGTCAAAATTTTCACAGAAAAATATGCAATATCTCTTTTCATTCCATCCCCCCCAATATAACTCTATAAGGTCTCTATACATCTTTGTGCTTCTATGATGTAGCAAAAACAAAAAACTATGATCTTCAAACAACAACTCTTTCTTTAGCTGAGAATCACAAGGAACGCACAAACTTTTTGTAAATCTCAAAACATAATCTTTATCAATGTTAAAATCTAGAAACTTAACCACTTTAACCAATTCTACCTTTTTCTATATCTCCCTATCAACCTTCTTCGCTTACTTAATTATGTCTGAAAAGGATGAATGCACTGAAATATAGAACAATATAGAGGAATTTTCTATACCAACAACTTCCAAGATAAGATTCATCAAATCATTAATCAAATGGTCTTTTTCTATCTGTAACATAGTTAATGATGCATGATGTTTTTTACTCAAAACATCTTCCACTTTGTTTGCTTTTCTACAATGTTAATTGATCGTGCAATCATAATATTTTATCAATTAAATCCATATTCTAAACCTCAATTTTAATTCCTTATAAGTGAATATATACTTCAAACTTTGATGGTCAGTATATATTTTACATTTGGCTCCATATAAATGATACCTCGAAATTTATAAATCAAAAAACACAGCGGCTAACTCCAAATCACGTGTGGGATAATTTAACTCATGAGGTTTTAGTTGTCTTGAAGCATAAGCAATTACCTGATCATTTTACATAGAAACACAAGCAAGTACCTTTAGTAAAGCATCATTTTAGATGAAAAAATATCCATTTTTGAAAGGTAAGGTCAGAAATGGATCATTCACCAATATTCTTTACAATTCCTAGAAACAATCATCACACTCTTTTTTTCAGATGAATTTAACTCTTTTTCAAATTAACTTAGTCAGTGGACTAGACAACCGCGTAATGTTTTCAACAACCCTTTGGTAATATCCTACCAAACCAAGGAAACTATGAATCTTTGTTATATTTTTGGGTATTGTACATTCTTCAACTACTTTAAATTTATTAGGATTAGCAGTTATGACATCTTTAGAAACAATGTGACCAAGAAAATAAATTTTTTGCAACCAAAATTCACACTTGCTAAATTTTCTATACATTTTATTTTCTTTTTGGGTTTTCAAAACAACCCTTAGATTTTTTTTTCATGTTCCTATTTACTTATATAATATAATAGAATTTCAGCAATAAAAACAACCACAAACTTATCCAATAACTCATGAAATATTCTACACATAAACTCCAAGAATAAAATAGGTGAATTAGTTGACCCAAATGGCATAAAAACAAATTAAAAATGACTATATCTAGTTCAAAAATATTTTTTTAGAATTTCATCCTCCTTCGCCTAGAGCTGATGGTACCCAAATCTCAATTCAATCTTGGAAAAATACTAAGCTCCCTAGAGATTATCAAACAATTCATCGATGTAAGGAAAGGGATACATATTCTTAATAGTAATGTTATTCAAATATCTATAATTAATGAAAATTCTTATGGTACCATATTTATTTTTAACGAAAAAAATAGGACCTCCCCATGGTGAAGTTCTAGGATGAATGAAGCCTTTATGAAGAAAATCCTACAACTGATTATTCAATTCAAGAAGTTACATTTAATACATTTGATGAGGGGATTTGAAATTGGATAAAAATCAAGAATTAATTTAATTGTGAATTAAACTTCTCGGTCAGGTATAACAGCAGGTAACTCATTAGAAAAAAAATCAAGGTATTCATTTACCATAAGAACATCATTAATCTGAACAGTTCCCTTATTTCAACAATATGATCAAGATTACTTTCATTTAAATCTTTTAATGGTTTCTCAGCTTTCTGATATGTTATCAACTGTATGTGCTCATTCTTGTATACAAACTGAAACTCTTTCTAAGAAACATCTTTTTTATCTCTACAATCAATCTTAGCATGATAATAGAATTCCAATCCATACCCCGAATGACATCAAACTATACTAAGTAAAAAACAACAAGGTTTAAAGGAAATGTCTTTCCATAGATAATAATAGGAAGATTATCAAAATTTATTTTTGCTGTAACATTTTCCCTTGGTGTTTTAACAATTAGTTCGGGTCTCATTTGTTGTGGTGATATTTTAAATTTACAAAAAAAAGTATCATAAAGGAAGGAATGTGTAGAACCCATATCAAACAAGACTTTAGAAAAAAATTTGTAAACAAACAAAGTACCTGATACCACTTCATTGGATAGCCTAACATGTACTGATGTAGTCACAAAGGATCTCACTACACCTTTCTACTTATAGTTTGGCTGCTTTCCATCACTCGAATCATTCTTTGGGTATGCATTTCTATAATGAATCATCTCACCACATTTGAAACACTTTAAATTTTCTCTTATCAGAATTGGTCTTAAGATAATTTTCATTAAAATCTCGGGCCATATGTCTAAACTTACCACATTGAAAACACTTCCCAGTTTTAGTATGGCCTTCCCAGGGGTTATTTTTACCACACTTTTCACAAACTGGAAAATAAAATTTCTTACCATCAAATTTATTTGATTGATTCTTACCCATCACTTCCCATCTAGACCCCTTCATATCTTTGTTCTCAAAGTACACGTAATCATTAGAGAACTCTATTTCTTCCCTCTCAACACATCATAAATTTTCTCAAAACTTTTGAATTCTTGGGAGGCCAATGACCTTTGGTATCTTGGATTTAATCCTGAGTAAAAGCGATTTATTTTTTATCAAGATCCTAAATAATATTTGGAGAATACATTTTCAGTCGGGTGAAGTTTTCTTCATAAATGGACACTTTTTCATCCTCCCTTTTCTTAAATTAAAGGAATTTCATCTCTATCCTATGTAAAACCACCATAGGAAAATATTTTTCATGGAAAACACGTTTAAATTCTTACCACTATAAGGCTTCAATATCCTCTCTATCTCTGATATTCATGACCATAAACCACCACTGATAAAATTCACATTAAAAATAATAAATGGAAAGACAAAATTTTGATTATCTGAACATCCCATAACATTGAATATCATATCAAGGGCTTTAATCCATCCTTCTTCTGCTATTGGGTCTGAAGATCCACTGAAAGCAAGAGGGTGTTTCCTTATAAAATGTTCCACTATATTCATATTTCATTATGGTAACTATGGTTGTCCTATTGCATATATTACATCACCATTTATTACCTATGTTATCTGATCCATTACCATCAAAAACTACTCAGTTCCAATTCCCACCATTCCCGGTTGCGGATTCGGAAAGAAATAAGCCTCTCATTTCATTCCAACTTCAGCTTCTCTGCTTCTTCTGTGGAAAACCATTATGAATAGACACATATTAGATGAAGAAACTTTGTGATATTTAAATTCTATACCATTTCAACATAAAAATAAGGTAAAAATAATTTATGGTAGTCAATTAATGTCATACTAACTCCTAATGTTATCTAAATCATTCTCTGATACCAACTATAAAGACTATGCCTTAAACATTACATAATCAAGATATTTCAACTAGATTTCACTTATTTTAATTACCAAAGATCTTTTTGGTTTATAGTTCTATAAATTTAGGACATAAATTATATATATCAACCCACAATAATATAAAGTGGGTACCATAAAATCATTATCCAATTCTTCTAAAAAATAAATTTTTTAACACAAACAACAACGTGATTTCTTTGAAAAATTTTGACATCCTTATAACCTGTGAATAACATTTAAAAACATTGGATGATTATAAAAATATTTTTAAGGGATATAAAAATAAGAAAAGAAACCATTAGTCCAAGAATACTTAAAAATATAAGAAATCATTTTCACAAAGACATACTTCTCACCAATATATACTTACTTTTTTGAAACATGAGATTTCCATAAAACATTAAAGAACATATATAAAACATTAAAGGTATATTAGGGAATTAATTACTTATATTATGACCTTTGTGGCTACCTTATGATTTCTAACCCTCGCGGCTACCTTACAATGTAACCCTCACTGCTACATTATGGTGTAACCATCGCAATTACACTTGGAGTTATGGCCAAACTCAAAATTACACATGCCCAATGAATTGGAGATAGATATAGGTCCCAAAATTCATCATAAAAATTCCCAAGAACAAGAAAATAATAATAAAATTTGAATAATTTCATAAAAACATTGCTTTTGAAATTTGTAAAATATAATTTTAAAATATAATTTTTAAAGAAAATTCCCATACAAATATCATATAATTGAAGTGAGAATTAATATAATGAAAGTAATATGTGTATAAACTATAAATAAGCATAATAAAACACAATATTAATTAAACTAATTACACAAATAATCTTACTACCACATAATTAATGAAATAGAAGGTTAACCTAAAGAATGGAAAGTCGTTTAAGAATTCCCTTACCTCGGGTTTGTATTACTTAAAATTGTTTAAAACTTCTGTATAATGGTTAAAATAGTTTTATTAATATTTAAAAAAAACATATTCATGTTTATAACACCTTATATGATCATTTTATAACATCATTCGACCCATTTAATAACAATATTTTGTTATTTACATTGTTTTGGGTGCGTTCTTTTCATGGTTTCCATGGTTGGTTCGTAATGGATTTTCCTATCGAATGGAATCGAAACTCCATAAGTATAATGAAATGGTGTTAATATATTTCTATAATATTAAATTATTCCACAAATACTTTTGGTTATATGTTAATAGGATGAATCATTAGATAAATTATTAGTGATATTCATTTAGATCATTTTGGTGGTTCTTCAACAATCACGAACTAATTTCATCACATACCTTTAATATTATGGGTATGAATTAATTCTAGAACATAAGAGAGGTAATAGAATACAATTTAAAATATTATTCAGACATTAAAATGGTTTAATAGCCATCTTTTAAGGAATTAAAGGAAATTGAAGACATGTCGTCCATTATGTCGGTAAATTGACACATCACTGATCGTGTCTTTATTTTTTGAATAAGAGGAAGTGGAGAGGAATAAAGATGATGAATTTTTCCATAGACATAATAAAAATATAGAATATATATATAATATTGTAGCTTTCATGAATCCTGGATAAAGTAAGTATAAGATACTATAAGTAAAAAAATAATTGAAAAGAAAACACAATAAAATGAAAGAGGGTCTTTACCTCTTGATCTCTTCTCCTTGAGATCCTCCATAAGGCCTTTGGTTTCATCCTTTTGGTGAGACCATAAGGTATTGGACATGGGTAATATACTTTGGAAATGGGTTTGGTAGAATTTATATAATTATAAAAGCTTGATAGGTGTGAGAGGAAGAGGGGTATGAGTGTGGTATTTATAGTGAAAGTGGGGGAGTTTTAAATTAATTTCAAATGACACCTCATTAGTGGTATTTGAAAAAACCATGGGCTTTCCCATAGTTTTTACCCAAGGTATTGGATACTTGGGACACCTCATATTGTATTTTAATCCTTAAGATTCGACCATAATGATTACATTATTATTACATCATTATGATGTCATTAAACACCTGAAAACTTAAAACTATATTTTTTTACTATTCACCAAAAATTCAGTTATCTTTGAAAAATACCAAAAAAAACTCTAACCATTTTTTGATGTGTATAATTAAAAAAATGAACTCCATTTTTTGAAAATAATTTTCTAAATATGGTTAATTTAATTTTTAAATAAAATCATAATTTATTAAAAAAATAACAATTTTAAAACTATAACTCGTTTTATATCACCTTGAAAATTTAATCAATATTTTATTATCTTATTACCTTAAGAAAATAAAATAATATTATTATTTACTATTCATAAGGGTCATATTACTATTCATTTTTCTATTCATAAGGGTATATTACTATTCATAAAAAATGGTTCTATCAGACTCCAAACATCTTACTGATCACAACTGTAGATGTCTGTTTTTCAAAATTCAAATAATAGAAGCAGTAAATTTATTTTTAATGGATAGTTTATAACTATATACTTAAAACAAAGTTTCATTATTTAGAGAATCAGTGTTTCATGAATTTAAATTTATTTTGTAAGCCTTGTGGTGTTACATTTTGAAATTATAAAGGAATAGTGTATAGTTTTATATGTATGAATATAGTTCTTTAATATATTTAAAATAAATTTATATTTATTATTCACGAGGTTTTAACATGTATGAATCAAGTCATGACTTGAGGTAAGGTTTTATCATCTCAAATTGTCTTATTTTGTGAATATGTTATGTTATGAACCTATAATATTTTATAAGGTGTATATATTGACCCTTTGAAAATTAATATCACTAATATCCTTATTCTTATGATAGTTAAAGTTTCATTTTATGTTATTCATTCATGGGGATTAATTTTAAAAATTTAACAAAGAGGTAAGTGGTTTATGTTACAATATCATTTCCTTTTGAGATTGCTTATGCTAAAATTCTATTGATGTAAATTATATGAATCTTTTCCTTTAAACCCCATATAATTTCTTATCCTTTTGTTATTAATTTAATTTTCAACACTAGTAGAATACTAACCTATACCAACGGTTTGGAACCGTTGGTATAGGCCTCCAAACCGTTGGTATAGCCTATACCAACGGTTTGGAGAACCGTTGCGAAGTAAGCCGTTGGGATAGGTCTATACCAACGGTTTTCCCAAAACCGTTGGTATAGACCTATCCCAACGGTTTACAAAACCGTTGGTATAAGTAATATGAAAATCTATTCCAACGGATATAAAACCGTTGGTAAATGTATTTCAAAAAAAAAAACATGTGCTGGGATTTGATCCCACGACCCCTTGTTTATAATCGAACGATTATACCACTAAGCTAACATCACTTTTGTAAACATAATTTCATAAATATATATATGTATTATCATAATTATTTAAAATTTAGATTTATATAATGTTCTCGGGTAGCAGACCTGGAAGAAATGAAAGAATCTATCCCAACGGTTCTCAAAACCGTTGGGATAGACCTATCCCAACGGTTCTCAAAACTGTTGGGATAGGTGGAATTTTCCTGGAGGGTGAAGGTTGGTTTTGGGGTGAGTTTTCCCAACGGTTCTCTCAAACCGTTGGGAAAGGGGGGGTCTTTCCCAACGGTTTGGGAGAACCGTTGGGAAAGGGTCCTCAAAACCCACCTTTCCCAACGGTTCTCTCAAACCGTTGGGAAAGGGGGGGTCTTTCCCAACGGTTTGGGAGAACCGTTGGGAAAGGTGGGTTTTGAGGACCCTTTCCCAACGGTTCTCCCAAACCGTTGGGAAAGACCCCCCCTTTCCCAACGGTTTGAGAGAACCGTTGGGAAAGGTGGGTTTTGAGGACCCTTTCCCAACGGTTCTCCCAAACCGTTGGGAAAGACCCCCCTTTCCCAACGGTTTGGGAGAACCGTTGGGAAAGGGTATATATAAGTGTTGGGAAAGATCCGATTTCCAGTAGTGCAAATAATAGTTCCATTTCCCCCTCTTTGGTAGTTAAAATTATAAGAAAATGTTTTTAAATAAAAGTTGACCTTATTTCCTCTTTGGTCAATGAAATTTTCTTCCATGTCCATTTTCAAAACAAATTGTGGAATTTTGTACCTATACTTGATATTTTTTAAAAAGTTCATTTTCATTAACTTTTATTTCATTTAAAAAAACTTAAAGGTGACTTTTCAAAGAAAAATTTTCTTAAAAATTTGAATTTTTAATTTTTTCAAAAAGGTCAAAAATATTATCTTTTAACATATACGACATGAACGGATATTCCTGAAATCATAATAATTATCTATTTTGAATATTAATTTATAATGTTCTATGCCTTTTTTAAAGAATTTTTTTACCTACTATTCTAGAAATTTTTATATTTTAAATAAGTGATTTCAAAATAGAAAGGTTATTTTCATCAAGAAATGTTACAATGATATTTTAAAGGTATTTTAATTTATGTAAATATCTTTCAAAGATTATTATGATTCACTAGGGGTATGATATTATGATTCTATCCACATTCTCTCTCTGGATGGATTATGATGATGAGGATTTAAGGATGACTCAGTAAAACCAGTTTTTTCATGTGATAATTATGTTTTGATGAAACCTTTATGAAACCCATTTCTTTTCTATAAGGTATGCGATGATGAAATGATAAAATTTTCAAAAAAATAATTTCCTTTACATGGGTAATGATATGAAGAAATGATGAATGTTTTTTTATCTTTTGGAACACATATGTATGGTTTTCATTATGTGATGGGTGAGACCTTTGTATCACTCCAACACATTCAGTAAATATAAATAACTCATGAGATAAATATGTTATGTGTTAACCTAATTTCATGTCCACAACATTATGTGTGGACCTGGTTTCATGTCCATAAGTTAATGTATGTACCTGGTTTCATTTAAATAAGTCAATGTTTAGACATTTTTTCAAGTCCATAATTTTATACGAGGACATTATTTCATGTCCTTAACTTAAAAAGTAAACCTAATACTATTAATACTTGTTCAAAATGTTATAAGTTTATGTCTTTTAACTTTACTAAGTCTATGATATGCACTAATGGATCATGTTTTATTATTTATGAATCTACACTCTTATGATTTTTTTATTTTGTTCTAACAATTATTTATACCATGAATAATGATTAATGATATTTAATTGATTAGGTATGAATTTCATATGTTATGATTGTGTTCCCATGCATATATTATTAATTATGATCATTTCATTACTATGCAATAAATCTCTCCCTTTCTTATGTTTCCCTTTCCCTAAGTTATAAAGAAATGTTTTAAGTATGTTAAGACTAAGAAAGCTACTATATGTGAAGAACTTAGTTGGTGATTATAGAGATTTTTATGGATCATATTTTTATATATCCATATTTATAAAGACACTAAACCTATAAGTTTATTGGGAATATATTATTGTGAGATTTAAAGAATATTAATCTAAAATGAGGTAATATCTATGTATGATATGAGTGGGTGATTATGGTTGGTATTAGAGAAAGGTTTATTTATTTTTGAAAAATAGGATGAGGAAAATTTATTGAAAGCCTTTAAATTAAGACTAATTATAGGAGAACATACTATGTTATTTTAAAAAAAAGTGTGTGGTTTTACTAGTAAATAAATTTCAATCTATATACTAGCAAGTGGATGCGATTGTAGCACAGATTCACCTATATGTAACAACTTTGAATGGGGTAGATTAGGTATTAACTCGATCTTAACTAGTTCACAATGAGTGGGAAAAAGATTTCACACCACTCCTAGGGGATATTTTTATGTTAATTGAAATTTTCTTTATAAACCATTATAAAGGATTTTAATAGATAATGAACCAGGATAACCTAAGTTAAACCTAATGTTCATATATCGAAATTAAGGTGTCATGATTTAGATATCCTTTGAAATGTTTTTCCTGATCATATGGTAACTCATTATGATTATTTTCTTATCATACTATGCTTTTTTGTTTTATTCAATGGGTAGAGATGGAAAGAGTATGTTAAAATGGGTTTTAAAGACACTATGATAGTTATATAAATTAGATACCAACCAAGAAAAATGATAGAGTGAAAAATATTATGATTATACCTAGCCATCTATCTTGATTTATGATTAACAACCTAAACTAAGGTGAGTTTCCTAACACACCTAATAAGATAAAAATTGATTTTAATGAAAGTTCATGTGATAAATACCATATAGTAAAGAAGATCTCGCTTCCTATATGTTGAGAATTTGGGAAGAATCACCCAAAGAAATGTCTCAAAGTAAAAAAGAACACATTTTATATGTAGAAAAGAAGGGAATAGAGAAACTAATTGTTGAGTAAAAATGAAGAGTTAAATGGAGGAAAATAAATTAAATTTTAAGGTACCATTTGTAGTTCAATTTATTTTGTGTGGGTAAATTTGGAATTATTTGATTCAATACCTAATTCAAGGGATAAATCCAAGACCAAGGAAGTTTATACGTAATGTTAATCGTTGATGTAGATGGTTTAAGTGTTTAGGTGTTGGGATAGAATAATTATGTTGTAAATTTTTTTTATCAATGATATTCTGATTATAATAATCATAAAACATATAATTATTTTTTTAGTAATAGTATCTAATGAAGGAATTTCAAGCATATGTTTAATAGTATCAACAACCCAAAAAAGTTTTTTAGTGTTAAGGTTATATTTTTGGAAAATATATGGTTGGTGGATAGATAAACCATAATATTTTCTTGATTTTGAGATAATAATGATTAGTTGGGATAAAGAATTTATTGATATTGATAAAATAAATTTGATAGTATTGGTGACCTTGAAATTTATTAGTGATTTATGATATCTTAGATAAAGTTTATTGCAGTTTTGGATTTATGGAATATATTTTATAGTCTATGATTTTTTTAAGGAATGAGAATATAGTAAATTACTAGAATAATATATGTTCTCATTAAGTTTTTATAATGATTAAGTTTATTATCATTCTTTAGGAGAATATATTATCTAGGTATTCAATTATTTGGTATGTGACATTATGAGATGAATTATGTTGTTTGGGGAATAAAGTTAAATTTATTTTTGAAATGTTTTGAACATTTTGTAAACTTTTGGGTTTTAATACTAGTTAATAGTTCTTTGAGGATTTTGTGAATTTAGATATTTATAAAAATCATTAATTAGATATTTGGTTAATATTACTAAAATAATTGAGATTAATCTTTCAAAAGAAGGTTTATTCATATTAGTTATCTTAGTATGTACAAGCCATTTTTTGTTTCAATAAATTAATAGATAAATGAGGAATATCTTATCATTATTTTGTAGATATTATGATCTATTATAAGTTTTTTTAGTGTTTCAGGTGTGAAAACATCATTGTTATTTATCATATAGAATATTTGATGAAGCAGATATGGAATAAAACTAGAAATGAAATATGAGGATAAATTTCTTTTAATGAAATCTAGTTACTATATTATCTCATATTCTCTATCTTGATGGTAAAAGAAGTCCTCAACTGAAGAAAGAGGAAGAATATCTATTTTCTTTTATCACTAATCTATCAAGGTACGTTTTTAGGAAACTCATTCATAAGTATGATTTTAATAATTATACATAATATTTATTATGTTTTCTAGTATCATATAAGTTCTGAAGGTTGATATATCATTAAAAATTGTATATTGAGTCATGATTATGTTATGGATACCCATATCTATTTTCTATAGTAAGTGATAAATAAATATTGTGAGAGAAAAAAATATTTAAGGGGGGTAGAATATAAAACCGATAAATTTTAAAATATATTCTTTTTATATAAATTTGAACTATTCAATACCTTGTTTAATACACAACATCATGCTTAAATAACTCATGATATACTATAATATAATATTATTTGAAGGTGACCATTATAACCTAGCCATTGTATTTGTGGGAATAAATAGTGATCATCACATTATAAAATATACATATATGTTCTTTCCATAATACAAATTTATTAATTTATTTCTTGGAAATAATCACTCAATTTTTATAAAATTCATTTCATGCATTAAAAGATCATTTTCTTTACAAAATGATTTTTTCAATTTTGTGCATGAAAATTATAATTTATTTCATAGAATTTTAGAAATTTTATTTTATAAAATGAGCATTATTTTTTAAATCAATATATAAAAATTATCTTAGACTAATATTTTGGGATATTTCTAAAATGATTTATTATTTAGTTAATAGTGAAAATATTGATTTTTCAAATAATGTCATTTATTTTCATTAAATAAAGAAATTTAAATTTACCATTATATTTTTAAGTTCATCTTAAAGTGAAATATTATTTATTTTATTTAGAATAATCTAATTAATTTTATTTGAATCAGTAATATTCATTCTTTTATATAAGTTAATTTTTAGACTTAAAACACCTTTTTTTAAAATTTATTTTTCATCGTGTGTTACACATTTATATTAAAATTAATTTTTGAAACTTATAGAAAATAAATCTTAAAAAATTTATTCCATATTTTGAATAAGGAGGTAACATTTGGTAAATAGTCTCCTTTTATTTTTTTTCATTATGAATAGTAACCTTGGTAAAAAAAATTATCACCACGGTAAGGGTAAAATAAGTAAAGTAGGGTTTGAATTATGGGATAAAACTTTAATATAAGCCTAAAAATTTCATTTAATTTATTGGGTGAGTCTTTTTTACTAAAACCATCCAATATTATAAGTTATAACAATTTTGTGTGATTCTTCTTCCTCTAAATCCTAGAGTCCGTATATTTTTATTTAACTTTGTATAATCCCCTTTTAACTAGGTTGAGGGGAAACTTACATGTACCATATGACCATAGTCACAAGACCTAGTACATGAATAGAAGGCCCAAATACCAGGAACACAAACCCCTCCCACTAGTTAATACTTAATGATGCTCCAAATCTCTTGACCTACAAGGCTAATCAATAAGCATTTCTGCGTGTAGAACTATATAGTGCATGATACTGATGGATAAATCCATACAATCTCATTATTCTAATATGATAAGATTTTATTGTGGTTTCTTCCTACTATTTACCTCTTATGGTTCCTACACCTCAGTATCTCTGACTTTCCTTTTCTCTTGATTATGTCTGCATAGCCACCACGCTGCCACAATGCAGTCATCCGCCGTAGTGGCATAGCCTTATCACCGTAATCTACTGTCGACTATGCCGCTACACCATATCAACACAAATATAATGACTTGACCACTCTTAATACTATCTTTATCCATCCTCCACTAACGCCACTCTCCACCACCCCCAACAATTTTGAACCAAACTACCACCCCTAATGCTCTTAACCCAGTTCATGTGTAAGTAGTAGAAAAATTTTCTAAAAAATTTTAAAAACATTAAAATAAATATGTTATGGATAAATTGGGTTTTTAAATGAATTTTAAGGTTAATTATAATGTATAATTTATATTAAAATGTTATAGATTCAAAATATATTGTTGTCTTCCTAACTTAAAAGTCAAATTAAATGAATAGTCCCAAAATGATATTAATGTTATTTTATGTTATATAATATATTATTAAATGATATAAAAACATAAAAATATTTCAAGATGACAAATGGAATGGTAAAAGGTCTAAAATTTCATCGATGGACCATTTTTGAACCAATTTTGACCTTATAAAAAAATTTATAACACATAATGATTGAAAAATGTTTTATCATTGTTAAGGATAAAAAGGGTTAACGGGGGGGGGGGGGGGGTAAACTAAATAGATAAGGATTAAAATGAGATAAAAAAGTTTACGCCCTATTTTCTAAGATTATTTAGACACTATATAATTATATATATATATATATATTAATCTAATTTAGGATAAATTTCCCATGAATGAAACTTTATAATATTTTAATGTTTTGAAAAAATACAAGAGTTCCCCTCCCCGCACTTATGAAAGGGAACATCCTCTCTTATCATCTACACAACTTCTTAAGATAATTATATTGACTAAACCCTTAATGATTCTCTTACAACCTTACCTAGATATTTTAATGAGGTTATTTCCTTCTTAAAATTCCATCTCTATAGTTCTTAGTAAGATATTTAAAGGATACACTCTAAGAAGAGGTATGTGTTTTTACTGGAATTTTTCTTATCTCTTTCTCTTAAAACTTATCCAAATTCTATAAAAAACATAAAATTTTTATATACGTATCTTTTATATATTGATATGTTTTTATTTTTTCATCTTTTAAAAAGTTATTGTGCCACTCATGCATACGTGTGGACTACTGCCTCCATAACACGATGTGATCCATTTCTCATTTTCTCTTTACATTACCAGTTATATGGATAAAATTAATGAATATAATATATATATTATATATTTATTATTCAGTATATGTGAATTATTATTTTCATTTCTTTCATTTCATCCCTCAAAATATGGATGCATCACTCTTGTACACGTATGAACTACCATCTTTGTGAAGTGATGTAATTAATTTTTCATCACCACCTTATATGGATATCTATAAAAGTATATAAAATGAATAAATATAATTATTATAACATGGTTATGATTATTTATATGATGAAACCATGACAGTTTTTTTAAGTACAGTAATTATCAAATAGAAACATACATGGAGAATGGACTAATTTTCACCATAAAGATGATTATAATGAAGAATTGTTAATAAATGGGTAATTGGAAATTATAATGGAGTGATGTATAATAAAATATGTATCAATATGGTTTAATAATATATTTATAATATATTTATATTTATTTTACATGATTTTTTAATGCATATGAAGAAATATGAGAATCAAGGTAAGGGATTATTGTATCAAATTATCTTCTTTAGGAAATATGTTATGTTCTGCACCTATATTATTTCATAAGGTGTATATACATACCATTTTACATTTTATTTAATAAATACCCTTATTTTAATGATATTTAAAGTTTAATTTTAATCTATTCTTTCATGGGGCTTCAGATTCAAAAGTTACCAAAGTGGTAATGGGTATATGTTCTAATCTCATTTCTTTTCAAGATTCTCTATGCTACATTTACATTGAGGGAAATTATATGAATTTTATCCTTTAAACACCAAATATTTTTTTACCCTATGGTTATTCGTGGAATTTTCAAGTAAAAGTACCATTTTACCCTCTTTTTTCTTAAAATGGTCAAGAAAATGTTTTTAAATAAAAATTCAAACTTATTTCCCCCTTAGTCAACTAAAATTTTATTCCATATTCGTTCTACTCAACATTGTTTTGTGGAAGTTTTTATCTACTTGAATTTTTTTCAAAAAAAAATTCAATACATTTGAATTCATTTTAAAAGGTTTAAAAGGAATCATTGTAATGAAATATTTTCTGAACAAGTCATTTTTTCCTTTTTATGAATGGGTGAAAATAATTTAATCTTTTAAATTATATGGAATGAACATATATTCCCACCATCATGGAAATTATTTTCTTTGAAGATCACTCTACAAGTTTCCATGTCTATTTTCAAAGAAATGTTTTCCCTAATATTTCATAAATTTTTAGATTTTAAATAAGTGGTTTCAAAATAAAAATGGTATTTTTTATCAAGAAATGTTCTAGTGATATTTTAAAGGTATTTTCATCTATTTTCACATCCTTTAAATATTTTTATTATTATCAAGGGATATTATATTTTTATTCCATCCACTTTCTTTCAATGTAATACTTATGATGATGATGATTTAAGTTTGATTCTATAAAACCCTTTTCTTTCCCAAGGGTCAATTAAGTTATGATGAGACCTTTAAGAAACATATTTATTTCCAATAGGTTATTCTTTAATTAAATGATAAATGGTTCATGAAAATAATTTCCTTTACATGTGTTTTGATATAATGAAATGGTTAATGTTATATGTTCTTATTGCACGCATGTGTATGGTTTTTATTGTGTGATGGGGGTCTGTTATAAACCTCCAATGCATTGGGTATTGATGGATAACTCATGAAATAACTATGTTATGTGTCAGTATAGTTTGATATTCACGATATTATGCATAGACCTGGTTTCGAGTCCACAGTTCAATGTGTGGACTCAGTTCCATATCTATAAGTTAATTTTTTTAACTGATTCCATTTCTATAAGTTTATGTGAGGACCTGATTTAATTCCTTAATTTAAAGAGTGAACCCTTTTCTTATTTATACATGTTCACAGTTTTAAAAACATATATTTTTTCACATTAATATGTTTATGATATTCTCACATGAATCAGGTTTGATTATTTTTGATTCCACTCTCTGATGACTTTTTTCTTTTGTTATGAAAAAAGATGTATGCCATCAATAATGATTAATTATATTTTATTAATTAGGTATTACTTTATTATGTTATAATTGAAGGTTTCATGTGAAACGAAAGTGCCAGATGGTACATTCTTAACTTTTATTTTTCTTTTAATCAAGGATTAATCTTATATTTAAAAGATCATAAATGTCATGAACAATTAAAATGAATCAAAGAATAATTGGTGATTTAACATCAGGACAAAGAGGTAGAATTATAACAAATTATTTATAATTAATTTAATTTATTAAAGAGTTATATTACATTTAATTATTTCATTGTCGATGGATATGAAAACGTCTTTATATCATACCATCAATGCATTGTAGGAATCAAGATTATATTTCCTCCATCGGTGATCCACATGAATTCCATGAACCTCCAAACATCACCATAGGAATATTCAGGTGCTGGTGTAGTAGATCCTGGTGCTTGCATCATTTGCCTTTAATCACCCTGATAATCTCTTAAATAAGGATTCTCTTTAATCTATTTCAACTCAATATTGGTGGACTAGGACTATTTCTTTCTATTCCTGGGAGAATTCTTGGTGAGAGGGGTGTTTAGGGATTCAGGATAATTCTCTCTGAATTTCATTATACACAAAAAAATAAATTAGCAACCCCTTAAGAAAATATTATAATTGGGTTTATATACCAATAAGTTTAGAAAATAGTAATTATGCTTGTGACCTTATTATTTTTCATAATTTCTACAGAACCCCATGTCAATAATAATATTTTTATTTTTATTTCTTGACATGAACTAAAATTGTGAATTAAATTAAATATTATTTATTCAAATAATATTCAATATATATTATTTCTCACCAGACCATTAATCTCACACCATTATTCCTCCAAAATATTTATTAGACCTTGGAAAATGATTAATTTTAAATAAATAAACATCATTGTATAATTCTCTAAAAATAAATAAATATTATATTCACTAAATATCAAATTAATATTTTTTTAAATATTTTTCTCATAACATATTCTCTCAAATAACTAGAGATGGAATATATGGGATCAAGAAATCATGAATAATTACTAAACAAAATGGGGGAATAATATTTATTCAACTTTTTAAATAATAAATAACATTATTAGTTATCTTTGGTTCTCGATACACTTGGTGTGTGACCCTCTATGCCTCTTTCTCATTGGAATTAGGTGAAGTAGCCCAAATTCCAAGGTTCGCATCTATAAACATGACAAGGCACCCATAGATAAATAATATAATATCACAATAACATAAAACCATATATATATATATATATATATTCTTAAATTGAAATATAATTCAATTATCTCAAAAACTCTAGTCAAGCAGGTTTTATGTTCATTCTATCAACCAATGTGCTTAATTTCTCTTTCATAGACTTTCTAAAAATTGAACATTCCTATAGAAAATTATGGATATGGATTTATTTTGGATATATAATTTCTATAAAAGGTCTTGGGATATCAACTTCTATTAAAAAAGATACAAATACTTTCTCCTATTATTCATTAATGAAATATTACTCGTGACACACCCAATGTGTCCTACTTCACCATGAACATATATCAACATGATTTTCATCAATACAAAAAAGTAAGTGACTCATAAGATCTGACAATAATAATTTTAAATTCTAATATCCAATACACATTTTCATATATAGGAATATCCAATGACATATATAGATGTGGATTTCCTACTGGAGTTCTGGTTATCATAAATATCTATACTAGAAATTACCAAGGGTGTACACCATGGGAAGGTTTCTCAAAGACCTTTTAGTATCCACCCCTAGTATCCTATATCATTTTTCCATAAATTGATCACATCTGACTATAGAAAATATATTTAAGAATAATTTCATGAAACTTATGGGTTCTCATCATTGTAGGGAACTATTATGACCTTTTAGTGCGATAACTATTCTTAGAAAAATGTCACATAATAGGTCACATATAATAAAAATCATGATGTGATAATAAGTTTGTTAATATTCAAAACAATGAATAAAAATTATCATAAAGTATAGAGATATTGATTTTAGGGAACCAACTCGAATAGAAATCCACTAACACTAGAGCCAACTGATAACAACATTTAATTCACTAGCTCTCACATAATTATCCTACTTCTACTCAGATATTACTTTATTCAAGTGGTATTCCGTGTTTTATTCCATGGAAACTATGATTACTACAGCTTCACCCCTTTGAGAAAAATTCCTCAAGAGGGGATACTTCTATAGTATATTCTTTTTGTATTGGTGTTACCTTAGATATTCTATAAGATCCTTCACTACAGTATTATTATAATATAGTGTTATAGGGACTGTATTACTAGGTACCAAATCAAGATCTTCAAGTAAGTTTTATATTCAAATTGATTCTTTTGAAGCTTGAGAAGATGTTATATATTTTGATTATACTTTAGAATAAGTGAAAACTGGTTAGTTTGAACTCTTTTTTCTCACAATACCTCTATTGATACATAAAACATATCCTAACTGTGACTTAATATCCTTTAGATCTATTTTAAAATTATATCTAGTGTAACACTTAATGATTATATCCCCATATCCTCCTTATATTAGGAATATATCCTTAGTTCTTCTCATTTACTTATGAACATCCTTAACTACAGACTAATATTGTTCTCCTGGAACAGCTGGATATCTTTATACCATGCTCAATGTATAAGGAGCATCAACTATAGTACATAACATGGAATGTAGGATTGATATTTTCACTGAATCATATGGGATATAACTCATTCTGTCTTTCACATGTTTTGGCTAAGAAAATATTTTCTTAGAAAGACATATAACATGTGACACTGGAACCAATACCTTCTTGGATTGTTCCATACTAAATCTCTTAGTATCTTTCTAATGTATATACATTGACTTTATCCAAGAAACCTATTCAATATATCATGAATGATATTGATCCATATAATATAGGTAGATTCAATTAATCCCTTCATATAGAAACACATTTTAACCAGTCTTTAATAGACTATAAGACTAATATTTCATTTATAATAAGTAATATTTCATCAATATATTCAACTAGGATGATGACTGCATTCTCACTAAAACACTTGTAAACACAGAACTCACATTCATTATAAATTAAACAAAAAAATTATAGCTTCATAGAATAGAATTTTCCTTGACATGGATGCTTTAATCACTCCATAAATGGATCTATACAACTTAAATATATTTTTTGAATCATTTAGAGTCAAAAACCCTTCTGGTTATGTCATGTATACATCTTTCAATTTTGTCATGTATAATTATGATGGATTTAAAAATGGAAACTGGTGAAAATGTTTCTTCATATTTATTTTCATGAAGTTTTTTAAACCCTTTAGTGAGTAACCTTTTTTTATCAATATATACTCTACCTTCCATGTCTACGTTTATCCCGAATACCCATTTAAATCCAATTTTATTTTAATCAATCGGTGGATTGAATAGAATCAAAACATTGTTTTAATACATGGAATACATTTTATAAAAAAATGGTATTTTTCTATCTTTCAACTTTTTAGCTCTCTACTATATCTTTGTAGAAGAGTGGTTCATTATTTTCAATCAATAATGACTCTCCATATTTAGTGGCTATAAAACCATATCTCTCTAGTTCTCTTACATGTTTAGTGATTCTATGTAATACTTGTGTTTTAGGATCAACTTATTCCATGGGGACCTATAGAATATGTTTCTATACCAACACTTGTGTATCCTATGTATAAACATCATCAAAATAAATCTTTCCCCCACTATACATATTGAGGGTGTGCTCCCTCAATAAATATAGCATGTCTGGTAATAATTACTTTCTTATCTAATGGTTTGTATAAGTATTATCCCTTTTTCCTTAGGATACTCTATAAAGATACACTTTGTTCCCAAAGGTGCAAGTTCATGTCTTGATAATTCCTTAACAAACACCTCACAACTCTATATATGTGTTTATGATTGAACAAGTTTCTTTCCACTCCATAACTCAAATGTAATTCCATTTTACACTTTAGTTAGTACTCGGTTTAGTGTGTATGACATAGCTTGTAATTAATATCCCCCAAAAGTATAATGGAATATCTAAATAACTCATCATGAACCTTACCATGTATAGTAAGGTATGATTCCTCATTCCACTCTGGTGTGTAGGGTGGAGTGAGTTGAGATAGATTCCTAAATCCCCATAGAAATATGATCAACTCTTGATTAATATATTCACCACTTAGATCCATTTAAAGCTTCTTTATCTTATTTCCAATTTAATTTTACTTCATTATTGAATTATTTGAATTTATAAAAGTACTTGGACATATACCCCTTCAATTATATATATCTATATCTAATCATGTTATCCATAAAAATTATAAAGTAATACTACCTATAAGGCTCCGGCCTTAAACCTTACTTAATCTTGAGTTATTACAAGATTACACATTGAGGATATTTTTAGGTTTAGAGTTTTAGAGAATTAGATAGTAAAACTTTCATTACATTACACATTTAAACAGAGTGGTTACATAAAAGATAGTATTCATTTTTTTCCATCAACAGAAACATATTTAAAAAAATAAAGCATGGATTCTTTCTTGACACTTCCTTGACACTATCATCATATCATGTACATTTCCCTTGACCTATGGAAAACATTTCAAAAAAACTTGGGATGAGCATAAAAAGCTCAGTAAGGGTTATAAAAAAAATATGGAAAGGAAACATGAGTTCATATATACATAAGAATGAAATCATACTTTACCCATAAAACATAGGCATATCAAATCATGAATAAATCATAGAAATCATAAGACATAAAAGGTAACTTGGGGCATTCATAACATTCTTACGTAGGGAGTAACCCTCTTGGTTACGTTTGGAATACCCACCATAGTATATTCCCTAAATCTCTTCAGAGAAACCTTAACGTTTCACTCCTTCGCGTTACCCAATGCATTGGAGAGCTATATCGGGCTCACCTGCCCTTAGTTTATCACGGAACCACCCGTATTCATAAACAATTCCCAAGAACCATAGCATAATCATAGAACATAACTTAAGAACAAAAGAAACATAATATTCCCATATTGTAATAACAATATAACATTTTAAGATATTCAATTAATGAATCCTTTCTAAAAAACCATTTTCAAAACCATTTAAAACATTTAATAAACAGATTTTTGAATCAAAGTGTCCCATACCACTTTGAAGCTTTTAAAATTTTAAACCATTAATATACATATAAATAAATCTTTAAAACCATTTTGAAAACATGGATATTAATGAGAAATATTTATAATAATAAATCATTAGAATATTTTAAACGATATTTTAGTTAAAGTGTTTTTTTAACAAAATGAGAGACACTTGAATACAATAATTGAGGAATAACATTTAATCAAAACTTTATAATATCATGAGAATAGAGGGATTAATGATATAATATTCCAAAGGACAGTATATACACCATATAAGAGTGAACTAGTGCATAACAACAATGAAGTCTCAATAGAAATGTAAAATGAGATGAAATCCATTATAAAGATGGTATCCTTAAATTAAGGATAAATCAATCTCATAATTATGTGTGAAAAATATAAATACACCCAATATAAGTGGATATTAAGTGTAAAACAATAAAAGGTCATTCACACATATTCAAAGGATGACATATTCAATAACTACATGTTGAACCCAAAGAAATCGAAATTGGGTTAAAAAGTTCCCTTGGTAAAATTCGACAGCCTAACGGCGTCACTTCAAAATTCAGAAAATGAGTAGATGAGAGTTAAAAAGGGTATCTCATAACTTGGAAATAAAATTTACATCAATAATTATATATAATAACATATCCCAACATAATAGTATGTGAATTAAAAGACATAACAAAAGAAGTCTTTTAAAAAGAGGAGGGTGAAAGGTTCCCTTACTGACTTGGGTAACTTTCGAAACGTACACCCCATTGAAGAAGTGTCATACAATGAATATTTAAATACCCATAAATGAAATTAAATTACAAAAGGAGTATAATAATGGGCAGTAAATACACCACTCAAAGGAAATGGTGGAAAATGTAGCATAAATCTCACGGAAATAAAAGTGAGATGAAAAATCCCTTAAGAAAACTCGGCAGCCTAACAGCGCCACTCAAAACTTCCAAAATGCATTGGTGAGAGAAAATAGTGTCTTTCATCATATGAACATAAAAATTATAGTAGGATTAATATAAAATAAAATCCCAATCATAATAAATATGAGCTTAAAAGGAATGACATAAAAGAGTGTACTTAAAAAGAAAGAGAGGAGTAGGATCCCTTACCTCAGGTCCGACTTGACTCGATCGTTATTTAATATCCTGAATAATAAACTTGAGTTAATTTCTACTTCCTTAAGAACTTTCTTCAAGTTAATTATTCCTTTTATATCACTTATTACCATGTCATGAACACTATGTTGTTATTTAAGATAAAAACGGTCGTTTTAACAATCATTGGTACTTGAGTCAAAAATAAACTCTTTATAATTACAAGTTGTTCATGTGGTAAAATATCCATTATATCCAGAGTTTTATTCATGATTTAGATATCATATATATAATATATATCCAGTATATTCATGCATTTATAATATTACATAACATTTAGAGTTAAGAAATGAAATGCACCGTTCATGGAGACGGTAAGCCGTACGTACGCATTAACGCTACTTCCATTTCTATTTCATATTTAATGGAATTAAAACATAATGATACATAATAGTATTTTAATTCCAGTATGGTATAATATATAATATAATTAAATATATCCTTTATACATACCACATATGGTATTAACGAATCAAATCACTTTTAGGGGGCGGTAGTCCGCACTTCCTAAAATGAAGATATCGCGTATACCCATAATAGAAGTCGTAAATGTATTCCATAAATGAAAAATACAGAAGCTAAAGGAAAACATAAACATATTATATATCATATATAAATGTAGTGACATCATAATGTCCACCTTTGAATGTGATATATGAGTGTTGAACAATCATCGTTTCGTGAGGCAGAAATTCGTCATCCACGGAAACAGTATGTTCTTTAACCATTAGATATAGGTGTGTGTAAGTGTAGCTCTAGTCCTTCTTATAAAAACATCCTAGTATATTTAAGATACTGTAGTTGTTACAAAATAAATGAATAAAAATATTTTAGGGGGTTGGAGAAGCAAAATAAAACAAAAGGACTCAAGTGAAGACATTACCTTAAAATCGGGTAACTCCTTTTGGTTTGAGCTCAAAGGCTTCCTTGGGAAGACTTATGCCCAAAGTGAGGCTTCAAGGAGTTATATAGAGATGTGTAGATACAAAATGGGCTGGTGTTGGCCGAGCCAAAGGCTTTGGAAGTGTGGGTAAGGAGGTAGAGGTGGGGGCCTCTTATAAGAGGTGAGGAGGGGCACTCTTGGAAAGTAAAGAAATATTACATTATTTTAGAATGAGTTTCGGATTTTAATGGTCCCACATTAATTTTTTTCGAGGATAAGGTTATAAGGGTTCGGAATACACCCATCCAATAGGTTTTGTACATGTGTAGGCTTTAGATTTTACATTATCTTTCCATTTTATTTAAATCGTTAAATAATGAGGTCATCGCTGCATCATCATGATGTCATAAATAATTTAATTTATTTAATGTATAAAAATTATAAAAAAATACTATGATGTATGAAATCTTTTTATCTTTCTAATTACTATTTATAGTCAAAAATATGACTTGTATAACCCTATGTAAAAATTGTTTTAGTAAAACATCTCATGTTTGTGTCATTTTTACTTTAACATTAAATAAAAAGGTATTTATGTCATTTTCCAACCAAAGTGGCTCCATGGGGTCCCCAAGTTGACCCATGAATTGTCTTGGTCGGCCATGACTCATCCAATGAGGGTAGGACATGTTTCTAGGTCATTTCATTTTATTAAAACATTATTCTTACCTTAAACTACACTAATTACCTCTAATTGCGATTAAAAACGTAATAAGTTACTATTCACCAAAAAAATTATTTTAATCCCATTGAACCACATTTTACTTCTTAATGAAAAAAATTTATGTCAGATTTTTGAAATTCAAAACACAAAGATGGAAAAATTTCATTTAAACGGAAAATCAGTTTTTATAAGTACCACTTAGTAGTTTCACTATTCATCAAAAATTGAAGTTTTTCAGAAAATTACTAAAAATTCACCCTAAGCTATATTTGATATTAAAAATTCAAAAATGATGTTTATTTTACAAAATTCTAAACATATAAGTTGCACTAATTAATTTAATAATTATTTCCTGCTGTCAAAACAAATAGCGTGTTTTTATGAAACAAAAAGTATCAAAAGAATGACACTAGTTTAAGTCCGGTTTCAAAGTGAAATTAATTCCAAAGACCACTATTGGATTAAATGGTAAAAATATATTCTAATTTCACTTTAAAACCAATTAAAAATATAATCTAATCCTATAAATAAATTAGATTAAAAAGAGGTTTTGAATTAAAATACAACATTTTTCACTATTCATTAAAAATTGAACTTTTTCGGAAAAATACCAAAAATTTACACAAAGTATATTTTTATGTCCCGATTATAAAGAAGAATTTTATTTTGTCAAATATAACACATAAAAGTTTCAAAATTTGGATTTAAAAGTGGTTCGTCGTCAAAAGGCGGTTAATCGACCTTTTAAAGAATATTAGAATGTTTACGCTTAAAATTGGATTCATTCGCATTTTTAATCCTCTAACATTTATTGTAAAAAGTAAAAATATTTTACAAACATATATAATCATTTTTTAGTTAGTTCTATTCATTCCCGCAATCACAACAGCTAGGCGTTAACTACCATTTAAAATAATATTATTTTATTGTTAGAGTACAACATAAGATTCCCAAGAAACTCGTTGTTGTGTGTTGGGTACGCCATCGAGCATAGCGTCCCCTTTAAAGTTATATTAATATTTTATTCACAAATATGGAAAAATGTGAAATTTTCATACTCTTTATTTACCTGGGGTGTTACACTACCCACCTCTAGCTTCTTCTAGAAATGGTCCAAACATATCAGCATATACCAATCCTAAAGGCCCTCTGGCCCTTTCACCTTTTAAACAGAATAGTTGTTTGAATAATTTTCCATATAAATGAGAACGAAATATTTAAAGTGGTTTTATATGAAAAGATTCTAAATAACCATCTAGATAGATCTTTTTCAAATGCTTCTCATATACATTACAAAGATAGAGATTCCATAGTTGGGTGTTTTATAAGTCATGTAAATGTGGTTCATTATTAATTTCCAATACACAGTTTTAATAATTTAATACATAAATACAATTATCTAAATTTGTCACACCATAACATATATCATCTTCATAAAATAAAAATCTTTTATTTCCAAATTTTAAAATAAAACCATTTGTATCTTGTAAGGGTAAAGAAATTATGTTCTCGGAAAAAGTTGGTAAAAAATAACAATATTTTAAAACCAATATCATTCCTTTTGGAAATTAAATTTGGTAATATAATATGGATGGTTCATCCAACAAATCACCATTTGTAGCTCAAAAATCCACCTCTACTCTATAAATATTTTGGAATATACTTGTTTTTTACATTTGGAAATAGATTGGAGCACCACAAGATGTATATAATACCTAATATATAGATATTAAAATATTAAACTTGATAATGTACACACTTTTAGCTTTCCATTTATTATAGGTACATTTCCAACTCCATTGAACTTTATTAGTACATGAAAATAATACTACTTCACTTTCCTTTATCTACCTCTACAACTTCCTCTTCTTATAAGAATGGTTATTGGGAGCTTTAGACTTGTTATGAGACTTAGTCCCCTTTACCTTGTTCTTCCTTTTCTTATTCACTAAAAATATTATAGGTTTTTCATTCCCCATGTAATTATCTAATTGGTGAATCAGATTAAGAAGTTACAAAATACTCTTCTCATTATTTCTCATATTTTAATTAATAATAAAACTAGATAACTTCTTGGGTAGTGAGGAAAGTATGAGATCTATGCACAACTCATCTGGGAATTTAATCCCTAATATTTATAAGTGTTCAATATATCCAATAATATTTACTACATGAGCATCATCCAATGTTTAATCTCCATGATTGGTTATAAACAAATAATTGGAGACCTCATATCTCTCTTATCTCACCTTCTCTCTATAGAGATCCTAAAGGTGAGACATCATTCTATATGCATCCATGCCCTCATATTGATTTATAAGCTCATTTTTCATGGATGAAATCATGAAAAAACAGAACATATGTGCATAATTCAAATGTTTCTCATAGATATATAACTCCTCCCCACTATCCCCTTTACCATACTCTTTTGGAATAGGTTCTTCATGCACTTACAATTTCCCTTCATAGCGTAGGATAATGCATAAGCACCTTTACCACTCTTGGAAACTTATTCTTGTGAGGAGGTTATCCTTCTCAAGTAAGGATCACTGTGATATATTTTGGAGTCTTATTTATTTACATTTCAAAAAATAATAAACAAATAATTTCATCACTTTATCTGATTAAATTTGAAAAACAAATAAATATTATTTTAATTAATCTCCTAATATTTTACTGAAACCCAATAGCCTTAACTATTGTGTTTAGAATTTCTTATTTCTTAGACATTATAGTGGAAAGGATCTTTATTTCGCTTCTCATCACCCTGACTTTTTCCACCCAATAAATTTGAAGTTTTTAAGGTAGTCATTCCAAATTCCAACTGTATTAACTCATAGTTCCTTTATTTGTAGAGTAGACTCCCCGGTCCAAAAATAGTTCAATTGGATTTCCTTAACATTTTCCTCTTAGTTACACAAATTCTTACATTATCAATCAACCCACGATGTGAATAAGTTATCTCAATCCAAAACTTCAACTTATAATTCCTCAATAATTGAAAGCATCCCTTCTTTTGTTGGTCAAGTACTTTGAACAATAGTTCGGTTTTAGCTTAAGTAATAGAAGGAAATACTAACTTAATATATATAATTGAGGGTTTTATATTTATAAATTAATTTTCCATTTTTTTATTACCTGCTTATTAATATTAACTGGATTTACTTAAGTGATTAACCACGTCTTAAATGAAATTTACACATAAGCCAATTTATTTTAGTTATATCTTGTAAGCTTGTTAATTTATAAATTCATGTGATCACGAAAAAAACATCCTTACTAAAATAACCATCCAACTTGATAGAAATAAAATAATAAATTACTATGATCATGAGGTTTTACTAGTGGTTAGTTTTTTTAAGGGATGGTAATATAACCCTCTACCTAGGGGAAACACCTTGAACTGTTGTATGGTTTATGTTGCGGCTTTCCACTTTTCCATCCATATACCTCTTAGAATGGTTTAGCCTTGGCTCCAAACATGAAATTATTCCACCAGCTTGGGAGGTCCTTTTATTAGAAAATATTTTACTCCCACATAGGCGAGGGGAATCAAAGGATTGGTTAAGGGGTTTAAATAATAGAATTCATTAGATCATGGGCCCATACATATTGAGAGGAGGTATGACATGTATACCATCAGTTTAATTAAATAATAATGTTAAAAAGGAAACCAATCATTAAAAAAGTCTAGTCCATGATCTTTTCCATCTACAAACATGCAATAAATTAAGCATTTAAAAATAATATCATTCGATTTTGATAGTTCTTATTTAAGATGAATTGTGCTCGAATCGATTGATTTTCTTCTTTAATTAATCAATAATTTTAAAATAATTATCATCTGAATTTTTCTTGATATTCTCATCCATCATGATTTTAAACAAATTAAATAAATTTATTTAAAATTAATTGTATAAAAACTACAACTTGAAGGTAATATAATCAGTACCCATATGAACTACTAAACTTGTATTATACTCAAATATTATTTACTCATGGGACATGTGGAATACACATCTTAACACATAATTTAACAGAGTATAATATAAATTAATGATCACATTGAACACATTGTATTTACATAGTTTATTATGTTTCAATGCACATAGAGTAATGATTTTATTACGACTTATGCACAATATATAGTTTCAAAACTTACACAACAAAATTATAAGACATTTAATATATATATATATATATATAACACATTAAATAGAATGTACTATCAACTTAATGACCACATGGAACAAATGTTCATAATGTTTAAGCTATATAATACATTTATTTTAATTCAATGTAATTTGGTAATATGCATAGTGTGTACAATCCTGCTACACGGTGGGTATTTTTCTCACCATATATCTGTGGCACACACCTAGGGACTAGCCATGTAACAATGCCACAAAAATAATGGAGTACACAATGTGTATATGGGATACATGAAATGTGGTCTCTGATTTATTTGGTCACCAGTCATGTAGACCATATATGGAAATACATGACACATCTTGGACTGATGGACTACATGTAATTTAAGGAAATTACATATAATGTAGTCTGACTGACCATGAACTAGGATGGATCGGTCAACACACAATTTATTTAAAAACACCATTAATGTTATAAATTCACATGGTTTGAATAATTGTGAATTAATTCTTGGTTCATTGAACACAGGTACACTGAATGTACCAATGGGATAGACATCATGTACTCATGTGTTATCCAGCACAAATTTGTTTCACCACCTGATGATTTCTTCTAATTTAGTTCATTCATAAAATTAGTTTATTTGATTATACTTTCAATAACTAAGATGAAGAAGAGAAAATCACCTAATTCGGATTAAAGAACAATTAAATTAGAATTTAAAACTAATGATAAATTTGTAAATCTATAAACAATATTTAAATATTTATAAAATATTTATGTCACAATTTTGATACCACTTGAAGGTTTTGGGCACAGTAGAAGTGAAAAATAGTGTATACCCAACTTCGATTTTTTTCATAATCTATGATTAATCTGAGATTTACATGATGATAAATGTAATGATCAATGGAAATGAATCAAATAATAATTGATGATTAAATTTCGGAATAATGATTCATTATCATAAAATATTATTTATAATTAATTTTAACAATTAATTATTAAATTATGATTAATTATTCATTTATTGATGGATCTAAAAATGCATCTACATCGTATCATAATTTCATTATTGGAATAAATAGTAGATTCCCTCCAGTGGTTATCTACATGTGTTCCAAAACCCTCTGAACATCATCGTAGGAATCTCCAGGTGCTAGCACGGTAGATCCTGATGCTTACGTCATTCTCCATTGATCACCTTGATAAATGCTTGAATAAGGATTCTATTTGTTCTCTCTATACTTGAGAGTGGTGGTGGAGGAGGATCAATCTCTATTCTTGAGAGTGTTTTTGGATAGGGAGCTCTATATGGCTTTGAGATAATTCTCTTTGGATGTCATTGTCCACAACAAAATAAATTTGAAACCCCTAAAGAAAATAATATAATAGGGTTTATATACCACTAGGGTTAAAAAATAATAATTTTTCATGCACCCTTATTTGTCTCTTAATTCTTACTAACCCCAGGTCAATAATAATAAAAATAACATTTATTAACGTGCCATAAACTCAATAATTAAATAAAATTTTATTTATTCAAATAATATACAATTTTTTTTTTCAATAGAACATTAATCTTGGTCCACTATCCCTCCACAATATTTATCAAACCTTTAAAAATGACTATTTATTTCATAAATAAATATCACAAAATTATTAACCAATAAATAAATAAATACTATATTCACTAAATAGAATATAATTATTTATAAAATATTCTCCTCATAAAATATTTTATCAAATAAATAGTGAATAAATATATATGATCAAGAAAAAATGAATAATTATTAATTCACATAAAGGAATAATATTTATTCAACTTGTTAAATAATAAATATTAATATTTTGACTAAGGTTCTGGATACACTTATTGTGTGGCCCCCTAGGCCTCTTTCTCAGTGGCATTAGGTGAAGCAGCCTAAAGTTCATGGTTAGCATCTAAAAACATGGAAAGGCACCAATATAAAGTTATTTAATGTTGAAACAATATATAACCACATATATATATGTTTATTGTGTAATATAATGCCTTTATCTCAATATCTATAGTCAACAAGGTTGAATTCTAGTTCTATTAACCTATGTGTTTGATATCACTTTCTTTGACTTTCCGGAAATTGAACATGTCTATAGAACACCATGGACATGGATTTATTTAGGCTATATCATTTCTATAAAAGGTCATGATATATAAATTTTTTTTAAAGAACAGAAGATAAAAATAATTTCTCACATTATTCATTAATAAAATATTACTAATGATGCAACCAACATATCATACTTCTCCACAAACATATGTCATTATGGTTTTCATCAATACATCAATATAAACAAATCATAACATCCATTATTAATAATAATAATTTATAAGGACCAATACACAAATCTGAATATAGGAACATCCAATGACACATATAAATTGGGATTTCCTATTGGCGGGTCTTGTTCTCATAATTTTCTACACTAGAAATTACCAAGGGTGTACACCATGAGAAGGTGCTTAAAATTTATATGAGTTTTTACCCTTGATAACCTATATCATTTATGTCCCTAAAGTGATTTAATTTCATTATATAACATATATTTAAAAATATTTTAATGGTGCTTTTGGGTTCCCATCATAGCAGGGAATTTCTATGTCCTTTCAGTGTCACAACTACTTTTGGGACAGTATCTCATGCTATGTCATACAGAATTACAATCACGATGTGATAAGTAGTTTATTGATACTTAAAAAAATGAATACCAATTATCATAATTTAAACATAAGTTGTTCTTATGGAGTGAACTCTAATAACATGTTCTCATATAATTAGGCTTGTGATCATTGATAAGTATTTCCCATGTTTTACCTTACTGGGCATCTAAATTCACCATTTATTATTTTTCCCTTCCCCCAGGTTATGAAGAAAGATTTTTAGTTTGTTACGCCTAATAAGGGTACTATATGTAAATAAATTAGGCGATATAATATAGATTTTTATGAATCAATTTTTTTGTATCCATGTTTTGAAAGACACTAAACCTGTATGGTTCTCAGGAATGTATTATTGTTATATCTAATGAATATTCATCTAAAATGATACAATATATATTTATGTTAAGCATGGTTCATTATATTATGTAATTTTATTAAGGTGTAAGTTAACATATTCAATCTTACCTCATTCTTAGAGGAAAACAAAGCACTTGTAGCTAAGCCAAACCTAGTGGATGGGACTATACCAAGATATAAAGTTGGGTCAGGTGAGATATGTAGTGGAGTTTAGGGTAAATAGAAGTGGGGGTGTGAGGAAACCTAATAGGGTAGTTCAAGTAGAGGCTCAATGATGCCACTATACTGTGGATTATCAATGAAATTTTTCTAGTTTAGGAAGGTAGTATATGTTTGAGCTCAGCACAATCTACCACCAAAAGAGTGTCGATCATGTGTCTAGATAGTTAATTTAGAGGGGCTTTTTAAAAAACTCATTGTCATCGAGGGTCAAATATAGAAATTGACCCAGGTGTATGTGGTAGGACAGGGAGTCATACTGAGATCTAGTAGCCGGGATATGACTACATGTGTGGGTTGTGACAGTAAACAGGGAACCCAGTGGTGGAGATAATGGATGAAAATGGGTGCAGAACAATAGGAAGGATAAGCATTGGGTAGTTAGTCTTCATACTAGCTATATGGGTTTGAGATAACATATTTATAGAAGTTTAGAGATCTGAAAATAGTCAAAGGTACATCATGATGGTGTGACTAGGGTTTTGGGTTTTGTATAATAGATAATGGTGCACAAGATACATACATGATAATTGAATTAACCAAGTGTCAGTTAATGTGTAGACATTATATACTATCGATAGTGAACGTGGAATGTGTTGGAATTGGGTATTAAATTTTGCATCGGTTGTGATGAAATATGATAGGTGGACATCAAAATTATGTGGGGTGATAATGGATGATGGTTAAGGGATAATTGGATAGTTGGTGTGTACGACATGAATAGGTGTTATATCTTCATCACGTAGAATAGTTGGGTATATATTAGACTGAGTAGGCAAGTCCTATAGTGGGGAGTGTCTAAAAAAGGGATCATTGTTTTATATTGGGTAGTTGGGGTAGTCCTGGTATGTGGGGAAGAGAATGATGTGTTCAGTATCATCTCGGTGCTGAGAGGTGCATAGAGTGGGATGCTCGAGTGTTAGTAAGAGTTGGTCAGAAATTAAATGAGATAGATTGGGGATGAAATGTCATATGATGGGGAGGTTTTAAAGTCATAAGTATTTAAAATCAATTATTGGTTTTATTCTTGGATTGGGAATATTTTTTAGGATCAAGTGGAGGTATTACAAGTGTCAGTATAGGCCGAGAAATGAGCCTTGGTAGTTTTACCAAGATCAATATTTAATTTTTATTACAAATTTTTTCATAATTATAGAATTAATATAAGGTTATTTGAGGATTTGGGGATGTTTGGAAGTTTTAAAAATGAGTTTTTAGATTTTTTGGGGTTTTTGTGACGTTTATTTTATTTTCAAAAAAATATAAATTTGGATAGTAAAACTGCAATGATTTAGTAATAATATGTTGAATGTAGTATGACTTTTGTAGATTTAGTAAGGCTTTTTTATGGAATCATTATTAATAGTATGACTTCATTTAGTATAACTTATGGAAATTATGACTTTGTTAAGTATGACTTATGGAAAGTATGACTTTGTTTAGTGTGACTTGTGGAAAGTATTACTTCTATAAATTATGAATTCATTTAATAAGACTTATAGAAAGTATGACTTCATTTAGTATTACTTCTAGAAATTATGAATTTTTTTAGTATGACTTTGATTTAGTATGGAATTATAATATGAATTTAATTATTATGACTTCAAAGAATGGATTTTTCTGAAATTTTTCAAAAAATACTCAAATGAATATTGTTTCTAGAAACTTAAATATATTAAATAAAATATTAAAAATTTTCATGTGAGGGGAAGTAGGGACCCTTATAACCTATACATGTCCAAGTCAACTAGGAAGTCTCTCTTGTCCCTTTATTCTTCCACAAGTGAAATCGGTCTCATTTCTTATCATAATCAAATTTTTTATGAAGTGGGGGGGGGGGTGCTACGGATAATGCTAAAAGTCCTCTTGTGACTAATGTTTATATTTATCGCCATTATTCATCCCTTGTCTAAAAACTAGAATTTTAGGGATTTTTCATGTTTTTCTAAATATTCTAATTAAAGATGAATCAATCGAATTTTATTTCCAAGTGGATTTATGCATACATCAAGTAATTTGTAACATCCTGACCCAAACCACTGGGTCTAATCCAAAATGCCACATAACAACATATGTGCCTCCCCAATCACAAGAGTATTCTAATTAGAATAAATGGTATGAATCCATCATTGGGGAGAATATACCCTCTATATGATTTCATAGTATCAATAATAACCCATAAACAATATAAATTAGTAATCACAGTACATGTTGATAGTAATAATGAAATAGATGTCATATAATAAAAAAATAGCTCCCAAAGTGGTAATACTATCTACAGTGTAAGTAAAAGATAAATAAAATGAAAAAAATAAATATCTATGAAATCATCCAAATACTATCCTGATCCACTCCAACTCCATGCTCCACTACTCAACTATCCAACATAGGTCCCTTTCACTTTGCTAGATATCAGTTCATGAAACTTACATTCACACTAAAATGCTCAAGTAGGGTGTGAGTACAAGATTAGATAAGACACCACCAATGCAAACTTAAAATAACTTCACAATATATATAACAGTGTATGTCATGATATCATTATATTCTCAAATAAACATATAATTTAACATGCATCAAGTCATCATATGATGACCAAGCTGCCATGAATCACAACCCCACCTTCTTTGGTTCATTATTGGTAACACTATTAAATAAGTCAAGAATACCATCATTAGGGTTACACATTTCACCCCCATACATTTGATGGTTATCATTGGGAATGCTACACATTTCTCTATGCTAATTATCTCACCCCACCCAGTCAAAGGACACTATAAGAAAATTAATTGTTTATGGTGGTTTTTTTTTTGTTTTAGTGATGGTTTAAACCACTAATTAGTGTTTTCGTAATGGTTTCAAAAATTCACTACTAAATTTAGTATTGGTATCTATCCCATGGAATTTTATTACATTTAGTTTTTGTTTCTAGTAAGTGACACAAAATACAAATTTAGTGGTAGTTTTTTTCATTTTAGCGATGGTTTCCCAGCCAATAAATTTTCAATGATTTAGCGATGGTTTAAACCTCTAAAAAAACAAAAAAAACCACTGATGAATAATATTATGCCATATTTAGTGGTAATTTTAAATTCCATAAAAAAGAACATCATTATATATCATCTATTTAAACTACAACTAAAAAATGATATGGCATTTTTTATAACAGTTTAAACTATCGCAAAATGTTGATTTTCAAAAAAAATGGAAACTGCAGAATCTGTATCCTCATAACAGCCCTGGAAAAAAACAAACAATACATAGAAAAATCCATAAAAAGTTATAGATAATATTTACACCTTCCCTTTTTAAAAACCCAAAACATTCCATAAAAAGGAACTGATAAATGAAATATAAATAAAAATCTATAGTATATTTCATACGTATAATATTCTTCTGATGAAACCATATAAAAAGAAAAACAAGACAAATTATAATTCAATTTTTATCATTAATGAGAACCAAAAAATTTTTACTGTCAATGCTCACTTAAATAAGATGTAAATTAAAAATTATTGGGGAAATAAGTTTTTCCATATTGATCCAATAAATCAAATAGACCACTAATCACTACCTGATAATGAAAACGGCTCGTCACCCTCTCCATCTCTATCTCTACATCTTGTTAATGGAACATATAAGGAAATTATATTGAAAATTAAATAGAGTTGTATAATTATATTTAAATATGAAATGAATAAAAGTTTTTGAACTACTTGATTTTGAAGTTTAGTGATTTATGTGCACACCACCAATCATCAATGTAATATCACTAGTGCCATATCTGATCGTCTTTTGATATAAAGAAACCAATGGTTTCTATAAAGAGGATATTTGAGCACCCCTTTCCTGAATTGCACTTTGCATAGAAACAAAATCTCTATGAGAATCTCAGGGTAGAGTGTGACTACAACTAAGAGTAGATAGAGATATAACCTCTAATGTCTTTCTAAGGACCTATGATGGTAATGGTACCAAACCCATCCTGCACACTCAACTAAGATGCTTATTCCCAATGACTTTACCAACCAGGTCATCTTGGGAGAATGTAAACGACTACATGGGATTGTAATCTCATAGTTCTTTAATTTTTACCTATATATAAAATATCATCCATATTTGAAGCAATATATATTAAAATATTGAAAACGAACAATAATTTATTATAATGAAAAATGAATTCATACCCAACTTCTTTGGAAGGATCATTAACATAACTCTCATTATATTTTTTATGAACATCCAACCACAGTTCTATTCGAGAGACTTAGTGCCCTAAATTTTGGGATTGCATTAATCAAAGATAAAGAAATAATTTAATATATGAAACAAATAATATTATATTATAAATATTTAAAATAATGAAAATATTACCATAGTCAATTGGTTTCTAGAAAAACTCTTTGACCTGGTAGTGTGAGGGATGATTTACATTTAGTACATTTACATCTTATTCTCTCATCAATGGATCGATTAGAAATTGAAAAATCTGAAAACTCCTCGAAAAACATTGCATACAAAGGTGTGTTCCTCCATAATATGATCTAGATTTTATCTATATATATCACAATGTTCCTACAAATTATTAAAAAATCTTAAAACACATAAGTATTACTAAGTAGGAAGATAGATAATAGTAAAATCCAATAAAGTGGAAATAATTTGAATTAAATAGATTCAATATTTAACTAAAATGGAAATTCTTTGAATGAATTGATAATCAATGGTAATACAATAGGGTTTTTTTAGTGAGTAGTTTCACAAAATTGAGAAATATAGTAATTAGTGCTCAAAATAATAATAATAATCAAAATTTTAATTTTATATTGGGTTTGGTTTTTGGTAAAAAAATATCTTAGGAAAATAAAGTATGGATCAAATCAATCCTTGATCAAAATATTCCTAACCAAAAATTCATAATACAAAAAAAACATACTAAAAAGAATATTTCAAATCAATCAAAGGTAACACTATTAAACCATTTAGGATAATATGTTTTTATAACATCCCATTAAAACTGGTATGAATAAATTCCACCATTATAAAAAAACATACTAAAAACTATAGAATTTTATATTTCAAATCAATCATTGGTTTCCTTTTATAAATTATTTCTCCCAAGTACCATTAAAATAGAAATCATTAAATATTTCATCATGTATAAATACTAGAATATAGTTGGGGTTTGTCTTAGTGGTATGCACCCCGTAATACTATATGAAAAATGGGGGTTCAAAACCCATTGGGTGCAGGTACTGTAGCAGTACTATAGCGGCGACGGTACTATGCGGTACTGTAGCAGCCGGGTTACTATTTACAGAATAGGAATTTGGCCAAAAAATTGGGCCTACGGGCTATGTAATGGGCTACAAGCCCACTGGGCCTTCGGGCTATGTAATGGGTCTCCCTCTACCCAGTTAAAAGAGGTCTTTGCTTTTCTTTATTAATAAAAATGAGGCTTCGGCCCCAACCTTTATAAATACTAGAATTATATTATAGAAGATTCATGATAATAGATTTTGTATAAATTCTCTTAAATACATAAAGAATTTTAAAAAACCATCCAATGATATTCTTTAATTTAAATACCTCATTATTAAAAAATATAGATCATCAATGTTTATCACATAAACATTAGAAAAAAACATGTAACCAACAATAAAAAAATAAATGAAAAATTTTCACTTATCATTTCATTTACATGTAATGTTATTAAATTCATCAGCAACACATGTTAATAGACTAGTTTAATACAAAAAATAATTTCATCATGTTCAAATTAAATCTGAAGCATTTTCAATTATTTTTAGCTTGGGAGAAAAAGACTTATCATCAATATTCATATTCCATGTCAAGATTCTTTGGGCATAAACATCTTCCCAAAAATATTTTTGTTTCAAACCATCATTATCAATTAATTCATGGATTAAAAACCAAAAAAATGTATTATATATTTAAACATCATCTCATGGAAAATAATAGAATAATTGGGAGGATATAAAATAGATTAAAATTAAAGCCAGTTATCCATTCTAACACTATTCTATTTTATTTACTATTATACTCATTATACTAGACATAATTTTATTACTATGTTCATAAACTGAAATAACAAACACAATTATTTATTATGTTTTCAAATTGTCTAAAAAAATCATTTACCTTCTAGAATATTTTTTGTTTAATACTATTAATTATGAAATATAATTATAAATCATTTAATTTAAGTTAAGTCATGACATATCATGAAAACTATCAATGAGATGATGAAAAAAATATTCTATCATTTTAATGGGTCCTCTACAGTATATATATGACAACTACCATTAAAAAAGTAAGGAAGCAATCATGTAATTTTGATTTTGAGTACCATTCGAAAATTCATAACATTTTTTTAAAATATATTGGATTCTGATTAACTATTAGTTAGTTATTTCAAATTAAAGTCACTACTAGTTTATCATTCAGTTCCACACCATATTCATGTTATAATAATTTATAAATCACATGTAAGTGATGAAAAACACAATTCAAGAATGATTCAGTACATATCAAAAATATTATTTACCATGCTCATGAAACTATTTATTATAAACTATTGGTTTCATCTAGAAGTAGTCCCATAAATTTCTATAAAAAATAATTTCATCATTTACCAATGCATATGAAATATAACAACAAATGAATTTTATAATCCTAGTGGGAAGTCGCTTTATTAATGCATGATACCCAACTATCATTAGCTAAACTCATGATGATGACATAGTTATATAGTTAAATATTATTAGAAAGATATTTCATACCTGGAACACCCTAGTAAATTGAAGTTCAGTATAAATAGGTTATCCACACTTTTTATACTATGCATTTCCAATCTTAAAACTTCCTATCTTCATGACTATCATCCCGACCCTGGCCTATTTTTTGGGATGGACCTGAATGACACTAACCATGGGTGAATCATCTATACATCAAAACATGAAAATAAATTCCAAGGGTTTACAATATCATTGTATGATGATTTTACCTCATATATGAACCAACTAGAACTAGAAAACCAAAAATAATATAATGAATAAATATGATACTTGATAGAAAATAATAACACCATAATCAATGTTGCAGTAGTGAAAAATATGCTATATAAGTCTAGAAATCTAATGAAAGAATGTCATATTCTTGATAAAGAGATAAATCAAACCTATATGACCTCACCTCCTGCATGGTCTCAAACGAAGGAAACAATAGGGAGACTACTCGTGTGAATACAATGACTCGGGCAATAGAAAGGGAAAGGGTTTGTGATAACAATGCTGAAAATAGATCAGTGGCATGGGGTTTTGACCGCTGCATCGGAAAAGGCTCAGGGGGAACAGGATCAGAGCGCTTGGGATTCTCGAGTACCAATGAGGGGGCAAGAATGATGGTGCTAGGGTTCGGGGTCAGTAGGAAATATTAATTCGAGGGAGAGGATTGGCGAGAGGGAGAGGACTCAAGAGCGTCATAGAGAGGGTGTCGTGCTAGAGTTTGGGTTTGGGGCACGGTAGAGGCCTTGGGAGAATTGGTGGGGGTGCTAGGGATCAGAGTTGAGGGAGAAGGGGGTCTCGGGGGAGAAGGTGAGTTACAGTGGAGGGATCATGAGCACTGACGTGATAAGGTTTGGGGTCAGGGTGAAGGAGAGCTCAGGGGTGGGAGAAGGGTTTTGGGAGGAAAAAGTGTGTTTTTTTAATAAAATCATAAAATTTAGTGGTGTTTTATAAAAAACATCCATGAAATAAGTTAATTTTTTTCGAAGTTTAGTAAATTGATTCTAAAAAAAGAATATGTAGTACTTTTATGTCACAAAGAATTAAACATGTTTCATCAATTAAATACCCAACCAATTTTTCCTTTAAATCATCTATGACCTAAGTCCATAGGAATCCCATATCAATATATTCTAGATTTCCAATTATGCACATCCCTTTTCAAGGATATTCATTCTTGCCTTTAAGGATGTTTGGATTAAATTAGGTTGGGTAATCGGCCACTGATGCACATCTCTATACAAAGATAGCCACATCAACCTTTAAGGATGTTAAGACCACATCACTCCCAACATTATGGCTCTACCAGATTATCTCAATACCTAAAAATAATTCCACAACATATGAAACTCCACAATAAACACATTTTATAGAAAGTAGCAATAAGGTACATCAAGTACAATGTCAGGATCCACATATAATCACATGTCATAATCAATAAGACACTACATCTACTCACACACACACATACATATCATAACAAGAACATATTAGTCCATCATAAACATCATTTCATGAAAAAATAATATATATGGCCCAAAATGGAAAGGAAATTTATACCTTAGGTACAACAATGATTGGTGATAAGGGTTAACATATGAGTTTCAAAAATATTAGTATTTAGCTTCTTCTCATTGAGACAAACCTAACGGCATCGATGGAATACCAATTTGATTAGTATCAGTGAAGATATAAAAGAGATAAGATTGAGAAAAAAAATTAAAAATATAAGAGAGGATAGGAGAGAGAGGGCCATGAGAGATAGAAGTGTGACATGAGAGGCGGCCTTCCCACCAATCTGCTGTGTAGCACCACAATTCCATTTTATAAAATATTATAATCATTTTATTTAGTACCATCATTTTTTATTAATTCTCTCTCATCATTCCTTACATATATGATCCCTTTAAATTGCTCTATGAAACACCCCATGTCCTCTTTTAATCCATCAAATGAGTCATAATTCCACAAAACCTTAAGTGAGCTTCCCTGTATGCAAGAGGTTGCTGACTAGCAGTGAGGCTTTAAATACATCTTTGAGGAGACTATACCCACTATATCATTTCCTAGGATTCGTAATAAATCATAAAAAATATAAATAAGGAATCAAAGTACATATGGAAATTAAGAATGGAATACATGTAATATAATAAAAAATAACTCCTAAAGTGGTAAGTATGTCTAGAGTGTAAACATCAGATAAATAAAATGAAAAAATAATTAAAAATTTGTGAAATCCTTCAGATCCATTCTCAGTCCACTCAAAATACATGCTCTACTTCTCAATTGTCAACCTTAGGGATATTTCCCTTCAAATGATCTCTATTTATGAAATCTAAAAGTTTATATAAATTTCCAATATGGGTGTGAGTATAGGACTCAGTAGGACACTACCAATGCATCCTTAACATATATTCACAATATATATAATAGTGTATGTCATGAAATAAGTAGATTATCAAATAAACATACAGGAATACATGTGTGAGTCATTGTGTGTTGATCAATCCACCAAGAATCTCATCCCCACAAACATTGGATCTTTTTTGTAAGGATTTTAGATAATTAAATAATATCATCATCAAGGTAACACATTTTACTCCCACCCGGTTAGTATTTTTCATCAAGATTGTTTCATGCTCCTCCATTTTTATCATCTCACACCACCTCGTTAGTGGTTTTTACTAGGGATTCTATATGTTCCATCAAGTCTATCCACAAACATCTTATCCTTTTAGTCACTCATAGACCAAGTCCATAAGAATCTCAGAACGGTATCTTCCGATCAAAAACTTATACACATCCCTCTATATGTATATCCATTCCCACCTTTAAGAAGATTTGGACTATGTTAGGCTAGGTAATCAGCCACTAATTCACATCTCTCTACAGAGATATCCAGACCTACATTTAAGGATATTTGGACTGCATCACTCCCAACCTCATGACTCTACCAAATAATATTGATTCCTAAAAATAGTTCTATAGGCTTTGAAATTCCGTAAGTAAAACATTTTATAGAAAGTAACAACAAGTTATATCAAGAATAATGTTAGGATCCTCACATAATCCCATTTCATAATGAAGAAAACTCTGCAACTACTCACACACCCACATGCATCTCATATCAAGAATGGGTTTGTCCAATATAAACATCATAACATGCCAATGTCATATACATGGCCCAAAATGGTAAGGATCTTTGCACCTTAGGAACATTAATTACATCCATGATGGCCTCATGGATGTTGGAGTCTCCACCCCCATGAGATCAAATAAAGAGCCCTAATAATGATTCACAATCCTTTTAGATGTTGTTTTTGGATTATCTATAAAGACTAGTACACTTTCTATCATGGTTAGGGTTTCATATATTTATATTTTAATTAACCTGATTATATTTCATCATAGAGGCCACTTATAAATTTTCATCTCAACAAATGATTCACATCTTCTCTATTTTGATTTACGCTATGTGCTTGTTGGAAAATTTATCAAGCCTCAGTAATCTTTGATATTTTTAAGGAAATATCTTGAATCTAGTAGGTTTATTGTATTCCATATTGGATTTATAAAATAATCCAATTTAATTATTTTTTTCTCATCTAAAAGTGTGTATTATAAACTATTTTTTTGGAGTCAGGGGTTTTTTGTGATTTCATGATGAATGTTCTGAAATGGACCCCTAATTATGATCCTGGCACCAAATCACCTATTGTCTCTATTTGTATTGGTTTCCCTAGATTACTGGTTTATCTAATTAAAAAAATAACTTATTTATAATTTATAGCCTCAATGGTTATCCATTGAAATTTTATTTTGAAATAATAAAACTCTCAAGACCTTCAGTTTATAAGGTTTGTGTTGAGATCGATGTCTTTAAACCACTCCCACCTTAGATCTGGAATCAAAATTGAGATTCTAGTTTCTTTTAAGATGTGATTTAAAAAAATCATGCTTATTGCAATAATTATCTTAAATTTGGGAACCCAACCAAATATTGTGGAAGGATAGTACAACCCCCTTTTTATAAATTGGCATGGGTTGAGAAGGTAAATCAGAAGTTGGGCCCAAATGAATGTACCAGAGATTTAGAGAAATCAATGGCCCCACCTAGACATTCTATAACCAAGAACTCTATTGGAGGGAAGAATGAAGTTGACAAAAATATTGTTAAAGATCAGGAACAGATCGTTATCCATGAAGTGAGTGGTTCTCCACCTGATAGGTATACACATGGTTTTAATGTCTTCTTAGGTTTTGTTGATTATACCCAAAGTGATTTGATGTAAGAACCCGGATTTCGTTTCAGGTACACACTTCCTTTTTCTGGAGTTTTTAAGAAAAGTGGAGTTTCTGGAAAATTTCGAAGTACATGTCGTGTACTCTTCTCCGGCTCAAAGCTGTGTGCTGGCCATGCCCGGGCAACACACACGGTGTGTAGGGGTGATGTGGAAGTAGATTTTGGCAGTGTACGAAAAAACCTAGTACACGCCGTGTGCTCTAAAAGTACACATCGTGTAATTTTCTTTTTTCACTAAATGCACCGGGGTTACGCCTGACGGACAGAATACACCCCTTCTCCAGGTTCTTCATTCGAGAGCAACCCGTACGGCCAGATCTTCCCCGATCCCCCACTTCTCCATCTGTCCTCTGATTCGATCACGGTCGATTGCATTGGAAGCGCAGCGGTGGGTTCTTCCTTCTGCTTGATCCTTGTTTTCCAATTATTCAACTTTCTCAAGTTATCTACGGTTGATCATTTTGTTCATTTTCTCAGATCTAAAATGTTATAGGGGGAATCAGCCATCTTGGTTCAATTATATCGATCTCCTAGGATCAAGGTAGGTGGTTTGTGCCTTACCGTTCAATGTCTCTGAGTTTATGTGTGAATTTCCACTGATACCCGTGAACGGGGTATTGCATGTTACCCCTTTTTGCCTTCGTTGTTTTCCTACCTTGCTTATATGCTTGTGTAGAGGTAATTTGACCGTGTTAAAGGATATTTTGTTGTTCTTGGATGTTCTTGCCCTTTATTTTTCTATTTACACCCTTTGGGTCTCATTTTCCTTTGGCTGCTACACCTGTTTTCATACCTTTCAGTTATAGGTTGAAGTGAATTTCATGACATGCGTGTTGCCTTATAGACTATTTAGCTAAGTATCTCTATAGGTGTAATTTAGTTATCCAAGTAGCTATATAGGTGTACATTGTCCTTATACCATTATTATGCATAGACTGGCATGGGGCTGAGAGAACCTGGTACTGTAGACTATAAGGGATAGACCGAGTGAGCTTTCCAAAGAGTCTTAGATATTACAGACTACAGAGGGGATGGACCGAGTGAGCTCCTAGAGACTCTTGGATTTTTTAGACTACAAGAGGGCAGACCGAGTGAGCTTCCTCAGAGAGTCTTACCTTGTTTGAATCTCTTTAAAGACCTTCCCAGGCTAGAGGAGGAATTGACCGAGATAGCTTCCTCAGAGAGTCTCTAGACCTTGGGCCAAAGAGTGTTAGACCGTGTGATATTCCTCAAGAGATTCCTTGACTACCCTAGACTATGAGGGGAATTGACCAAGTGAGCTTCCCCAAAGAGTCTCATAAATGTGTATGACCAAGCCAGAGGGGTTAAGCTGAGTGCACTGTCTAGAAGGTTTTGGTACTTCTTGGTTAGGACTAGAGGGGATGGTTGCGAGTACTTCCCAGAGGGTTTTCAGCTTCTTAGCTGTTGTTTCACTACTTTTGATTGGTTGTGGACTATTTTTATGCTATGTATCATCCTGTTTTACTGCTTACTGTTACTACCTATTGCTTCTTGTTTTTGTTTAATGCTTATTGTACTTTTACCTTCCATAGACTCACTAACTGTTAGGCACAGCTCTTCGGGTGAATGCCTACTGGCATTTTATCTCACACCCTATTTGGGCCATGCTTTTGGGCCCAAGAAGACTATGTTGTTGCAGGTGTAGACAAGGTAAAGTGCCCTTTAACTTCTGGAACTTTATTGCTTGGAGAAAGAGAGCATGGGACCGAGATTTGGATCGCGATGCTGAGGAGCTGTTTACTTTTGTTTTGTACTTGTTTTGGTACTATAGTGTTTTCCAGCATTGTGACTTGTTTGGCTGCTTTCCTAGTTGTGTATCATGCATCATATATTATATACATATGTGCTCCAGTTTGTTGATTTAGTCTTCCTTTGTTATATTGTTGGTTGTTACTGCTTCTGCTATTGTATGTTTATTCTTCTTCCACTGTGTACTCTGTCAATGAGGGCATAGTTTCCCAACTATCACACCCAAGGCCCTCGCTGCTAGTCGGCAGCCTCTGTCATTTGGGTAAATGCGATTGAGGCCATGTGACCAACCGGGTATGAGGCGTCTCTGGGTGGCTTCCGGAACCAGGACGTTACAAAGTGGTATCAGAGGCATTCTTTTCTCTTGCTTTACTATTTGGAGACTTTAGCTAGGGATAGGACGGATTCGGTACTTGGTAATAAGTTGTACTCGGGAGTAACTAACCCGTGTACAGGTAAAAGTCATACTACCTCATTTATTGTAGTTTTCTAGTTTTGAGATTTTACGGTTGATACGATTTCACCTAGAGTGATTCATATGCTTTGTACTATTATTTTTTTGATATTATGGTTCTAATTTTGTCACAACCCAATGAGATGAGGGTATTCCATCTCATGCATCATACAGTCACTTGTAGAAATCACATGTCATGCATTCTTGCCATGCCATTTAGGGTGCATTAGCGATTGCATGCTGTTGTGATAGACATTTTGTAGATTATGCATACTGTTGTGATAGATGCATGATAGAATCTCTACTGCCTTGTTAGAGGATTGTTGTATTGTAATTCGTTTAAATGAGTGCCAAGTTTTGATTCTTGAGGTGTTATGGTCCCTCTTGAATAGGAAATTGGTGGATCATGATCCTTTTTTCTCTTGTACATGACTGTAGGGGATGCCAAGCTTTGATTCGCGGGGAGTATGGGCCCTCACGAATCAGAATTTGGCACCTCTTTGCTTTGTTTTCTATGTTTTTGGGATTCTGTGCAGTTTCTGAGCTACTGCCCAGAAAAATCCAGAATACACGGCGTGTACTTTCTGGTTACACACTGTGTAGTTTTTAGGCCGTATTACTGACTGTGTGTGCAGGAACATGGTTTTGTGATAATAACTTCAGGAACACACCGTGTACGGTATGTAGACGTCGTGTAGTGTAGAGCCTTGTAATCGGCTGTGTCACTAACAACATGGGTCGGGGAAGCTCGAGTAGAACACACCGTGTTGTAAAAGAACAGGCCATATAGTTCTGTCCAGGTGTCCGACCATGTCACGAACTACATGGGTTGGCATGACCTTCTCTTAGACATGCCGTGTTGCTTTTGGAAAAAGCCGTGTAGTCTTGCCCAGGTACCCGGCCATGTCACGAACAACACGGGAAGGTGTCACCTTCTCCTATACACGCCGTGTTTGTTCGGAACATGCCTTTTAAGGGCCAACCATGTGGATGGCCGTGTAACTAACAACACGGGCCACCGAATCAGTGTCTAGTACACGTCGTATCCCTAGGGAACACGCCGTGTAGTCTAAGGTTAGTTTGAACCATGTGAGTTAACCGTATAAGGAGACTCGGGCAGGGGAATAGTCTTCCATTACACGTCGTGTGTTGGTCCAACAAGCCGTGTAGTTTGAGGTGTTACACGATCTGTAGGGCAGGGGTACACGCCCATGTCAGTGGCTTAAGAAGACACGCTGTGTAGTTTTTATACACACTGTGTAGTTGAGTTTTGTAAACTTGTTTGTTTTTCTTCCACTCTTCCTGTTTTATACTCTTGTGTTCTCTGTCCTTGTTTTTCTGATCTAAGGTATACATTTGATCTTTCAGATCTATGCCTCTGAGATGTCCTCCGGTTGTACGTCTGTCGTCAGGCAGTTATCAGATGCTAGATATGGCTGATCAGGGACTTCCTGCCGATCCTCTAGTCGAGCCAACCCTGGCACCGGTTTTCATACCCGTTGCAGGAATCGAGGCGCAGTTCAGGGAGGACTTCTTGAGGATGATACAGAACTTCTAGGGAGCACCGCCTCCTTCCCCATCGATGGCGGAGTTGACGCGGGTTTTCCAGCAGCAGCATCCTCCTACTTTTTCAGGGGATGGAGGACCTCAGGCTGTAGAGTCGTGTATAGAGGCCACACTGATCATCTTTGAGCACCTAGATATCCCTCCATAAAAAAGGGTAAAGTTGGCTACTTATATGCTCTACGACAATGCCAAGAGGTGGTGGGAGGTGATCTCACAATCAGGGCGTTATCAGGATATGTCTTGGGATGAGTTTCAACACACCTTCATTGACTACTTCTATCCGGAGACCCTGAGGGACGATCGAGCCCGGGAGTTTATGAGTCTTTAGTAGGGTACTCTCTCTGTTATGGAGTACTTGTCTCGCTTCACTGAGCTGCAGTGTTTCACACTGATCCCAGTATGTGATGAGTTGTTCCTTACTAGGAAGTTCAAGGATGGTCTTAGGCAGGAGATCTGTTCCTAGGTGAATATCTTCCAGTTGACTTTGATATCCTCCATCGTCAACTAGACACTGATCATTGAGTGCAATCTGAGAGATTCTGGAGCAGTGAGCCAGGGTAGTTCGGTATCCAGAGCTGGTGTTCCTCCTATGGATAGTAGGAAGCGTCGTAGAGAGTCTTCTCGAGGAGATCGAGGTTCGTGGGATGCGTCTTCTGGAATCCAGGTTGTATGCTACCAGTGTGGTAGGAGTGGGCATACTAGGCCTCAGTTCCAGAGGGATCCGATGGAGTGCAGGTCTTGCGTCTAGATGAGCCATCTTCAGCGTTTTTGTCACATCTTCTCACCTTCATCTGGTGGTAGGGGTTCCTCTATGACCCCGCATTCTAGAGATGCTTCACCAGTTTCCCACCAGTCAGGGAACTGGAGTTCTTCCGGTCGTTCAGGCCGAGGTGGAGGTCGCGGCCGTGGTGGTCAGTCACCAGGTCATCAGCGACAGCAGAATGGATCAGATCAGAGCGGTCAGCCAGGGGCGTAGGGTTGTAGTGTAGGCCAGTCTTTCACCATGGAGAAGACCTATCAGGAGCAGGATCTTGGCCCTTCTACAGTTCAAGGTATGATCTTAGTTGCCTCAGTTTTATCTTCAGTTCTTTTCGATACTGGTGTTTCCCCTAGCTTTATCTTTGTTGCGATTGTGGAGAGCCTTGGGATCTGTAAATTTTCATCTTCCGACTTGTTGACTCTTGACACACCGTTGGGAATGAGGACATCTAGCGTACGTCAGTGTAGAGAGTGCCCTCTCGAGGTTGTGGGGTGTCATTTCTTATGGGACCTCTATGTCCTAGAGATGACGGGCTATGACGTCATTCTTGGGATGGACTGGTTGGTTCCCTTCCAGGCACTCTTCGATTGCTATCATTGCAGGGTGAGTTTCATATCACCAGAGGGAGGATCCTTCCTTTATAGAGGCGAGTGGGATGTTCAGGCGGGTAGAGCTGGACCAGAGCATCATGGGCTAGGGGAAGTTACAGCCCATATTTCCAGTCTTTATTTGGATGACCAGGGGACTTCCCCGTTAGACTTTCCTCCAGTGGTGGATCGTTACAGGGATGTATTTTCGGAAGACTTTTTAGGTTTACCCTCAGAGCGTGAGGTATACTTCTCGATTGAGCTCATGCCAGGAGTGTCATCAATGTCCATTTCTCCTTATAGGATGGCTACACCTGAGTTGCTGGAGCTCAAAAAGTAGTTGGAGGAGTTGTAGGCGAAGGGTTTCATCCGATCCATTACTTCTCCATGGGGTTCACCTATCCTATTTGTGAAGAAGGAAGATGGTACCCTTCGGCTTTGTTTGGATTATCGGAAGTTGAACCAGTTGACGGTCAAGAACCGATATCCCTTTCCGAGGATTGACGACCTCTTTGACCAGCTTCGAGGAGCCTGGGTGTTCTTAAAGATCGAATTGAGGTCTGGTTATCATCAGTTGCACGTTAGACCATCAAATATACCTATGAAATATTTTAGGAGCAGCTACGGTCTTTACGAGTATACAGTCATGCCATTCGGTCTTACGAACGCGCCTACAGTCTTCATGGAACTATTGAACCGAGTGTTCCATCCGTACTTGGACTCTTTTGTCGTGGTCTTCGTGGATGATATCTTGGTGTACTCTCACATTCGTCACGACCATGCCACACATCTTGATATCGTTCTGAGTACATTGAGAGAGCATTAGCTATATGCTAAACTCTTGAAGTGCCACTTTTGGATGGATCAGATTCACTTCTTGGGTCATGTTATCTCAGAGACAAGAGTGTTAGTGGACCCAGAGAAAGTGAGAGCTGTAGTTTCCTGGGAGCAGCCGAAAAACGTCTTTGAGGTGCGAAGTTTCCTTGGGTTGGCCGGATACTATAGACACTTCATTCCGGACTTCTCATGCCTAGCATCACCGTTGATAGGTCTGACCAAGAAGGGGGCGAAGTTTTTGTGGTCAAATTCTTGTGAGTCATCCTTTTAGGAGCTGAAAGGGAGGTTGACGTCAGCACCGATACTAGTCTTTCTAGAGCCGGGTGAGGGCTACACTGTTTACTATGATGCTTCAGGTATCGGGATGGGAGATGTGCTCATACAGGGATATGGATTAATTGTGTATGGGTCTTGACAGTTGAGGCCACACGAGAGGAATTACCCTACGCACGATCTGGAGTTGGAAGCAGTTGTTCATGCCATACATTGTTGGAGACCCTATCTTCTGGGAGATCACTTTTTGGTTTTCACCGACCAAAAAAGTCTCAAGTATATCTTTAATTAGCATGATCTAAATCTGAGACAGTGAAGGTGGGTCAAGTATCTTCAGTCCTTTTACTTCGAGCTCGCCTATACGCCGGGAAAGGGCAATGCAGTGGAAGATGTGTTGAGCAGACGAAATCAGATTCAGGCAGTTCAGGAGGCCAGCAGTGAGTGGCATCTTATGGCTCTGTTCTCTGAGATGCATCTGGAGATGCAAGACAGGAAGGGATAGACTGTCCTATCTTATGTGTATGTTACCTCTTCACTTCTTGATCGGGTATGATTGAGGCAGCTATCAGATTCAAAGGCCTTAGTCATGCGGGAGAGTGTGTCAGGAGGGGACCCTCTTCCTGGATGGACAGTGGGCGAGGATGAGATCTTGCATTTCCAGGGACGCGTATGGGTGCCAGCAGACATACGCGAGGAGCTGATGAGGGATTTCCATTCCTTAGTTTGGGCAGTTCATCCTGGAATCACCAAGTTGTATTAGGATCTTCATCGCCAGTACTGGTGGCCAGGTATGAAGAGGGATGTTTCTGGTTTTGTCATGAGATATTCTACTTGTCAGCAGGTGAAAGCAAAGCATCAGCGACCATAGGGAATCTTATAGTAGTTACCCATTCCAGAGTAGAAGTGGAACGATGTTGAGATGGACTTCGTGACCGGATTGCTGAGGTCACCTCGGGGAAGTGATGTTGTTTGGGTCATCGTCAACAGGCTTATGAAGGTAGCACACTTCTTGTCGATCAAGGAAACCTTCATCGTTTATGATCTGGGACGACTATACATCCAAGAGATTGTACGTCTACATGGAGTTCCACACTCCATTGTTTCAGACAGGGATGCGCGCTTTACCTCTCGGTTCTGGCAGGGACTCTAGAAGTCTTTGGGTATACAGGTACTTTTGAGTACAGCATACCATCCCCAAACTGATGGCCAGTCCGAGCGCACGATCCAGGTGCTTGAGGATATGCTCCGAGCTTGAATTTTAGACTTTGATGGTTCTTGGGAGAATCATATACCACTTGCGGAGTTCTCCTACAACAACAGTTTTCAGGCGACCATTCAGATGGCACCATACAAGGCTCTATACGGTAGGCCATGCCGATCACCCTTATGTTTGCTGGAGGTAGTGGAGGCATCTTTTCTAGGACCTCGTCTTGTTCATGAGACCTCAGAGTAGATAGAGTTGATTCAGAAGAGGATGGCTACAGCACAGTCTCGACAGAAGTCTTATGCTGATCAGCGGAGACGACCTTTGGAGTTCGAGGTCGGGGATCAGGTTTTCCTGCATGTCGCACCGAGGTTGGGACACAAGAGGATTCAGAGACTGGGTAAGCTTTTACCATAGTACGTCGGGCCGTTTGAGGTTTTGGAGAGAGTTGGGTTGGTTGCCTATCAGTTGCAGTTACCTCAGAGGTACAAGGCTATGCATGACTTCTTCCACATCTCTCAGCTCCGACGTTACTTTTCAGACCTGTCTCATGTCTTTTAGCCCGAGGAGGTTGAGCTCGAAGCGGAAGTTTAGTTTGAAGAGCATCCCATTTGGATTTTTGATCACAGTACAAAGGTTCTATGAGGATGGTCTGTTCCTCTGGTATGAGTGCTATGGTAGCACGGGTAAGTATAGGACGAGACTTGGGAGAGGGAGGCTGAGGTTCGATCGCAGTGGTCGGAACTGTTCGAGGATCCTTCTTCTACGCCAATCTAAGGAAATTCAGGGATGAATTTCTTTAAGGGGGGAAGTTTTTAAGAACCCGGATCTTCGTTTCAGGTATGATCTTCCTTTTTATGGAGTTTTTAAGAAAAGTGGATTTTCTGGAAAATTTCAAAGTACACGCCGTGTACTTTCTGAGTACACACCGTTTACTCTTCTCTGGGTCGAAGTCATGTGTTGGTCGTGCCTGGGCCACACACACACGGTGTGTAGGGGTGACGTGGAGTCAAATTTTGGTGGATTATGTAAAAACCTAGTACACGCCGTGTACTCTAAAAGTACACGCCATGTACTTTTCTTTTTTTCACTAAACGCATCGGGGTCACGCCTAACAGATAGAACACACCCCTTCTTTAGGTTCTTCGTTCGAGAGCAACCCATATGGTCGGATCTTCCCCGAGCCCCCGCTTCTCCATCCGCTCTGTGATTCGAGCACGGTAGATTGCATTGGAAGCGTAGTGGTGAGTTCCTCCTTCTGCTTGAGCCTTGTTTTCCAATTCTTCCTCTTTCTCAAGTTATCTATAGTTGAACGTTTTGTGCATTTTCTCAGATCTATAACATTCTAGGGGGAATTATCCATCGTGGTTCAATTATATCGATCTACTAGGATCGAGGTAGGTGTTTTTTGCCTTACCGTTCAAAGTATCTGAGTTTATGTGTGAATCTCCACTGATACCTGTGAATGGGGTATTGCGTGTTACCCCTTTTTGCCTTAGTTGTTTTCCTGTCTTGCTTGTATGCTTGTGTAGAGGTAATTTAACCATGTTAGAGGATATATTTTTGTGCTTGAATGTTGTTTCCCTTGCTTGTTTTGTTTAAGAACTTTGGGTCTCGTTTGCCTTTGGCTGCTACACCTGTTTTCATACCTTGCAATTATAGGTTAAAGTGAATTTCATGACATGCTTGTTGCCTTGTAGACTATTTAGCTAAGTAGCTCTATAGGTATACTTTGGTTAGAAAAGTATCTCTATAGGTGTACTTTGGCCTTATAGAATTATTATGCAAAGACTGGCATGGGGCTGAGAGAACCTGGTGCTATAGACTATAAGGGATAGACCGAGTGAGCTTCCCAGAGAGTCTTAGATATTACAGACTACAGAGGGGATGGACCGAGTGAGCTCCCAAAGAGTCTTGTATTTTATAGACTACAGAAGGGTAGACCGAGTGAGCTTCCTCAGAGAGTCTTACCTTGTTTTAATCTCTTTAGGAACCTTCCCAGGATAGAGGAGGAATTGACGGATTGAGCTTCCTCAGAGAGTCTATGGTATAACTGAGGCTATAGGAGGAATTGTCCGAGATAGCTTCATCAGAGAGTCTCTAGACCTTGGGGCTAAGAGGGTTAGACCGCATGATCGTCCTCAAGATATTCCCTGACTAACCTAGACTATGAGGGGAATTGACCGAGTGAGCTTCCCTAGAGAGTCTCAAAAATGCATATGACCAAGACAGAGGGGTTAGGCTGAGCGTACTGCCCATAGGGTTGTGGTAATTCTTGGTTAGGACCAGAGGGGATGGCTGCGAGTACTTCCCAGATGGTTTCCAGCTTCTTAGTTGTTGTTTCACTTCTGTTGATTGGTTGTGGACTATTTTTATGCTATGTATCATCATGTTTTACTGCTTTCTGTTACTGCATATTGCTTTTTGTTGTTGTTTACTGCTTATTATACTTTTACTTTCCATATACTCACTGACTGTTAGGCACAGATCTTCGAGTGAATGACTACTGAGATTTTATCTCACACCCTATTTGGGCCATGCTTTTGGGCCCAAGCAGACTATTTTGTTGTAGGTGTAGACAAGGGAAAGCGCCCTTCGACTTCTGGAACTTGTTTTCTTAGAGCAGGATAGCATGGGACTGAGCTTTGACTCGCGATGCTGTGGAGCTATTTACTTTTGTTTTGTACTTATTTTGGTACTATAGTGTTTTCCAACATTGTGACTTGTTTGGATACTTTCCTAGTTATGTATCATGCATCATTTCTTATATACATATGTTCTCCAGTTTTTTGATTTAGTCTTCCACTGTTATATTGTTGGTTGTTACTGATTCCGCTATTGTATGTTTATTCTTCTTCCGTTGTGTACTCTGCCAATGAAGGCATAGTTTCCCCACTATCACACCCAAGGCCCTCGCTGCTAGTCGGCAGCCTCTGGCATTTGGGGAAATGCTCTTGAGGCCATGTGACCAACCGGGTATAGGGCGCCTCTGGGTGGCTTCCGGAACCGAGATGTTACATTTGAGTTCCCCTACTATTGTTTCCTCCACTTTTTTAGGGTTAAATATTATCCCATCAATTCTTCTAAATCCTTTAAGGATATGCATGATAGTGCACACCAAGATGGAGTATATTATTACCATTCACATGCTACAAAATTTAAGAAAGTGCTGGTAGATTCAAATGGGTAAATTACCCATCATATTAAGAAAATAAGGAAGCATAATGATTATTCCAAGTTGGAGTGAACCATGGTAACTAGATCCTTGGGATTACATTTGTATGTAAATATGGTCCCTCTAAAATTTGAGGTTTTTAAAGAACTATCCCCAAAATCTGATGAAAATAATTTAGATGAGATTAATAAGCTTAAAAATAATGATAGGGTTGTCAAGGATGCTCTCAAGGAAGAGATTTATCCTTTTATTTAAGAAAATGACTCCTTTATGTTTCAAATATGTAAAAAGGGGGATATAACTATTCATGAATATTTGAAAATCAAGGAATTTATTCTATCTAAAATTGAAATTAATTTTGAAAGGAACCCCAAATTTTATTACCACTATATTCATTAGGAATAGGTTATTTTACAAGATCAATTAAGGATGTCTTGGAGAAGATTTAATGATGGGATGAAAATATTGGTTTTTAATTCTATACAATGAGGTTGATGATGAATTCTAATGTTGTGCGATTTCTCCACTATTATGTTGCTACAAAATATATTTTTTTGGTTATAAATTCACTTTCCCTCCTAAGAAATGGAATAATTATTTTATCCATATCTATATTTAGATGGAACATTTAAACTATATTGGTGTTATGTGATGGGTGAACTAGAATAAATTTCCTAGTTCATGTGTATTTAAGCTGGATACAGGGAGAGAACATGCACTATTTGTTTAATTTGTTCTTACCCTTCAAGGTTGTTCTATGATTTTCTATTGATATTTTTTAAGATGTTGAACTTTCATGGATTCATCATTGTACTCATGGGGTGGGAGGTCTTAATACTAGTTTGGAGTTGGGAATGGATGGTGATGATGGTTATAGACCTACATATCCATAATTTTCACACTGTCATTATACTATAGATTCTGAGGTATTTGAAGATATGATCCACCATTTGAACTCTAAGCCTGGAAACTCATATTTCAGTGAATAATGTTTAACTATTGTGTGTGTAGAAAAAAATAGGTAACTCTTGGGTGTAATTTGATTGTACAACACACCACCCTTCATAGATTTAGGAAAAATAACCACAAAAAACATGGAGATTAGTTTCCCCTAGAGATGCTGTCTATAGATGTTAAACACAGCAAAAATGGAATATTGGTGCATTGTGAGATCACAGTGAGATGGATCTATGTTATCACTACCTTGTATGATGAACTGGACGCTATTTATTTTCTACCTCTCATTTTGTAATCACTAGATTTCTTGTTACTAAAACTACATTTCACCCTGTGACATCACTTTTTTTCTACCATTTATTTTAATAAATTTATGGGTTATGTGTTGGGTAAAAACTCATGCTTGAATCATTTTTTATGTAAAATTACGATTGATGAAATTGGTTGATGTTCAAGATCGATTAAACCACCAAATCATCACCAACTTCAAACAAAAATATGCTTTAGATTTTTTTCATCAAGACAAACACAAACACAATGGAATGGATGATGCATCAATTAAATTGGTATCAATGAATATATCAAAGAGATAATTTTATAAAAATAATAAAATAAAATAAAATAAATAAGAGGGGTGATAGGAGAGAGAGGGATGTGAGAGGGGGAGACTAGTTTGGGAGGAGGCCTTCCCACCTATCCATTGTGAAACACCATAATTCTATTTTATAAAATATTTTTCTTTATTTTACTTAATCCCATTATTTATTGTTTCTTCTCTATCATCTTTACTTATGCATATAATCCCTTTAAATTACTCTATGTAGTGCCCAATGGCCTCTTTTAATCCATCAAATGGGCCAAAAAACAACATAATCCCATGCACACATCTTTATATGCAATAGGTTGCTGACTAGAAATGAGGTTCTGAGTCTGTCATTGGTGAGATTATACCCTATGTATCATTTAATTGGATTGATAATAAATCATAAACAATATAAATAAGAAATAAAATTGTGTATAGAATATAATAATGGAATACATGTCATATAATAATAAATATAGATCTCAAAGTGGTAATCATGTCCACAGTGTAAGAAGAAGATAAATAAAATGAACAAATATATAAACATCTATAAAATCCTCCAGATATTTCCCAATATTATCCATCTCCATGATCCACTTCTCAATTTTCCACCTTGGGGCCCTTAACCTTCACTGGATATCAGGTCTTAAAATTTACAATCACACGAAAATATATGAGTAAGAAGTGAGTAAAATACTCAGTAGGACACCACCAATGTATATTTGACATAATAGAAAAATATTTATAATATATTATCTCATGAAATAATTATATTCTCAAATAAACATTGAATCATACATGTTTCAAGTCATCATGCACTGACTAAGATGCTATGAATATCTACCCCCACCCACTTTGACTCATTACTTATAAGGATATTAGATAAGTCAATAATACCATCATCAAGGTAAAACATTTATCCCCACCCAATTAGTGGTTGTCATCATGAACACTACACATTCCACCAGGGGAATCAGATCATCGCACCCTGATGGTGGTTTTCACTAGGAATGCCACATATTCTATTAAGTCAATCCTTGACTAGATTATCCTTTTAATAACCCACATCCCATGTCAATAGGATTCCCAGGCTGGTATATGCTATTTATCCAATTTTCACATCCCACTATAGTGATAGAAATTCCCACATTTATGGATGTTTGGATTGTGCCAGATTGAGTATCTATCCATTAATTCACATCTCTCTATAGAGATATCCACACCCGCATTTAAGGATGTTAGGTCCACATCACTCCTAACCTTAAGGCTCTACTTGATTATCTTGATACTAGAATCAAAATTACATAGGCTATGAAACACAACAAGAAAAACATTTCATAGAAATGAACAATAAATTACATTAAGAACATCATTGGGAGAAACACATAATCACATGTAATAATAAAAAAAGTCCCATGGTTACTCACGCACAAACATGCATCTCGTAATAAGAATTGTTTAGTCCAGTACAAACATCATATCATGCTAATTTAATATACATGGTCCAAAATTTTAAGGAACTTACAACCTTAGGTATAATGATTATTGATGAAAAGGGTTGATGTCTGAGTTTGATTGCACCAGTGAATCATTGCCACCTTCAAAAATAAAATTAGGATTTAGATTCTTCTTATCATGACAAACCCAATAGTACATACGGTCTGTCAATATGATCATTATTGACAAAGATATATAAGAGAGAAGTTTTTAAAAATAAAAAAAAAGAATAAAAGAAAACGAAATAAGGGAGAGGATGGGAGAGAGAGGGACGTGGGAGAGGAGAGTGTGGTGTGAGAGGAGGCCTTCCCACATATCTGATGCGCAACACCTCAATTCCATTTTATAAAACATTTTTCTCATTTTATTTAATACCATCATTATTATTTCTTCTTTATCATCATGATTTATGCATATCACCCATTTAAATTCCTCTATACAGTTCCCTGTGGCCTCTTTTAATCCCTTAAATAAATATTTCATCACTAATTATTTTTTCATATATCATTTCTTTCCCCTTATTTATTTCTCTCACCTATTAAACCAATATGCATACACTTTTTATATATATACACACCCAAATATATATATAAAAAATATATATTCACTTTATATATATATATATTCCAACCTGCATATACATTTATAAACCCGTGTATACATTATAATTTATCACACACAAATATTATTTTCCAAATTTAATAATAGTAATAACAACAATATTGAATTATTATTATTAAATATATACCATCACTTACATTTTAAATATTTCAAATAAGACTTCCATTAAAATGATAATAATAAATAACTGTTATTAAACACATACAGATTGATTTATTTAGTATAAGCAATAATATCTTCATTGTTACTAGGTCACTAATAAAAAATTCACCCATGGAGAAATATCGGACATCAATTAAGATAATTCAAAATTATTTAATTAAACATTTTTATTTTTATTCTTTCTCTTCAACCAAAATAATAATAGTATTCAAATTATTATTATTATTTTCAATTTTCCAACAAATATTCAAATACTAAAAAATATTACATGTACGTGTGATCTTACCAAGATCCTGAAGCGCACAAAGGTTATGTCATCCCTAGGGTAAAACCATCATTTCAGATTTAATGGTGCTCTTAGATCTCCCATATGAGACACCATTCTAGATATATTCCATTATTTTAGAAAAACCACATGTGCATGATATATTGTATTTAATATTTTTATTATATTAATATCAAGCTCCTATGGGCCCTAGAATCCCATGCTAACTTGGTGCCTAACTCTATAAATATTACATAGAATAATCCAAGGGGTTCACTGGGATTTTGACCTTATGAAAATATTTTTAATTATTTATTAAGTGATTTTTTTGAAAAATTACATTTTTCACATAAGAATACTCATAATTTATTAATAAAGAGGGTTTTATTGTCATTAAAAATTAGGGATATTACAATTCTCCCCCTCTAATGAATTCTCACCCTGAATAAGTATTTCTATTAGTATTTTTCAAACAAATAAGGCCACCAAGCTTATCAGACTCTTTCTCCCACATCTCTAATGCAGTATCTCTCAAACAGATATAACATTAGAAACATAAAAATACCTTATCTAGTTTATGGGATCATGCAATGATTTCCATATTGACTCCCTTAAACCCACAGTTTACCCATCCCATCACTAACTGATGTATCATCACTACCCGTTAGTCACATTCATATCATATATAGTAACACGACAATATAATTAGTTCAACTGATTGATGGAATTAAAGATATATCACAACAACATGACAATATAAATATATCACACAACAAATTATCTATCCAAAACAGATAACATAATTCAATTTATTTAATTAATTAACTAGTATGCATCATAATAATAGGAATAAAAAAGTAATGTGAACCTATGTTCCTAGTCATGATGAATAAATGTACCAAAAATATCATAAATCACATATCAACATCATGTGCATCAACCATGGTTAATTTAATCAATTATAATAAAACTAGAATAATTTTACACACATTATAGAAACTCATAGGTCTACTATATAGTATTGACCATGCATTATCATAGCTCCATTTCCCTAGTCCCAACCATATTATCTTCTATATACCCTATCACAAATCAAGGTAAATAAAAGAAACAAGTTAGTGCACAGTGGTCCTCCAATACTAGTTTGTAACATCCCAACTCAGACCACCATGTCCGAGATGAAATGCCACATAATCTCATTGTGTATCCCCATAAACAAGAGTTTTTCACTCAGTACTGTGGATCTAATTCCATCATTGAGGAGAATATACCCTTTTTATCATGTCATAGGATCAATAATAAATCATAAAAATTATAAATAAGTAATCAGACAACATGTAGAATTTAAGAATAGAAATACATGTCATATAATAAAAAACACTCCCAAAGTGGTATTCCTATCCATAGTGAAACAATAATATAAATAAAATGAAAAAATAGATAAAAATATATGAAATAATCAAGATCTAGTCTTATTCCACCCTAACTCCATCTTCCACTATTATACTATCAACTTTAGGGCCCTCACCCTTCACTGGATATCAGGACATGAAATCTAAAAGTGCGTCAAAAAAATTGAGTTGGGTGTGAGTAAAAGACTTAGTATGACACCACCAATGCATCCTTAGAATAAGTGCACAATATATATAACATTTTATTTCATGAAAAAAATTAAATGATCAAATAAACAAACAACCATACATGTGTTGAGTCGTCATGCATTGACCAAGCTTCCATGAATCTCAGCCCCACCTACTCTAGCTCATTATAGATAAAGATGTCAGATAAGTCGAGAATATCATCATAAATGAAACACATTTTACCCCACCCAGTATTTAGTTTTCATCAGAACTATCACATTTTCTTCCATGTTAATCAACTCACCCCACCTAGTCAGTGGTTGCCACTTGGAACGCCACACATTCTATCATGTCATTCCCTGAACAACTTATCCCTTTAATCACCCATGGACCATGTCTGTAGGAATCTCATAACAAAATCTTTTTGTAATCTAATTATGAACATACCTCTTTAGGTATATCCATGCCTGTATTTAAGGATGTTTGGACTCCGTCATGTGGGGTAACCGGCTTCTGCTGCACATCTCTCTACAGAGATGGCCACACCCACCTTTAAGGACATTATGACCACATCACTACCAACCACATGGATCTACCTGATTATCTTGATACATGAAACACATCACTATATGCTATTAAATACCCAACAAAACACATGGTATAACAAGTCCCAAAAATATATATTAGTAACAACATCAAGATTCACACATAATCACATTTAATAGTCAAGCAAGTTGTAAGGATGCTTATGAATCAACATGCTTCCCATAACAAGAATGGGTTAGTCCATAATAAACCTTATATCATTACAAAGTCATATACATGGCCCAATATTATAAATAATTTCCTACCTTAGGTATAATGATGATTGATGACAAGGGTTGACATCTGAGTTCTACTACACAACTAAATCCTCATGAATTTCAAAAATAAAATTAGAATTTAGATTCTGCTCATCGAGATGAACCCAATGACACCAAAAGAGAATTATCTCAATAAATATAAATGAAGATATCTAAGAGATAATTTTGAAAAAATAATAAAATAAAATAGAAAAGAAATAAGATAGATGACTAGCGATAAGAACATGAGAGAAAGGAGAGTGGTGTGAGAGGAGACTTCCCACCTATCTGATGTATAGCACTACAATTCCATTTTATAAAATATTTTTATCATTTTACTTAAGACCATAAATTATTATTTCTTCTCTATCATCATGACTTATGTATATCATCCCTTTAAATTTCTCTATATAGCACCACATAGCCTCTTTTAATCCATAAAAATGGGCTAGAGTTACACATTTCCTCATGTGTGTCTCCCCGTATGCAAGATGATGACAACTAGAAGTGAGGGTTTGAGCCTGTTAGTGGGGAAAATATACCATTTTTATCATATCATGGGATTGATAATAAATCATAAACAATATAAATAAGTAATTTTAGTACATGTGGAAAGAAAAAATGGAATACTTATCATATAATAAAAAATTGTCCCCAAAGTGGTAGGCATGTTCAGAGTGTAAGAAGTAGATAAATAAATTGAAAAAATAAATACACAAATGTGAAATACTCTAGATCCTATCCCAATATGCTTCAACTCCATGATCCACTACTCAAGAATCCTCCTTAGGGTCCTTTCTCTTTTCCATATCTCGAGTCATTAAATATAGAAATTTATTGAAATGCCTGAGTATTGAGTGAGTACAAGACTCGATAGGATACCACCAAAGCATATTTAACATAAGTTAAAAATACATTTAACATTGTATGTCATGAAATAAGTAAATTATCAAATAAAAATACAATCATACATGTGATGATTCATTATGCACTAACAAATCCACCATGAAACAAAGACCTACCTATTTCAGGTCATTGCTGGTAAGGATTTCATATATGTCAAGAATTGCATCATGAAGGTAAAACATTTCACCCCACCTAGTAATTAGTTGTCATCAGAAATGTCTCACATTCCTCTATGTCAATCAAATAACCCCACCCAATCAGTGGTTGTCACCAGGAACACGACATATTCCATCGAGTCAATCCATAACTAGCTTATCCTTTTAATCACCCATGCCCCAAGTCTATAAGAATCCTAGACCGGTATATTACATTAATAAAATTATACACATCCATCCATAGGGGATATCCATGCCCACCTTTAAGATAGTTTCGATTTAATTAGGTTGGGTAATTGGTTACTATTGAACATATCTCCACAGAGGTATCCATGTCCACCTTTGAGGATGTTAGGACTGCACCACTCCCAACCTCAAGGATCTAACAGATTATCTTGATACCTAAAACACAGTTCCACGGGATATGCAACACCACAAACAATACATGTTTTTTAAAGGTAAAACAAGGTACATCAAGATTAAAATTAATACCCACACATAATAAAATTTCACAATCAAACAAGCATCATAGCTACTCACGCACCCACATGCATCTCATAACAAACACAAGATAGTCTAGCATAAACATCATATCATGTTAACAAAAAATACATAGAAAAAAATGGTAAGGAACTTCCTTCCTTAGGTATAATTATGATTGATGAAGATTTTTATGTTTAATTTTTATTGTACTATAGAATCCTCACCACCTTAAAAAATAAAATAAGGATTTTTCTTCTTATATCAAGACAAACCTAATGACACTAATCGTGTGTCAATATGATCAATATAAAAAAAAGTACCAAAGAAAAAAGTTTAGAAAAAAAAGGACAAGAGAGAGGGGGATATGAGAGAGAGGATAGCTACATGAGAGTAGGCCTTCCCATTTATCCACTACACAGCACCAAAATTTAATTTTATTAAACCTTTTTCTCATTTTATTTAATACAATCATTTATTCTTTCTACTCTCTCATCATTCCTTATGCATATCATCAATTTAAATTTCTCTATTGCAGCACCCCGTGGACCATTTTAATCTATCAAATAAATATTTCATCATTAATTATTTTTTTCTCTGTCATTTATTTTAGTTTATTTATTTCTCATTCTTATTAAACCCATATACACACACATTTTATATATATACCCACCCTCATATATATATATCATATATATAAACATTATATATATACACACACGTGCTAGAATATATATATATATACATCCATATATACATTATAATTTATTACACAAAAAAATTATTTTCTCAATTTAAAAATAATAATAATAATTGATTTTTATTATTAAATATATACCAGCATTTCCACTATAAATATTTCAAATACAAATTCCATTAAATAATAATAATAATAAATAACTTTTATTGAATGCATATATTTTCATTTATTTAGCATAAGAAATAATATCTTAATTATTACTACATCACTAATAAAAAAATTCACCCATAACGAAACAATGTTCATCAATTAAGAGAATTAAAAATTATTTAAGTAAACATGTATATTTTCATTATTTTTCTTAGACACAAATAATAATAGTAATACCATTATTATTATTTTTAATTTTCCTATAAATATTCAACTACCAAAAATTATTACCCTTATATGCAATCTAACTAAATATCTAAAGTGCACAAATGTTATGTCATGCCTATGATAAAACCCACATTCTGGATATAATGGAAGTCATGAATTTACCATTTGAGACAATATTTGATAGATATTCCATTATTTTGTAAAACCCACATAGGCATGATATATCATATTTAATATTTTTATTATATTAATATTGAGGTTTTGAAGGCCCTGGAATCCCATGCTAACTCAACACCTAACTCAAAAAAATATTCTATAGAATATTCGAAGGTTTTAACTATGATTTTACCCTTAATTAAAGCTTTTAAATTATTTATTAAGTGATTTTTATTGAAAATGTAAATTTTCACATAAAAATACATATAATTTATTAAAAATATGGGTTTTGTTATCATTAAAAATTAATTATATTACAATTATCCTCCTATAATGACTTCTTATCCTCAAGAAGTATTTCTAGTGGTATTTTCAAACAACTCTGGTCATTGAGAACAAACATCAGACTCCCACACTCATTTATTTGAGGTGGTATCTCTCAAATAGATATAACATTATGAATATAAAAAATAACTTATCTAGTCTATGGGATCACATAAGGTTCTCCTAAGAGTCTACCCTTAACCCATGATATACCCCTCCTAAAACTAACTAATGTATCACCCCTTCACATTAGTCACAGACATCATATATATACTAACACAATAGTATACTTAGTTCAACTAATTAATTTCATTAATGATATATCACAATAGCATGATAATATAGATATATAACACAATAGAGAATTTATCCTGAACAGATAGCACAATTCAAGGAATTTAATTAAAGAACTAATATATAGAACGAAAATAGGTATATACATGGATTGTGAAACTATGTACCTATTAATGATGCATGAATGCACCCAAAATCTCATAAATAACATATCAACATCATTTTCATCATCCTAGGGGAATTTAATCAATTGTAATAGAAAAAAAAAATAGTTTTTCCCACTTTATGGAAACTGAGAGGTCCACTATACAGTGCTAGCCAGGCACTATAACAGTTCCACTACCCAAGTAACAACCATCTTATCTCTTTTTTACCCTATCCCAAATCATGTAATAGAGAAGAAACTAGTTGGAGATTCATGTTCCTCTAATACAACTTTTAACATCCTGACTTGAACCACCAAGCCGGACCTAGAATTCCACATAACCTCATATGCACCTCCTCATACGCAAGAGACTATCAACTAGAAGTGAGGGTCTAAGTCCATTAGTGGAGATATTATACCCTATGTATCCTTTAATAGGATCAGTAATAAATAATAAACAATAAAACTAAGTAATCATAGTACATGTATAAAGTTAGAATAGAATACATGTCATATAATAAAAAAGAATAGCTCTTAATGTGGTAATCCTTTCTAGGGAGTAAGAAGATAATAAATAAATAAATAAATAAATAAGAATCTATGAAATCATATGGATATTATCCTAGTCTACTCTAGATACATGTTCCATTACTCAGATTTCCACCATTGGGCCCTTTACCTTTACTGGATCTCGGGTATTGAAATATACAAGTACGCTGAAATTCGTAAGTAGGGTGCGAGTAAGTGACTTGGAAGGACACCACCAATGAATCCTTAACATAAGTGAACAAAATGTATAGTATTGTATGTTATGAAATAATTATATTATCAAGTAAATGTACAACTATACATGTGTCAAGTCATCGTGTGCTGACAAAGCTTCCATGAATCTCGGCCCCACCTACTTCAGCTTATTGCCGATACAACTGTTAGATAATTCAAGAATACCATCATCACGGTAACATATTTTACCCTACATAGTTGTTGGTTTTAATCTAGAACACCACACATTATTCCATATCTATCATCTCACCCTACCCATTCAGTGGTTGTCACTATGAATTCCACACATTCTATCATATAGATCTGTGTTCTACTTATCCTTTTAATCACCAATTACCCAAGTCCGTAACAAGCCCAGACCGGTATCATCCATTATTAAACTTATGCACATCCCTATATAGAGATAACCATGTGTGCTTTTAATATATTTGGATAAGTCAATTTGGGTGATTGGCCATTGATTAACATCTCTCTATAAGGATATCCAAACCTTTCTTTAAGGATGTTGGGATTGAATCACTCCCAACCTCAAGGATCTACTAGGTTATATTGACACCTAAAACACAGTTCCACAGGTTATAAAATACCATAAACAACACATTTAGTACAAAATAACAACAAGTTACATCAAGAACAACTTCAGGATCCACCCATAATCACATTTTATAATCAACCAATCCCCAAGGCTACTCACGCACCCATATGGATCTCATGACAAGAACATATTAGACATCATAATCATCATTTCATGCCAATATCATATACATGGCCCAAAATGGTAAATAACTTCATAAATTATGTACAATTATAATTTAATAAAATGGTTGATGTTTTAGTGTGATTGCACCAACGAATCCTTACCGCCTTCAAAAACAGAATTAGGATTTAGCTTATTCTCATTGAGATAAACCCAACAACACCGATGGAAAGTCAATATGATCAATATAAATTAAGATATTGAACAAAGAAGATTTAAAAAGTAATAAAAAACTAAAAAGAAATAATATAGAGGTTTGGAGAGAGGGGGATGTGAGAGGGAGGGGAGTGGCATGAGAGGAGGCCTTCTCACCTATCCATTGTATATCACCACAATTCCATTTTGTAAAATCTTTCTCTTATTTTATTTAATACCATTTTTTATTCTTTATTCTCTCTCATCGTGCCTTAGTCATATCATCACTTTAAATTACTCTATGCAGCAACCAATGGCCTCTTTTAATCCACCAAATAAATATTTCATCATTAATTATTCTTCTATCAATCATTTATTTAACTTTATTCATTCCTCTTTCCAATTTAACACATATACATAAACATGTTATATATATATATACATCTGTATTTATATATATATATATATATATTTAATTATTTATATTTAACTCATTTATATTCACATTATATATATACACACAGCTTTATATACATATATACACACACATATACATTATAAATTATCACACGCAAATATCATTTTCCCAATTTAATAATAATAATAATAATATTTTATTATTATTTTTCCATCATTTCCACCATAAATATTTCAAACACAACTTCCATTAAAACCTAATAATAATAAATAAATATTAATAAACACATAAAATTTCATTTATTTATCATAAGAAATAATACCATCATTATTACTAGGTCATTAAAAAATCACTCATAGTAAAATACTTCTCATCAATTAATAGAATTAAAAATTATTTAATTAAACATGTATATTTTTATTATTTTTCTATGAAAAAAATAATAATAGTAATACAATTATTATTTTTATTTGTAACTTCCTAAAAAATATTCAGGTACTAAAAATTATTACCCTTACATGTGATCTGACCAGACACCCATTGTGCACAAAAGTTTTGTTGCACCTAGGGTAAAATCCACATTCCATATTTAATAGTGGTCTTGGATTTCCCATCTAAGACACAGTTAATGAAATATTCTATTATTTTGAAAAACACCATGTGTGAAAGATATATTATATTTTATATTTTTATTATATCAATACTGAGGTTCTACGAGCCCTAAGATCCCATGATAACTCAGTACTTAACTTAGAAAATATTATATAGAATATTCCAATGTTTTAACTGATATTTTACCCTTATGTAAATCCTTTAAATTATTTATTAAGATATTTTAATTGACAAATTACATTTTCACATAAAAATACTCATAATGTATTAACAAATAGGGTTTTTATTATCATTAAAAATTGAGTATATTATATATGTGGTGCTTAAGTTATTCCTAAATTAGGCATGTGATATGTTATTTTTGATAAGTGGGCATGCATGCGTTAGTTTGAATAAGACCAGTTATGAGTTTTATAAAATATTTATTATTTCTAAGAGATACTAAAGAGTAGTCTAAAGTATGAAAAAGTGTGGTTGATCCTGGTAGGGCATTATAGGTGTGATATGGGATTCAAGGGTTGGTTGGGTGTGATGACACTAGTTAATAAAATTCATTTCATGATGTGATGGATGAAATGGTTTTTTAGAAACATGTTGGGTGTGTATCATGTATCTTTTGGTGATTTTGATCACTAAAAGTGAGGTGACATCGTTAGACATGATAAAGTTGATGGTGTTGACCATTACTCTAGTTGGGTGATGTCATTCATAGGTGGAGACAAATATTCACCAGAGGTGTATCCTAGTATGTTGGTGATTTCTCTCATTATGAGTGAATGATGGGGCCTTTAGGCTCATATGAACATAGTAAAGGACCCATGAGATGGTGTTGACCACTTTTTTGTAGGTGGAAACCTCTATAGATTAAGTATAATAGAGGATTCTGTTGACAATTAGTATGGTGAAGGTGGTCACCAAATAAGTCAATGGTTGGTGGTAGTTTGGACCATTGGTTAGGAGTTAATGTCAGTCCCTCATGTGGTAATGATGGGTTGGGACTTTTAAAGACGGTTATCATCATGCCTTGGGATGCTAATCTTTTAAGCCAATGATAGTAAAGTATACAAAAGTCCACGGGACTTATGAGATGGCTTGTGGATGTGCCTTTAGAATTTTGGGATGGCTTGCATGGGTATATGGATATGATTGGAATGTGACATCATGAATTATGTAATTGGCTGGAAGTTTTATGGTTATTATGATATTATATACCATGGATGTATCATTCCACTTTAGAATTAGTTGAGGTTGGAAAAGGCTCACTTTTGGTTGTTGATAACAAGGGGAGTGGTTTGTGTGATATAGTTGATTGTCATTTATTTAGGGGTTTACATACAATTATATATGCTTGGATGCAAGCTAGGGTCACCATTAGTGGTGGACTACTGAGTTAATACTCACAAAATGAATAGACCTTCTGATACATGTGTTAAATTTATGTGGATGGGTATAGGTAATGAAGAAGGATCAAATTCAGGATCTTAGTGGATAAGGGTGTGTTGATGGCGCATAGGCCAGATGTCATGGTTCTTGAAAGATTGGTTAGGCAGTTCCTCAATGTTGGGATGGTGACTGATTTAGTTATTTTTATACATGTGTATATATATGTGTGAGTCTGTGTGTGTCTGATCAACCCACTGGTGGTTCTATTGACTCTTGTATAACTGGAATGACAAGTAGATATTAGTTGAATTATCATATATATTTTTGTCTCATTATTGTTTTTACTTTTGATCTACTGCATATGTTGTTTTTATAATATTTATTTCACTATGTTATTATTATTATTATTATTATTATTATAACTAGAGGTTATAGTCTCCCCACTATCACCCAATAGACCCTTGCATCAAATCAACAGCCTTTATAATACAGGGAGGTTCACCTAAGGTCATGTGGAACACCACCACTCCAAGCATCAGTCAAGTGGTCTATGGTGGATAGGTGTTACAATTGGAGGGATATATAATTTCAGGCCCTCCCATCACATAGTGGACAGAGTCCCATAGTGTATTAGTTTCAATTCCTAGTCCCTTTTATTTTATTTCATGATATATAAAGATTTTCCCAATGCATTATAAGGATATATAATTTTGGTTCAACCCATAATATAATGAAAAACCAAATATATGTTTTCTATATGAAAACATTTATAATTTCATCATATATTAACTAAACCATTAGAAATATATAGGTTTTATGAATATTTACAGAAGATATAATATATCTATTGAAATTGGATGGTATCATTAATTAATATCCCTATTGAAGCATAAGACTCATTAAAGTATATTGAAATAGATAAAAACACTTTATAAGAACATTAGAAAATTTCTTTGAAAAATAATTATAAATATACTTTACTTTTTTATAACATTTATTTTAAAAAGGAAATGATTTTAAAAAAATATTTTTAGAAAAGGAACTATGAAGTAAATAAAATTTTCTTTGGAAATCCATGAAAACATGGAAAGGAATATTTATAAATAAAATAGAAGTGAGCAACGGGAGAAATCTACTACACGAAAGAAATTAAAATAATTAATTTCACAATTTTGTAAAGAAAATAAAATTAAATACAAAATAACCTTAATAAATCTTGTAAGTAGGGATAATTAAATCTATTAAATCATAATAAAAATGTGTACAATGAGAAATATTTATAAATAAAAATAATAGATTGGTTCGGCTCTGCATATAAGAATCATTTCGATTGAATTGTGAAACAAAAAGAGGTGAAATGGTAAGGAGAAATATAAAATGATAAAATAATCATAGGAGAATAAAATGTTAGGGGTTTAAGGAGAAATAACAATCAATTTCACCCAATATAAATTTATTCATAAATAATCTCAATTTTAAATTTAGATTAGAAAAGAAACCCTTACCGCTTTAGTAACTTTTAAATCAGAATCCCTTAAAAGAGAGGACTTCAGATAGATTTTTAAATTCCATGAATGAAATGAAATTCAATAATGTATACATACATGGGGGTATATATACACTACATAAAACAATATAGGTGGTGAAATTTGATGATATCTCAATGAAAGGAAATTGATATGAGAAACCCTTACCATGGATTCTCAGTCACTTTAACACCCCCTAACCTCATGTATAAAAAATTTATGTTTATAATTAATCTATATCAGAAAAATATTTATATTTATTTTTCTTTATACCATTAATTTATAATTTATTATTACCCATTTATTACTAAATATTTGTTAAATATAATATTCATATGTTAATTTTATCATTCATTCAGTACTGGATTTAGTGTGAAAGTTTCATTCCTTACTCTTTGATCATGTGTTAATCACATATAGAATTTATATTGATGTAACATAGGTTTTTTGATATATTTATGAATTGAAATGCTAATTTTAAGGATGTTTTAGTGATGAATCATAAAGAGCAGTTAAAATATATTTTTTGTGAATTTCAATTCAATAAAAAGAATTGATTTTATTAGTGAATGTACTTATATATATATATAAATATATATATATATATATTACTATTCTATAATTATGAAAAATATATATAAGCCATCATTATTACATAATATTTTTGGTATTTTAGTTTTATTAATCATTCATGATTCTAAAGTTATAGAATCATTCATGTAGGTTGTAAAATGTATTAGAATAATAACACATTATAACTAATGAATGGGTAATAACATAAAGTTATATTATGATAATATATTTTTTAAAAATAATAATGATTTTAATATTAAATAACTAGAGAATGTAATTATATTTAGTAATTATAGAGATGATAAATTAAATAAAAATTATGAATAAGAACTCAATACTTACTTTGATGAAATCATTCCTTCATATAACATATTCCATCGAAATTAAGGACTTGGGCCTCCTTATTGTGACCAAAGGCTTCCAAAAGTGGGAGAATACGTTAAGAGAGGTAATATTTTGATGTATTAAAGAGAAAAATAAAGGATGTAAGTGTTTTGGAATGGGTGGAAAAGATCTCATTTTATAGGTGAAAATGAGGGACAATTCTTTGGAATCTTAATTTAGTTAAAAAGTATAGATGGAATCACATGGAGGTTACATGAGTTAGGTAAGTAAATGTTGGTTATAAATTTAAAATTTACACACATGCCTATAAAATTTATTCTAGAATGATTTTATAACATTTTAATTCTTAAAAAATAGATCCATGTCATTTTTACCCCTTTTTACCTCTTTTTACTTTGTTTAACTATTTACCGGTCATAATTTTTTTACTAAAAATATAAGATGACCCCTTATACCGAATTTCAAGGTGTTGATTCCAAATTTAGACTCTATTTAATATAATCTAATTTCTAAATATGATAAATTCAAAATTTAAATGAATATAAAAAATATATAAAAAATTACTTTTATAAAAAAAATGACTTTTAAAACATTAAGTGTTCTTAATATTATTTTGTATAAATTTATAATTAAATGGCTGTTAATACATTTTTTTTATTAATTTTATAATTATATTTTTTAATAATTATCCTTAAAAATTGTAATATTTTATTTATTAAAAAAATGAACAACACTTAGAAAAAATGATTCTCTGAAAAAAAAATATCCCTTTAGAATTAAATGATTTTAATCAAATCCCATTAAATTTACTTAATTATATTCTAAAAATATAATTTTTTCAATACATTGGTAATATAATATTTATTTAATTTTAATAAACACATAAAATCATAATAATCATAATATATAAATAATAAAAATATATATTTTATAATAAATCATTTTAATTAATTATTATCTATTTATTTGATTCTAGAATTATTTATTATTTGAGAATTATATTATTTTTAATCAATTACTAAAAAACATGGAAGTTTAATTTATATATTGGATATTGTTATATCCAAATACCATATATCAAATGACTATATATATAAAGGTTATATTATATTCCTATATATAACCTTACATACATCTATAAAATCATTTATCCTATTATCTAAGCTATTTTTAAAGATGTTTATCATATTTTTAACATGTTTTATTTTATCTATAGTTATCATTGATTTTATGATCTTCATGGAAGATCAAGATGATGATAATTTAAATCAAATAGAATATTAATTTATTTGTGGTTTCATTCATTTAGTAATTTTACTAATTATATTTCATTTTGTTATATTTTTATGTAATACATTTTGTATTGTAATATTTTACCATAGTGAAATAAACCATTTCCTATTTCAGTTTAGTGTCACATGTATCATTGGATATTTAACGCATTATTTAGTTAAATACATACTAAAGTTGTGGGGTTTTAAAGTTTCTATGAAAGGAATCACACATGAATCAGAAACTATAGTCTACTTTATATAGCCATCTAAGGATACTTTTAATATTTCCAAACATTTGGATATATTGAATGAAATGATTCATAATTTTTTTCATGATTCAATACATTTATAACTGTTGGATTTATTTTTTGGTAAATTTTTTAATGTCTAAACAATTTATTTGGATGTTCGAAATCTTATAATTGTCATTATATGTTAACCCAAACACGTCCTTACATCTTAGAGTAAGAGGTCATGACTGAGTAATTTATTATCTCAAAATAATTCCATTCATATCACCAAGGTGTACTGACCCTAACTATGTCATGGTTAACATTAGAAAGGGAAATTAAAAGGTCTAAACCATTCCAACTTGGTCGTGCCTATCACAAAACAACCTTGGACATCGATCCATCCAACACCCAATATGGTCAGTGAGATTCCTAAGGTGTGTTCCTAATTTCCCCATGATGGAAAAAGGTTCCAAGGTGTCAAATATAATCATTCGGAATTTTTTCACCCTTATTAAGCACATAAAAATTATCCAATCAGAGTAAATAAATAGAAAAGAAAATAGATACATCCACATAACTGAATTGAAAGAAATAAGCAGCATAATATACATCACTAAAGAATAAATGTGTGAGATAAGTTGAACAAGATATAGGATATTATTATTGATACATAAACATCCAAAAATAAAAAAAATAAAAACCAAACTGAACTTCTGTCACCAATATCCATGTGAACCTTGTCCACTTTCCACATACCAAGCTAATATCTATGAACAAATTGAACATTAAACATCCCAAAATAGAATAAAAAAGCTCAGGAACCTATAATAATATTATAAGGGTTACATGTAACTAATGGTTTGTGAAGGGTGTGAGAGAAATTGATCCTAGTAGGTAAGCACAATTGTTTTCATGTAGTATCCTTACATATGAAAATTCATTCGATCTAGTATGAAGTAAAATAAAAAAAATAGTTTTTTATTCTGTCTTATAAGTAAGTATATGTATACCAATATCTCAAAACTTTACATTTATAAACATCTATTATTTTTCTTTTTAAATTAAAATAATTTCTTATAAAACCTTTTCCTCATGTTTGGACCCTTTTAATCAAAAAAATCTATTTCAAATACTCTTTCAATAATCACTTTATTAATACCTTTATTCCT